>CM077089.1:165658610-166258610 GCA_039513925.1 Platanthera zijinensis | reverse complement strand
AGGTACCTTGGCTTCAACACTTGGCTAAGGAGGGGAAGCGCTCTAAGATCTTTCGGGTGTGTGGTGGGACCTCCGTGCTTGAGCCTTGGGTCTGTCTCTGGTCCTTTTCCCTTGTCACTTGGGCTTGTGAGGAGAGAAGTAAGTGTGCGACCACCCCTTCTCCAAGGGTCGGACTCCTCAGGAACCGATTTTTCGGTTTCAACACTTTGGTGCGGTGAGCGTGGAGCGTGGTTAGCACAAAAAATCTTCCGCAAGTCCGATGGCAAGAGACGAAGGGCAAGGTTCAGGCAGGGCGAACTCGCCACCCCCTCCCCCTCCCGCAACAACAAGGATGTCCGCGGAGCTCAGAGAGGAAGTGCTCGGACTCGTCAGGGTCGCGCTCGGCATGCGAGCCGAGAGCACGACGTCGGTGGTTCCCGTGGTCGCTGATCCGACACTAGGCAACGACGCGCCCATTAGGCGAGCGGGGAAGGAAGTCGCGAGCGAGGGGGAGCGCGAGCCGAGGGGGCGAGTCCTCTTCCCGGGCTCGGCAGGCGAGTACCATTTCGGCGAGACGGTGGGGAGGGAGCTCCCAACTCGCCCAGCTGAAGGAGGAAACCCCTTTAGTGAGTTCGTTTCCTCTGCCCCAGTTCTAGAGGGGTTCTGAGAGCCGGAATTGTCCTACTACTCAGGGAAGGGAGATCCGGTCTAGCACATCCAATGGTTTGAGGACGTGGTCTTAATCCGACAGATGTCGGATGGCTTCAAGTGCAGGCTCTTCGCCATCACCCTCAGGGAGAAAGCGAGAGAGTGGTTTCATTAGCTCCCGACCGGCTCCATCTACTGCTTCGAGGACCTGCGCAGAGGGTTCATATTGAGATTCACCACCTCGAAGAAAAGTAAGAGGGAGGCCGAGTCCTTGTTCCGTATCAAACAAAGAGTAGGGGAGACCCTGGGAAGCTACCTGGACAGGTTTCAGGAGGAACTATCCCAGGTACAAGAGATGTCAGGGCATACCATGATGGTGGCCTTCACCCTGGGTCTCCAGCCCGGGTTCTTCGCCATGGAGTTGAAGAGGACGCCTCCAGTGTCTTTTGAGGCGTTCCTTGAGAGGGCGGCAAGGGAGGCCGACATGGAAGCAGCACACCCAGAGTTTGCTCGGAGGTTGGCCAGGTGGGCCGTAGAGGAGGAGAAGCCAAGGGGTGGCCGAGCCCAGGAGGAGAGAAGGGCCGAGCCTCGGCAGAGAGAGCAGCAGCCGCAGCAGCCCAGGTGGGGGCGTCAGGAACTAAACAACCGATTGGGTTGGAGGCCGGAGTGGCAGGATCAAGGGCCACGAAGGGGTTATCAGGGAGGAGATAACCGCCAAGGTGGGCGCGGCCAGTTTTACCCCCAGGGGGGGAGGCAGGGTCAGAGACCCCCCCTTCCCGATCAGGAGGAGGTCATGGCTATCGCCCTGGGGGGAAGAAGGAGAGGACAGCCAAGGAGGAGGAGGGAGGTCAGGATAGACTTACCCTACTGTGACTACCATCAAGAGGAGGGGCACACGAAGATCACGTGCCCGGAGTTCCTCGAGATACGGGGAAACAGGGAACAGCAGCAGCAGCAGCAGAACCGTCAGGAAGTGCGGATTGAGGAAGTCCGGCCTCAGGCAGAGGGGGATCGTTGCGAAGACCGGGTCGATGTGGGGACCCGAGGAGGGATCGGAGTGATCCATGGAGGGGTGGGGGTCGAAGCTTCCCGGAAAGCAAGTCTCCACACCATGTACCAAAGGAGCATCGACTCCACATCCCAGACTCCACCCCCAGAGGAGAGGATCACTTTCTCAAGGGTCGGACTCCTCAGGGACTGATTTTTCGGTTTCAACATTTACATTCTCTGGAAGTTACTTCCTTGGCCAGGCTAGGCCGCTTCCCAGATAAAAAACTTACATTCTCTAGCGAGACATTTCAAACCAGGCTTGGATACCTCCAGATCGAATCTTTACATTCTCCGGAAGCCACTTTCTTGACCAGGCTAGGCAACTCCCCAGATCAAATACTTACATTCTCCGGCGAACAATCCACACTCGAGCTAGGTTGCGCAACCGGATCAAATATCTACATTCTCCGACGGTCGGACCAAATACATTCATTTTTTACCATTACTATAAGTCAACGCTCTGCTATCGCCAGGGCCTTCCACCCTTACGGTCGCACTGACGGATCGAATATTTACATTCTCCGACACCCAGATCAAATACTTACATTCTTCGACAATCCTCTCTTGGCAAGACTCGTCCCCGCAATCAGATTGAATCTTTACATTCTCCGACCCTTGGATTGAGTCACCGCACTCTGTCTCTGCCACATGCTTGCATTCCGCCAGCCACCAGGATCCATACAACAAAAGCAAAATGAACAAAAACAATATTGTCATGTCAACATAAGCGCAAGTGCGCTACATAAAATCACTGAAGAGTGATGACAAACATACGTCCGACGCAAAAAAACGAAAGCAAATGTATCAAAACATACAAATGAAAAAATACAAGCTGCTACTCACATCTACACCAGACTCAAGGCTCTCTGTATTTGTCATCAGAAATGTCGTCAAAACTAAGGCTTCAAATTTCGCATTTCGGAAGCTTGACTGCTAGGCGAAAAGCCTTTGACACGCCGCGTCCGAGCGCAACCTTACGGACGTCCTCTATCTGAGGCTCAACCTCTCGGGTCCAAACATCCTCGCGAACCTCCTCGGCAAGCAAGTCACGATCACGCATGTAATCCAAGAAATCCATGTACTCTACAATGTCAGGTGCCTTCATCTCAAGTACTCGCTCTTCTGAAGAAAGACGCGCTATCTCCGCCTTGAAAGCCTCCAATTCCGCCCTCATGCTGGAGCTCTCCTCCCGAGTAGTCTTCAAAGTCTGCATGATTTTCTCCGCCATTAACTTCTCTGTCTGCAACGATGCTCGGGCTTCCTCCATCTCGGACTTCAGCTTTGATTTGATCCGCCGAAATCGAGATACCTCTCGATCTAGCTCCTCTTTGGAGGCTGCAATTGAAGCCTCCGCTGCTCGAATCTTCTTCTGCAGTGCCAAGTATCCATCTCTCAAGCTCACATAATGGTCGTTTCATGTGAATGCTTTAAGCGCCTGAGCTTCAATCTGCAAACAATAAACAAATGGTTTAATGTTGTACAAAACAATCAGTTTGAATAAAGATGAACGACTTACTTATCACGTCACTAATTTTCTTCAAAGATGAAGACACTTGGGGGGGGGGCAAGAAGTCTCCAAACGAGGAACTCGGGCTGCCACGGGGAGGAGCGACTGGTGGCCCGGCGGCGGTCGTGGAGTGGCCTCCCCTTGCGGGCGTCGCCCCACAGCCGGTGTAACGCCCCGTTTTTTTTCAGCGATTATTTTTATTCTCGTTTGGCGTTACGATGACGCGTTTCGGTGGCTTGAGCCATGTGTGGAGTATGGTTTAGCTCCTTAGAACTGAGTGCCCTGTTTGGTAGCCTGTTGGCAAGATCTCCCTAGCAAACCGAGTCGTTTTGGTGACCCGGTGTGGCCTCTCGGGGGGATGTTTGTGTTTGGCTTTGTTTGGGTGTAACTCGAGTTCTGTTCGTCGAAAGTTAATTTCGACTTCGCCGTTGTGTTCGTAGCGTGGGTATTTAGCTACGGTGCGAATTTCGTCGAATTCCAAGGTAGTTCGGTTTTCGCGTCGTTTTGACGCTTTATGTAATTTTGAAATTAATTATATATTATATATATATATATATATATATATATATATATATATATATATATATATATATATATATATATAGAGAGAGAGAGAGAGAATGAAAAGGCATCATCTTCTTCACGTTAATAACCGCCGGTCCTGTACGAGAGAAACGGAGAAACCGCCTACCCTTCCCTTCAGACGCCGATTCCCGGAGCGTTTGTGGACGGAATTCGATTCCGAGAGTGGATTTGGATTGCTCTCGTCGAGACCTTCATTCCTACGGTAAGAAATTCGATTTTCGTGGAGTTTTGGGAGGTTTGGAATTTTCGGTTTTGGAGTTTTCCGCCATTAATGGCCGAGAGTTTGTTTTAGGTGTTGCGGCCGTTTTGATCCGTGCGAAGAGGAGGAAAGCAGTCCAAAGCTTCGCTGTGAATTGAGGCAAGTGGTATTCTTGCCCTTGCCAAGTTTTTTTTCGATTTTACTTGCTGAAATTGAAATCCCGGTTAGCCCAGGTTAGAGGCCTTGTTGTTCTCATTTCTTGCTAACTATAGGGCTTAGTTCTTCCTACTGAAACCCCCCCTATTTTGTGATGATTGGAATCCAAATTGTCGGCGTGGAGCCGTTGTTTTCCTTTACTCTGATTGTTGCTCTGGTTCGGGTGTAGCCGAGAGGGAGAGTTAGTGTAACGACCCTAGCCGATCCAACGTGACAGCGTCACGGCTCCGCTCTAGGCAACGCTACCGGGCTGCAGCCCAAGCACCCCAACCCCTCTCCCTCCACAGGCGGGTTGTTGGTGGCCACAGCCTCCCTTTGATGAGCGAACTCGACAGTTAAGTTGGGCCGTACGGGGACTTCCCAGGAGGTCACCCATCCCAGTACTACTCTCGCCCAAGCACGCTTAACTATGGAGTTCTTTCAACCTTCAGCTCAATTGGTGATGAAGGTTGAAAGAACTCCATAGTTAAGCGTGCTTGGGCGAGAGTAGTACTGGGATGGGTGACCTCCTGGGAAGTCCCCGTACGGCCCAACTTAACTGTCGAGTTCGCTCATCAAAGGGAGGCTGTGGCCACCAACAACCCGCCTGTGGAGGGAGAGGGGTTGGGGTGCTTGGGCTGCAGCCCGGTAGCGATGCCATGGGGGGCTTCGGGCCAAATCCCGGGTCGTTACAGTTAGGAGGGGGTGTGGTTGCCGATTTTCGTTAAGGTATTACTCGAATGATTAGACATAGTTTGTATAGTAGTGGTGCGCGACGCTGGTAGTTTCCTGCTGCTACTGTAGTTGCGTGAGTCGTGTGCGCGTTCCGGTGTCGTTCGGGAAATTCCAAACGGTACAGGTTAGCCGCGCACGGTCGTTAACCGTTAGGGTGCACGACCACTGGTCGTGTGCCTCTGTTCGTGCGCATATAACTTTCAGTTTCCAAAGTTCTGTCTCGGAGATCGCACGAGCGCTGGCAAGCAGTGCGCACGACCACTGATCGTGCGTCACTGATCGTGCGCTGACGCTAAATTTTCTCAGGTTTTCCAGGTTCGCTTCGCACGATCATCAGCCGATGAGTGCGCACGACCACTGATCGTGCGTCACTGATCGTGCGCTCTGTATATTTTCTTTTGCTAGGCGAATTTAGCTGGTTTCGAGTGCGGGAATTTAGATACTCAAGTGACAGGCAACTACCCGAGTTCTGGATCTTCTGCCTTGGTCGTTCGACTATCGTCGAGCTCCGTATTCTTTAGTGGGTTTGTGGGTAGTGGCATTATTTTGGCGGCGAGTGAGGCTAGCTCGCTCAACGCCAAAGTTTAGGTAGGCACTGAGTGGGTTTCACTCAACGCCTAGTCGTGTTGGTTTATTTCAACACTCTTCCTTTACCTTATCTTTCGTTTCCGAGTGGATTTCCAGTTGTATTTCTGGGTTTTCCTTGTCGGCCGTTTTCTTTATTTTCCTAAAGGCCGAATCGTGGGTCGTGGTTAGTAGTGGTGGTTGTAGCTTTTTATGGGGGTGGAGTTGTGTGATATAGCCAAGGCCACCCATGTTTTTTCTTGCTCCAGGTACGGGCTGGGCATGTCGGATGGAAGATCCCTTGTGTTTTCACGTGTTGACCCTCGAGTTTTTGACTTGGACATGGTGGATTGGGGGACTACGTTTGCCTTCGATCCGGTTCCTCGTTGTTGTTTTTGCTACTATCACTTCCCACAGTTTAGGGTGTTAGAAGTTTCTTCTTTGGTAGTTTGCAGCATTCTGGCTCTTGGCAGCCTAGTAGGCCCTGCAGGATGTGGTTCCTGGGCTGGGTCGTTGCTGTTTCTTTGCACGTTGTGCATTTCTTGTGGTCCTGTTTTGGACAGTTGTGACTCTTTCTACTGCATATTTTCAATTACTTTGTCATTTTGGTTGACTCTTACATGCATATGTTTTTTTTTACCTTGATTTTGCTTGCTGAGGTATTCTGTTTTCTTTTGGAATGCCTCAGGTTCTGAGCTGTAGCCAGTCTGGTGGCTAGTTGGAGGTGGTGTTGTTGGTGGACTCCCGGACTTTGGAGTTCTGTTTACCTTGTTAGTGAGGTTGTTTTCAGTACTTTCTTACAGACATATATTTGTGCCAGCGGGTTCGTGTCAGGTTGTTGGCGCCCACTGGTAGTTTTTTACCTTGTACTAGATATATACTATTGCTGCTACCATTTTTCTGGAGATAGTCTACTTGCTTTGAGAAGGTTTATGCTAGGTTGCTAGGTATTTTCAAACCATAAATACTATTATAAATGAAGCTCATGATCAGCATGTTTTTATAAACTTAATCACTATTTTTCAATCACGTAAAAAAAAAAACCATTTTCTTATATATTACATAAATTTAATGTAGAGTCTTGCATAGCATGAGTGGTTCTCTGGGGACCCTGATGCGCTCTTTAGGGTGTCAAATCTAAATAAAGTATTTTTCCGCAGCGTATAAATATAGTTTTCTTTGGTGGACTAGATGATCCACTGAGACGAGGGATACGGACTCTAATCATAACTGATTTTCTATTCATTAAGCACATGATTTTCTTGCATAAAGATTGTAGTTGGTTTTGTCTGAGCGTCAGCAGTTATCCCCTGCTTGACGTGGCATCATGACGCGTGTTTTCTCTTACTCTGATAATTCTTAATTCGGAGAAAATGCGGGTTGTGACAGCCGGGCGGCGCCCCGCCGCCGCGGCGGCCGAGCGACAGCCCTGGCGTGGCGGCGGTTTGGATTGTGCGCGTGGTGGGATTAGCGCACGGGAGATAGCGTGCGGTAATCACACGTATGTCGGTCAAACTCATGATCTCACTAATTTGACAGGGATCATGGGGAGTTGGCTAACCACAACCCCTATTATTTTATAAATGGGGTTGGTCTCATCAAATATCAATATAGATGACGAGAAATATGGGTATTCACCGTACTGAAGTCAAAAGACCATGCATTTTTATAAGATTTTTTCTTATATTTTAGAGTAGGAATTATGAGCATTTTATGATTTTGAGTTGTTGTGAACCCTTTATTGAGCGTTTTCTTCATATATTTATCTCAAATTTAGATAAATAACTTAATTTAAGTTATTATTTTAGTTGCATGAAAGACCATAATACTCGAATAATTTTTAGGCTCCATTTAGGAGGATTTATTTTTACCAATCAAGCGGTAAAGATCGCATGAATCGGACCTTAATTTAGGTCAATTAAAACTGCAGTTTTTCAGCAATTCAATTCCTTAATTATATGAAATCTGCTTTAGCTGAACTTTGCAATTTTTCAGCAATACATTCCCAATTGAATCACTCTTTTTAGAATTTATATCAGTTTCTGGAATTAAAAAAAAATGGAAAAGGTCTCATCGTTATTGTTGAGGCCTGAGGGTCAGCGGATATTTTTCTCCGATCTAGATTCTAGAGAATCAATTGCTTTGGCTCCGAGTTGGATCGGACGCGCAAACTGTCCGCGCGCGCGCACCTCTCGCTTGGCCGCAAGCCCGCCGCTTGTGCGTGCGGGGGCACTTGGTTTCGCTCCTCTTTCGGGATGTTTATGGGGCTTTGAGACAAGCGCGGCTTGTGTGCACGGCTCGGTCGACCGAATTGGCTCGCCTCCATGTCCTTGGTGGACTTAGAAAATTCAGGGAACATTCAATTACTATTCTAACAGAGTTCAGAGTATAAATAATTATTTTGTCCTCCTAACATTAGATTCTATACATATATTTCCTATGAAATGGACCTTGAACTCTCTTCCCTCCGACAATTTCGGTCGTGAGAGGGAGCGGAGGCGCGAGCCGAATTATTTCCCCCCTTGTCGGGCATGAGGCTCGCAACTGAGATGGGCCGCCGGCGAACCACCCCCATACGCACCTCCTCCCTGAGCAAATCGACCACGCCGAATCCCTCTCCGACCGTCGTTCCCAAACAGAAGGAGAAGGTCATTGTCATCTCCGGCCCCACGGGGGCCGGTAAGAGCCGCCTAGCCCTAGACCTTGCAAAACGGTTGGACGGAGAGATCATCAGTGCCGACTCTGTCCAAGTTTACCGCGGCCTCGACGTCGGCGCCGCCAAGCCCTCGTTGTCCGATCAAAGAGAAGTTCCCCATCACCTCATCAACATACTGAACCCATCCGAAGACTATTCCGCCGGCCAGTTCTTCGAGGACGCCCGGAATGCAACTGATGAGGTCCTCAGCAAGGGCAAGGTTCCTCTTGTCGTCGGAGGAACCGGGCTTTACCTCCGGTGGTTTATTTATGGCAAGCCAGAGGCCCCGGCGGCGTCTGTTAACGTCACTTCGGAAGTTTCGTCGGAGCTAACCCACTTTCAGGAGAAAGGGCAGTGGGATGAAGCCGTGGAGGTGGTGGTGAGCGCCGGCGATCCAAATGCTCGAGAATTGCCGCTTAACAATTGGTATCGCCTCCGTCGCCGTCTCGAGATCATCAGGTCATCAGGATCTCCTCCTTCCGCTTTTGCCGTGCCGTATGATTCTTTCAAAGAGCAAACAAATTCGGAACAGGGGCAATCCGTGGCAAAAGATCTGGACTACGACTTCATATTCTTCTTCCTTACATGCACTAGAGTGGATCTTTACCGCGCCATTGATCTGAGGTGCGAGAAAATGCTCATGGAGGCTGAAGGAGGGCTTCTTTCTGAAGCCTCGTGGCTCCTTGATATCGGCCTTCGGCCGGACATGAATTCGGCTACGCGGGCGATTGGGTACAGACAGGCAATGGAGTACTTGCTGGAATGCAGAAACGATGCAGGGAGAATCACAGCAGATTGCTTCCTTGGATTCTTGCATGAATTCCAGAAAACGTCAAGAAATTTTGCAAGGAGGCAGCTGACTTGGTTCA
Organism: Platanthera zijinensis; assembly: GCA_039513925.1. Lineage (NCBI taxonomy): Eukaryota > Viridiplantae > Streptophyta > Magnoliopsida > Asparagales > Orchidaceae > Platanthera > Platanthera zijinensis. The sequence goes on along the minus strand of CM077089.1, from coordinate 166,249,584 downwards.
GGAATGAGTCCCTGTATCAGTGGATAGACTCTTCAATGCCTTTAGAGAATCTGGTTGACTTCGTTTACAGTGCTTACAAGGAGCAGACTGAGAAGCTACTGGTTCCCAATCATCTACAAATGAAGAAGACGAACGACAAGCTGGAAAACTATGAATTGAAGACCTATAGAACTCAGAATCAAATTTTTAGGAATGAATCTGATTGCCGCCATGTTCTGGATTGGGTTGAGAGAACCCAACGAAGGTCAGCAGTATAAAGTTTGTCTTTGCACATTGATTTCATTATCAGTGCAGAAAAGTGTTGTTTGATTCATTCTGTGAAAGTTCTAAAATATAGTATTTGATCCATGTAATTGATCAACAAAAGAATTAATTTTATTCAAGTACAAGTAAATGAATAAACATACCATTAATACATGATTCCCTTGTGTTGATTGAGTGTGATGATATGAAACACCGGTACTTCCTTGAGGATTACACACCCTTGCTAGATACGTATCCAATACCGGTACGTACCCGATACTCGACAAATACACGTGTTACTCTAGTCTGAGATACACTTGGACTTGGCAGATCGTTCTGAATATTGTGATTGAAGTATGCTTTTCTAAAGTAAACAAAAGACTTTTGTGCGTCTTTTAGAAAAGAAAATTATCTCATAAATGCAACTCGTGGTGTTTGCTTATTACAGTAACAAAATATTCCTTAGATTTAAGTATCTTTTTTTCGTAAAAACTATAAAAAAATTGATTTATATTTTATTGTTTTGTTTTTACATCGTCACCAAGAAAAGATAAGAAATCTTACAAACACGATTACAATGTTCTCATTACCAAGATTTCTTCATCAAGTTGTTTTGACGAGCATCTCACTCTTCATAGTAGCATAAGACAAGTTCCAAATTGCGAACCTGCGTTCTTTACACGCTGACACGATGTCTTTATTTAAGTACATGCATTATAAATACCCCACTGTATTATGGAATGTGCGAACCCTTTTAAAATCTTGAACAATATTGCATGCTTGTGTGCTCCTTGTAAGTGGCAACTATGATTGCTAGTTCTCAACAAATAATATTTTCTCTCACTACTTTTGATGGTATCATAGATTCGACATGCTTGAAACATAACAAGAATGATATCGAAGATAACCAACAATACCATTAAAGATCAAGGTCTTTATGAGATCTATGCATTGGTGTTTGTACCAAGATCTATCTTAGGGATCTGAACCTCCATATAGCATACAAAATACATTCATGGATGATAGTTTCACTCTCAAGTACTAAAACTTGTATGATTAAATACCAAAATAAAGTTACAAATTTCTCGATCCAAATTCTTTAGGGCTGGTTCCCACTAATAGTCTCTCTCACCCAGGAGAGCCTAACAATCACAATATCTCCCAAAGATGGATGATAAGAGACACTACAACATCCTTGAATAGGGAAGTGAGACATGCAAATTAAGATAAAGCCCCTTAGGACTACATGAGCAGAGAGAGACATGTGTCCAGGAGGTATCCGTATCAATGGACCTTTTTTGTTTAAGACACATAAATGATGTTATGATACACCTAGCTCATGAGCTCTCATGTGGGAATAAAAAAAATGACAGAAGCATCGACTATGGAGGTTTTGATTAGAATCTTTTAGCTTCAGTGAAGAGGTTGATATTTTTGCAAGGTAGGATCGAAGTGATGACTGCGGAAGTGACGGATTGTCATACTTAATAGGTCGGCACAGGGGAATAAATTGCGATTATTACAAAGACCATAGAGAAATGATGTTTTTGATGGCCTAGATTCATTTGACGACACATTTGCTCATCCACTTAATTATTGTTAAAAGGTTTCCTGCTAAAGAGAAATGCCTCTTGGGGTGGCATGAACAATTATGCTAATAGATAAGGTCGAGGACTTGCAAAGAAGCAGACTCTTTAGAATCAAGTGTGCTGTGAATGGTAAATGATTTAGAGTAATGATCAATAGTGCAAGCAAAGTTAATATCATTAGTTTGATAATAGTCAAAATTTATGGTTGGCAGTAGCAACACAATTCTATATATACTCTAATAGCTAAGATTGAGGTCTTGAAGTCATGATCAATAGTGCAGCAAAGTTAACATCATTAGTTGGCGAATAATCGAAGGTGATGGTTTTGCAGTAGCAGCACAATTCAATCCATACTCTAGCAGGTGGGTTTATAAAGATATGGCCACATATCACAGTGAAGCCTACTGTGACATAAATGAAAATGTTGGCTTATGTGACATATTGAATGCTAGTTCTCAACAATCAATATTTTCGATCACTTCTTTGGTGGTATCATAGATTCGACATGCTTGAAACATAACGAGAACGATATCGATGACAATCAACAATGTCATTAAAGATCAAGGTCTTGATAAGATCTATGCATTGGTGTTTGTACCAAGATATCTCTTAGGGGTCCAAACCTCCATATAGCACACAAAATACTTCCATGGATGATAGTTGTCACTCTCAAGCACTGAAAATTGTAAGATTAAATACCAAAAAAAGATACAAATTTCTCGATCCGAAATCTTGAGGGTTGTTTCCCCCTAATAGTCTCTCTCTCACCTAGGAGAGCCTAACAATCACATTATCTCTCAAAGATGGATGATAAGAGACACTAAAACTCCCTTGAATAGGGAAGTGAGACATACAAATTAAGATAATGCCCCTTAGGGCTACATAAGTAGAGGGAGACATGTGTCCAGGAGGTCGTATCCCTATCAACGGACCTTTTTTTGTTTAAGATACATAAATGACGTTATGATACCTAGCTAGTGAGCTCTCATGTGGGAATAAAAAAATGACACAGAAGCTTCAACTATGGAGGTCTTCATTAGAATCTTTTAGCTTGAGTGAAGAGGAGGTTGATATTTTTGCAAGGTGGGATCGAAGTGACGATTGCGGAAGTGACAGATTGTCATATTTAATAGATCGGCACAGGGGAATAAATTGTGATTATTACGAAGACCATGGAGAAATGATGTTTTTGGCCTAGATTCATTTGATGGCACTTATGCTCATACACTTAATTATTGTAAAAAAGTTTCCTGCTAAAGAGAAATGCCTTTTGGGGTGGCATGATGGATTATGCTAATAGATAAGGTCGAGGACTTGCAAAGAAGCGGACTCTTTAGAACCATGTGTGCTGTGAATGGTAAATGATTTAGAGTAATGATCAATAGTGCAAGCAAAGTTAATATCATTAGTTTGATAATAGTCAAAATTTATGGTTTGACAGTAGCAGCGCGTTTCTATATATACTCTAATAGCTAAGATCAAGGACTTGTAGAGAAATCGTTCTTTAGGATCATGTGTGTTGTGAATGATAAATGCCTTGAAGTCATCATCAATAGTGCAAGCAAAGTTAACATCATTTGTTGGCGAATAATCAAAGGTGATGGTTTGGTAGTAGCGGTACAATTCAATCCATACTCTATTAGGTGGGTTTACGAAGATATGGCCACTTATCGCAATGAAGCTTACTGTGACATAAATGAAAATTTTGGCTTATGTGACATGTTGCTATGAAGACCTTGACAATACGAAGTTGGCCCTATGATTGATGGGAAGTGCAATGTTATTTCATAGATGAGGTGAGATATATTCTTATATCATCTAAGAAGAATAGACCTCTCAATTACACACTTGAGAAGACTGTTTCTCTCATAGTAGGGGGCTCCATAAAAGAAATTGAGATGAACACCAAATTGTCGCGAGATGTACATGTGTGTGGGGCAAAATGAAGTAGAGGATTTTGTTGGAACCAAAATCGTCCCTTGGAGACTTCTGACCAAAAATTACAAATCTCAAAAGAACACTAAAGAAAAGAGAAGAGAAATATTTGTGTTGTGGAGGTCCCACCACTAATTAACTATTGTAAAAGAACTCCTACAAAGACCAATATTTTCAAATAGCTGTAGGTACCTCGAGGCCTCAATGGCTGAAGGATTAGCCTATAAATGTCTGAATTTATAGGCTAAGAATCCATGATTGGAGCAGCTTGAGCAACTCAGGATATATGAACAAATATGCACTTGACCTCACACTTGCAATAAATGTCATGAGTAGGTATTTTTGGGGCAATGTGCTTATGACATGTGCTTACATCGTAGTTTATATACGTTCTTTTAGCGGTAGAGCTGGGCAGAGCGATTCCTTTTTCATGCCACATGCTATCTTCTGCGAGAGCTGCATTGGCACTTTGCATATTTGAACCGCGATGGTCAAATCTGGGCATATAAATTCCATAATTGGTTAAATACTCAATGAGGAAAAACTCTGGATGAGACCAACATCTTCCCATGAGTGTTTTTAGGGGATTTACCATTAATTACAAAAAAAGATATTATATTGATCTCTTACACGAATTGACTAGGTTGATTTGACAAACTAATTAGATTCTTTGGGAAAATAAAGTGGAGATTCTTTAGAATGTTCAGCCCGACCCTCAGGGAGTTTCACAATGTACTCCTACTTGTGTCTCAGGGATCATGCTACTCATACATTAACCACCACAAACTTTTGCTCTCTAGAGAGAGTTTGATGCGCATTTCGCTATCTGCGATCCTTTATGAATAATTTCCCGCATTGAACTATACCCTACAAATTGTATCTTCCTGAAGGCTCCCACATCCACCTAGTATTTCATGCCTTATTACTCAAAATCATATGCTAGGATGCTTCTGCAAGCTGCTACCCAGGGGCCAGGATGTCTTTCGGAAGAAGATTGTCTCGCTTAACTCTGACCATGAGGAAAAGGTTGCTGCCCTTGAAGGGGTGGTGGATGATACATTCACTACTTTGCCAACTCTTTGCTGTCCATGCATCTTCAACACTGCCTTAAACAACCCTGCACATATGCCCAAAAGCTTTCTTTGGCGACACACCCACATCTCATTTTCTTATCCCTTCGTAGGAGCACATTTTACTCGAAAAGAGATCCTATTAGATTGTGTTTAATTGTTCTTCCCCCTGCAAGTCACCAACTCTTTATGCAACCTCCGACCATCATTCCAAGTGTGCTCCGATCTCTGCGCAAGCTTTGGCACAACATTAGTCGTGGCCCATCGTCTGTCCACCAACACTGCTCCTGTTCAAAAATACATAACACATATCATGCCTCCTGCTTGTGTAATAGATCACTGACACTACTGCCAGGCCTTTCTGCATGTGCTACCACCGCTTGCTATACTTGATGTTCTGCATGCACCGCTCAAAACCTGACACCACTGGTATTCTGTTGGTTCTTGAAGCGGTGCTCCATTATTTTCTACATGCTACTTTGGCTTGTGAATATCACTGCCCTAACTTCCTTGTGAAACCATGAGGTGCACTTCAGACAGAAACTCATCTGCATGCATTGGAAAAGCATATGCATGCTCTAAAAGTCTTCTTCCTTTTTTCCAGTCTCTTCTTTGGAGAGAATGAAGACTTAAGTTAGCTGAGCAAATAACTTCAAGCTCAGAAATAGCCCAGAAACTCCAACCTAGATGGTTATCTCCTGGCCTGCTCATTTTCAACCCAAGCTCCCTGTGGGCGAAGGCCAACTATTTGGCAAACTTACACTAACCATTTTTTCTTTTCACTTATTCGATGTGGGACTAAATCTAATACTCTCATGTGATATAACAATCTCCTTCTCATTTGAGAGCTCTTCCTTGAATTTCCCTCCATCCTTAAAAACTTTTCAACATCATTAAAACTGTTACGCCCCCGGATGGCGTCCGGCTATTTGGGCGTCAATATGCGCGCATGCGGAAGGAGGAGACAAGCAACAACGGGGCTGAACCATCCGGTTCAGCCCCCTCTCACTAAGCCGACGGATTGGGGCTGAACCACCCGGTTCAGCCCCATGTGTGGGGGGGACGGCCGACCCCCTCTTGGCCCTGGGTATAAATATCCCCGGGGTCGTTCTCTTGGTTCATCATGCAAGTACAAGGTATTCTTCTTCTCCCTCCTTCAAACCCTAATTTCTATTTCTTCTTTAGATCTCTACCTCTTCTTCCTCTAGATTTCCATCTCCTTCATACAATTTGGTATCAGAGGCTCGCTCTTTCACCATGGTCAACACCCGCACGCAAGAGGAAACCAACCGATTGGAAACCCTAGAAGAAAACTTCGTTGGATTGACGGACTCGGTGGCCGCCATCGAGGAAAAGATGAGGACTTCAACGCAACGATTGGAAGAACGACTCGACGCTCGGATGAATGAAATTAAGGCATTGCTAGTGCAAAATTTGAAAGGGAAAGCACCGGCCGGCGAGGAAAACATTGGATCTCCGCAATCGGGACCGGAGACGGCGGGATCCCACCCATCAGGCCCGACGGGAGGGGAAACTGCGATCGGGGCCAGTCCGCATCGCGCCTGGATGGGCGCAACCGGTGATCGGTTTCGCCCGATCCAGATCGGCGTCGGATCATCCCTGATCGGGACCGGAGAGCCTGTCGCAGGCCGCGACACTTGGCAGCGTGGCTGGGATGATACGGGAGGGGTCGGGCGACCTCCAGGGCAGGCCAGATTTCCTCCGGGGGGAACGGGAGGGCTTCTCCCTCACCCACGAGGTGTTGGACAACAAGGAGGCTTCAGGACCGGAGTTCCGTGGGGCGGGTTGTAACTACCCAAATTCAAATGTGAACACTAATACATTTGGCATTGATATAAATAGGTGTGCTAATGGTATAAATGTGATGCGTGACATTTTCTCGTGAGTGACTTTCACGTTATAAAATCGTTCAAAATATTGCATTATATCCCCTATGATGAAAATATGAAAATCAGTGTAGATGGTAGCTATCTAAGATTGTTTGATCTACAAGTTCTCTTTCGTATTTTGAAAATGAAGTGTTACGACTTAAAACATTATATTCGCTCGATAATTTGGCTCATAGAGCTGGTTGGGTTACTAGGGCCATTTCGACGGTTTTCTTATTCTTGCTGAAATGGGAATATTGGGCTTGGGTTATAGAGTTATGGCTGGACTGAATGTTAGTGGGGAGTAAACTCCTTGCATTAGTGTTATATAGTATCTTATTAGCAACTTGATTAAGATTACGGGAGGCGGTGGCCGGTGGGGGATGAGAGAAATAAATTGCGTGGCAGATTGTCCTTTTTTCCTTCATATGTTACGGCTGCGCTTCTCCCTCTCGCCCTCGCTCTCATCCTTGTCGCGCATAGGGTTAACTGATGGCTTGCTCTTTTCTCCTCCTCTGTCTCTCTATCTTGCACACATTTTGGTCGGGATCCATTATCTGTTGCTGGGATCAGGGCTTGGCAAGGGTTTGCTTGAGCTATTATCGGTTGACTGGTTCTCAAACCCTAGATTGGTGCTCAGATTTTCGTCACTGCACAGTAAGCCTCTTTTTCTACTTATGCTTGTTTATCTCTTTTTTATCTGAGTCCTAGTATATTACAAGACAACATAGAGTTTTATGATATGTGGCCGTTTGTTGTAGTTGTTGTTGGGTGCCCGTTTTCTTTTCACGCTTGAAATTTATGGATATTATTACTTGATTTTGCTCAGTTGGCCGTGAGTTAGATCGTTCTTGCCTGGTTGTTGGTCGGCTGGATATTCTCTCGTTATACTTTTCTTCCAGTTAAGGACTCTGGAGATATTTTGGGGGGAAATATGGCTGATTTTGGGGCCGACTGGTGCTGCTCCTTCGGGTCCTTTTAGTTAATGCTATTATTTTCAATTTTAGGTTTAACTGTACATGAGTTGGCTTGGCTTGGCCAGTTTTATGGATTTTTGGAGAATTTTAGGGGGCTTTAGTTGGCCGGTTGTTGAGCTTTGCTTTACCAGGTTATAGTGGAGAAATATGTTATTTTTGACTGAAGGGTTTCATTGGTTCTTTTAGCATGGATATCTCATGGATATCTGTTATTATTCTTGTTTACATATTTTAGGGCTTTGCTTTGTTGATTGGCCGGCTACTGTTATGAGTATTCATTTGGGTTGTAGTGGCAGTTAAGAGTACTGTTATTTCAATTGTTGTTTACTACTTTTGGGCTTATGCCTCTTCTATGGTTATGAAAATTAGAGGATTTTCCCTAGATGAGTAGCTGCCAAATGATATTATCAAAATAATCAAAGTCATAGTTATAAAGAGATGCAAATCCGATAGAAAAATGTCTAATAAAACGATTGCTAATCACAGATATTGCGAATGATGACATCTCCAAATATACGCGACAATGACATGAGTTGCGATAAAAGAAAAGAACGACTGATGGTGAGAGCTACCTTTTTAATTTATGCTTTAATGCTCTATTTTTCTTTTTGTGCACTTGTCAAATGCATAGTTATTTGCATATGCTAGCGTGGATACATTACGCATGGATACATTACATATCACTGATACCTATTGTCGCTATGATGTATGGCCTTGTACGAAGGCAAACAGGCGATTACTGTTCTGAGGGGATTAATAAATAAACAAACCCTAAGTATATTAACAAATTGCGCACAACTAACATAAATGAAAATGTATCGATGCATGAAAATGTTAAGGGTATAACTGAACGTGAATGCGCATAAAAGATACTAATGGTGTACCAAATCAGTCGGCCGAAAGGCATAAATGCTTGTTGAACGTACTGATTTGGACACTATACTGCAGACCCCGAGGGGTCGGGCCCAAAGACTGAAAATACTGAAATACAGATGTCAATACTGTTACAGTTACCCTTAACATTCCCTAACATAAAAGATAACATAAGAACGTACGTTTATACAGTTACACCGATACATTCCTGATAGACATGCAGACTGATATAGTTTTACAGTTACATTGCTCACATTGTCTCATAGCTTGCGTTCTTGCTTTAATACTGGTATACTTTACATACATGCACTGCTTACATGATTACACTGTCATACAACTTCCTTTCTTGCACTGAAACTGGCATTTAACTACTGAATGTTATTGTTCAATAACTGCTTATACTGTTTTATGACTACTAATATTTCAGTTATAATATTTCTTCACAGTTTCATTACTGGTACGAGAAAAGGGTTAGTATAGACATATGCTTATTACTTTGCTTAATCCTTTTCATTTGTTTATACAACAGTTAAAGAGGTATATTCTCACTTAGTCATATTTTATGACTAAGTCCGTCGTCAATTTTGTTTAGGTACTTGATGTGATCTTGAATACGTAAAGAAAAGTGAAGTTGATCGTGGAAAGACAGAAAAGACTCGTGGAATACTTCAATTGATGAGGCGCGTTTATATTATGTATTTTATTTTGCGCTCACTAACCTTACTTCAACCTGGGACGAATGTCTCGAAAGTAGCTTAGATACAGAATTTTGTGGGGTCTAAAATGAGGGTCTCACAATTTGGTATCAGAGCCAGGATTTCAAGAAGTTCGGCTGCAGTGAGTACTGAATAATTGCACATGATATGACGTTGAGAGGATCGTTTATAGACTATACAAACTGTAGGGTTAAAGGAGTTCATGAAAGGAAAGATGTTACTTGTCGTCAGAATATGATAATAAGTAACAAGCCAAATGAATGTTGAAACGAGCATAAAGCGAGATGAATATTGCTTCTACTGTATGAAACAACCTACTGAAATCAAAGGCTTACAAATCGTAGTGACTTCACTGGTTGGACACGTTAAGATAAAGTATAGTTGTCATTTTCTTAAATATGCCATGGAGAGAAAAATACAATGGGAATGAAAAATGAATGTGAGTAGAAATGAAAAACAAGACCCTATGTAAATAGTTGTATGTTTATATAACGGGAAGACTGATATATGCAATATAGTTGGATACCTAACGAAGAGTGTACAAATAACGGGCTCAAATCTCTAACACACAAAGAGATAATTATTTAGTTTCAATGTTGACACTTAAATATCTGTATGAAAGTTAATAGCTACACTCACTGTCAAAACTTTGGCACTTATTGGCATCGGTGATGACGATTATAAAATGAAATGTAACGAAAAATGTTGTGAAAATGAATATGCATTGTACATTCACCCGCATCTTATATGATATACATGGGTTTGAACGAGGTAAATCACAAATAAATAAAGCGAAAAGAACAAGGTTACAATTTCGATATCATTTACATTGAACTAGGGAATGATGGAATATGTTACAAAGGAAAAAGAAAGTCCACTTGCACTCGATATATTGAATGTCGTCCTGGAGAAAGTGTTACAAAATGGAAAGGTAGTGTAAGAAATTGCAATGATCTAGGAATCAATGCTCTAGGACTTTGAACGCAAAAATATTGTTGTGAATAATGAAAGGTATAATTGCATTTAAAAGAAACAGTCCAAGAAATGTATGATAACCAAAGCATGTAAGGGAAGATAAAAATGTAAGGAATTTAAACACAAAATGTTATGATTAAATTTTGATGTTTTGAGATTGATATTACTTAAATAAAATACTACTTATACAAAATAGTTCACCAACAGATATAACTGTTAAGGTACACTATCAATGTCTAAGATGTTCTACATTGCAAAAGATGCTTTATGGAATACTGATAGTATGTTATTGCTGAAGGTGGCAGTTTGTTGATCGATTAAGTAAGAAAAAATAGTAAGTAAAAGGAACAACAAAACAAAAATGTTTATGTAATACAAATTGTAATTCCACGTTCCCGCTATGCCCTGTAATTTAGATTATGTAAAATACAAATTGTTGAGGTGGTTAAACATAGAAAAGAAAAAGAAGGCCGAATGAGTTAACGAAACCTATTAAAGGAAATATTAAGTTAATAGCGTCATATTTTCGGGGACGAAAATCTTTATAAGAGGGGAAGAGTTTGTAACGACCCAAATTCAAATGTGAACACTAATACATTTGGCATTGATATAAATAGGTGTGCTAATGGTATAAATGTGATGCGCGGCATTTTCTCGTAAGTGACTTTCACGTTATAAAATCGTTCAAAATATTGCATTATATCCCCTATGATGAAAATATGAAAATCAGTGTTGATGGTAGCTATCTCAGATTGTTTGGTTTACAAGTTCTCTTTCGTATTTTGAAAATGAAGTGTTACGACTTAAAACATTATATTCGCTCGATAATTTGGCTCATAGAGCTGGTTGGATTACTAGTGGCCATTTCGACGGTTTTCTTATTCTTGCTGAAATTAGAATATTGGGCTTGGGTTATAGAGTTATGGCTGGACTGAATGTCAGTGGGGAGTAAACTCCCTGCACTAGTGTTATATAGTATCTTATTAGCAACTTGATTAAGATTACGGGAGGCGGTGGGGGATGAGAGAAATAAATTGCGTGGCAGATTGTCCTTTTTCCTTCATATGTTACGGCTGTGCTTCTCCCTCTCGCCCTCGCTCTCATCCTTGTCGCGCCTAGGGTTAACTAATGGCTTGCTCTTTTCTCCTCCTTTGTCTCTCTATCTTGCACACATTTTGGTCGGGATCTATTATCTGTTGCTGGGATCAGAGCTTGGCAATGGTTTGCTTGAGCTATTATCGGTTGACTGGTTCTCAAACCCTAGATTGGTGCTTAGATTTTCGTCACTGCACAGTAAGCCTCTTTTTCTACTTATGCTTGTTTATCTCTTTTTGATCTGGGTCCTAGTATACTATAAGACAACATAGAGTTTTATGATATGTGGCCGGTTGTGGTAGTTGTTGTTGGGTGCCCGTTTTATTTTCACGCTTGAAATTTATGTATATTGTTACTTGATTTTGCTCAGTTGGCCGTGAGTTGGATCGTTCCTGCCTGGTTGTTGGTCGGCTGGATATTCTCTCGTTATACTTTTCTTCCGGTTAAGGACTCTAGAGATATTTTGGGGGGAAATATGGCTGATTTTGGGGCCGACTGGTGCTGCTCCTTTGGGTCCTGTTAGTTAATGCTATTATTTTGAATTTTAGGTTTAACTGTACATGAGTTGGCTTGGCTTGGCCAGTTTTATGGATTTTTGGAGAATTTTAGGGGGCTTTAGCTGGCCGGTTGTTGAGCTTTGCTTTACCAGGTTATAGTGGAGAAATATGTTATTTTTGACTGGAGGGTTTCATTGGTTCTTTTAGCATGGATATCTCATGGATATCTGTTATTGTTCTTGTTTACATATTTTAGGGCTTTGCTTTGTTGATTGGCCAGCTACTGTTATGAGTATTTATTTGGGTTGTAGTGGCAGTTAAGAGTACTGTTATTTCAATTGTTGTTTACCACTTTTGGGCTTATGCCTCTTCTATGGTTATGAAAATTAGAGGACTTTCCCTAGATGAGTAGCTGCCAAATGATGTTATCAAAATAGTCAAAGTCATAGTTATAAAGAGGTGCAACCCCGATAGAAAAGTGTCTAATAAAATGATTGCTAATAACAGATATCGCGAAGGATGACATCTCCAAATATACGCGACAATGACATGAGTTGCGATAAAAGAAAAGAACGACTGATGGTGAGAGCTACCTTTTTAATTTATGTTTTAATGCTCTATTTTTCTTTATGTGCACTTGTCAAATACATAGTTATTTGCATATGCTAGCATGAATACATTATGCATGGATACATTACATATCACTGATACCTATTGTCGCTATGATGTTTGGCTTGTACGAATGCAAACATGCAATTACTGTTCTGAGGGGATTAATAAATAAACAAACCCTAAGTATATTAACAAATTGCATACAACTAGCATAAATAAAAATGCATCGATGCATGGAAATATTAAGGGTATAACTGAACGTGAATGCGCATAAAAGATACTAATGGTGTACCAAATCAGTCGACCGAAAGGCATAAACGCTTGTTGAACGTACTGATTTGGACACTATACTGTAGACCCCGAGGGGTCGGGCCCAAACACTGAAAATACTGAAATACCGATGTCAATACTGTTACAGTTACCCTTAACATTCCCTAACATAAAAGATAACATAAGAACGTACGATTATACATGTTAATGTGGCTGTATTATCCTAATTATATATATATATATATGGGTGTGACTGAGTCTAAAGTGCACAAGAAGTCACTTTCCATCCATCGTAACCCTAACATGGTATCAGAGGGCATCCGCCACCCGCGCTAGGCTTCCGTGCGCATCCGCTTCCGTCTGCCCTCGCGCATCCGTCGCGCTCCCGTCGCAGCTCCTGTCGCAGCTTCCGTCGCAGCTTCTGTCGCGTATCCGCCCTCGACAGTCTCCCGTCGCATCTCCCGTCGACAGTCTCCGCACAGCAGCAACAGTCGCAGCCGCCTGGTCTCTTCCATGACCTGACGGAGGCGTGCTCCATTCCGATGCCGCCTGCCGTCCTTCTCTAATCAGCCGTATGCTTCTGATTGCTGCCTCTTCTTGATGTTGCCGCAAGTTTATGTCGTCTCCTCCTGCTGGTTCCTCTCGTCTCCTCCGGATCTCCCTCACATGACCTAGGGTCCATCAACCCCTCGTTCTCCTGCTGCCCTTGGCCATGGGTGACTCGGCTACGAGCACCACTCAGACGACTGTTCCCTCAGGGGAGTCTACCAATATCTTTCCTCCTAATGCGAGGCTGGCTACTACTATCCTTACCTCCTCCAACTTTCAGTTGTGGAAAAAGGGGGTTACTATGTCTCTAGCAGGCATCTGACGTACTCACCACCTTACTCGTCTACCTACGCATGTTGTGGGGAGCGCTGAATACGACAATTGGTACAGTGATGATTGTCGTATCTTTGCCCTTCTTCTGAGTTCCATGGACCCTTCAGTTCAACAAATGTGCAAGAACTGTGATAGCACCAAGGAGTTATGAGACACTTTACATATGATGTTTTCCCTGGAAAACAACCTTTCTCGCCTTGGTGAACTTTTTCCCAAGATGGCTGAGCTACGACAAGGAGCTCGTCCTGTCACCGAGTACTTCGCCGAATGGAAGGTCCTTGCCGATGAAATCCTAGATCTGTGGGAGATCCCCTCTACCCGTGAAGGACATCATGCTCAACGTGAGCACCTCATCTGGCTTCTGAACGGACTTGATCCGAACTTTTCAACAACAAGGACAGAAATGCTTGCGAGTCCTTCTACATTGCAGACTGCTAGTGTGTACCATCGGCTGACTAAAGCAGGCTCTGCCTCTTCCCCAGCTGCGCTACATGTTTCCTCCAGCGAGTCAATGGCGCTGGCCTCTCGAGGGGGAAGGGGGACTAGCCGAGGTGGTCGATCTGGTTTTGGTCGTGGTCGGGAGACTGATACGCGACATTGTACTCTCATTGCGGACATCGTGGCCACACGAAGGATACTTGTTGGCTTGTGCATGGAAAGCCAGACTGGGCGTCCAAGACCTCGTCATCTTCACCTCGATCTGCTCACGTTGCCGACTCGACACTGACACCTCCTGGTCCCCGCACTGTTCAAATCTTTGAGGATGAGTATCGTCGCCTGCAGGCTCTCCCGATTTCTTCTCTAACTCATAGTGCTGCTGTGGCCCAGACAATTCAGCCTGTTTGCACCTCCCAGCGCCCCGTCCAGTGGCTGGCAGATTCTGGAGCTTCTGATCACCTGACTAGTTCTTCAGGTATCTTACACTCATACCATCCTCATTGTGGGTCCTCTATTATTGTTGCAGATGGTTCCACTGTTCCTATCGTTGGCTTTGGAAGCTGCAATGTGGCACCGGAGATGCCCCTATCCTCAGTTGCTCATGTCCCTCAATCTGCTTACAACCTATTGTCTATTAGTAAGCTTACTCGTGATTTAAACTGCACTGCTATCTTCACATCTTCTGGTTTCATTTTTCAGGAACAGTTGACGAGCCGTATTATTGGTAGAGGGAAGCTGAGTGGTGGTGTTTATGTTCTGGATGAAGTTTCCCACCTTGCTTGTTCGGCTGCTTCTGCCAGTCTCTTGGATCTCCACTTTCGTCATGGTCACTCGTCTATGCAGGTCATGCGTCGTTTGTATCCTGAGTTTGGGAACGTTTCCCATCTCAGCTGTGAGTCGTGTTTGTTTGCTAAACTCCATAGAGTTAGCTATGTACCTCGTTTGGATGTTCGTGCGTCTGCACCTTTTAATTTACTTCATTCTGATGTTTGGGGACCGTGTCCTGTCCCTATGTTGTTAGGACACATATATTATGTTACCTTTATTGATGATTTCTCACGCATGACTTGGGTTTACTTAATGAAAAATCACTCTGAAATGCTATCAATTTTTCAACATTTGTGGAATGAAATTTTTACTCAGTTTTCTATTCGTCTGAAATGTCTCCGTACTGATAATGGGAGGGAATACCTGTCCCAGTCTATGTCTAACTTTCTCTCTGACAAAGGCATCATACACCAAACCAGTTGTCCTGATACCCCCCAAACAAAACGGGGTTGTCGAACGAAAAAATCGCCACCTTCTTGAGGTTACCCGTGCTATTCTCCATCATAGGTTAGTACCCAAACACTTTTGGGGAGATGCTGTTCTTACTGCTGCTCATCTCATTAATCATCTTCCTACCCATATCCTTAAGGGGGCGACACCCTATCGCATCCTTTATCCCGATCGCCCGGAGCCTCCTCTACCTTTAAAGGTATTTGGGTGTGTTTGTTATGTTCGGGATGCTCGTCCCTCCGTTTCTAAACTGGATCCTCGCTCTCTGAAGTGTATCTTTCTTGGATACTCTCGGACTACCAAGGGATATCGATGTTATTCTCCGGAACTTCACAAATATATTCTCTCTTCAGATGTCGTCTTCCTCGAATCTGACTCTTATTGTACTACTGGCTCTCTCCTTCCCACTTCACCTTCTGATCCCTCCCTTGATGATATGTTGGTTCCTCGTCATGATTCTGCTCTTATCTCTCCGACCGACATATTGTGTCCCCTTTGGGGACAAGTCTACTCTCGTCGCTCTTCTGATAGAACCGAAATGTCACCACCTCAGCCTACCTCGACCACTGATGGCACAACAACTGTTCCTCCAATTGCACCTACTAGTGAGCACCTGAGTTGAACTGAAGTGCCTGCTGCTCCACCTCCGGATAGTACCGAGCTTCCTATTGCTCTCCGAAAGGGAAGTCGGACTTGCCCGAATAAACCTCTCTATGTGATCTCTTATCGGGGGTTGTCTGCCTCTCATACCGCTCTTCACTTGACTTTGGATCAGCACACCATTCCTTCAACGGTTGGGGAGGCCAAAACTCACCCTGGATGGATGGCTGCTATGCACGAGGAATTGACGGCACTTCAACGGAATAATACTTGGGAACTTGTTTCTTTGCCTCCAGGCAAGCGTGCCACTGGTTGCAAATGGATATATTCCGTTAAAGTAAATGCTGATGACTCTCTTGCTCGCTTGAAAGCCCGCCTAGTTGCCAAAGGTTATGCCCAAACTTATGACGTGGATTATGAGGAAACTTTTGCTCCCGTCGCCAAGATGTCTTCTATTCGTATCGTGATCTCTCTTGCAGCCACTCACCGGTGGCCCCTTTATCAGTTGGATATCAAGAATACGTTCCTTCATGGGTCCTTGGAAGAAGTGTATATGGAACAACGACCTGGGTTCGTTGCTGCGGGGGAGCGTAATAAGGTGTGTCGTCTCCTTGCTTCTTTATATGGGTAGAAACAATCCCCGCGTCAGTGGTTTGCTCGTTTTCAGTCCGTTGTAACCAAATTCGGGCTTAATAAGAGTCTCAAAGACTCGTCTCTTTTTTTATCAAAACTCCTCAGCTGGTACCATGCTTCTAATTGTGTACGTTGATGATATTGTCATCACGGGTAGCGATTCTAAAGGGATAACTGATCTTAAGGCGTTCTTACACTCACACTTCCAAACCAAAGATCTGGGGCATTTGCGATACTTCCTCGGGATAGAAGTTGCTGATCATGACGACTCCATCTTTGTTTCTCAACGTAAATATGCTCTCGATCTGTTATCTGACCTTGGAATGTCTAACTGCTGCCCTATGGATTCTTCACTTGAACCAGGAGAAAAAGGCCTTCATGCCGAGAGCAAATCATTTGAATCTCCAGAGAAGTATCAAAGAATAGTTGGAAAACTTAACTACCTTACTATGACTCACCCTGATATTGTCTGTGCTGTGAGTAAGGTCAGTCAGTTCATGGCCACCCCAACTATCTCACAATGGGACTCTGTTCTCCGTATTGTCAGATATATAAAGAAGGATCCTGGTCTGGGAATATCATACAAGAATCGTGGGCATTCTAATATAGAGGCTTACTGTGACTCCGACTGGGCAGACTGTTTAGCCACTCGGAAGTCTATCACAGGATTTATTATATTCATGGGAGGAAATCTTGTCTCCTGGAAGAGCAAGAAACAGACCACTGTCGCCAGATCTAGTGCCGAGGCAGAGTATCAGGCTATGTCACACACAGTTGCCGAGATCATGTGGATCAGACAGACCCTTTGTGAAATCGGATATCCTGTCCAAGACCCAACTCCGTTATGATGCCATAATCAAGCTGCAATACAGATAGCAACTAATCCTGTGTTTCATGAACGCACAAAACACATCGAGGTCGACTGTCACTTCGTGCGTGAGAAGTATGAAGGTCTTATTTCCTTGAGCCATGTGAAGACCGGGGATCAAGTTGCTGATATTCTCACGAAAGGAGTTACTGGGGTCAGAATGAATTTCATATGTAACAAGTTAGGTCTGGGAAGTTCCCACGACCCAACTTGAGGGGGAGTGTTAATGTGGCTGTATTATCCGAATTATATATATATATATATGGGTGTGACTGAGTCTAAAGTGGACAAGAAGTCACTTTCCATCCATCGTAACCCTAACAATACAGTTACACCGATACATTGCTAATAGACATGCAGACTGATATAGTTTTACAGTTACATTGCTTACATTGTCTCATAGCTTGCGTTCTTGCTCTAATACTGGTATACTTTACATACATGCACTGCTTACATGATTACACTGCCATACAGCTTCCTTTCTTGCACTGTAATGGGCCTTTAACTACTGAATGTTATTGTTCAATAACTGCTTATACTATTTTATGGCTACTAATATTTCAGTTATAATGTTTCTTCACAGTTTCATTACTGGTACGAGAAAAGGGTTAGTATAGACATATGCTTATTACTTTGCTTAATCCTTTTCATTTGTTTATACAACAGTTAAAGAGGTATATCCTCACTTAGTCATATTTTATGACTAAGCCCGTCGTCAATTTTGTTTAGGTACTTGATGTGATCCTGAATACGTAAAGAAAAGTGAAGTTGATCGTGAAAAGACAGAAAAGACTCGTGGAATACTTCAATTGATGAGGTGCGTTTATATTATGTGTTTTATTTTGTGCTCACTAACCTTACTTCAGCCTGGGACGAATGTCTTGAAAGTAGTTCGATACAGAATTTTGTGGGGTCTAAAATGGGGGCTCTGTTACGGGCCAGGCTACCCCCCTATTATACTCGGCTTTCGCCCAGCGGGGGACCCGTCCGTACTGCTTAACAGGCCCGCGGGCCGTACACCCCAACCCGTCTCAGCAACCAGTTTAATCACTGCGGGTTGTTGTGGCGAGGATTCGATCCCCCGCCACCTTGATAAGGCCCTTTCAACACAGGGCTCATCACCAACTGAGCCGGCTCAGTTGGTGATGAGCCCTGTGTTGAAAGGGCCTTATCAAGGTGGCGGGGGATCGAATCCTCGCCACAACAACCCGCAGTGATTAAACTGGTTGCTGAGACGGGTTGGGGTGTACGGCCCGCGGGCCTGTTAAGCAGTACGGACGGGTCCCCCGCTGGGCGAAAGCCGAGTATAATAGGGGGGTAGCCTGGCCCGTAACATAAAAGTGCACCCCAACCCGTCTCAGCAACCAGTTTAATCACTGCGGGTTGTTGTGGCGAGAATTCGATCCCCCGCCACCTTGATAAGGCCCTTTCAACACAGGGCTCATCACCAACTGAGCCGGCTCAGTTGGTGATGAGCCCTGTGTTGAAAGGGCCTTATCAAGGTGGCGGGGGATCGAATCCTCGCCACAACAACCCGCAGTGATTAAACTGGTTGCTGAGACGGGTTGGGGTGTACGGCCCGCGGGCCTGTTAAGCAGTACGGACGGGTCCCCCGCTTGGCGAAAGCCGAGTATAATAGGGGGGTAGCCTGGCCCGTAACAGGCTCACACTGGTTACCTCCTCCGCTGGGAGGAATGCATCAACACGGGTACCCAGGCGATTATCCCGACCCGAGAGAGCAAAGGAGACCGGCGGGCTATGGTCATGAGCCGGGGTGGCACAGACAAGCCGCTCTGCGGGCATATATTCCCCCAAAATTAACCCGCATGAACTTCCCTAAATTCAATGGGGGGGGACACGTTGGAGTGGGTGCAGAAGGCGGAGCTTTTCTTCAATTATCAAGATGTACCCGAAGGTCAGTGGGTACAACTCGCGTCGTTTCACCCGGAAGACGACGCCTTTTAGTGGACGCAGTGGTTTTTGCGAGGCCGGGACTATGTGCCGTGGACAGAATTTTTGGAGAGCTTGATGCAGTGGTAGACCGGCTAAGACTAAAGGAACCTAAAATGCAAACTAGCAAGTATGAAACTAATGTACCGTGCACGTGCAAACATGAGAGCAACCCAAATAGATCAACTAGCAAGTAATAAAACTTAAAAGGAAAGCTACAAGCACAACATCCACAATTATGAGCAACAATTTTTCATGAGAGAAAGTTATAAATTGCAAACGAACAAGGCGCGATTCGATTAAGAGCGCCGACAAGGAACTAACAAATCAAATGACATATAATACGATAGCATATATGGACTGCATAACCACAACAACAGTTCAACACCAAACATCCAAATAAGGGGAATAAAACATCATACCATGATTAACTTATGCATGCAGCGGTTCGATTCAGAGATGGAGGGCTATTTGCGGATCCGGGCGGGAAGGTGAGTTCGGGTTGGGTTGCTGGATCTGGACGGAGAAGAGGGAGGCCTGGTGGTCGGGTAGGACTGCGGGAAAAGGGGTTCGGGTGGGCTGCTGGATCTGGACGGGGAGGTTGAAGGTTGGCGGGCTGGGGTTGCAGTACCTTGTCGGGGAAGAGGAAGGCTGGCGGGCTAGGGCTTCACACCGGAAGGGGAGGGGGGGGGGGGAAGAAACCGTAGGCAGCCGCTGTTGGAGAATCGCCCGATCTGGACCGGCCAGGTTGCTTGCACAGCAACTCCGATCCCCTAAACCAAATACCAACATGCATATAAATAGGAGAAAAACTGAAGAAAACTAGGGCTCCCGATCGGACGGCTATAAATGTTCTGTCTGATCGGGGGCGAAATACATCAAAAATATAAAAAACTAATATATCAAATTTGCTCGGAACGACCCTCTGAACGCATCCGTGGACTCGGATCGCCCAGCCGGGTAGCCGATCACCGCCTCCTGCGGGAGTAGACGCGCGCGTGTCGTCGATCGTCATCAACTCCCCCCGACTTGAAAGCACTCATCTCCGGTGAGTGAAGACGATCGTACTCTCGGCACAAGTCCGGGGCGAGTCTCTCGAGCTCCTCAATCGCATGCTGGATATCCCTCATAGGGGGAGCTCATCGGGGAGCTCCTCAGGCATGATGTCAATATAGTCGGCTAGCAGACGTCGAATGCCTGGATCCACACTCTCCACAGCTGTGGTGTCGCCAGATGCCCACTTGCCCAGGCGGCGGCCACCACAAACATAACTCCTGAGTCTAAACTCTCACGAAGGAAATCGCCCCTCCTCAGGATGTGCACAGGTCTAGTCGACCCCGCACTAATAGATGACTCGACTTGGCCCTTGGGAGGATCTCTGGGCTGTGTCGGAGTGATGGTGATCTTTCGTCCCTTGTCGAAGAAGACGCAAGTGTTGGAGCGGCCATAACACGTGACGTCACGATCGTAGAGCCAGGGGCGGCCCAGGAGAACATGTGCGACGTCCATCGGGATGACGTTGCACCAAACCTTGTCTTCAATGGACGCTAGGCGGACCGGCACAAGACATCTCTGTGTGACCTGAATGGCCGACTTGTCCACCCAGAGGACTCAGTAAGGATGTGGGTGGGGTTCGGCGGAAAGCTGCATCCTCTCTAAGCCCTTCTTTGCTACGATGTTTACGCAACTACCGCTATCTATGGCGAGAGTGCATGGGCCGCCCGCACTCTGAAAATAAGTGTAGAATATCGAGGTGCGTCGCCAATCTTCCTCAGTACGGGGTGTGTGAAGGAGTCGGTGGATGACTCCTAGCTCTAACGATCTCTCCGCGTCGCTCTCCCAACCGTCCTCAACTCCCGCGATAATTTCTTCCACTATAGCATCGTCAACTTCAACACCCGCTTCATCATCACCCTTCATCAGAAGGTTCCTCATAGGACACTGTGCAACAATGTGCCCCCTGCCCGAGCATCGATAACACTGTCCGGGTCCGGGTCTAGGGGCGGTCGGAATGATAGCCTTGCCCTTCGCATCTGAGGGGGTGCGGGTTGAGGTTTCTGTGCAATGTGTGGTCTTCCTCGATCCCGGGAGGCGTAGATAGTTCTCATACTCGAGTGCGAGTTGGAACACTTGCTCGACCGTCTCTATGCGGTGTGGTATAAGCTCTCTCCGAATCTCAGCTCGAAGTCCCGCTCTAAATCGGGAAGCGGTCGCAATAGGCTCCTCCAAAATGTCACCTCTCACTACTAACTCATCAAATCGTGTCATGTACTCGCAACAGAAAGTTATCCCCGCCGCAACGCGTAGAGTTGGTCGAGGAGTTGATCGCGATATGATGCGGGGAGGTACTTGTCCCTCAATCGATGCTTCATCTCATCCCATCGAGTAACGGGATAATATCCATCTCGCTCGAGCGACCTCTCCACACTAATCCAGAACATCTTGGCTTGGCCCAGAAGTTTCATTTTAGCGAACCGAACTCGCCGTTCGTCATTCATCTCATACCAATCAAAGAAGTGGTCCATGTCTAGGATCCAGTCACAAAAGGCCTTCGGGTCCAGGTGATCGTCGAAGGAGGGCACATCAATTCGGAGGCGTCAGATGAGGTCGTCCTCTACCTGGGTGCGCTCTCGGCGCGGTGCCACATACTCATCGCGTGGATCGTCAGAGTCGTACTCGTGTCGTGCGGGTGGGCCACGTCCTTGTCGGGCCGGTGGTAGGCGTGGCTCGTAAGGTGGCCGAGGGTTACCCCTCGGGGCGGGGTCGCGACGGTAATCATGTACTGGCTCGGGGGTCCGTCTTCGTGGAGCGGGGTCCCAACGTGGTGGCTCTTTACCTCGCCGATCAGGTGGAGGCGGGGCGTTCCGTGGGTCCTCCAGGGGTTCCTCATAACGCGGTGCTAGGGCGGGACCTCTAAGGGCTCCTATCTGATCGACTCTAGTGTTGACCCTAGCAATCTCGTTTTTGAGGGTGGCAAACTGCTTGAGGATTAAGCGCTGGAACTCGGGGGCCGCCATGTCTGAATTCGAACTGGTGGCCCGATCATTAGTGACGTTTTGATCAGACATCGGAGCTCGAAACAACCTACCACTACGAAGCATGCAATGTGACTCGCAACCTGGCCTATGATACCAAATGATGCAGTGGTAGACCGGCTAAACTAAAGGAACCTAAAATGCAAACTAGCAAGTATGAAACTAATGTACCGTGCACGTGCAAACATGAGAGCAACCCAAATAGATCAACTAGCAAGTAATAAAACTTAAAAGGAAGGCTACAAACACAACATCCACAATTATGAGCAACAATTTATCGTGAGAGAAAGTTATAAATTGCAAATGAACAAGACGCGATTTGATTAAGAGCGCCGACAAGGAACTAACAAGTCAAATGACATATAATACGATAGCATATACGGATTGCATAACCACAACAACAGTTCAACACCAAACATCCAAATAAGGGGAATAAAACATCATACCATGATTAACTTATGCATGCGGCGGTTCGATTCAGAGATGGAGGGCTATTTGCGGATTCGGGCAGGAAGAGGAGTTTGGGTTGGGTTGCTAAAGAGGGAGGGCTGGTGGTCGGGTAGGACTGCAGGAAAAGGGGTTCGGGTGGGCTGCTGGATCTGGACGAGGAGGCGGAAGGTTGGCGAGCTGGGGTTGCAGTACCTTGTCGGGGAAGAGGAAGGCAGGCGGGCTAGGGCTTCGCACCGGAAGGGGAGGGGGGGGGGAAGAAACCGCAGACAGCCGCTGTTGGAGAATCGCCCGATCTGGACCGGCCAGGTTGCTTGCACAGCAACTCCGATCCCCTAAACCGAATACCAACATGCATATAAATAGGAGAAAAACTGAAGAAAACTAGGGCTCCCGATCGGACGACTATAAATGTTCGGTCTGATCGGGGGCGAAATACATCAAAAATATAAAAACTAATATATCAAATTTGCTCCGAACGGCCCTCCGGACGCATCCGCGGACTCGGATCGCCCAGCCGGGTAGCCGATCACCGCCTCCTACGGGAGTAGACGCGCGCGTGTCGTCGATCGCCATCAGGGCTTTACGGTCCGGTTTGGACCCTTGGAGTAGTGCTTCAACAGGCAACGCACCCGTACCACCGCACGACCGACAACTGTCCCAACCGACGTAAGAAAGGAAACTTTAACGGGTGGCAAACCGACAGTGACCCGGCTCTCATGGGCCGAGCTGCAGGCCAAAAAAGAGAAGGGCCTGTGCTTCAACTACGATGACAAGTTCACACCGGAACACAAATGCCAGAAGATACAAGTATTTATGCTTCATGAGGGTACAGGGGATGAGTGCCTCGCCGAGTCCGAGTGGGACGGAGACTTGGACTTGACGGAGTTCGACATGTTTTTACTACTTACAGGCAATGGAGGGATGCAACGCGCCTCTCACGATGAGGATGGCAGGAAAAGTCAGTCAGGAGCGGGTGACTATTCTGGTGGATAGTGGGAGTACTTATAACTTCATTCATCCGGATGTGGCGAAAAAGGTGGGGTACGAGATTGATCGAGCAGCTGCCTTTCATGTTTTGGTGGCCGACGGGAGCAAACTTTAGTGCGAAGGGGTTATGAAGGGGGTGGAGTTACGGATACAGGGGTATACAGGACGCACAGACGTCTACCTCCTACCCATCAGAGGGTCAGACATGGTGCTCGGGGTACAGTGGCTGCAGCAGCTGCGCAGGGTGACCTTCGATTGGGACCAGATGACTATGGAGTTCCTCCAGCAAGGAAGGCAATATTGTCTGGGCGGCCTCAAAACGTCTCCGCTGAAGGAAATCTCATCTCGCAGCCTGGAACGTCTGGGGGAGCAGGGCAGTACGATGACTATGATTATGGAGATTACGACGACTTCCAGAGCACCCCTGGCAGTGCCCGAGTAGATGCGGGCACTGCTGACTCAGTATGCGGACATATTTTAGACACCTCGGACCTTCCTATCTTCGAGGTTCCGAGATCATCAGATCCAGCTGAAGGTTGGAGAAGAACCCACTAATATTCAGCCGTACCGCTATCCTTACATCCAGAAGATCGAGATCGAGCGCAGCGTCCTAAAAATGCTCTCCGCCGAACTCATCCGCCCAAGTACTAGTTCTTTCTCCTCTCCCGTCATCCTTGTCAAAAAGGACGGATCCTGGCGTTTTTGCGTGGACTACCGCGGCCTGAACAGTTTGACAATCAAGGACAAGTTTTCCATACCGCTGATCGAAGAACTACCGAATGAGCTGCACGGCGCCTCTCTTTTTACCAAACTCGACCTCAGGTCGGGTTACCACCAGATTCACATGCAGGAGGAAGACATTCACAAGACCGCATTCCGCACACATGACGGGCATTACGAGTTCCTCGTGATGCCCTTTGGGCTGACCAACGCCCCTTCCACTTTTCAAGCAGTCATGAACGAGATATTTCGACCTCTTCTCCGCCTTTCTGTGCTGATATTCTTTGATGACATCCTCATCTACAGTACTTTGGGAAGAACACCTCACTCATGTGGAGCAGGTCTTTTCCATCCTCCGCCAACACCAACTCTATGCCAAGCAGTCCAAGTGGGGTCATTTGGTCTCGGCGTAGGGCGTCAAGGCGGACCCCAAGAAGATCGAGAGCATGCTGTCGTGGCCGCGGCCCCAGACTGTGCGAGCACTGTGGGGCTTTCTGGGCCTCACTGGCTACTACAGAAGATTCGTGAAGGACTATGGAAAGATCGCCAGGCGCCTTACTCATCTGCTACAGAAGGACGCTTTCGTTTGGCAGGACGAGGCCGAGGCAGCCTTTCAGTCCCTCAAGGGGGCCATGACGTCCACGCCGGTTCTTGCTCTTCCAGATTTCACCAAGGAGTTTGTGCTTGAGACCGATGCGTCGGGCGTGGGCATTGGGGCCGTACTGATGCAGGAGGGTCGGCCCCTAGCGTTCTACAGCAAAGCTTTGGCACCCCGCACGTTGGGACTCTCCATGTATGAGAGAAATGCTAGCCATCATTCATGTGGTGGCCCTGTGGAGGCCGTACCTGTTGGGGCGACACTTCAAGATCCTCTCCAACAAAAATGGGTCACAAAATTATTGAGCTATGATTATGAGATCCTCTATAGGCAGGGCAAGGAGAACCTGGTTGCCGACGCCTTATCTTGCTTACCGGAGGACGCCGTTGCTCAAATATTGGGCCCCTTGCTCGACTCCCTCGACGACATACTGGAGGAGATCATGCGGGATTCAGAGCTGCGTACTGTCGTGGAAGCTCTTCGATTGGGACATGAAACTGCACCCGACTATCACCTCCAGAACAACAGGCTATACTATCAGGGCAGGGTGGTTATCCCCGCCTAGTCTGCTTGGAAGACAGTCATGATGCATGAGTTCCACTCTTCACCGATCGGCGGTCACGCGGGCGTCCTCCGCACCCTCCAGCGGGCACGGGCAAATGTTTTCTGGAAGGGGCTACAACGTGACATACAGTAGTTTGTGCAGCAGTGTGACATATGTCAACGACAAAAATATGAGACTACTTCCCCCGCTGGCTTACTCACACCATTGGAGATCCCGCACCACATCTAGGACACCGTATCCATGGACTTCATCAACGGCCTGCCTAAATCTCAAGGCAAGTCCGTTATCCTGGTAGTGGTGGACAAGTTGTCTAAATACGGACATTTCTTGGCCCTGATTCATCCCTACACCGGCGAGTCAGTCACCGATTTCTTCGCTCGAGAAATCGTCCGCCTTCATGGAATTCCGTGTGCCATCATTTTCAACCGTGACCCGACGTTTGTGGGGGCTTTTTGGAAGGAGCTCTTTCGCTTACAGGGGACCTGCTTACGTTTCATTACAGCCCATCATCCCCAGACAGATGGCCAAACAGAAGTTCTCAATCGGAGCCTCAAGACATACCTTTGCTGTTTTGTGATGGACGAGCCGCAGACTTGGACAGGTTGGCTGCATTGGGCCGAATACTTCTACAACACCTCTTACCATTCAGCCAGCAAATTGACCCCTTTCAAGGTCGTGTACGGATGCCCTCCGCCCACGTTGAGCAGTTATGAATCGGGCAGTACAGCGTTGCCAGCAGTTGATCGGGCACTCCGTGATCGGGACCGCACCCTCGCCACCTTGCGGGAGAACCTACGGACAGCACAAGATCGCATGAAGACTCAAGCAGATAAACATCGCAAGGACCGGGAGTTCGCAGTTGGCGATGAAGTGTTTCTCAAGCTCCGTTCCTACCGGCAGTTGTCAGTGGCCCGCCGAACAAACCAGAAGTTTTCACTGCGTTATTATGGCCCGTTCCGTATCCTCCGTCGCGTGGGTCCTGTCGCTTACACCTTAAATTGCCGGAAGGATCACAAATACACCCGACATTTCATGTGTCTTTATTAAAGCGGAAGATTGGCAACACAGTCCAGACGAGTCCTTTCCTACCCGAGGCAACGGTCGCAGGCGAACTATGGCCGCTCCCCGAGGACATCTTGATGATCAAGTGGAAACACCGTGGCGCAGAGTACCGTCCTGAGATACTTGTCAAATGGAAGCATCTAACAACAATTCACAATACTTGGGTGGATTTGATGGAGTTCCAGGAGCTCTACCCGGACTACCACCTTGGGGACAAGCTGGTTCTTGATGGGAAAGGGAATGTTACGCCCCCGGATGGCGTCCGGCTATTTGGGCGTCAATATGCGCGCAGGCGGAAGGAGGAGACAAACAACAATGGGGCTGAACCATCCGGTTCAGCCCCCTCTCACAAAGCCGACGGATTGGGGCCGAACCACCCGGTTCAGCCCCTTGTGTGGGGGCGCCGGCCGGCCCGCTCTTGGCCCCGGGTATAAATATCCCCTGGGTGGTTCTCTTGGTTCATCATGCAAGTACAAGGTATTCTTCTCCTCCCTCCTTCAAATCCTAATTTCTATTTCTTCTTTAGATCTCTACCTCTTCTTCCTCTAGATCTCTATCTCCTTCATAACAAAAACTCTGTTTGTTTGGGCTTTTTTTCCGTGCATTTTTCAGAAAATGCAAAATCTGTTTTTTGCCCATTTGAATAGCCTGCATTTGGAACCATTCATCCTCTAAAATATCATTTTATACCTGATTCCAATCGTAGGGTGGGAGCTTCATTCAAGAACATTGCTTTATCTTCCTCTCAAACCACTTCATCTCCAACTTCCACCGCCCACCCAAACAGATCATAAATACCACGCATTGATGGCACACTCATCCACACGGTTTCTCTTGGAGCCACCCGTTCTTGTACCTTGCTCAACTATGGTAGAAAACTAGAAATGTAGAAGTTAAGACCCATTGGAGATGCAAACTGTATGAACCACCTCAAGTAAATCAATAGCTATAATACCAATTGTTATGAAGTGTGGAACAAAGGGGACGAATATTGAGCTTAGCACACAAGTGACTAAATGCATTTTGAAACAGAAAAATTAAAGCTGTCCTATGGCTGGTATTTCCATTTCACATATAACTATATGAGATGAGAAGCCTGTTTGGCACGGAGGTGTGACCTATCACGATCCATGCATTTTTGGCTTGTGCCACTGAATGTCTGACCCTGGGGCGACCACACAGCTACATCAGTGCATTGGCATTCAGCTGGAATCGCGCGGCATAGAATCCGACGTGCCAACTAAAGCCTAAATCTATTACTCTTGATGTCCTTTAACACTAATCTCAACTCCAAGATAAACACTGGCAGACATGAAAAAAAGTAGATATTACTGAAACTCTTCACAACCAGTCTAGTAAAATTTTCTTCCTTTTTGTTAACATGGACTGTGTAAGGAACTATGACTGAAAATTGCATTTATTTGCATGTCAAGATTTTTAATAGCCTATTAAGGCTCCGTTTGGCATGGTGGTTGCGGTCGTGTGCGCCGTGGTTATGAACCGTCGCTTGTGAATGCCCGTTCTCATCTAAGGAACTTTATTCTCTTTTATGTTCAAAACTAGTTTTCTTTTCTGGGTGGCGGTCATAACCATTGTCATGCCAAACATACATTCTATGGCGGTTGCTCAAACTCACCGGAGCAAAAATGCTGTGCCAAACGAAACCTAAGTTGAATATGCTGCCCTCCATTTTCTTCAAACCAAACATGCCATAAACACTGGAGGAATTAGAGGAAGTACAAAGGCTCTTTGCTTACCAGTTTGATATTGTGTTTTGTTTTATATATAATTAATAATTTGATTCTTGTAGGAAATGGAAAAAATATTAAATTAATTCCATTTTTTTGGTTTGGCTTGGATATAATTGATAGAGAATTGGATTTATATATGGAATGTGAGCTGTTATTTTTTATATTTTATGTTCTTTTCCTATTGAGATGCCTTGTCAATTCTAGCGAAAATAAATAAATTTTCCTATTGATTTATATAAGGCTTTTATTATGTCTTCTATGTTACTTTTTTAAATATTAAAACATGACAATTTTGCAGAGCTAATTGCGTTATAAGACTTAATTTTATGCTCTTTTCTTTTAATTTCTTACATATAAATGGCATATAATATTTGTATTTAGGGGGAAATTTGATGTACTATGGCTAAAATATCTTCTGCTTCATATGACTATCTATATGCACATATATCATATATGTAATATTTCTTTTAAACAAATCGAGTAATGTTTAGACATGTGTGTGTGTATACTCATGTCCGATATCGAGTCGGCTTATCAAGTTAATTTCGAGCAACTCATATTCGAATTGGACAACATATTTTGGTTGAGCGGATTAAAAATCAAAAGATATTATCGAGCGAATTTTGAGCTCCAGACATACTTATTAGCATTATGTAGGAGTAATGCCGACTGCTTCACCGTCCTCCCTATATCTAACATGAGTATGGGCGCCTTTTTTCCGGGTGAGGGGTTCGGGAGAGCGACGACGTTTTAGTGCTCCGCATCACTTAGCATGGACGCCTTTTTTTCACCTGTCCGCGACCGCGCTAGCAGATCCGCTTTTCATGATGGAGACACGGTGCAACCTTCCCACTCAACACTATGTTCTGCAAAGCTTCCTCAAGCACAGCTTTAGTATA
This sequence comes from Platanthera zijinensis, assembly GCA_039513925.1. Lineage (NCBI taxonomy): Eukaryota > Viridiplantae > Streptophyta > Magnoliopsida > Asparagales > Orchidaceae > Platanthera > Platanthera zijinensis. Next base: position 166,220,127 of record CM077089.1, on the reverse strand, counting down.
TATTGTGGGCCCCTCTTCTTACAATCAATTGGTTCTAAACTTTTAAGTGGCTGTATTGATTCAGATACGGTATCAAAGCTTGCTATGCCGGACGACCCACCTCCATGCCAAAAGAAAAGTCCGTCCGTTGCCAAAGAGCCCGTTCGAGAAACGTATATAGCCGTGCGTGCTTCATATAGATCTGGTCCCCTTCATCCACAAGAAATTGGGTTTAGATTGGATGTGCATAGGTTCTAATGCTTTCTACTTTGGGTTCTTTCTTTTCCTGCTAGATGTAGCTGGCTATAATAACTCCATGCTCCCTTACATCCATTTACCTATTATGTGTATATGCACCTATAATTGTTCATGAATTCATGAAGCTCCATTTCTTGGAAATAAGATGAGGTGCTTTATAGAAAGATATACCTTCTGGAATGACTTTGCTTTTGTTTTGTTCCAAATTGCAGAAAACTTTGCAGTGAGGAAAATTTATGGGGGCTGAGGGGTTAATCATTGAAGATGACAGGTATCTTTGATGATCAATTATTACGACGTAAGAAGCGAATACTTCGATTTTCTTCTGCACTTTGTATTCTATTGCTGTGTATTAGAATACGCAGCGTGAGAGTACGGTCCGTATTCTAACATACAGCATTAGGTTGACTTTTGTAGTAACAATTTCTTCTTTGTAACATCCTCCCGGATGAAAATTTATTGGCACAATGCTCCGCCAGATAAAATTAGGAATGAGTGTATCAAATATAAGATAGGAGTGTTGGGCAGTGAATAGTGTACATGAGCAAAAAATGGGAGTTGCGGAGATGAGAATGCTTAGGTGGATGTGTGGACACATGAGACTGGATAAAGTTAGGAATGAGCGTATCAGGGATAAGACAGGGGTGACACCAATTGCAGAGAAGATGCGAGAAGCTCGAGTAAGATGGTTTGGACACGTACAAAGGAGATCATTAGAGGCACTTGTTAGGCGTTGTGAGAGTTTAGTCACTAGGCATGTTAAACAGGGGAGAGGTATACTAATAAAGACTTGGAATGAAACTATAAGACAAGACACGATGTATTTAAGCATTGGTGAGATTATAACTAAAGATAGGGCACAATGGGGACAAATGATCCATATAGCCGATCCACTATAGTGGGATAAAGACTTGAATGTTGTAATGCTCCACCAGACTTTTGTAGTAATAATTTAGTTTTGATGAGCGAATTGCGTGATGACATATGGCTTTTCATCTTCAGGAGAGAAATATTTATTCTTTGCTCAAAACATACATGCATGATATTCGCAGTGTTCTATTAGCAAATGTTGCAGCCCTCGACGCATAGTTTTCGCAATGCGTAAGATGAATGAATTGCAGACCCCACGGCTATTGATTGTAGCATGCGAGTATAAATAGTTGCAGATAGCCAATAGCAGCGCAAAAGAGTGCAAGAGCTTACGGAACTCACGATCTCAGAGATCGTGAAGCAGGTGAGAACTCATAAGATGCATGCTGCACAAATATTAATGAACACTATTACAAAACGGATTAAATTATTTGTAAGAAGACAAGAAGTTCATTCATTTTCAAAATCTAAAACTTAATTCCGATCCGAATTCGACAATGTTCTTTCTTTGTTCTTCGACATCGATTCTGTTTGGGACTGTAGTTTTCACCGTCACTGCTATTTTGAAGGCATTTGGTTTCCCAGCGGCGGGAAACGTGTTTGCGTCAAAAATATGTTTTGGAGGCATTTTGAAAAACAGTGAGCCACTTCTAGAAAGCTAAATGAGTTATCCTTGTTTTATGCTTCTCTTCATCGTCAACATCTCTGTTATCCACTTAATGCTTTTTCTTTCCACTATTTTTCTGGCAGCTCTAATCACAACATTGGCTTCTCACCACTATTTTCTTGCAACCGCAGCCTCCCCAAATAAAACCATTGTCATTGTGTGTTCCTTTGAGCGAATCTCGATGAATGCCGTTAACAAAAAACCTCACTTTAGGACGCGTAATAGCTTGTTTTGTATTGGTGGTGGATTTATCAATTTTATTGAGAGGGAAGGGAGGTGGACAATAAAAGAGCGAGTTTCTCGCTTCGGGGGGAGAAGAGAAAGGGTGTGGATGTGTGGTAACGAGGATGATAATGAAATGATTCATCCTTTTATGAAGGGAGTTAGATGGAGATTGGAATTTGATTACTTTGGAGACTTAAGATTTAATTTACTTGAGATTTTTTTGAACTAAAATTTAGTAAATCTTTTGTAAAATTATTAGATGTGTTGAGCGCAATGCAAAAACTACACTCATGCTCCGCTTGGCACCGTGGTGGTGGTCATGAAGACGGTGATTATGAATTGTTGTTTGTGAACAATTGACCTCATCTAAGGAATTCCGTACAATTTTATGTTCACAGTTTTCTTTTTTCGGTGGCGGTCATAACCATTGTCTTGTCAAACATGTATTCTAAAATGGTAGAGTTTTTGTCCAAATTCACCCGAGCAAAAAAAAAACTGCGCCAAACAGCGTCTCACGTATCCACACATCTCGCAATATTTTAATTCTTTGTTTTTTTTAGGTGATTGTTATGGGCAAACCGTTTTTGGATATGGGCAAACCAATTTTATGGGCAAACCAAAAAATTATATGGGCAAACCAAATTGTTATGGGCAAACCAAAATAAAAACTTCCTTAATTAGTTTAGCAAAATAGAAAATAACAGATTAACATCAACGCTAAACTTTAACATATTACAAAAATTTCTAATTCATTTTAGAAATCTTCTTTTAGTGATTGAACTTCCTTAATTGTTTGCTCCAACTGTTGCACCTGTCAAAATAATAATAATCAATGATTGAACAAATGTATGTATACAAAAGAATAATATCAATGTGTATGTTATATAACACCTTTAAGTTTATCACATTGTTTGAAAAATGACGTACATCAACTATTTTGGCACCTGCAGTAGTACAAATTAATTAGGATTCACATAACATATGAATTAATTAAAAAATACATATGTAGTATTTAATTAAATTTGTATCATTTTTCAGCAAGTTCTTCATGATACCTTCCCCAAATCGAGATAGTTGGTGGTAGTGGGCAGTCATCCCGCATACACAGTCGTACAAAATGATTTCCTTGTATAAATCCCATGAATATTGTTCTTTGAAGTACAGGTGGTGATGAATGCAATGGCAAGAAAGTGAAAGACTGAAACATGCTGAAATGTACTAATTTGATATTGTAGCAAGAAGCAATTATTAGTCCCATATCAGGCATTGTCATCCACTTATCCAAAGGAGCGGGAACAACCACACAATCTAGTGAGTCCAACAACTCTAATCTTCTTACTTTTCCAAAAATTTGCTCATATAACTCCTCTTTTTTTTGTAGCTCTTGTGATAGTTCTTTACGTACCTGTAACCAATTATCCCCCATTTCTAGTCCATTGCTTATTACTCGGTATCCACAATGCCCATCTCCCAATACATCCACAACATCGATAATATAGTTTGATATGTGTGGCGGCATTTCTTTACGAACGACTCTAAGTAGTCTTTTTTCAGTTTGTACTTTCTTTTTTGTAACATGTTTTGAAGGATTTGTCATGGATAATTGTTCACTCATCAAAACATGTTCAAATAGGGAGAGATCTCGTTTCGTTGATGAATCTTTATTTGCAAAGTTCTTGTAGCTTCCTCGCGGCCTACCCTTTAATCTAGTAGGTACAGATGGCTCCACTGTTTGACTTAAAGTAGGATCCATAAGTTCACGTAGCTTTCTTTTGATCTCTTGCTTTTGTAGTTCAGACGTATTATTATATCTTCTAAGGATGGCTTCAAACTCCACATCAATATCATTAGGCTCCCTGGCCTCTACTTTAATGTCCGGATCCACGTTGTCTTCATGCATAGAAAGTTTTTTCCAATGATCATGTACCATCCATAATGGAAACGAATTATTTTGTTTAATATACGGTAATAATTCGTGCGCACAAGGTAACCCTAACGTATATTTTATTTTATGTGTGCATTCTCCAGCTAATGATTTTCCATACCTTGCTACAAATTCTTCCTTTTTAATGCAATCCAAAGCTGCAAATGATATACGTCCCATTCACTCTGAATATAAAGGAGTGCTGAATACCTGACTCATTTGAATGGTGCTTTGTCCAAAAGCCCTCTTAATCTCTGTATGCTGTAAAGTAATCATCTGATCAAAAGTTTTCCAAACAGTGCTTAGGTTGCCAATTGAAACTTCCAAAAACCTCTTCAGTTGACTATGACTGCCCTCAACACGATTCGTAGTACAGTTACCTAAGTGCAAATGCATGTCCACCCATGCGGAAACAAAATATTCTTTGTATGGTGTTATCCAAGTAGAGACCACATAAGAGTACACTTCCGGGTTAGTACACTCATACTTGTTTTTAAGATCAAGAAAAAGACTATAAAAATCAGATTCTCTTTCAGAGTTCACTAATTGATGTCATGTTGCTATGAACTCCTCCCATTCTTCTCCCTTTTTAAACAATCTCTTACAATGTGCTAATATATTCCGGCTTATGTGAAACCTGCACAAAATATTTTTTGCTTGCGGAAAGATTACTGCAATTGCATTCATTAATGCAACTTCCCTGTCCGTTACCAATACGGTTGGCAAATTTTGTTGATCCAAAACAGATCTGAAGCAATCAAGAGCCCATACATAACTTCCTTGTACTTCATTAGACATGAACACAAAAGCAGCATAGAAGGAATTGTTGGTTGAAGTAACACCAATAATGCATAGTAGTGGTAATCTGTACCTGTTTGTCTTGTACGTACAATCTAACAAGAACACACTTGGAAACATTTTACATAATTTAACCGCATCAGGATGAGCAAAGAAAAGGCTTTCCAACTGATTAGTAACAACATTAACTTTATTAAAGCTAATGTATCCACAATTACTAATACATTTGTATAGATATTGAATTTGTGTGCCCCCATCCAATTCATCTTTCTGCATCTTTGCCCTTTTATTATAAATTGTTCGCATTGTTGTGGTGTTGGAAGGATCTCTTTTTTTCAAAGCCGATAGTATTTTCCTTAGTTTTACTCCGGCCGAATACATGTTCTCCACAATCTTTTCCTCGGCTTCATCTAATTTACATGCATGTGCATGTGCTTCAAGATGAACCATTTCATGGTTGTGTGATCCGCACATAACTTCAAGTGTCCACTCATTTACATGTGCATTTTTTTGACCTTTAAGTGAAAACAAACATCCACACCTTTTTGTGGTAGTTCTTCGCAAATTTTTTTTGACCCATCCAGGACCTCGTTGTTTCTCACGATAATAACCAGCTCTGTCACATCCCAAAAAAACTCGAGGCTTAAGTCTGCTAGTAAGCTTGTCAGAACCTTGAATTGTCGCAGCAAATCCTAATTCCCTCGCCTTTTGTTGAACCCAAGCTACTAACTCCTCCTTACATTCAAAACATTGTGATGTGACAAAATGAATTCCAACGTCAGTCTCTACTTGTTGAGATGATTCTCCACAAGTCAACAATTTTATATTTTCCATACTCAAACAACGAACAAGATCTGAAAATGAGCAATGAAAAAAGACACTTGTTTTCAAGTAATTCCTATCTATGTTAAACAAAACACTTGTTCAAGTAGATTAACTTAAATAGTTTTATGACTACATTGGAACTAGTGGTGTGTGCGTGCATGCATTACCCAGTTTATTCATCCCCTGTTTGGCTGTTGGGGGGAAAATGGAATGTGACCTAGCACACCACAGAGAAGAAGAAATAAGATGCAACTTGACACCTCAATAATCGTTCTTGAATCATTTCAAAAACATTTTAGGAAACCAAAAAATATTGACTTATTAAAAGAAATCCCTAACATACCTATTTTTAATTGATCGGAGATTTAGGATCAGTTAGATTGACTAATTTTTATACAAGTTGATGAAGGTCTCAATACCACCAATTCTTATAAAATTTTTTCATTCTATTCATATGAGCATTGCACTGTAAGAGGGAGAAAGCGTCTAGAAGATACCTGAACAGCGGGAGAAAGCGGGAGAAAGGGCTTCGTCGGCGTTTGCTGGAGGTGAAGAAAGCGGGAGAAAGGGCTTCGCCGGCGTTTGCTGGAGGTGAAGAAAGCGGGAGCTTTACGCCGGCGTGTGCTGGAGAAGCCCGACCTTAGGGTTTCCGGAGGAGTCGTCTCGCCGTCGTGTGCGGGGAGAAAGGGGGTCGTCGGACGCCGTCGTGTGCGGGGAGAAAGGGCTTCGTCGGGCGACGCGAGGAGAGCAGCGGCCGTCGGGCGAGGCGGGGAGAGAAGCGGTCGGGTGGGGAGCGACCGAATCGGGATTTTTTGGGGAGTGGTTTGCCCGGATCCAAACAAACCCTAATAATAAAAAGCTTATTTAATGTAGGTGATTTTAAATTTTGGTTTGCCCCTAGCCAAAAACAGTTTGCCCAATGTAATTACTCTTTTTGGGGGGTAAGAAAACTCAGAATGAACACATTGGCCTGAGAATTGACTATGTAGAAAAAGTCAATGTAAATGAGGTGGATTTGATTAATTTGAAAGTCAACATAAGAGAGATTATTTCTGTAGAAGGAAGATTGAAACTCAGCATACTCTGAAGATTTCTGAATGTGGAAGAAGATGCACCTGAAATTGACTTTCTGGCTAGATTAACCTGGGTCAAATTTGTGAGATAATTGAGGATTCGAGGGCTTTGACTTTGGAAATCGGGAAATGATTGCTGCTTAGAGAGTGCAAAGAGTGAGGTCAAATTTCAGAGGCTTTAAGGAATAAGGCCCTTCAAGCATATTATTTTCAAGATAGAGCTGGGCGAGGTGACTTAGGCTCTGTTTGGGGGGACTTATTTTCACCGGTCAAGCGGTTACGTCCGCATGAACCGAACCTTAATTAAAGTCCGGTTCATGCGGCCGTAACCGCTTGACCGGTGAAAATAAGTCCCCCCAAACGGAGCCTTAAACTTGGGAAACTCTCGAGAATGAGGTGGCTGATCTGCTTCATTCAAGCAGGAGTTGAAGATATTGGGGTTGCTTACGGAAGGGAACAGGGAGTCCTTCAGGTGAAGGGATTGTCCTGTATTTTGAGCGAAATTTTTCGGTTCGCAGCCCGGACCCTAATTGGGGTACGGTAGTCAACTTTGCGCGACACGTGATGTAATTTTTTTTTTTAGTAAAAAAATGACTTAAAATCTTTCATCTTTCCCGCGAAGCGTATCCCGCCGTTTCCCCTGCTCTTCTCTTCGTCGCGCGTAGCCTTCAGAAAACAAAGATGTCGTGTGGCGCACAGCTCGTTTAGAAGTCGTTCATCACTGACATGAAGCATCCGGAAGAAAGGAAATTAACTATGCTAAAAACTTTCTACATTGCTGAGAATCAGCTTATGCCAGAAAAACAAGGCTGAAATAATGAAAATGACATAAATACTAGTTTCATTGTAGAGATGTAATTGAGATGTCGACAAGATGTTATCTTTGAGATGTATGCTGCCCTCCCCAAGGCCACCTACAATCAGAGTTTAACTACAAAGTTGTCGATGTGTGCGAGATGTTATTAAGATGCCGTTGAGACACTATCGCTGAGATGTAGCTGAGATGTTATCATTGAGATATATGTTGTCCTCCCCAAAGCCACTTAAATCATAGTTCAACAAAAAATTGAAGAGTTAATGGAGGTGTGGCGCAGGGATGTCCTAGAGATGCCCTAACTCAAATGATTGAAGTCGTCTTTTTATAATAAAGCGAACACAGAGTAATTTTTAGGTACCCGTGAGTACATAGAGGTAGGTGCAATACATTTTTAGGCGTTGGATTTGAGATCTGACCGCCAGCATTAAAGGGCGGAAAAAATATATAAAAATAGGCAAAAATTTTTGTTGATCGGACGGCTCCCAATGCATCGCGGGCACCATCCTCCACATGCCCGCGTGTATCTAAATTTTTTTGGCGAACACACGTGTAGCATATCGGCGACATGGGAGATCTCAACCACTCCTACGTTGAGATCTCCTAGGAGTGGATGAAAAGCTAGTTGAAAGACATAATTTGGGGATCTGTGATGGCTAATTTGGGGATTTGTGAAGGGTTTATCAGAGATTTCTGCAGAGCAAAAATGTTGGAGGAGAACTGGGATTGGACTTTGATTTCGTTTAGTTCGTTCACATGAGCTTTTTATGACCTAGGAGCCTTCCCGGGGATCCCTTTGTCATTCGAACGTTGGAGCGCTCAAGTTTGAATTTCTCTTTTAAATTTTAATTTTCAGAAAATTTTTAAATTTTTTTTTTAAAAAAATCTTATTACTAAAATTTAGTGACTTGTCAGAGAACCAAAAAGGCTTTCTCAGTGGTCTTTCAGCTTTGTCGCATTTCTTTTAGCTGTACTCGCCCTTGTGTCGTCCACAAATAATAATTGCGTACGAGCAGCACTTCTTCTGAGTGCGGGTGAAATTTAAGTCGCTAATTTCGCATATTCAATGTCGATGATCTTGCCGAAAAAAAACAAAGAAAAAATAAATAAATTTTGAAGCTCAATTGAACGGCGAGTTCGCTACCCACGCTCCTTCCTCTGGGAGCGAGTAGCGGTTCCAAAAGTTATTTTTCATCTAGTGCATTTACTGTGTGGCTGCGTTGTCTTATCCTCATAAGACAGAAATGTGACATTTGTTGGCCATACCCTATAATATTATAGATTTTTGCATGTAGTCTAGGTCCGATGCGGACATTTTTGTGGGGCGCTGATATTTTTACAACATCAACGGTTATTCACACACCATTCTTCTTAATAAAATTCCTCTTTTTTAAACTCTAAAATCTGATATTTGTACCCCATTTTCAGCCCTCATCTTACTCATTTCTCTCCAAACTGCGTCTTATACGTTCATTTTCATGAGAAACGTTCAACATGAAAGTTTGTCGATCTTGATGAGATCTACAACTTTCATGTTGAACATTTTTTGATTTGAAGCAGTTTAGACCCTTGATTTGGCCCATGAAAAAAGACACGCCGAACATATGTACGGACACCCGGAATCGGCGTGACTTTTTTTGGGGGTCAAATTGGGGGCTAAACGGCTTCAAATTTAAAAGTGTTCAACATAAAAGTTGTAGATCTCAACGATATCTACAAATTTCATGTTTAATATTTTTTGATTTGAAATAGTTTAGACCCCCGATTTGGGCCCTGAAAAAGTCACGCCGAAAATCTGTACGGACGACTCGTTCCGGGCGTGTCTTTTGTTGGGCCCAAATTGTGTTAGAGGCTCCGCTCAAGATAGTCCACTAAGGCTCATCAAATGTGGAATGGCCTTATATAGTATCTCCAGCGTAGAGCCGTTACACCCTAGTGACACGAAACCCATTGGGTCGTTCCGAGTCGGTCCAGACACGCGCGGACATATAAACCAAATATCCTAACAATCTCCTCCTATGTCCGCGGTGAAAACCGACGTCAGAAAAGAGGGTGGTGTGTGTAGTGTTCAACCAGAATTCGACTCAATACACAACCGTGTCCATCACACTTGTCAAAACATATTGGACGTTAAACAGAGCAGTTATATGCATGCATAAGAATAAACAAAAAAAACTCAGCAGCATCGTAACAAAGTCAAAAGTACAATCACAGCACAGGTACCAGAGCACCTAGTGTCTCATGACCAACTAAAGAGCAAGAAAGTCCAAACAACAAGTGAAAGAAAGGAGAGCTAAACAATGCTCTAAGCAGAAGAAAAAGGAAACCAGACAAACACTCTAGACGTCATCGTCCAGCAGGTCATCCTCCTCTGGATCCTAACCGGCAAGTGCTCCTCCATCGGCAGCAGCCCATGTAATTTCCAACAGAGAAGTTCATTCAGAATGAATTCAACCTTGGAAAATGTACAAGTATCTAGTTCTACTTATATGAACGTAGTACAGTATGAGGAAGCATGTGTAGAGCATTTAGGTTCTACCTCAGAATCCATTATCTGTTTTCAAAGAAACGATGTTATGGACTTCTGGACACCGCAGCTGTATCTGTGTTCCTATGTGGAATGTCACGGTTACTGTTCTTCTAAAGTTAATTGGAACTCATCAAATGTGGAATGGAACCAATAAACAGAAGAAGAGTCAAACCTAGTCAGATTGTGTTATCAAATGTGGAATAACACTCTCCTCCTAGATAAGGAAGACGAAACCAGATGAAGTTGTTAACATCAAATGTGGAATGAAACAACTCACCAGATTCGTACTCAGCAACCCCGAACATCAGCGGAGCACAACACGCTTGCTTTGACAAAGGAAAGTGGAAAAAACAAAACATTTGGACAAAGGCGGAACTGAATCGCCTAACCTTGAAACTAAGGCTGAACTTAAAACGCCTTGAGTCCCATTTCCCCCACTGTTTTGATTGATCGGTCTTTAGGCATTCCTTTCGTCAGTGGATCAGCCAGATTATCCTTCGATCGCACATCGATCAAAGTGATAATGCCTTGTTCTTTCAGATAATTCAGTAGAGCGTGTCTCAGTCGTACATGTCGCCTCTTAGTATTAAAAAGGACATTCTTCACGACTTGGACTGCTGCTTGATTATCACAGTACAGACTCAAAGAATTGACTTGAAGTCTAGACAAGGGAATGTCTAGAATCAAATTCCTGATCCAATCTGCCTCTTCACCAGCTGAAGCTAAGGCAAACAACTCGGCTTCCATAGACGACAAGGCTATACAAGTCTGTCTTTTGGATTTCCAAGTGACTGCAGCGCCACCCAAAGTGAAAATAAATCCACTGGTAGACTTGCTGTTCCCAACTTCTGAACACCAGGAGGCATCAGAGTATCCTTCCAAAGTAGGGGGGTAACCAGTGTAGCACAGAGCGTGATCTTTAGTACCTTTCAGATACCTCATCAGCCGATCTAAGGCATCCCAATGCTCTTTGCCTGGACTACTGGTAAAGCGACTCAGCATGCCAACAGAGAAGGCAATATCTGGTCGTGTACAACTTGTGGCATACATGAGACTACCAATGATCTTTGAGTACATTACTTGATCAACGTTGGTCCCTTCATTCGGACTCAACTTGACATTTGGATCAATTGGTGTTTCAACAGGCCTACAATCTTTATAACCCCAGGTAGTGAGAATTTGCTCAATGTAATGAGCTTGACTTAGAGTGACACGTCCATTGTGTACTCTAACTTTCATACCTAACAGGGTATCTACAGGACCAAGGTCCTTCATATCAAACGCTTTCGCGAGAGCGGATTTAGTATCCCTCACTGCGGCAAGGTCTGAACCCAGAATCAACATGTCATCTACATATAGGCATATGATGACTGTTTGATTTGACATCGAGCGGTAGTAGAGGCACTTGTCTGAAAGACTGGACTGAAATCCAATGCTCTTTACCACTTGATCAAATTTCATGTGCCACATCTTAGGTGCTTGTTTAAGACCATAGATCGATTTATCGAGTTTGCACACTTTTTCTCTTAGATCCTTATGTACATAACCTTCAGGTTGTGCCATGTAGATCTCCTCATCAAGCTCTCCATTTAAGAAGGCTGTCTTTACATCCATCTGATGAACTATAAAGTTCTCGATAGAAGCTAAGGCAAGAAGTATCCTAATAGTGGATAGGTGGCAAACAGGTGAATAGACGTCAAAGTAGTCAATTCCCCCCTGTTGTTTATAACCCTTAGCTACTAGACGTGCTTTATATCTGGCTATAGACCCATCACTGTGTAACTTCTTCTTTAGTACCCACTTGCATCCTAGGACTTTAGCTCCTTTCGGTAGGTCAACTAGATGTCAAGTGTTGTTTTGTAGCAGCGAGTTCATCTCATCATCGATGGCTTCTGCCCACATTAACGCATCTCTAGATCGCATTGCTTCCTGATAGGAAAATGGATCATCCTCTAAGTGGTAGGTGACGAAATTCTCACCAAAATCCTTAGGGATTCTATCTCTTGTAGATACTCTAATAGGAACAGGTTCCACCTCTAGAGGTTGGGGAGCAGTGCCAGAGGGGCCAGCTTCAGGTTCTACCGTAGATTCTGAAATCATGTCAGTAGACCCAGAGACGGTCAAGCCATGATCTTTGATAAATTTATGTTCAAAGAAAATAGCATCTCTAGACTCTATCACTGAATTAGTGGATAGATCCAGAAACCGGTCAGCTGCACTATCTTCTGCACTACCTAGATAAACGCAAGTCGTTGTTCTAGGTCCCACCTTAGGTCTCTTAAGGTCTTGTATTCTTACATAAGCAATACAGCCCCAAGTCTTTAGAGTGTCATATCTACAGGGATGCCCATGCCACAACTCATACGGAGTAGAGTTGAGCTTTGAATGAGGCACTCTGTTTAGAATGTGGTTTGCAGTTAGGACTGCTTCCCCCCAAAAGGAATTAGGCATGCCAGCTGTAAGAAGCATAGAATTCAACATCTCTGTTAAAGTTCTATTCTTACGCTCAGCGATGCCGTTTGACTGGGGTGAGTAAGGAGCTGTGGTTTCTAGGATTATGCCCTCAGAGGCACAAAAGTCCCTAAACCCAGTTGCAGTGTACTCTCCTCCTCGATCACTTCTAAATCTCTTAATCTTTAAGTTTAATTGATTTTCTACCCGAGATTTGAAAATCTTGAAGGTCTCAAATGTCTCATCTTTCGACTTTAATAGGTAAACATGACAATATCTAGAAAAATCGTCGATGAATGTAATTAGATATTTCCTTCCCCCTCTTGTGGCGTGACTGCGGAAATCACAGAGGTCAGAATGTATCAACTCCAGAAGTTGTGTGCTCTTAGAAACGGTCTTGAAAGGGTTTCTAGTGATCTTAGTCTGGGCACAAACCTCACACCTATCAAATCGAATAGACAGATCTAATGGAATGTTTTGACTTTTAGCTAAATCTCGCATTTTCTTATAGTGAATATGTCCAAGTCTATTGTGTAATAACTTTGGATCTATCAGAGTGGAACTCACTTGGTTTATGCAATCGTTATCTAGGCTAAGTCTATACATACCATTGATCAGATAAGCGCAACCAAAGTAGTGAGAATTGACAGATAAAGTCATTCTACCGTTCATGGTTGTGAAAGACATTCCAGCTTTATCAAGCAAACTCATAGAAATCAAATTCTTAGTTAAATTAGGAACTACTTTAACATGTTGTAAAATTAAAGTTTTACCTGAAGAGAGGACTAGCTCTGCAGTCCCAGCATGAGTAACATTTGTCGCTCCTCCATTGCAGTTCTCGACTTTTTCCTTGACCGCTGTGACCTTTGAGAGAAGACCCCTGTCATTTGTGACGTGACAGGTAGCACCACTGTCCAGCCACCACTCAGACGACGCACTGCGGTGACTACTCCCAATCATAGCCACGAAAGACTTGGGATCAGAATTGTCGACCACCATGTTCGCCACATTTTGTGGGGCTTCCTCTTTTTGTCTTTTCGGACCCTTGCATTCAGCGGCCCAATGACCCCATTTACCGCAGTTGTGGCACTTGCCCTTCTTCCTTTTGAGAGAAGACTTTTTGACCGTCAACGGTGCATGGGAATCACCCTTAGGTGTCGGGGGCTTCCGAGAAGACTTACTAGGCCGTGAAACGAAATTGACAGCCTGTGAGGGCTGCGCAACCTGCTCCATGCTTTTCCCAGCGATGTTCTGGTCCTCAATGTGGATGAACCTTTTAAGTTCATCAAGACTTATCTTCTCTTTCAGTCGATGCATCTCAGTCTTGAAAAAGAGCCACTCAGGGGGCAGCTGGCTCAGTATCATGTACACAAAGAGACTATCGTCCATCTTCGACTGATCATCATCCAGCTTCTGACGCAGGTTGACCAGCTCCAAGAGTTGAGTTGTGATGGGCACGTTCGCCTTGAATCTGAAGTTGAAAAACTTCTCTCCAATAAGCGATTTTGACAATCCTTCCTCCTTCTGAAAATGCGCGTTGAGCCGATCCCAAATTTCTTTTGCAGTTTTGTAGGCGTGGTAGGTCAACGCCAGGCGAGGATTTAGCGAATTCAACAGGTAATCCCTGCAGAAATCCTCATCCTTGTTCCATTGGTACTCGTCCACGTCCTCGACAGTAGAAGCGAAATCGCTCTGAACAGTGTAAAAGATCTCGCGTTCCTTCATCCCGAGTTGGACTTGAATTTTCCAACTAAGAAAATCGGAGGCATCGAACGATTGCAATTTAATGGTATCGAGCGCGCTTTTCTTCGACATATTTCTAGATTTAAGCAAAAAATATAAAATTCTAGAACGGGGTCACCTGAGCCGTGTGAAGACGTCAGAAAATCTTCAGAACCAATCCAAGTGATATTTGCACCCCCTTTTCTGGCTAACACAGTCGCCAAAACTAGATATGAGCGCCAAAAACTCCCCAGATGCACAGAACACACGGATAGGAAGGGATCTGACTTCGCAAATATAGATTTCTTGGACTTGAAAAAAAAAAACTTTTGAGAACCTCCTGGTCTTGATCTAAGAATCCAAGACACTGGATCAGAATGGAGAAATCAATACTCCAAATTAAACCAACAGCAATTTCCTCCCTTTTTTAATGTTGGCTGGATCTCCAATATCTGGATCGGACTTTGCACCTCTTGTCCAGATCTTACACAATAGAGATTCACTCTCTTCCTCCTTGAGAACAGGAGAAGAGCAGAGATCTAAAACAAGAGCAACACCTTGAAAAACAACATATCTGAAGTTTCAACAGATCTGCACTTTACTGGACTGCACCAGAGCAATACCAATAATAGATCTGCACTTCACTGGACTGCACAGCAATACCAATAATAAATTCAACCTTGCTGTTAGCGAACGAAACAGGAAGGAGCAGTCATAATCTAGGCGGCAACGACGAATCGGGAGCAGCGACGGCTTCTGCCTCTTCCCGGTCGGGATTTATTGACCTTTGCAGGAGATCGACTTACGCTTGAACCTGGGATCTACTTGACAGGTTCGCTTTGAAGAAATCCTACAAATTCCTGCGGCCGGCGGACCTTGCGCGACGGCGGAAACCTAGATCTGGTCCCGACGAGGACAAACAACGACAGGATCAACAGGGCGGCGGTGGCTTTCCGATTCAGCAATGGAAGCCCTAGATCGGCGATCTGTTGAAAAACCCGGCGGTGCACGAGCAGAGACAGCACGGCGGGAAATTCGCGAACGACTCCTGGATCTGAAAATTTTCGATCTCTTTCTCCGATCAAGAGCGGCGACGCAGAGAAACTTCGCAAGAACAACAACGCGGTGGAATCGTACCGGAACGGCGCAGAGAACGAGCGAAAACAGGAGCGGCGCAGAGAATCGCGACGGTGGAAAAAACGGGAGCGGAAACCCTAGAACGAGTATCTTGAGAATGTTAGAGGCTCCGCTCAAGATAGTCCACTAAGGCTCATCAAATGTGGAATGGCCTTATATAGTATCTCCAGCGTAGAGCCGTTACACCCTAGTGACACGAAACCCATTGGGTCGTTCCGAGTCGGTCCAGACACGCGCGGACATATAAACCAAATATCCTAACAAATTGGAGGCATAAACGGCTTCAAATCAAAAAATAGTCAACATAAAAATTGTAGATCTCCATGAGATCTACAACTTTCTTGTTGATCATTTTTCAAATGAGAACCATTTAGAGCTCAAAATTCAAAAATGCAAAAATTAAAAAATAAAATAAAATTGATGTGCTACTTTTATCGAGCCGGATTGCATCGAGCCTATTGGATATGTGGTCGATTTGCTCCCTCGACTTGTCCATTGTCTTTCTGAAAAGAACCATGGATTCCCGAAATTGAGCATCTAAATGCTCGAGTGCCTCATTATATCTTACAAATTGGGGTACAAATAGTTTATCGAGGTATAAATATAATTTTAAGGTGTACAAATATCTATGGATTATAGATAACCATTTAAGATGTACAAATATCGGTACCCTTTTTATGCAACATGCAAATTGTGCCAAAGTCATCTCAGTATTTAAAAAAAAGACAATATTGTTGGACCAATGCAAGGAGATCTTATTTGCTTCTCTCGAGATTCACTAAATTTTATTAAAAAAGTTTTTTTTTTTTTTTTTACAAAAAAATTTATTTTTGCATATAATATTATAGATTTTTGCATGCTGTAAAGATCTATGTGGATGATGTGGATGTTTTTGATTGGTCGAGTGCAACATGCAGATTGTGCCGAAGACATCTCAGTATTTAAAAAAACAGACAATGTTGTAATTAAGAACAATGCAGGGAAATCTTTTTTACTTCTCTCTACATTCACTAAATTTTAGTTAAAAAGATTTAATTTTTTTTAACTTTTTTCATAAAAAATGATTTTTTTTAATCTATACTTGATGGGATCTGCCTGAAGTTTTCGAGTAAAATTGGCAAGACTTGGACCGAGTACGTGGAAGCCTGACCAGACCAATTACGCGCAACAAAATCGCAAGCCCCAGGAGCCCCCAAAGGAGAAACCGAACCCGCGCACGCGCACGGCAGGGCCGCGTATGCGCGCACGGCCAGCCCGCGTGGCGGGGCCGTGCCACTGCACGGCCGCGGTACCCACCGCAAGCGGGCACTCCGGCGGCGGTCGCCGGCCACCGCCGCCTCCGGGCACCTTGCCTGGGCCACTCGAACTGCCCGGGGGCACTCGTCATTTTAGAAAAAGTGGTGATCCAGGTGATTGAAACAGAGCAACGTCATTCGGCAGTACAAATCACTCTCTGGCGCAATTACCACTACCCTACAGAAAACAATTATTAGGCCCCCGAACCTTCATTCAAAAACAAGCAACTCCAGAGGCAAGAGAGGACTCTGAGATTTTCTGGCGAGATCGTAGGCTTAGGCCGATTCTCAGCTCAGAAATCCTCTCCGCTCTCCTCCTTGCGCTTAGGCTCCAACACTCCCCAAGTCACGTATACCATCTCCGCGAGAGCGCTCCCATTAAGACTCTGCATCAACGAGAGAGCTCCCACCAAAAGCACCGTGGACTTGGAGAATTTTCCACCCGAAACGCTGTCACTCAGGTTCTGCGAGCTCATCAACTTTCTAAGGCTGAAGCGTTTCTATCGAGGCTCCGAGAACTTAGCCGCTTTTCCTCATTTTTTGCACTCATAACGGGGTAGCGGTCTGTCGCCCTCCGAGATTAAATCAAACTTTGTAAAACTCCAAGAAGCTATTGAATTTTTGCTCGGCACAGTTCCAGGGACATGATTTTTCACCATTTTCGGGTTTTCCTCGTAAAAATTGTCTTTTTTCATTTGTTCCGGTTCATTTTGACTGTTTGCGTGCCCGATCCGATTTCGAGCTAAGACGGTCCGATTGCTCCAGACCGTAGAAAGACTGGGTGACCCGTAACAATACATGTACAGAAAAAGACATGCGTATACCAGGTAGCGCAGCTTCCCCTCCAGCAAATCTCAGCAGTCCACTCTTCCGCAAATCCCTCCGCTGACAGTGCACCTGTAAAAAAAAACAACAAAAAAACTCACGCAATTTAAGCCGCCGCCGGCGGTCTGCCCTGTTGAAGGCTCCGCTCAAGATAGTCCACTAAGGCTCATCAAATGTGGAATGACCTTATATAGTATCTCCAACGTAGAGCCGTTACACTCTAGTGAGACGAAACTCAATGGGTCGTTCCGAGTCGGTCCTGACACGCGCGGACATATAACCAAATACCTTAACATGCCCGGCCCCCACCGGTGGGTTTGTCGGACCCCGGCGAACACGTCGGGGGTTGCCCTGCCCGCTCGCCGCCGGAACCCCCCACAGATTCGCCGAGGACCGGCGAACCTGCCAATGGGGGCCGGGCAGGCCGCCAGCGACTTCGCCAGGCGGCGGCTACCCTTCATCCGAACGCTCCAACGTTCCACCATTTTGATTATTTTTTCGAAAAAAAGAATCAAACTTGGAACGCTCCAACGTTCGAATGATATAGCAATCACTGTGAAGGCTCCTTTGGTCACATATTAAGCTTTCATGTGAACGCGATAAAAGAGTTGAGAAATTTAAATTCCAACCCATTTTTCCCTCCTTATAAAAAGGAAGAACCATTTCATCATCATCACCATCATCCAGCCCCCCCTTTCTCTTCTCCCTAAGCTAAGAAACCATAAGCTTTTCTCCTCCTCCACCCCCCTTTCCTCTCCATAAAACTCCGATAACTCCCTCACAATTCCCCAAATAAGCCATCTCAGATGCCTTCCAACTCGCTTTTCATCCTCTCCTCACTCCTTCTCTTCCACTCCTCTGCTCTCTCCCCACCAAACTCCATGGCCGAATCTCCACCTTGCAACGAAGAAGACAGAGCAGCTCTCCTCAGTTTCAAATCAGGCATCTTCGGCGCAGACTTTCTCTCCTCATGGGCAGGCAGCGAATGCTGCGGGGCGTGGGAGGGCGTCGGCTGCCACCCCTTAACAGGAAGGGTCATCAGCTTGCAGCTACAAAATCCTCAAACTACAGGACCATCCCTTCACCTGAAGGGCACCCTGTCCCCTTCTCTGAGCAATCTCCAATTTCTCCGAGTGTTGATTCTCAGCGGAATGAAGCAGATCAAAGGCCCCATTCCCGAGAGTTTCTCCCGTTTAAGTCACCTCACTCAACTCTATCTCGAAAACAACATGCTTGAAGGCCCCATTCCCCCAAGCCTTGGAAATTTGACTTCACTCATAGCATTTTCCCTGAGCGGGAATCATTTCCAAGGCCAAATCCCTCAAACCATCGGCTCTCTCGCAAATCTAACCCAGATTAATCTGGCCAGGAACTCGCTTTCAGGCGCATTGCCTTCCACATTCAAAAACTTTCAGAATCTGCAGTCATTTGACCTGAGCTTCAATCTTCTATCCGGAGAAATTCCTGGTTTTATTGGCCAATTTCACAGCCTCACTTACGTTGACTTATCCAACAATCAATTCTCAGGCCTTATACCTCCCTCAATCTGCAACCTTTCACACATCTTAGACATTATCTTGAGCAATAACAAGCTCACGGGTCAAATCCCAAGTCAAATTCACAACCTGAAGTCATTGAATTATCTTTCACTGGGCAGTAATCTCCTCACCGGCCCAATTCCAGAATCCCTCTCCACATTACAGAATCTGTGGTACCTAAATCTCTCCAAAAACAGTCTTTTGATTCGATTCCTGGATGTTCCACTTGCAAATTTCCTGCCTTCACTGATTTCCATAGATCTCTCCTACAATCACTTGCATTTGGATGCCTTCCCGGGTTGGTTAAAGGGGGAAAAATTAAGAGAAGTCAACCTGGCCAGCTGCAAAATCAGGGGAACACTTCCAGTTTTCACACAAACAGAGTACTTGACAGCCATTGACCTCTCAAACAACAACATCAGTGGAAATATAGGAAATCATTTCATCAATATGAAAAATTTACAAATCCTGAAGCTCTCCGGCAACCAGCTAAGATCCAACATAACAGAGCTTCTCCTGCCTGACACTCTTTCGACACTCGATCTTCATTCAAACCGTCTCTACGGCTCAGTTTCGGATTTTCTACAGAAAACGAGCAGATTCGTCAAATTCGTTGACATTTCAGGCAACAAATTGACAGGAAGCATGCCCGAATTCAGTAAAAAATCGACTTTGAAACTGCTCGATGTGTCCAAAAACGCCATTACAGGACAAATTCCGAGCAGCATATCGAATTTAATCGCTCTGGAAAGGCTTGATCTTTCTAGGAACGAAATCAATGGAGCTATCCCTGACGCCATGAGTGAATTGGCGAGGTTACAGTGGTTGGACGTCTCATGCAATAATCTCACGGGAAGAATTCCGGCTGCCTTTTCTGCGCTGGGGAGAATTCGCCATGCAAGTTTCAGAGCAAATGGTTTATGCGGGCAGATTCCGCAGGGAAGACCGTTTAATATATTTCCGGTAGCCGCATATGCTCATAACAAGTGTTTGTGCGGCCAGCCTCTGCCGCCATGTGAGAAACTGTAATTTCTATGATAAAAAAGAGTGGTCGGTGGAGAAGACAGTAACTTGGGTTTGTTGCATAATTTCTGTTGTTTATATTATTTATTGTAAGGGTTATTTGCCGGCATATCTCCCTTCAATGTTTACTTAATTACAGTTTGCACCTCTCTAACTTTAGAAATTACAATGATCATTTATACCCCCTCAATGTTGATATTTTATAGAATTCATGCACAAAAAGACTCCCCCTTTACTCCAAGAGGATACTTTTGTGCATAGATGTTATCAAATGTAAACATTGAAGAAAGGTTTTTGTAATTTCAAAAATTGGAGGAGTGCAAGCTAAAATTACACAAACTTCAAGGGAAGATCCAGATAAAAAACCCTATTATTATTATTATTATTGATAGTCGGGAAGTATCTTGTCCAATATAATTCTTCGCATGTCCAATTCTAACAAAACAACATCACTCGAGCTTTTATCTCACCATAATGAGGTCGGGTATATGGATCCATTATCATCATCGCCTTATCCTTAGTCATAATCTCACTAATACTGAAGTACATCATGTCTTTCCTTGTGTTTTTTTTGAAAACCTTGGTCTCAAACACTCGACCTCAACAAGACCCGGCTTTGAGGGGGCATACCTGTGAGCCACCGAAGCAAGCTGTGCTAGGTAACATGTCTAGTGACTAAACTCTCACGGAGTCTAACAAGTGCCTCTAACAATCTCCTTTGTGCACATCCAATTCTAACAAAATGCAAAAGCAAAAAATCTAAACAGCTCACATGATTGATGGTGAAGAAATTATCACCTTTCAAATGGCTAATGGAATAATCTTATGAATATATTGCATCAAACCTATTTCACTTTGGAGCCCAACTGCCCATGAGTTTCCAAAAAAATCAGTTATGAATATATTGCATGCGTGCTTTCTTATCCCCAAAATGCTTTAAATTTACAAAAAAATGTCGTAAAATGTTCATAAACTATTTCATACATTCCTTTAAATTGCAATTTTAAATTATTTCACTAGCAAAAAACAAATTTTGGGGCAGAAATGCAGCAACCTAGTATTTTACCTATCCTTAAAAGAGGAATAACATGTGGGAAGCACACTAAACACCCAGGCTCTCAGCTATTTATAGCTGCAAAAGGGAATGCTTCTCTAATGTATGGGCGCAAGTTGAGTTGAGCCGGCTCGAAAGCTCGATGAGCCGGTTCGAAAAAAGCTCGACTCGAGCACGAGCATGTGGAGCTCAAGCTTGAGCTCAAGCTCAACGAGCTCAAGCCCGATTACGAGTCGAGATTGAGCTCATCTAGTATTGTTCATGAGCTCGCGAGTTTTTTATTTTTACATTAAAAAAAAATAAAAAATAACAAGAAAATAAAGCTTATGAGCTAAAAAGCTCGCGAGCTCGAAACTCAAGCTCGAGCTCAATAAATTGGCATTGAGCTCGAGCTGGGATAAATGAGCTCGTCGAGCTCGAAATGAAAAGCTCGAGCTCGAGCTTCAAAATTTTGCTAACCTCAACTCGTTTGCACCCCTACTCTAATGACGCAACATTGATACTTTTTAAAAATTAGAGAACAAAAGGATGGCACGTGGAGATCACATGCACAACTATTCGTTAAATCTATAAATATATCGGCCATTTGGCCCATTTTCAATGCAAGAAAAATGCAAACAAAATTTTAGCTGCTTGAACATTCATTACTGGAAAGCATCAACATAATAAATAACAAACAGACTTTCCAAGCTGCGACGCGAATGGAAGAGACGAATACGGGGGCACGAATGAAAAGGAAATACCACTTAGATCCTATCAACTGGGCCATTGACAGATTTTTTATGGCAGGGTTCCAAATAATGGTGACATCAAGGTGATATCACTTTGGAGTTATTGAGAAATTTTCTCTGTATATTTTTTTTTGTTCAAGGCTTCCAAGCAATGGTGGTTTCAGCAATCATGGAGGTGACAACATAAGGATCCATGTTTGACGCCGGCCGCCTGTCTTCAAAATAACCTGGATGCCAGCAGAGTATTAGGGTTAGCAATGAGATATTTTCTCCTAATTTATAATTATGCTGCTTTACTGACTTTTTTTTAAAAAAAAAATTGTTTCTTTCAGTAGGTTTGTAAGAACTGGAAAGAACAATTCAGGTTAAACTTGATCCTTGTTTGGGTGGCTGGTGGTGGTCAGTGATGAAGTAATTGGAGATGAAATAAAACAGTATTATTCTTCAATGAAGTTTCTTTCCAAGGGTTGGAATCAGACATACAACTATATTTTGGGGGATCAGTGGTTCAGTTCCAAACATAAAAAAAACGTCCAAACAAACGGAGCCTTAATAGGTATTATAACTGTTGAAGGAAATATGTACAGGTCCATTTAGTCTCTTAGCTAGGAAGTTTAGTCCCGCATCTTGAATGAGACATTCTCTACTCTTCCTCCTATATATTTGTACACATACATGTATTCTTTGAAGTTTTCATATATGGAATATATTGGGAAGTTCTCCATCCTGTAATTTTCTACAATAACTAATGCGTCTGTTATGCCCCCACACCCGCTTGGGTTCTCGGGACATAAGTACTCACGACGGATCAAGGAGCGCGCTCAAGACAACGGGGCTGAACCATCCGGTTCAGCCCCCACACAATAAACCGGCCGGGATAGGGGCTGAACCACTCCGGTTCAGCCCCACTTGAGGGGGCCGGCCGGCCCCCTCTTTCCCCGGGTATTTATAGCCCGGGGATGCTTGGGATGATCATTCATGAACTATCAGGTATTCTCCTCCTCTACTCTCAAACCCTAACCCTAGTCTCTTCTTCTTCCCCTCTAGTTCTCCTTTTTCCTCTCTACTTCTTGCTAGATCGTATCATTTGGTATCAGAGCGACTTTCCTGCGACCATGGTGACTCGCTCGGAGGCGGAAGCGTCACGATTGGCAACCCTAGAGGAGAACTACGTAGGGTTGGCGGATTCGGTGACGGCAATGGAAGCTCGCTTGAACACGTCCACAAAGAGCATGGAAGAACGCATGGATGGACGCATGGAGGAGATCAAGGCGCTGGTGATGCAGTCGTTGAAGGGAAAAGCGGTTCCGGGCAGCGATTCGGAGGCGGAAGCGTCGCAAAATGGCCAACCGGCAACCAATGGAGGGACAGCCGGCTCCGGAAACCTGTTCCAGGGCGGGATCGGG
Organism: Platanthera zijinensis; assembly: GCA_039513925.1. Classification (NCBI taxonomy): domain Eukaryota; kingdom Viridiplantae; phylum Streptophyta; class Magnoliopsida; order Asparagales; family Orchidaceae; genus Platanthera; species Platanthera zijinensis. Next base: position 166,196,982 of record CM077089.1, on the reverse strand, counting down.
ATCGATCCGAGCCGCACGGAGCCCGCGGGCATCGGATCGGCCCCCATCTGGACCGGAGCGCCGCCCAGCCAGGCGGGCTGGACAGGGGCGTCGGGGGGCGCTGACTACAGCCGCCCAGGGGGCAGCTATCTCCCCCGACACCCGCCGACCTGGGCCGCCCAGCATCTGCCGCATCCGGGCGTGCCGGCTGGAAGCGGACCAGGCGGTCCTTCCGCCGCCCAGGAGAGGGCCGCGGCAGAGCCCTGGCGGACCCGCGAGGCTCCAGCAGTGCCCTTGCGACCACCGGGGGCTGTCAACGCCAATTTCGGAGGAAGAATGGGCCTCCTACCGACGCCACAGCACGTGGGAGGGCCGATGAGGTTCGGCAACGGCGAAACATGGCACGAACAACCTCCCCGACAAGGATTTCAAGGCGGAGGACAGCAATGGGGCGGCGGCCAAGGGGGAGCGAACTTCCATGACCATTACGGCCGACCACCACAGGGACTGGAGTTTAACGGGAGACACGGCGACATGCATCAACGACCCTACATGCCTCCGAAGAGAACTCACATGAATTTCCCTAAATTCCGCGGCGGGGATGCGTTGGAGTGGGTGCAAAAGGCTGAACTGTTTTTCACTTATCAGGAGATTCCAGATGACCAGTGGGTGCAGTTGGCGTCCTTCCATCTGGAAGACGACGCATACCAGTGGGCTCAGTGGTTCATACGGGCCTACGGATACGCAACATGGGCCAACTTTGTGGAAGGGTTCGTGGCACGTTTTGGGCCGTTGGAATACGAGGATGTGGAGGCCACACTACAGAAGCTTCGCCAGAAGGGTACTGTGATGGAGTACCGAGCGGACTTTGAGAAGCTAGCAAACCGGGTCAATTGGGAGGAGAAGACGCTCCTCAGTTGCTTCATATCCGGCCTGCGGGATCATTTGAGGGATGAGGTCCATGCGTACATGCCGCGCAGTCTTAGTCATGCCATCAGTCTGGCGCGCATACAGGAGGAGCGCTTCAACCGACAGAAGAATCGGGCTCCACCAAGAGCCCCACCCATCCCAGCGGCAGGTAGAAGGGAGCAGGCACCGGCGGCTCGACCGACAGTGACGCGACTCACCTGGCCTGAGCTACAGGCCAGAAAGGAGAAGGGATTGTGCTTCAACTGCGATGAGAAATACGCCCCGGGGCATCGCTGCCAAAAGGTGCAAGTCTTCATGCTGCGCAAGGAGGATGAGGAGGAGGACACCCCGGGCATCGAGGACGAGGAGGAGTTGGACTTGGCGGAGTTTGGAGTCTCGATTCAGGCCATGGAGGGGTGTATGGCCCCCCTCACTATGCGGATCAAGGGCAGGATTGGCAAACAAAGGGTAACCATCCTCATTGATAGTGGGAGCACCCACAATTTCATCAACCCGGAGGTGGCACTGAGGGCAGGGCACCCAGTAGACAAGAATGCGGCTTTCCAGGTCATGGTCGCGGATGGTAGCAAGCTGCGGTGCGAAGGGGCACTGAAGGGAGTGGAGATACATCTTACGGGATATGTGTGTAGCACCGATGTCTACCTCCTGCCGATTAAGGGGTCCGATATGGTCCTTGGGGTACAGTGGCTCCGCCAACTACGGCGGGTGACTACGGACTGGGACCGCATGACACTGGAGTTCACGCAGCAGGGGACCGATTACTGCTTACACGGTATACGATCCTCCCCCCTCAAGGAGATCTCACTACGAAGTCTGCTGAGACTGGAGGAGCAGGGGAGTATGATGGCCATGATACTCGGGGTGACGGCTGAGGGACCCGAAACACAGGTGGAGTCGGACCAGTTGCAGCTTCTTTTAGCACAGTTCGAGGATGTCTTCCAGGAGCCACACACTCTTCCTCCGTCGCGCTTCCGGGATCACCAGATACAGCTGAAGACGGGGGTGGACCCTACCAATATCCGCCCCTACCGCTACCCGCACGTTCAGAAGGCAGAGATCGAACGCAGCGTATGGGAGATGCTGGCAACGGGCATCATTCGGCCCAGCACCAGCGCGTTCTCTTCTCCGATCATATTGGTCAAGAAAAAGGACGGTTCCTGGCGATTCTGCGTCGACTACCGGGGGCTGAATAGCTCCACCATCAAGGACAAGTTTCCCATTCCCATGATTGAAGAGCTGCTGGATGAGTTGCACGGCGCAAGTCTGTTCACCAAACTGGACCTTCGGTCCGGTTACCATCAAATTCGCATGAAGGAAGAGGATGTCCATAAAACGGCGTTCCGCACCCACGACGGGCACTATGAGTTCTTGGTGATGCCGTTCGGGTTGGCCAACGCCCCCTCCACCTTCCAGGCTGTGATGAACGAGATCTTCCGACCACTTCTGCGCCGGTATGTCCTGGTATTTTTTGATGATATACTAATCTATAGCAGGACTTGGGACGACCATTTGGAGCACGTGCGACATGTCCTCGCCACACTGCGGGAGCACCGCCTATACGCCAAACGGTCCAAGTGCTCGTTCGGGCAGAGCGAGGTCGAGTACCTGGGGCACCTAGTGTCCGCCCGTGGGGTCCAGGCCGACCCACAGAAGATTGCTAGTATGGTGTCTTGGCCCCAGCCCACGACAGTGCGAGCCTTGCGTGGCTTCCTCGGCTTGACGGGATACTACCGCCGTTTTGTGAAGGACTACGGCAAGATCGCTTGACCTCTTACCCAACTGTTACAGAAGGATGCCTTCCAGTGGAGCACCGAAGCAGATGAGGCCTTCCGGGCCTTGAAACAGGCCATGACTACTACACCGGTGTTAGCACTGCCGGATTTCGCTAAAGAGTTCGTGGTTGAGACTGACGCGTCTGGCGTCGGCCTCGGGGCAGTTCTGATGCAGGAGGGTCGGCCGCTCGCATACTTCAGCAAGGCCTTGGCCCCTCGGACGTTGGACTTTCGACGTACGAGAAAGAGATGTTGGCCATTATCCATGCAGTCGAAATGTGGCGGCCCTATCTTTTGGGACAGCACTTCCAGGTCCGTACCGACCATCAGAGTCTGAAGCACTTCCTCGAGCAGCGTTTAGCGTCCCCATTGCAGCAGAAGTGGTTAACCAAGCTGATGGGGTATGACTACGAGATTGTGTACCGACGGGGCCGAGATAATGTGGTTGCGGACGCCCTCTCCCGCCTACCTGAGAGCTCTCTCTCTCTCGTGTCGGGACCGGTCGTCACCACCTTGGACGAGATACAGGCAGAGGTACTCCAGGACCCCGAGTTATGCAACATTGTTGAGGCGCTACAGCAGGGTAAGGAGACGGAGCCGGGCTATCATCTTCAGGGCCAGCGGCTTTACTTTCAGGGCAGAGTGGTCATTCCATCCGCGTCGCCGTGGCGGACAACGATGATGCAGGAGTTTCATGCCTCTCCCACCGGCGGCCACGGGGGAATCCTGCGGACTCTTCAACGGCTCAGGGCCAATGTTTTCTGGAAGGGAATGCGGCGAGATGTGCAGCAATTTGTGCGGGAGTGTGAGGTTTGCCAGCGCCAGAAGTACGAGACCACATCACCAGCCGGGCTCCTCACTCCGCTAGAGATTCCGCACCAGGTTTGGGACACCATCTCCATGGTCTTCATTGACGGACTACCCAAGTCCCACGGCAAGACCGTCATTCTGGTGGTGGTAGACAAGCTCTCCAAGTATGGTCACTTCCTGCCTTTGAGCCATCCGTACACCGGGGAGACAGTTGCAGAGTTATTTGCGCGGGAGATTGTGCGCCTCCATGGACTTCCGCGCTCCATCATTTCCGACAGAGATCCGGTTTTTATCAGCAGTTTTTGGAAGGAACTCTTTCGGCTACAGGGTACCACGCTACGCATGAGCACCGCCCATCATCCTCAGACAGACGGACAGACGGAGGTCCTCAACAGGGGGGTGGAGACTTACTTGCGGTGTTTTGTGATGGATGAGCCGCGCACGTGGACCCGTTGGTTGCATTGGGCGGAGTACTACTACAACACGTCTTTCCACACGGCTAGCAAGCTCACCCCATTCGAGGTGGTGTACGGCCGTCCTCCCCCTACTTTGAGTTCTTATGAACCCGCCAGCACCGCTCTTCCAGCCGTGGAACGGACACTTCAGGACCGGGATCGCACCTTAGCCGTACTTCGGGACAATCTGCGGGTCGCTCAGGACCGCATGAAGGCGCAGGCGGACAAACACCGCACTGAACAGGAATTCGCAGTGGGCGATGAGGTTTTCCTCAAGCTCCAACCTTACCGCCAGCTGTCTGTCTCTCGGAGGGTCAATCAGAAACTCGCCCCTCGTTACTACGGGCCATTTCGCATCCTACGCCGGGTGGGCCCTGTCGCATATACCTTGGATCTTCCGGCGGGGTCTCGCATCCACCCGACATTCCATGTCTCTGTTTTAAAGAAAAAGCTCGGGGCTTCCGTTCAGGCCAGCCCTTTCCTACCCGAGGCAACCAGCACGGGTGAGTTGCGGCCATCCCCCAAAACTATTTTGCTCACCAAGTGGAAGAAGTCGGGCACGGAATACCGACCAGCAGTGCTTGTCAAATGGCAACAGATGGATGCAGCTCACAACTCCTGGGTTGACTTGCTAGAGTTCCGAGAGCGGTTTCCAGACTTCCACCTTGAGGACAAGCTGGTGCTTGATGGGGAGGGGAATGTTATGCCCCCACACCCGCTTGGGTTCTCGGGATATAAGTACTCACGACGGATCAAGGAGCGCGCTCAAGACAACGGGGCTGAACCATCCGGTTCAGCCCCCACACAATAAACCGGCCGGGATAGGGGCTGAACCACTCCGGTTCAGCCCCACTTGAGGGGGCCGGCCGGCCCCCTCTTTCCCCGGGTATTTATAGCCCGGGGATGCTTGGGATGATCATTCATGAACTATCAGGTATTCTCCTCCTCTACTCTCAAACCCTAACCCTAGTCTCTTCTTCTTCCCCTCTAGTTTCTCCTTTTTCCTCTCTACTTCTTGCTAGATCGTATCAGCGTCTAACCTAAGACCAATTGATTGTAGGTGGAGAGATGCACAATCAATATGAAGCACACAAAATTGCACGTTTTTACTCAACAGCTTAATGGGAGACACTATTTTAAATGTCCCCTCAATTGTAGTTGTAGGGTCCTTAGGCTTCTACATGTGAATGAATGGGCCATAATCTGCATTGACTGGACAAGAGTACAAGTTTCGCAATTGTGCCTGAGACAATAAGAGTCTTGCCGTGAATATGGCATATACACTTCTAGGAATGTGTTTTGAGACAAATGACAAACCTTTTCCAGCCTTCTCCGTATCGCGGCCAATTCGTATTGAGGCACCTCTATTGGCAACACCCTGCAATCAAAGAAATAGCATGAGCACATAAACAGGGACATAAACTAGCAGCATAAAAGAAACATAAAAAAAATAACAAACAACGACAAGCTAATCGTCCGTTTGGCGTGACGGTGGCGTTCATGAATGCAGTGGTCACGAACCATTGCTCGGGAATGCCCAACCAAGCCTAAAGAATTCAATCCCCTTTTATGTTCAAAATTATTTTATTTGCTTAGTGGTGATCATAATTGTTTTCATGCAAAACACATACTTTAGGACCGTGACGTTTTCGTCCAAAGTCACTGGTGCAAAAACACCATGCCAAACGGACCCTAAGAGTCAGGAATTAAATTGGTCCTTACCCATGAAAAATTATTAATATCTGCAGTTTCATGGTGACCTGTCAGCCTTCTTTCATTACCCTCGCCATATGCAGCAATGTGCTCCTTATGCCTGAGGCGAAGCTTCTCGATGGCATTTATGATAACATCAATTCCTCCATCGCTTCTCATAGATTTTGTGCTGAGACGAATATTAGAGGGTGGTATATGAGACAACAAAATGAATGGGAGATTACATAAATTGAACGAAATAAGATTGCGGATGCGAGTACTCAATAACATAACATAGAACTAACCTGTAATTAGTATGAGCTCCAGCACCATTCCAATCACCCTGATGACATGAATTAAAAAAATGATGATAAGAGGCCGGAATATGAAGCTTGTCGAGAAATTGATAAAGGTATACCTGGATGGGTTTAGGGTCGAAGGTTAACACGACATCAGCAGCTTCAGTAATCCTCTGCATACCAGAAATTAAAAAATTACATTGCAATTGAAAACTCAATAATTTTATTTTATTGTTACTGGAAGGAATTAAATACAAGCCAAGAGAAATCTCTATCTCTTACCTCAAGGATGTAGCGAGCTACCCACAGCTCATCACCTGCTGAAATTCCTACAGCTGGACCGACTTGAAACTCCCACTACAAATATTTATCATAACTTTCAGCAGACATAAACTTTAGTAATTCATACAAAAATAAACGACATTCCGAAGATCTTTTTTCCTTGCAATATAATTTCTCTTCATTCACTTCCCCCCATCTGATTTCTTATGACAAAAAATGAAGAAGTCTATTCTTCGGAAATCATTTTTCGTCTCTCTGCTCCTAATCCTCCAGCATTAATTGGTCTATCTACCAAATGAAATGATCTTTCTTTATTGCTTACATATATATATATATATAACAAAAAATTATTTTTGATTGAATCGTACTTGGCCGGGCATAACTTCTCCGTTGATTCCGCTAATGTTGATTCCTGCGTAAAGGCAAGCTTTGTAATGAGAATCTACAATTTGTCGGCCAAATGCCTTATCAGCACCAGCAGCACAGTAGTAGGGACCCTGCATGGAATCATACAGCAAGAAAATTCTTGGATGGTGCATAATTGAGATCCTAACTTAACATAGGACCTAAATCTGTATTGCTTTTGAAATTAAAATCAACAAAACTACATATCTACAAAGATCGGTTGTTATTTGAAAACAGTAATACTGAAACAGTTACCAAGATAACTCAATTAAGAAAGCAATTTAAGGAATAAACTGACTTTAAGCTATTAAAACTATTTATTAATTATCATATTTATTTTTATAAATATTAAGTTCAAATAGCACCACATGAGGGTAACTATTCGCAAAGTGGAATCTAACCATTCTAAATGGATGAGTTTGGTGACAACAAATCTATAAATACCAATGGAGGGATATTTTTCATTTCCTAAGTTCAATCATTCATTCATCTCACACCATCTAAAAGGAGTGATTGAGGGCATAGACGATCGTCTACTCGCATCTGAGCCCTACTCGGTGGAAGCATCAAGCCGGAAGTTTGATCTTGTTCTTCCGCCTTAAGTTTTCTTCCACAACCTATGCATTCACAATTGTCGTTCTTGTTACCACATGGAAATAGGAAAAAGGAAGGTATTTACTCAAAAATTTCAAGAAGCAGTCGCTATTTTCAATTATTTCTCATAGGGAGCAATACAATTGCTTTGATAAGATAAAGATACTGTTTGGCATGGGGTTTTTGCCCCCAGTGAGTTTGGAAAAAAACGCCACCGCGATAGAATATACGTTTGACATGACAACAGTTATGACCTCCACCAAGAAAAAAAAATTAGTTTTGAACATAAAAGGGAATGAAGTTCCTCAGGTGAGGTTGGGCGTTCACGAACAATAATTCATAACCACCGCATTGACGACCGCTACCGCTGTGCCAACGGAGCTAAAATATCTGATCAAATAAGAAGGTAAAATAACAATTACAAACTAATCATGGGATTAGAAAATTTCATAATTTTTCTGGAGGGAAGGAGGTGGGTAAAAGTTCTACTTCATAAAATTTGGAGGTGGGTAAACTTCTACTTCTATATATTGGTAAGGCACAGCAACAAAGAGTAAAATAACATAAGAATGAATTCGTTCACAAAATTACTACTCACTAATTCATTTTCCACTGATTTTTATTTACTCTGGAACAAATTTACCATGGTTAAAAGTCGAACTACTAGGAGGTGGCTAATTGCAAGAGTGCATCTGAAGACTAAACAAATTCAACAGAATCTTAACTAGGATTCGCCGACAGTAACTCGAGCAATACATTATCAATTTTAAATCAGCAAGCACAAAAAAATATACAAAAAGAAAAAGCCATAGAACATTCATGTCTGAACCTGAGGACCAGGAAAACCACCAATTGGCCAGCCAAGTGGCCACTTAACATCCTTCTGAAGCAGCGTGTACTCCTGCTCAATACCATACCTAATTTAAGAAAAAAAGGGGGAAATGGGTCAAATGCACAAAAGTGGAATGATGGATAATTTACTAGTGTAGAGAATGATGTATGTGAGAGAAAACCACACAGTAATTTTATTAAAATGTCAAATACATGAGTACATACACTTATATAGAAAGTAAGAGAGGGAGAGTCTTTTACATCTACAATGTGGGACTAAATAAAATATGCATGAGTTCATTTTAATGGGCTTCTTCATTATCTCTTAACACTCCCCCGCAAGCTGGATCGTACAAGTCGTAGGCACCAAGCTTGAATAAGAACTGATGATATAATGTCCGAGAGAGAGCTTTGGTAAATATATCAGCAACTTGTTCTGATGCAGAGACATGCTCTGTCTCCAACTTCTTTGAACTTTTCCCGAATGAAGTGACAGTCGACTTCAATATGCTTTGTCCGCTCATGAAATACAGGATTCTTGGCAATATGTATGGCGGCTTGACTGTAACAGAACAGGGTTGCCAGAGAAGAGAGTATGAGGCCCAAATCACCGAGGAGGCTCTCCAGCCAGGTGAGCTCAGATACAACCGCTGTCATAGCACGGTACTCAGCCTCAGCAGATGAGCGAGCCACAACTGACTGTTTCTTGCTACGCCAGGTAATAAGGTGTCCACCAAGATAGATGCAAAAACCAGTCGTGGAACGCCTATCATCAAGGAAACCCGCGTAGTCAGCATCAGAATATGCAACAAGAGACAGAGAGGAGGATGGTTTATAAACAAGTCCTTGTCCTAAAGCAGTCTTCAAGTATCCGAGAATCCGTTCGACCGCTTGAAGATGGGACGTTCAAGGAGCATGCATAAATTGGCTCACAAGCCCAACAACAAATGAAATATCGGGTCGTGTAACAGTGAGATAGATTAGTTTTCCTACCAATCGACGGTAGTACTCTGGATTTGTAAGAACGAGATCAGTTCCAGAGTCATGTGAAGACAATTTGTGATTTACATCCATCGGAGTGTCCGCAGGTTTGCATCCTGCAGAAGATCAATACAGTACTTCCGTTGGGACAGAACAAGACCATCAAGTCTCCTTGCAACTTCGAGCCCAAGGAAGTATCGAAAATTGCCCAGGTCCTTTGTCTGAAATGCTGAGTTTAAATGTTTCTTGATGTTTCGGATCCCAGTAATATCGTCGCCCGTTATTAGGATATCATCAACATATACCAAAAGAATCACAGTGCCTGTTGCTTGATGACGTGTAAAGAGAGAGAAATACACAGAGCTACGTGTGAAGCCCACCTCGCAAACTACTTTGCTGAATTTGTTAAACCAAGCACGAGGAGACTGTTTGAGACCATATATTATCGACTTCCGCAGATGGCATACACGAGAATCCCCCGTGGTCTCAAACCCGGGTGATTGGTGCATATACAGTCTCTTGATGATCTTCATTGAGAAAGACATTTTTGATGTCGAGCTGATGTAGAGGCCACTGTCGATGCACAGTAAGGGAAATCAAGACTCGAACAGTATTTAACTTGGCGACCGGAGAAAATGTTTTGTCGTAATCAATGCCATGTTGTTGGGTGAAGCCCCTGGCCACGAGGCGGGCTTTGAGACGTTCAATAATGCCATTTGGAGCATGCTTGATAGCAAAGACACATTTGCAGCTAACACACGACTGGCCAGGAGGTAGAGGGGCAAGGTCCCAAGTCTGGTTAGCCCAGAGAGCTGTCATTTCTTCGTCCATGGCAGCACGCCACCCCGGGTGTTGGAGAGCTTCTTGCAAGGAGTTAGGAATGGAGATGGTGGAGAGAGAACAAATTGGAGAAGGTGCGGAGAATGGCGATGCAATGAGACATAATTTTCCATTGGATGAGTCGTAGAGGATGTTGCCTGATCGTCAATCTACGGAATAGCATCAGTAGAAGGGAGCTGCTGGAGGGCCTTTATCCGAGATGAGCGACGGGTGTAGACACAAGGAAGTGAAGGAGGAGGGGGTTGAGGCACTGTTGGTACTGGGAGTGGAGTAGGAGGAGGTGCGGTGTGGGGCAACGTTGTGACGGGAACAGCCGGACGCGCAATAGTGGGACGTGGAGGCAGTACGGATGAGGTGGAGTAGAAGGGTTGATCTTCAAGAAAGGTGACATCAGCGGAGACAAATATCTTTTCATTGTCAGAAGAATAGCAAACATAGCCTTTCTGAGTGCGGGAGTAGCCAACAAACATACACTTCGTGGCCCGGGGGGGAAAATTTGTCGGTCGACGGGCCAAGAGAGTGAACATAGCAGGTACATCCAAAGACACGGGGTGCGCGAGAGAGAATGGAGACTTAGTAGGAAAGAGAAGGCCAAACAGAGAAGCGAAGTCAAGAACGGAGGAGAGCATGCGATTGATGAGATGACAAGCAGTAGAAACAACGAAGTTTCAATATTTTGTGGGTACCTGCATTTGAAGCATGAGGGACCGAGTGACATCAAGAAGATGTTGATTTTTCCGCTCGGGCACACCGTTCTGCTGGGGGGTATAAGCACAGGATGTCTGATGAATAATCCCAAATTCGATGCAGAGATTGGAGAAAATGCAACTAGTATATTCACGAGCATTATCGGTGCGAATTATCTTTAAAGTAACAGAGAATTGTGTACGCGTCTCAGTAATAAAAGTACGGAAAACAAATGTTAGTTCAGTACGATCACGAAGGAGGTACAACCATGTAAGACGCGAATAATCATCGATAAATGTAACAAACTACTGATAACCAAAAACACTGGGGACTTTATAGGGGACCCATATATCAGAATGTACTACAGAAAACAGAGAAGAACTCTGAGTACAAGTAGGCGAAAAAGAGACATGTTGTTTGACAAAGATGCATGATTCACAAGAAAACTCCTGTAGTGAGACATCAGGAAGAGCTTTCTTGAGAATCAGAAGGGGAGCATGGCCAAGACGATGATGCCAGTTGACGGAGGGGACTGCAGAGAGGATAGTAGGGGAGACATCCAAGAGGTAAAGCCCATTTGACAGCCGTCCTTTACCAATGATATTCCGCGTTCGACGATCCTGCGCAACAAAAGAAGAAGGAGAGAAGATTAGCAACAATCAAGGTCCTGAGTAAGCCTACTCACTGAGAGTAGATTGAAGGGGGATCCCGGAACATGAATAACCGAGGATAATGAGAGAGTAGGAGTGAGGCGCAGGTCAGCAGATCCTGACACCGGAGTTGTGTCGTCATTTGCCACAATGATGAACTTGGGATATTCAGAGTGCATGTACTGAGGTGGATTCTGGGAGGTAATCAGGTAATGTAGTGAGTAGCACCGGAGTCGGCAATCTAGTGAGAGCTATGAGAGAGGCAGGATATACCTTCGGTGGAGAAAGAAGCAACCGAACCAGAGGAGCGATTAACGATGCCTTGCAGCTGCTGAAGCTGTAGACGAAGGTTGTTGATATCTTGGTTTGTAGGGGTTGCGGGGGGTGGTGCAACAGTAGTAGTAACAGTAAGATGAGGAGGCAGTCCATGCTTGCGGTAGCAGGTGGTTTCAAGATGACCGTCCCAACCACAATGGGTACACTTGAGAGTAGAGCATCCAACACGGCCTCGTCCTCGAGACGTGAAGCGACCGCCCCGAGTAGAAGAGTTACGAGCCAGAGGAGCCGGAGTAGGTAAAAGTGGCTGCTGGAGTAGAGCTGGAGAAAAACTAGCGGGAGCCTCAGTTGGTGGTGTGACCTTGAGCACCATGGAGCAAACATCAGATAAGGAAGACGTAACGAAAGAGGAAAGGATCTGAGCCCTGACACTGTGAAGATGACTGGGAACTCGGGCCATCATCATCGCGATCCCAACAGCTTCTTTCTGTGCCCGCTGAATAGCCAGATCGGTGGAGGGGGTTGATGTTGTGTCCAGGCTTCTACCAGAGATCTAGCCTATGCGACAAAGGAAGTTAAGTCGCCTGTGGGGCCAGGGTTCAGGGATTGGAGGACAGAGATAATATCAAACAAGTGTTGTAAGCTGTCTTTGCCAGAGTAGAGAGAATGCAGTTCATCCAATATTTCCTTGGCCGTTTCATAATACATAGTCATGCGGTAGGGCTCGGTGTCCATGGAGTTAAGCATCCATGATTGGACCCGCCCGTCGTCACGGAGCCAGTCATCAGTGGGCTCAACAGATTTTGCCTGAGTGAGATGGTGGAGAAGACCCTTGGTTTGTAGAACAAGGCGGACCGAATGTACTCATTCAACAAAATTAGCCTTCCCGCTGAGAGAGATGGTGGTTATACGAAGCTCATCTTGAACCTCAGACGGTGGGGCAACACGTGCGGGAAGAGAGGGTGTTGCAATGTCCATGACGGCTAGGAAAGGAAGGTCACAACGGCAAGCCCTTGCAGCCAATACAAGCCGCGCGGACACAATCAACGAGCAGAGAGAAGCTATCCACGTCTAAGGAAGGAAGGTCGCAGCGGGTAGCAGACAGAGAAGCTATTTGCAACAACTAAGGCACAGGTCGCATCAGCAAGGAGAGGAGTCTGCAGCGAATAACGAAGACAAGTCGTGACGAGCAGAGAAGGCCGTCCGCACCGAATAGAGAAGAATCCAGCAGACCGCGACGAGCAGAAGCCCAGGCCGCAATAATCAGAGACGACATTCCGCGGCGAACAGAAGAAACAGACCGCAACAAGCAGAGAAGGCACCGTCTGCTATGAAGAGAAGCAAGTCGCAGCGGGCAGGAGCCAAGCCCGCAACGAACAGAGAATGCAGTTCACAACGAACAGAGAAGAGGGCCCGCGACAAATAGAGGAAGGTCGCGGCGAGCAGGAACCAAGGCCGCAATCGAACACATGATGCAGTCTGCGGCGAACAGGGAGAACAAACCGCGACAAGCAGAGAAGTCTGCGGCGAGGAGAAGCAGGTCGCAACGATCAGAGTTGAGAAACTGATGGGTCCCACAGAGAAGTATATAAAGGTCACGAGAGAGGTGGGGGCGATCCACGAAAGAAGGGGAGGGGCAAACTTGCGGGTAAGTAAAAGGGAAGCCGCAGAAAAGGAGTAGACTGACTGCGGTTAGAGGGAGTCCGCAACAGACTGCGGAAAGACAGGATACCGGCGGTTAGAAGAAATTTATCCGCTGGGAGCAAAGAAAAATCGGACCGCTGCCTCTGATACCAAGTAGAGAATGATGTATGTGAGAGAAAATCACACAGTAATTTTATTAAAATGTCAAATACATGAGTACATACACTTATATAGAGAGGAAGAGAGGGAGAGTCTTTTACATCTACAACGTTGGACTAAATAAACTATACATGGACTCCTTTTAATGGGCTTCTTCATTATCTCTTAACAACTAGCTTCATAGAATCCAAGACTGAAAAAATGAGACTAGTTTCAAAGGAAACCCATGATTAAGCAAGTTGCAAGAGTTAAACATAAAGGAACAGAGCAAGTGGAGGTCCAAGAAATAACATGTCAGTCATTTGTAGATCATGGTTTTGTAGCATAAATTCCCTGAAACCACGATGTAACGACCCAATTCATACAATATGAGGTATTGTCCATTTTGATTCAGTTCAGCCCATCCCCTACTAAGCTGAATCACACAGTTTTATCATTTTCCACATGTGGCTTACGAGTGCTCATCCTAGAATTAGTCCAACGAAAGCACACTTAATTTTGAAGTTCCTAACATAACTCCATCACTTGCTCTCCAAAGACACTCTCCGGTCTTATCGGATTATGACACACAATATTCATAAATGAAATGGGTAACATATTCTCGCATGAAAATCTGCGGCCACCTCATCAGTCATCATCCATGTAGATTTAGGCTCTGTTTGGCGCGGTGGGGGCGATTGGAGAAGAAGTGGTGGGAAACAGTGGTGGAATAATCAGTTGTTTTGCAGAGTGCTAGCAGAATTTATGAAACTGTTTGAAAGAACTGCGTTTGCAGTGCTGTTTGACCTAGGGAAATCAAATTTTTGCCCGTTGACCTATGTAACAAAATCAATTTGTGCATTCTCGCCGGCGTGCGTCGGGAGGAGAAGATGGTGCCCAACGATCAGGGGGCGATGCGAGGTTCACTATTGTCTGGATTTCGGCCACCGCCTCGCCTTTCGCGGTTGCAGATGCGGCGGATCGGAAGTTGCGACGGGGTTGTTCGGCCCTAGCTTCCTCATCGCGACACCTGGGAGGCACGACGAAGAATTGGAGGAGGGTTTTTCCTCTGTGAAATCGCGGAGGCAGGGGGATCGTGAAATCGCGGAGGCGGAGGTGGCGAGAGGCGAAGGAGGAGGGTTTTTCCCCCATGAATCGCAACTCATGATTTGGAATTTTCACGACTCCAAATCGTGGGAATTTCACGATTCTTCCGCGGGGGCTGTTTGCACTGCACCTGCAAGAAATCCTGTTTGGCGCCGCTTCTCTAACAATCGCAGTCCCACACTCCCAAATCGTGGCGCCAAACAAAGACTTAAATTACCTATTGATGTGAAGAGCCTTATCAGTCTCTGTCTTTGATGTGTTCCAATTTTTTCATGTTTGTTTGCAAAAATGGATTAAAATTCAATCTTTGTTCTTGTAAATTAAGTCTAAATTAGAAAATTTTTTTGATAAAAACAATGGAGAGAAGAAAAAGAGCATTTTTATTGTCAAAAATGGAGTATGGAAGTTGAAATTAAAGCTTTTCTGTCATTTATGAAAAGTCAAACAATTGCGCTATTTTATGTAAAATTGAAGTTTTCAAAACTATTTTTTAAAGAAACCTAATATTTATTTATTTATTTCTCATTTTGTCAATTTTGATGCCATTAAATTAGACATGCAAAAAAGGGTAATTTTTAGGTACACCTGATGCACCATTCTCTACGTGCAAATGAAATTTTTTATACTTAAATCGTATTTTTTTGTAACAAAAAATTGATTGTAACAAAAACAAATTACGAAATATTAAATAGGACATTTTTACAATCAATTTAAGTACTTATTTGTTCAAATTCTATAAAGTTTTAAAAAAATTCTAGTTGTATTTTTTGGTATTGACTGAAAAATTCCAACTGGAAAACATATCAACATTCCAGTTGGAATTTTCTAGTCAAAACCAAAAAAATACAACTGGAATTTTTTTATAACTGTATAAAATATGGACAAATAATTACTTAAATTGATTGTAAAAATGCTATAATTAATATTCCGTAATTTATTTTTGCTACAATCAAATTTTAGTTACGGAAAAATACGATTTAAGTATACAAAATTTCATTTGCGCGTAGATGATCGTGCATTAGGTGTACCTAAAAATTTCTCTGCAAAAAAATACCGAGTCTAGAAGGCAGGCCCGACTCTTACCAATTACGTCAGGCCTAAGGGGTCCTGACAGGCCCGATTTTTGTCTGTGGTCCAGCATAATACCTGGTGCCCAGCTAGGCCCATCAGGGCCTGACAACTAAGGGCATGTCAAGCTTTTGATAGTTTTATGTATATGTATATACATATATATATATATGTAAATTAAATTTATATATTTATATGTATATATAAATCTATAATTATCATAAAGATAAATTATTATTTTTATTAATTTATTTTTGTATTATATTATTCTATTATATTTTATTAATTTTTAAGCTTTTTATATTTCAATTTTGATTATATAACTAAAATACAACAAACATTACATAATTCAAAATAAAAATATTATATTTGAAATTAATACAAAAATTTTGAGAGGTCATCGTTGGGTTCGTTGCGACTTCCGCGTGAACTTCCCCCTTAATGTTCTCCTTCATACCCGGCTACTCCACAGTCGCTACCTCCATACTAGCTTCCTATGTGCAGGCCTCCCCCGAACTGAGGTTCTTCATATTGGTCTCCTCCATACTGGCTTCCGCTGTACTGACATCCTCCAAATTGAGGCCTTCTAAATTGAGGTCCTCCATGTGGGTCTCTTCCATACTGATTTCCTCTATATTGATTTCTTCATGCTCACATCCTCCAAACTGAAGTCCTCCTTATTGGTCTCCTCCATAATGACTTCCTCCATAACCACTACCTACATATAGACCTGTCGAAAAAGCCTGTCGGGTCGGGGCCGGGGTCGGGTCTGGGTCGGGCCGGGATCGGGTCGGTCCCGGGCTTTTGCCATCCGAACTCAGGCCCGGGCGTAGGTTTAGCCAGGCTCGGGAACCAGCTCCGACAGGGACCTGCCAAGGCCCCGAGGCCGGGCCGGCCAGGCCCAGACAGACCCGGTTAATAAAGCCCATCTGTCAGGCGGGATTCTACTGAAATCTTGCTGTCAGGCGAGATAAAATCCCCCTCATCCTACCAGGCGAGATTTAAATCCTGCCTAAAAAAGGCTGGATTTAATTAAATCTCCCCTATTCATGCGGGATTTAATTAAATACCGCTTAATTTAGGCGTGATTTAATTAAATCTCACTCAGGCTCAGGTTAGGCTTGGTGCCCGGGCTTAGCCAGGCCGGGCTGCGAGCTAAAATGGGTGCCCTGTTGGGCCCCCAGAGCTTGGCATGGGCCCAGGGCAGGATTGCCCGAGTCCGAGCCTAGTTGGGCCTTTTCCCGGATAGGGTCCAGGCCGGCCCCTGGGCCCAGTTTTTTTAAACACCACCACCCGCATACATGACTCCATATTCGATTCCTTCGAGTGATAAAGATCTGACAAATAGTGGTTTTGCAATATTTCTATTCATAATGACTTGTTTTTTCTGTTGAAATTACTGTCGCTCTGGAGTTCTTTCGATGTTATATAAATTTATCATCATGATTCATGATATCGTGATTTTGTTTGTTTAGTACTCTGAAGCTCTAGTTTTCTCTTATCATTTTTGACTTTTAACTTCATGAGTTGATGCATAGAAGACCTATCATTTGCTCGTTCTTGCCCTCTTTTTAAAATCTCTAAGATTTCTTCATTTTCTTTAGTCTGGTCCTCAATATCACAACTCTTACCACTCACTTTTCTCCTGACTTTTTCTTTCTTTCTTCCAGTTAGTCAATTAATGAAATTTGAGATAGGGGATTCTTCATCACCAGAACTAGCATGGTTCATTTCATTGTTGCCAGTATTTAAATCTAAACTTCTTCGTTAACTGAGTGAGTTAAAATCAAAAGTTTGTGACATGTCAATATTTCGAGAGTTTATAAATATTGTAGATCCAGACATATCTACTTACTTTTCTGTATTTTTGAAGATAAACCAAATATGATCAAACAAGAAATTTTCTTCTCTTTTAGATCATCTACATATAAAATTTTGGTTTGATTGAGCTACAAAAAATAATAATTATAATAACATATTAACTAATAAATATAATTTTTAAAATATAAATAAATACTTATAATATCAAGTTCAGATGCACTGTTGGGGTTTCATTGCTCAATTTATCGAATACATTCTCGAAATTTGCTAGTCTTACTTGTTAAAATTGACCAACGACATGAGAGAGATTTTTAGATTCTATCATAAGCAAGTACTAGGTCATGTGTTGTGAAATATGACCGAAACTATTTTCTACATCTTGTGCTCTTTTTGATTGCTCCACATAACCGCGTCTTCTGAGACCTCAAGTCAAGCATAACATAGTGCTTGATCTTATTTCTGTGAGAAAGGGTGTTGGGTACTTATAAAACTATGTTGATGAAGAGAAAGTTATGCGTGAAGGGAGAAAGAATCTGATATTGGGATAAAAACAAACTACAAAATTCGTGCATGACATAATTGATAAGGAGAAAGTGATGCGTGAAGGAATAAAAATCCAATGCTGGGATAAAAACAAAGCTTCAGAATTCGTTCAAGACATGATTGATGAGGAGAAGGTGATGTGTGAAGGGAGAAAGAATCCAATGCCTTTAGAATTTGGCCAATCACCCCGAACCTTCTAGCCGATCGATTAAATCGTCTAGCTGATTGATTAGACCGTCTAGCTAATCGACTTGCCGATCGATTAGACTAATCAGTTAGACCGTCAAGCCGATCGTTTAGACCTTCTAGCCAAATGGTTAGATCGCCTTTAGGGGTTGGACGTCAACACATAGTCCTTTCACAACATTGGATTCTTACTCCTCATTAGTCAAGTCATGACGAATCACTTTCTTGTCATCAATCAAATCATGTATGAATTACGAATCTTTGTTTTTATCTTCAACATTGGATTCTTATCACTTCACATATCACTTTCTCCAATAGAGGTGTAGACAATGCTTTTATAAAAAACTATATAAACACCAATTTTGGCTAACCATATATAATTTTCTTGTGCAAAAAATGAAATATGGAGCAGGGTCATCCCATTTGCGAGCTTCATCGTATTCAGATGAATTATTTTCTCAATAAATTTTTCAGTGGAAAGAAGATACAGATGAATGAGAGAAAGTAGATGAAATTTTAGCTCGTGTTTATACCTCCAACAAGGATAAAATTGATGCTCAACTTTAAGATGATCAACGTCTGAGATGTAGAGGTTCAATACCAGGTCACATAGTAATCAATCGGGGGAGGATTAATGGTAACACTAGACTGTGGAATGACTACTTCGAGCATTCCGTATATGAGGAAACATATTTTCAAAAAATATTTTGCATGCGAAAGAATCTATTCTTTCGTATTGGCATTGTAGTGCAAGAGCATAATAATTTCTTCATTCAAAAGAAAGATGATGGTAAGCTTGGACTGTAAAATTTACAAAAAGTACATCAGCATTTTGTATGTTTGCATATGGAATATCAGCTGATAATTGCGATGAATATATTCAAATTGGTGAGTCAACCGTGATTCATTATTTGAAAAGACTTTGTAGGATAATTGTATAAGTATACAAAGATAAATATTTGAGATATCTCAATGCGAATGATGCAACAAGATTATTATAGAAAAGTGAAGAACAAAGATTTTCAGGGATGCTGGGAAGTCTAAATTGCATGCATTAGGAATGAAAGAATTGCTCAACAGCACGGGCATGCCAATAATCAGGATGTCACGGTGAGCCAACAATAATTCTCAAGGACTAAACATCGTATAACTTGTGGATATGACACGCATATTTCAGTTTAACAGGCTCGAACAATGATATCAATGTCATGCATTCGTATCATTTGTTTACCAACTTAGCACAAAATATTACGCCTCCTACTCATTATATAATTTAAGGAAAAAATTATGATGTTGGTTATTATTTAACCAACAAAATATATTTGAAACAATCAACACTAGTTTAAATTATTTCTCAGTCACAAGATAAAAAAACAACACTTCGCAATGATGCAAGAATCATGCCGAAAAAATGTATAGCGAGCATTTAAAGTTCTTCAATCACGATTTGCAATAATTAAGAGGTCATGTCGTTTTTGAGATAAATATGTCTTACATGATTTCATAACTACTTGCATTATAATGCACAATATGATTGTCGAAGACAAGTGAGATGAAAATAAATATGTCGTTATATCTACACCAACTCAAAATGTTGAAGAGATAGACACAAGTGAAGCCGAAAGATTTTGTTAGTTCCTAAATTGACATAAAAAAATCAAAGACAGAGATGTACATTTTGCACATTGAGATGCACTGATTGAACATTTGTGGGCACGACATGACAATGAAGCAATATAATTTTGAAAATTTTATGCATATTAAATTGAATTTATTTGATTTATATGCAAGTTTAATTAAGAAAATATCTCCCCTTCTTCTTTGTATAAAAAATAATAATTAAAAGGTATTCAATATTACTCTCATTTTATAGATCTCAACAAATCGATTTTATTAATATATTATATGACATAATTGGAAAAATATATTAATGGATATTGAAGTTATAAATTAATAAGAAAAATTTCATAAACAAAATAATTAAGTGATTAAAATAAAACAAAATTAAAAAAAAATGTCGTGCCGGACATTTTCTCTTCCCCTCCTCTAAATTTAGAGGAGGAGAGAGAGCATCTCTATATTTAGAGCCCCATATAGAGAACGGTTGGAGGAAATTCTTTCGGCAAAAAATGGAGAACGATTGGAGATGCTCTCAATCCCCGACATAAATTTGCCTCTCTAACCTCAAAGCATGATACACGAGAGTAGATATTGTTGGATTAATCCCACATAGCCTTTGAAAGAAGTGTGCTTTTGATTTATAAATGTATTTGTGCAAGGAGTGAGGGCATGATTCATAAATGAGACATAAATCATCAATGCGTTTGCTTTTGGGACCAGAAGGCTGCGGGGCCCTAAAAGCCCAAGAACACTTTTTTTTAATCTAATGAAATTGAGTTTCATTTGTAGAACAGATTAATTGTTTAAACTATAGTACATCTAATTTCCATTTTTAATTTTTATATTTCAACTCGATCCATTTGTCCTCATTTCTAAGCCAAAAATAAGAAGTTCCCGCTGCAAATTTTCTCTTCCACTGTTCTACAAAAGCAACAAAAGAACCTGGAAAAAATGGCATAACAGAAAGTGGGCATCATTGCGTCATACCATGGCTCCTCAGCAGCGACATCAGGTTGACTAAAAATCTTCTCAGCCTTGAATCTTTTGTTGGTAGGAATCGGGTCTCCTGCTGGGGTGTAAGCGTCGCACATCACCTAAAAATGAAACATCGCAATACAAAATGCTCAGAGAACAACCAGATCTCCACAAACAAATAAAAAATCAATATAATAAATCTGGAAAGAGAGATAAACAAATACCAAAATATTGTTCCCTCTCCTGAATGGATCACGGAAAATCGCCCGCGGACTTTCATCGAACAAAAAAACTAATAAATCCCCAAGAATCAAATAAAGAAATAATCAAATCTGTTCAAGCTGCTCACTATAATATCACTTCGCTGTCATCGCCGCTGGCCTGTCCGGTGCTGGATCCATCGTAGTTCCACTTCGGGAGCTGGGAAGGATCGGATACAGGACCCGAAAGCGTCTGAAGAAATGCAGGATCCAGTGATCGCAGATAACAATGAGATCAACGGAGGAAAAAAGCGATCAAAAATGGAGAACAAAAAGTGAAAAAAGGGGGATAAACACTAACCCTAGCTTTACTTCGCAGATCCATTCCAGATCCGCCGATCCTGAGCCATTGAAGGAGGCAGGAAAAACATGGATCATAGATTTTTCGATCGAATCGAAGATTAGATCAAAAGAACAAGATGGATTTAACCAGAAATTTTACCATATGTACTCTGCAATGATCTTCTCGGTGGTTTCGCTGAGATCCAGGGAAGCGAGGTTTTGTAGCAGAGACATGGCGACGGAGGCTGAGAGATTTGAGAGATCAGAGGTAATAATAGTCTCTGCGTGCGGTACGAATCCAATATATAGGAAATCGGCAAGCCGATGAACCCATGTTCAATGGGGGGAGAAAAGGGCAGAAGCGGGAATTCTTAAAATAATAATTTCGTATTTTTCGCACTTGAATTATCTGACGTGGAATTTTGTAAGGGAAGCCAACGACTGTGCGCATCTGTACGTACTCCATTTTTGAACAATTCCCGCGTCCACCGCTTTTTTGGCGGTAGGGTCCTACATGAGAATTTTCAACTGATGACTGATGTACAACTGTATTTTTAACTAACGCACGGTACAGTTGTAAAAAAATTATAAGAAGGTTTTTTTTTATAAAAAAAAACTAATGTACTAGTGTATTTTTGTTAGTGTATTTTTGTTGCAAAAATAAGTATAAAAATATAGTTCATTACAACTGTATTTTACGTTATCAACTATAATTTACGTTATCAACTGTGATTTTTCAGAAAAGAAAGCTCACGCACCATATTTATGATGTGAGGTGCGCACAAAAAACTTGAGCCCAAGATAGAGGAGATTTTGGGGATGGAGTTTTGTTCTGAAATCTAAGGTGGCGTTTGGTTGGGCTTATGCCCTGCGGTTCGGTGGAAACACACCGTAGTTTATGCTATAAGCTGTGTTTGGCGCAGCTTATTTTAAAAAAGACGTTTTCATTAAACAGCTGTTTTAATAGGGTTCTCATCCGCAGGAATTTTCCCCGTCCAGCCGCAGTCGCAATAAGCCCGATTTCGCTCCTCCGTCGCCAGCGCCGCAGTCGCTCTTTCTCCTTCCCGGGCAATCCGACCCACCGCTTTTTCTCCAACCCCATCCACGACGGCATCAAGCGACCTTCTCCAACAACACCCGTTGCTCTTCTCCGACGGCGGTTCTCCTTTCTCGCCGAGTCTAGGGTTTGCGTCGGCAACTCTACTCCGACGGCAGTTCGCCCTTCCGGCTGCGTCTTGGGTTTTGCCTCTTCTCCGACGGCCTCTCCTTCTTCTTCCTCACAGCAGCGAGTCATCACAGTGATTCCTACTTCTTCCTCACAGTGATTCCTACTTCTTCCTCACGCCTTAAATCTGAAGTGCAGGTAACCTTCTCAATTTTTTTTTTGCTCATTTTATATCAAAATTGCTGGATATTGGAATGTTTTGCTCAGATTTTGGTCAAAATTTTCCTGAAATTTTCATGTTTGTGTTCAGATTTTGTATGTGCTTGTGTGTGTGTTTGTATGCGTGCGTTTGTGTGTGTGAGTTGTTTGTGTGTGCTTGTGTGTGTATGTATATGTGTGTGTTTGTAGGTGTATGTGTGTGAGTATGTGTGTGCTTGTGTGTGTATGTATATATAGTGATGGTGTGTGTACATGTGTTTGTATGTGTATGTGATTGTGTGTGTGTTTGAGTTATATGTTTGTGTGTATATGTGTGTGATTGTGTGTGAGTTGTATGTGTGTGTGTGTATGTGTGTGAGTATGTGTGTATGTGTGTGTTTGTATGTGATGGTGTGTGTACATGTGTTTGTATGTGTATGTGATTGTGTGTGTGTGTTATATGTTTGTGTGTACATGTGTGCGATTATGTGAGTTGTATGTGTGTGTGTGTGTGTGTGTGTGTGTGTGTGTGTATGAGTGTATGTGTGTATGTGTGTGAGTTTGTGTGTGCTTGTGTGTGTATGTATATATATGTGTGTGTGTGTGTATATATATGTGTGTGTGTGTACATGTGTATGTGTATGTGTATGTGTGTGAGTTTGTGTGTGCTTGTGTGTGTATGTATATGTGTGTGTGTGTGTGTGTGTGTGTGTGTGTGTGTGTGTGTTTGTAGGTGTATGTGTGTATGTGTATGAGTATGTGTGTATGTCATTGTGTATGTGTGTGAGTTATATGTTTGTGTGTATATGTGTGTGATTGTGTGTGTGAGTTGTATGTGTGTTTTTGTGTGTGTGAGTTGTTTGTGTGTGCTTGTGTGTGTATGTATATATATGTGTGTGTGTACATGTGTAGGTGTGTATGTGTATGGGTATGTGATTGTGTGTGTGTGTGTATGTGAGTATGTGTGTGCTTGTGTGTGTATGTATATATATATGTGTGTGTGTGTGTGTGTGTGTGTGTGTGTGTGTGTGTGTGTGAGTTGATTGTGTGTTTGTGTGTGTGAGTTATATGTTTGTGTGATTGTGTATGTTTAATATATTAATCATATTGTCTTAAGATTTATTTTTGTAATGTTTTTGAAAATTATTTTCTCTCTATTATGTGTTGATTTATAAAGATGAACAAAACAAAAGACGGTAGGGTGGCCGCAATGTGAGACAATTCCGATGTTCTCCTCTTTTGTGATATCTGCATAAAAGAGATAGAACGTGAGAATCGTCCTACAATACATTTTAGTAAAGAGGGGGTGGCCGCAATGTGGACACGTGCATAGCAGTTGGACAGCAGATACCCTATATTGGGAGACGGGGCAATCCAACTCAAAATGTCATGGTTGCTTGCGATTTCAACATGTGCTTCACTTTCGTCATGGCGGGTTGGGAGGGATCTGCACACGATCACCGTATTTTCAATTATGCCTTAAATGATCCTCAATATAATTTTCCTCATCCACCTTGAGGTAATATTAACAAATATGTTTATCTTTTTCTTACTTTAATTTATTTGAGTGGTTAATTAATTTTTAACACATTATCAGGAAAATATTACTTGGTCGATTCTGGATATCCTTTGCAGAGAGGGTATTTGAAACCATATCAAGATACAAGGTATCATTTGCCAGACTTCGCACGCGGTGGTCGTCGAGTAGAGGGACGTCGAGAGATATTCAATCATGCTCACTCATCGCTAAGGAGCGTGATAGAACGATCGTTCGGCGTTTGGAAGAAGAAATGGGCCATACTGCGGGACATGCTGAGCTACAGCTTTACGAAGCAGGCAGATATTGTGATGGCAACGATGACTTTACATAATTTCATTCGCCGACACCCTTCCCGCAACGATATAGATTTCAATGAGTGCGAGCAAGAGGGTCAAGATGATAGGGTGGCCTCACAAGGGCGACAAGAAACCTGCTCTGACACTGCAGGTGGAGTAGAGGAGATGATCGCGCTACGTGATAGTATAGCGGATCAGTTGTATGAATCGAGAGCATAGCTCGAGATTGCGGGTGTACCTGGATTTCTTGTGTTATGTGTTTATTTAGCCTGGTGATTTTTTTTTGGAAAAAAAATTTAATTCAAAACTCCATTTTTAATCCAAACAACTTATTCAAAACTCTGTTTTCAAAACTCTATTTTCAAAACTCCATTTCATCCAAACAGTTTTTTAAACAAAACTCTGTTTTCCAGAATCAACACTTTCTCCATCAGCAACTTCTCATCAGCAGCTTTCCATCAGCAACAGCTCAACCAAACAGAGCCTTCAGTCCGAAAGTCACTCTTTTCTACCCCGTGGGGGAAGAAACGGTTTAGATCAAAACTAAAAAAAATTAGAGAGGAGTGGTGAACCAGATCGGTAATTGAGCAGGAGGGAAAGCCGGAGTCCGGGGCCCGGACGCAAAAACTTCTCACCTCGTAGGCAAGAAATATTTAGGTGTGTACTAGCATCTTAATTATGACGTGTTACTTGTATAGTCGTCTGATCTGTGATCCTATGACAGAATATTTTTTGACGAAAATAAAGTCGTATTGAAATATGATCATATTTATTGATATACGGCTATAGTTTAACCAATCATGATTTTTTGGAGGAACCGACAGTTTGATAGCGCTTAACGCGTGTTCATCATAGGTAAGAATAACGCGCGAAAAAAAATTCCCGTGTCAAGCAATAGAGAAAAATCTATATCAGGATTTTCATTATTTTGGATCAAATTGACGGTATTAATTTGGAAGTCGAGGTCCTCTCTCGGGATATTCAATGAGTTAACTAATTCTATTTCTAAATGTTTTTTATATATACATATGAATAGGGTAAAAAATTATGTGATATGTTCGGTGCCGGTCAAATTTCATTATTTGCTTCTGTTCACAAGGTTTTGGAAAAAATTGAGGGCGACATGCTCTCCTTATTACAGCTTGTAGGTGAGAGAGAATGCAGCTTGCTCGGAGGGTGACAGACCACCACTCGCAAAACTTTGTCTTTGTCTTCTCTGATGAAGGGGAATACTCGTCGAGTCGTCGTCATTGTCTTGACGTTGAGCGTTGGTGGTTGTGTGCAACATGATCGCTGCGGAAGGCTAGTGGAATGCTCTGGGTGCAGGAACAATTATTGAGGAAGGCTGGCGGAATGTCTCGCACGCAGGAGTGTCGCTGGCTTTGACAGATCTTCGAAGGGCTCATGAGGCAGCTCGCAGAAGGAATTTTTGCATAGATCTGGCATGTAGGAGGAGAGGACTGAAAGGAGAAAAGTTAGAATGAGAAAAGGTCCTATTTATAGGCCACAAAGGTGATTATGATAGTTATGCTGTTATCCGCAGAGCGTAACCACCCAAATTACTAATTGCAAGTCTTTTCTAATATAGTTTAAGACACATATTTTTTTAAAATTTCGCTATTTGCAGACCGTCATATTTTCATATATTTATACCTACCATTATAGGTGGTTACATTGGTAGTTACGTAGGTAGTTACCCACATAACAGACGACGGTGATCGTGGGAGGGCGATCAGACAGTGTTGGTCGAAGGGAGGCCGACCGGGGTGAGACCCGACTAGGGAGCCCCGATGGGGCGTGTAACACCCCAAATTTGACAACAAACTGTCGTCCGGCGATATTGGGTATCGCCTGATGACAATAGCAATACAGAGTTCGTCGAGCTGCACTCGTCACACTCATCGTGTTTGACGAATGAGGTGTTGTCTCCTTTCGCCGAACGTCGAACGGAATTCGACGAGTGTAGTTCTATTATATGTCATGAACCGAGTTCGACGAACGGCTTTCTGGAGTTCGACGAACAGCTATTTGAGTTCGACGAACGTCGAAAGGATTTGCTCGAGTATCAGCGGTGCCGGCTGGCTGGTCAAAGCGATTTCAACTCAAATCTTGGTCTTTGCTTCGTTTTGATGGATTGATCGTGTGGTTGGGGTTAAACCCGAGACCACTTATCCAGAAGGGTGTGGATTGAGGAATTCATTATTTCCTTCTCCACTCTCTCTCTCTTCCTTTCATCTCCTTTGAGTGTTCTTGGAAGAAGGAATTAAGGAGTGCTGGACTGTTTTGCGAAGTTGCTGGAGGAGATCTTGTAGTCGGAAGCCAAATCTGAGGCTAGATCCGCAAAGGTGAAAGTGAGGCGCTCACTTTCATCCACGTAGAAAAACTTTGTCATGACTCCGAAGAGAATTACATGGGCAACGATCTCCTTCTTGGACAGGTGAAGTTCTAATTTTGCATGTGCATGGAATCCTCCACCAAAAGGTGGAACTATTAAGAGAATTCCGTGAGTTGATCGGTGTTATCCTCAATTAAATTTTCATATAGATCCTGAAATGTGTAATACGGAATATGCATGTTGTGTGAATCCCATCAGGACAGGTTGGTCTGGATTAGTGATGCTTTATTTTGTGAACCGGAGAAGACTTCGCGTATAAATGAGTATTTTACGGAGTCTGTGGGTTATGCCTGTGAAGTGGATTAACAGGAAGTACTGGAGTGCAGTTCCAGGAAAATACCCTAGGACTTCATGTGTTGTATTCCATGGAAAGACCAGTGTTTCTGGCACTGCAGAATGTTGCAGGGTTTGGGTTGAGTTTAGGCGCAGAAAGAGAGCTTCTGTTGGCCCCGCCAAGCGATCGTGACAAACGCTGGCACTAACTCCCTTTTGACTGTGAAATCAGTCCTTAGAGGATAGTGTGGCTATTGTGAGCTGCGAGCTCTTAAAGGTTATCGAGTTGAACAAATAAGGGGAAGCCGACCTGCGTCAGTCTAGACATTAAACTGGCGATTTGAGCAACGAGCAAGGGATGAAATGTATCCGCGTTATGGTTGTCTAACTTGAGTGCCTAAGTTATTGACATTTGTTAGGATCGCATAATGAGAGTCTTGGGTTGTTCACCATTAAGACTAAATTCTCCGGCCGTGGGTTGTGGAGCATGAATGCTCAAAGTTGACCGTTGGGTCTGGGACCCTTGAAACGATGGTGGGACCCGGGTTTTCCGATACACTGATAATGTGCCCTAAGTATACGGAGCGTCGGGCCGTGCGACCGACGTTTGTGATATATTAAACTGTGCGTGAGTGCACATTTTGTGATATATTTGTTGAGATTGAATTGCTTGCAGGTAAGGAACCACTGCCTCGGGTATGGGGTAGGGTCGTTATAATTGGTCAGTTGAATGCTGACCATTGCTTTGTTTGCCACGTTTTGGTGGGCTATGTTGTGCAGGTGCTGGACTGAGCGGAAAATAGCGGGCTGAAGCCCTTGCTGCGGTGCTGTCCCTTGAAGGCCGAGTGGAAAAGTCTTACTGTTTTCATGTGTGGTCGGCCTGCGTGCCGATGTTTGTAATCCACACTTGTGAAGTTTAACTATAAAGCCTTAATGCCAAACTCTTTTGTGTATTTATGTGTACATTCCTGTGATATATATATAAATATGGTTGTTTATATATAGTGGATATTCCTGATTGTTGAGTTCAGTAGTAACCCCTAAAGCTTCCGCTAGAATGCTCTGAGTTAGGATGCGTGTATTGAGTTTTAATATTAATACGTAACGCCGCTGACTGTCTGCAGAATATGGCGTGGGGTCCCGACCGGACCCTCAGTTATATTTCATGTGACAGACGGAGGTGTTACAATTTGGTATCAGCTTGTCTTGGTCTTTCTCTTGCGAATTCGTGGTTGAATTCTTTTGAGGGGTGGCGAGCATGTGTGTGTGCGGCCGTTATATCATAAATGAACTCAAGAATGTCCACTTAGAAATGAAAATACACCTATTTGCGGAACCTACGCATTCCTAATAGTCGTTGTTTGCTTCTGAGTAGTCGCTAAATTGTGTATTTTATACTTAGGAGACTCAAAGTGGTGCGGGGCAGTCTGAGCCCCAACGTTCTGTTGAAAGTGCGACACCAGCTGAGGCGCCCACACCACCTCCTTCTACGTATACAGTGCGTTTAGTTGCGAAGGCGTTGTTTGCAATGATCCACACACAACCTACTGGGCAGGCGCAGCCTGCAATGGTGTAAGAACAGGTTAGTTTGAGGCCAGAACCTGTGATGGTTGTGGTAGATGTACGAGCAGCGGAAGACAACTGAAGCAGTTCATGAGTTTCAGTCCTCCTACGTTCACGGGGACAGGATCCCCAACGCAGGCAGAGGACTAGCTTGCCCGAGTCAAAAGAATTTTGACTGTATTACGAATTAAGGAGGATAAAAAAGTCACCTTGGCCACTTTCCTGTTGGAAGGAGAGGCTCGGCTTTGGCGGGATGAAATGGAGCTGCACCACTTCGCAGGCAGACAACTATCGAAGGTCTCGATAAGGGAGTTTTTGAGACTGTTCTTGGCAAAGCATCTGCCGTCGACACAACGCATAGCCATGTAAAATGAGTTCCAGCGTCTAACTCAGGGAGAAAGTAGTGTCGATACTTACTTACATGAGTTTACAAGATTAGGACGCTATGCGGGGTCTATCTTTGCTGACGAAGAGCGCAAAACCAATAGGTTCTACGAAGGGCTACAGGATGAGTTGAGATTCCTGCTCTCGAGTTCGGTGACCCAAGGGTTTCAAGCATTGGTGGATACGGCTCGTGCATTGGAGAAAGATTTGAAATGGTGCAGGAAAAAAGGGACTTGGTTGTGACAAAGTCCAAGTTCAAAGCGCCGCGTCCTGAAAAGTCGGGCTACCATAAGAGATGGGGTAAGAGGTCCAAGTTTTTTGGACAGGATTCTTCTACAGTTGCGCCTGGAGAAACTTTTAGGCAAGACCCTCGTGCATGTTATACATGTGGAAAGGTGGGTCATCTAGCCCGTAACTGTCGGGTTGATCTGCCAAAGGCTGAGAGAAGGCATCATCTACTTATGCTGAAAAGAGAAAGGCGATGGAATCCACTGTATCCCAGTATGCTCCAGCCCAACCAGGGTGTACAACCTTGGACAATAGAAGGCCATCAAACAGGCTGATGTGGTCACAGGTATGAATAATATATAGATTTGCTGCTTTATATATTATATATCTTGTGATTTGCATGTGCATAACTTAAGTATTTTAGGCTTTGTCCTTATTTGAGACTATCCGGCGAGAGCACTGTTTGATACAGGTGCTTCGCATTCATCTCTCTCTGAGAACTTCATGTCCTGGATCGGAGTGCCTACTCGCATGACGACAGATAACGTGAAGGTGTTATTCCCTAACGGATGCGTGATGTGTGCAAATACGTCTTGTTGTATTGAGGTGTGGATAGGAAGTCGAGATTTCGGATTAGAAGCATCTGTATTGCTGATATCGGGATTTGATGTAATATTTGGTATGGACTGGCTCTCGGAGCAGCGTGTCTGTATTGATTGCAA
This sequence comes from Platanthera zijinensis, assembly GCA_039513925.1. Taxonomy (NCBI): domain Eukaryota; kingdom Viridiplantae; phylum Streptophyta; class Magnoliopsida; order Asparagales; family Orchidaceae; genus Platanthera; species Platanthera zijinensis. The sequence continues at coordinate 166,167,091 of CM077089.1, read as the reverse complement.
CTCAAAGGAAGTCACACTGAGGCAGAATGCCGAGCTAGAGACTAAATTTGCTGGTATGCGAGGATCGAGCAAGACATTGATGTCTGCTCTCCAAGTAATCAAGACTGTTCGAAAGGGCGCGGAATTGTTCTTCACGCTTGTTGAGGTTGTTGAGCCAAAAGCCAGTGTGAATGATGTTCCGATTGTATTAGAGTTTGCATATGTGTTTCCAAAGGATCTTCCTGGGTTACCACCCTAGCGAGAGATTAACTTTGCTATTGAGTTGGTGCCATGTGCAAAACCTATGGCCCGCTCGCCGTACCGAGTAGCGCCAAAGGAAATGGCGGAACTTAAGGTTCAATTGCAAGAGCTACTAGAGCAAGACTATATACGTCCAAATATGTCACCTTGGAGCGCACCGGTTATTTTTGTGAACAAGAAGGACAGAATCTTGCGGCTGTGCATTGACTATCGAGAACTGAATAAGTTAACAGAAAAGAATAAGTATCTGATTCCACGGATAGATGACTTGTTCGACCAATTGGTGGGATCAACAGTGTACTCAAAGCTGGATTTGAAGTCTAGCTACTACCAGTTGAGGATTCGGGAATGTGATATTCCCAAGACAGCATTTGGAACACGTTACGGTCATTACGAGTTCACTGTGATGCCGTTTGAGCTATCTAATGCGCCATCGGTGTTCATGGATCTAATGCACCGAACGTTCCGAGAGTACTTGGACTTATTTGTGATCGTCTTTATTGACGACAGATTAGTGTACTCTCAGTCTGAAGAAGACCATGCAAATCATTTACGGATGGTGTTGCACACCTTGAGGAGAAACAAGCTCTACGCCAAGTTCTCGAAGTGCGAGTTATGGCTGTCGTCGGTGGTCTTCCTTAGCCATGTGGTTAGTGGAGAGGGCATTGCGGTGGATCCTGCAAAGATAGTTGCGATACAGGAGTGGCTGATGTTGTCTTCTATAGCCGAAGTCAGGAGTTCTCTTGGACTGGTGGGATACTACAGGCGCTTCGTAGAGAACTTTTTGCGGATAGCCTTGCCTCTCACCACACTGACGAGGAAAGAGCAGAAGTTTGTCTGGACGCCAGAGTGCGCGCGAGCTTTTGAAGAGCTGAAGATTCGTTTGACCACAGCGCCCATTCTGAGTTCACCATGTCGTACGAACGGCTTTGAAGTGTATAACGATGCATCAGGAAGAGGCTTAGGCTACGCACTTCTTCAGTTTGGTAAAGTGATAGCCTATGGCTCATGCCAGTTGAAAGTGCATGAGCGAAACTATCCCGTCAATGGCTTGGAGTTGGCGGCGGTGATATTTGCACTTAAAATTTGATGTCACTATTTATATGGCGTGAAAGTCGATATATACACGGACCATTAGAGCCTGAAGTATCTATTGGATCAGAAGGATCTCAATATACGACAACGAAGGTGGATGGAGTTCCTTGAGGACTACACATTCACGATTCATTACACTCCCGGGAAGGTAAATGTCGTCGCAGATGCCTTGAGTCGTAGGACTCCAGCAAGAGCAAATTGGTTGCAGATGCATGATGAGCACCTAATCCAGGAGCTGGAAGCTTTAGAGATTTTTTGTGTTGACAAGAATTCCATTACAAATGCATGCCTGAACTGGACGGAGGTACAGTATGACCTTGCAGATAGGGTTCGACGAGCAATGGAACAGGATGAGAGTCTAAAATGCTATGCAATGGATGAGTCAGATTCCAATTTTCCTTGAATGATGTCATTCTACTGAAAGACGGTCTTTTGTGCGTCCCGAATATGGGTAAGATAAGAGAAGAGTTGATGTATGAAGCTCACTTCACGAAGTATTCAATTCACCCAGGAAGCTCAAAGATGTACAAGGACATGAAGAAGATGTTCTGGTGGCCGGGCATGAAGAAAGACATAGCTTTTTATGTGACAAAATGTCAAACGTGTGTCTTAGTGAAAGCAGAATGTCAAAAGTTTGGAGGTTTCCTGAAGTCACTACCTATTCTGGAATGGAAATTTGATGACTTCTCGATGGATTTCATGCACGGTTTGCCGAGATCGTAACGCGGAAATGATTCTATTTGGGTGATCGTGGACCAGTTGACTAAAGTGGCTCACTTCATTCCGAACAAGAGGGACGATTCAGTGGAAATTTTGGCTAAGCTTTATGTCGAGCAAATAGTACGATTGCACGGTGTGCCCCATAACATCGTTAGTGATCGAGATGGGCGCTTCACTTCGATTTATTGGAGGCTAATCCATCAATTATTAGGGACCAAATTAAAATTCAGTATGACCTTTCATCTGCAAATGGATGGTCAGATCGAAAAGACCAACAGAACTATGAAGTATATGCTCCGGATGTGCGCCTTGGATTTCGGGAAGAGGTGGGAAGAACATCTCTATATGGTAAGTTAGCCTACAATAATAGCTATCAGCCTAGCATAAACATACCGTCTTTTGAAGCTTTGTATGGTAGGAAGTACCGTACACCGTTAGCTTGGGTGGAAACAGGCGAGTCTAAGTTATATAAGCGTAAGGAAGTCGAAGAGGCTACTTTGACGATACGCTTTATCCGGAAGAGGTTACTGATAGCCCAAGATAGGCAGGTAAAGTACTACAACGTCAAGCACCGAAACGTAGAGTTTGCAGTTGGCGAGTGGGTATACTTGAAAATCAAATCATTCAAGGGTGTGTTCAGGATTCGGCGCTTGAAAAAGTTAAGTTCGAGATATCTTGGTCCGTAAGAAGTAGTGGAGCGAGTTGGAGAAGCTGCCTATCGACTAGCTCTTTCGGCAGAACTGAGTGGCTTGCATGATGTGTTCCACATATCAGTGCTTCGAAAAGCTGTGAAAGAGCTAGCTCAAGTGATTGCGAATGATCGAGTACCAGTCGAATCTGGGCTAGCGACAAAGGTTAGACCCATTCAGATCGAGAATACGACGGTTAAGCAGCTGCAGAACAAGACAATCGAGATGGTCAAGGTCCGGTGGGACAACTGTGGTCGTGAGGAGCTAACATGGGAGCGGGAGAAAACCATACATGCTGAATTTTCCGAGGTATTTGTATAAAATATTGTAACATTTTTTTGTGAAGGGCATATATGTTGTAACATATTTGTTACTGTCTTGTATACAGTTGTATCCAAATTTCGGGACGAAATTTTTGTAAGGAGGGGGGATTGTAACACTCCAAATTTGACAGTAGTCTGTCGTCGGGTGATACTGGGTATCGCCTGATGGTGATAGCAATACAGAGTTCGTCGAGCTGCACTCGACGCACTCATCGTGTTTGACGAATGAGGTGTTGTCTCCTTTTGCCGAACGTCGAATAAAGTTTGAGGAACGTCGAATAGAGTTCGACGAGTGTGGTTCTATTATATGTCATGAATCGAGTTCGACGAACGACTATCTGAGTTTGATGAACGTCGAAAGGATTTGCTCGAGTATCAGCGGCGCCGGCTGGCTGGTCAAAACGGTTTCAACTCAAATCTTGGCCTTTGCTTCGTTTTGATGGATTGATCGTGTGGTTGGGGTTAAACCCGAGACCACTTATCCAGAAGGGCGTGGATTGAGGAATTCATTATTTCCTTCTCCACTCTCTCTTCCTTTCATCTTCTTTGAGTGTTCTTGGAAGAAGGAACTAAGGAGTGCTTGACTGTTTTGTGAAGTTGCTGGAGGAGATCTTGTGGTCGGAAGCCAGATCTGAGGCTAGATCCGTAAAAGGGAAAGTGAGGAGCTCGCTTCCATCCACATAGAAAAGCTTTGCCATTGCTCTGAAGAGAACTACAAGAGTAACGATCTCCTGCTTAGACAAGTGAAGTCTTAATTTTGCATGTGCATGGAATCCTCCACCAAAAGGTGAAATTGTTAAGAGAATTTCGTGGGTTGATACGTGTTATCCCCAATTAAATTCGCATATAAATCCGAAAATGTGTAATACGGAATAGACATGTTGTGTGAAGCCCATCTTGACAGGTTGGTCTAGATTGGTGATGCTTTATTTTGCGAACCGGAGAAGACTCCGCGTATCAATGAGTATTTTACGGAGTTTGTGGGTTGTGCCTGTAAAGTGGAGTAACATGAAGTACTGGAGTGGAGTTCTAAGAAAATACCCTAAGACTTCATGTGTTGTATTCCATGGAAAGACCAATATTTCTGGCACTGCAGGATGTTGCAGGGTTTGGGTTGAGTTTGGGCGCAGAAATAGAGCTTCTGTTGGCCCCGACAAGCAATCGTGACGAACGCTGGCACAAACTCCCTTTTGATTGTGAAGCCAGTCCTTGGAGGACAGTGTTGCTATTGTGAGCTACTAGCTCTTAAAGGCCATCGAGCCGAACAAATAAGGGGAAGCTGACCTGCGTCAGTCTAGATATTGAACTGGCGATTTTGAGCAACAGGCAAGGGCTGAACTCTATCCGCGTTATGGTTGTCTAACTTGAGTGCCTAAGTTATTGATGTTCGTTAGGATCTCATAATTAGAGTCTTAGGCTGTTCGCCATCAAAACTAAAGTCTCCGATCGTGGGCCGTGGAGCATGAATGCTCAAAGTTGACCGTTGGGTCTGGGACCCTTGAAACGGTGGTGGGACCCTTGTTTTCCGGTACAACGATAATGTGCCCTGAGTGCATGGAGCGTCGGGTCGTGCGACCGACGTTTGTGATATATTGAACTGTGTGTGAGTGTACGTTTGTGATATATCTGTTGAGATTGCATTGCTTGTAGGAAAGGAACAACTGCTCCGGGTATATGGTAGGGTCGTTATAATTGGTCAGCTAAATGCTGACCGTTGTTTTGTTTGCCGCGTTTTGGTGGGCTATGTTGTGCATGTGCTGGACCGAGCGGAAAATAGCGGGCTGAAGCCCTTGCTGCGGTGCTGGCCCTCGAAGGCCGAGTGGAAAAGTTTTACTATTTTCTTGTGTGGCCGGCCTGCCTGCTGATGTTTGTAATCCACACTTGTGAAGTTTAACTGTAAGGCCTTAATGCCAAACACTTTTGTGTATTTCTGTGTACATTCCTGTGGTATATATATAAATGTGGTTGTTTATATATAGTGGACATTCCTGATTGTTGAGTTCAGTAGTAACCCCTAAAACTTCCGCTAGAATGCTCTGAGTTAGGATGCGTGTACTGGGTTTTGATATTAATACGTAACGTCGTTGACTGTCTGCGGAATAAGGCGTGGGGCCCCAGCCGGACCCTCTTTTATATTTCATGTGACGGACGGAGGTGTTACAAGGCGGTCGCCGGTCTTGTGGAGGCTGCATGGGGTGGCCCGGGCGCCAGCCTCACGGAGGCCGCCCGGGCGGCGACCTCACTTAGGATGGCTGGGCGTCTCCTGCGCTGACCATGTGAGGGCCGCTCGGGTGAAGGCTGCCCGAGCACCGACCTACCGAAGGATGGCTGGGCGTAGGATGCCCCGATGCTGGCCTCACGGAGGTCGAGCGGGCGTCTCCTACGCCGGCCTCACGAGGGCCGACCGGGCTCAGGCGGCTTTCGCCCTCCCGGAGGCCGCCCTAGCATTCGCCGGGCGGAGGTCGGACGGGCACTGACCTCGCGGAGGTCGGTAGGGCTTGCGTAGGTCCTAGAGCAAGGGTAGTCGCGTTTAAAAGAACTGGGCTCGACCCGGAAAAACCCGGTTAGACCCGGGATCGGGCTAGTGCGCCCCGGGCCCAGGCCGGGCTTAAGGCCTTATAGGGCCCCCATATAAAGCATTTACATAGATCGATGTCGGACGGGCTTGGGCGGTTGGGCCCGTCTCAATCTTTGGGGCCTTTATTGGCCATCTATTGGAGCTAGTGCCCGAGCCCGGCTAAAGTGGGGCCTGGGCCCGAGCCCGGATGACAAAAGCTCAGACCCGTTTGGTCCGGGGCTGACCCGGGTTGGACGGGCTTTTTGGGGATGTCTAAGTAATGGTGTGAAATAATTTACAGCACTTCTTACCGGACTTAGAAAAGGAAGCAACTTAGGCTTTGTTTGGTGTGATGGCGGCCGTCGTGAACACGGTGGTCATGAACATTCATGAACATCCGACCTCACCTAAAAAAGCTCATGCATTTTATGCTCAAAACTAGTTTATTTTCTTGGTTAGGCCCGGGCCCGACCTAGGCTGGACGGGCTTTCTAGACAGGCCCGAGCAAGCAAGGGTGTGAAATAATTTAGGCTTAATTCGAAAAGGAAGAAAATTAGGCTTTGTTTGGTGTTGTTGTGGCGGTTGTGAACACGGTGGTCCTGAACCGTTGTTCGTGAACGTCCGACCTCACTTAAAAAAGTTCATGCATTTTATGCTCAAAACTAGTTTATTTTCTTGGTAACAATCATGACCTTATTCTTGTCAGCATACATTCTATGATAATGTTGTTTTTGACCAATTAAATTCATATGAATAAATAAGCCGCGCAAAACGAAGCCTTAGACTTGCAAAACACCCCACGAGTTAATGGATCGAGCTCTTTGACATTGAGAGTGTGCCTATATTCATGAGGATGACCTTCGTTTTATAAGGGCTCAACTAGAACACATGAGGTGTGAGGATATGGGCGAAAAAATTTCACGTCAGTCGAGAACACAGAAATATATATATGGCCCATACTAGCATGCTAGAAAAGACACGTAAAATCGTGTCGTTCGAGGAGAAGACGGCAAAACTCTTTAAGGGTCTATTGAGCGCGGCGGTGGAGGCGGCGGTCGTGAATAGCCGAACATGGTTGATTAATTATGAGCAGTCGTTTGTGAACGACCGACCTCACATAAGAAATTTCACCCGTGTACTTTTATACACCACAACAAAATTGGTGTGCCGCCGCACCCCAAGCTCGACGGCAAAGGTTCGCCCTTCTTCTTCTCCTCCTCCTTCATTCTCTACTTCTAGGTGTTTTTATTTACAGATTTCAGGTTGGTGTTCTTACAGATTTCTAGATTTTTCTAACTCAGAAGGTACCGACTCTCCCTTTCCTAACTCAAAAGGTGTCGCCTCTCTTGCTTAGCATTTTTAGTTCAACGTATTAATATTATTATCTTCTTCATTTTTGCAGGCTAAAACATCGGTGTGAAGCAATGCCATATTAAGCTACAATCATGACTGTTGCGGCCAAACCCGGCGCTCCGGTCGATTCGGATTAACTTGAACCGCCTTAGCTCGCGGAGCGGTCGAGTGCGCACACAGTCAATTGAAAAAAGGAAAATGTACACCAGGAGTTTTAACGTGGAAAATCCTTCAACCGGGTGAAAAACCACGTGACCGGTTCTGTACCAGTCAAAATCCACTAAGTTGTTGGAGGTTACAAAATGTTAGGAGAATCAAGGGCGACAGACCGCTCCTTGTTACAAAAGTGGAGGTGAGAGGGAGACTTGCTCTTCCCACGGGCAACAGGCTGCGCCGTGGAGAGGGCTCGAACGGTGGAATCCGCGTGAGTCTTCGGAGCTTGGAAGCTAGCGCGGCGTTCCACGCATGGATGTCTTGTAAGCCTTCTTCTTCTTCAGGTTTGGGGACTTAGTTGTTTTCACCTCGGCGGAGCTTCGCGGTGGCTGGAGAATTCTCTACGGCAGGAAACGGGCAGAGCTCTGGCGCAAGGAAGAAGAAGCTGCAGAGGAAAAAAGTGAGAAATGAAGAGCCCATTGGGTCCTTTTATAGGCTCTAGGGGGAGATCATGGTGGGCCCCACCACTAACATAGTGGGTTAGTGGGTGGTTTCCACTTGATCGGACGGTCGTGGTAGCGCGCCATGATCGGATGGTGGAGGTTCGGGCGGCGAGCCACCGACTGGCGGTGGTTAGCGGGAGCGGCCGGCCTGTGGCGGTCGACAGGTGGAGGTGGCCGGCGGCGGCCGGCCGACGGCGGCCGGCCGGCGTTGGCCGGCGGCGGTCGGTTGCGGCGGCGGTGCTCTCTCTCTCCCCTCTTTCCCCTTTTTGTGGATCTCATTTTTGGTGGGAGAGAAAGAGAGGGGAATTGGATGGAGGAGATAAAAGATGAGAGAAAGTGGGCTCTCCCACTCTCCTCCTATCATGATGGGGATCATGGGGAGTTGGTTGACTAGTCAACCCCATGATCCCCTCATTTGGAACTATGTTTAATCCCCATCAATGACTTATTTTGACAGTTAACTATGTTTGTATGGACTTTAGAAAAAACTGAAATTACTTACATTATGATGGTGTTTTGGAAAGTTTATTAATATTTATGTATTTGTGGTGTCATTATTGCGGCTAACAATTATGTTTGCCGATAGCTAATTTATAAAACAGTGGTTTGCGGATAACAATTATGTTTGCGGATAGCTAATTTGAAAAACAGTGGTTTGCGAATATCAAATGTTTACGGATAGCGAAAAGTGGTTTGCGAATAACAATTCCCTATTTTTTTAGACAATATTATTATAGCCGGTCAAATTATGCTTGAAAGAGAAAATGATGCCTAGTCACACAACTTGAGTGGAGAAATTTAGGGGCGAGTTACTATCGTTTTTCTGTTAGGTGTGGGAATACAGCCGTACGATCTTATAGTTGAGTTATTTTTGTGAAATACTGCAATATTCTAAAAAATATAGAAGCACGCCGTTCCAGCCCGGGTATTGACGCGCTGGACACGTCCCCTCCCCCCGTGCACTATCACTCGTATATATGAGAAAACCAACATCCTGGCCGTCTAGAGCTGTCATTTAAAATCAAACTGTAACCGAACCGGAACCGCAAAAAATTGGACCGAACCGTTCACAAATTATCTGGGTTCTGGTTTGAATTTTGGAACCGTGAACAACATTGGTTAGGGCGTGGTTCTTACATTTTATTATCCGAACCAGAACCGGAATCACAACATATAAGTCTCAAGCGGTTTCAAGATTTTTAGACCCGATCCGATCCGGACCGAAGTAGAACCGAACCGCAACCCGTTTATTATTATTATTATTATGTTATTATTTATAATTATAATATTTATACTTACTATAACGAGTGAAACTGATGCAGTTTGAACCCAAACCGTAATCACATTAAAGGAGGTCGATTTTGAACCGAACAAAACTTCACAGCATAAAAACCGTGTGATATGATTTTATAATGATTTGCAGTCAATTTTTGTAATGTATTTTTTATTTTTATATATTTATATAATGTAATTTTAATTTAATTACATATTTTTTTGAAATATTTTATTTAAATAATATAGAAAATATTTAACTACTATTTATTAGTAATCATGAAAGACAACTAATTGTAGCCGATTGTTATTGCCGACGAGACGTGAGCAAGCCAACTAGACGTCATGGCAAGTCAACACGCGTAGGAAAGTGATGGATGTTATCCCATTGATCGTGAAAAGACCATCGAGAAGTGCACAATATAATTATTTTTATTTCGATGTTGTTTTGAGTTTTACTATTTGCAACATGCTTTTATTTCATTCCGCCAAGTTTGATTTTGGTTTTAGTTGGAACTGATTGGAACCGGACCGAACCGCATGAAACCGGACCAAACTGCATGAAACCGGACCAAACCATTAGTTGTCGGTTTGGTTTTGGTTCTTGCTGAACCGTAACCGGAATCGTTGACACGATAGTTCCAAAATTAAGCTAGAACCGGAAGCAGAACCGGAATCGGTCAAACCAAATAAGGTCTTGGTTCTAATTTGAAGAACCGTTACTTTAGTGATTTGGTTCCTGATTTTAGTAGAACCGGAACCGAACCAGAACCGTGACAACTCTAGGCCGTCAGATCTCATCTGACGGCTAAGTTCGGCCCTGTTGCGGACTAACTCGATGTCCTGGTTGGACTGGATTAACTTGAACCGTCTTAGCTCACGGAGCGGTCGAGCGCGCACACAGTCAATGAAGATGAATAGTAGACACAAATCTTGATGACGTGGAAAAATCCCTTAAATGGGTAAAAAACCACGTGATTGGGTCTGTGCCGGTCAAATTCCACTAGCTTTCGGTTATTACAATATGCTTGGTGAATCGGGGCGATAGACCGCTTCCGTTACAATTTGAGTGGAGAGAGAGAGACTATAGCTTCCTGCGGGCAACAGGCTGCACTGCAGGAGCGACTTAGACGTGGGAATGCACGGGGTGCTTCTGATGCTTGCGCTTGGGACGGCGCACGCTTGCTGACTTCGGATCACTTCTTCCTTTGGCTTTTTCGAGATCTTAGGCATCCTTTTGCTGATGGCGCGCTGGTAGGGTGCTTATAGCTGCTGGTAGTAGCTGGTGGCCGCTGGTGGCCGATGGTGGCTGTTGGTGGTTCACGGCGAGTGGTGGCCGTCTCGGTGGAGGAGGCAGGAGAGCTCTCACCTGAGGAAGAAGAAGGAAATCCGGAGAAAAGAAAAGGTGAGAAATGAGAAGCCCCTGGGGTCCTTTTATAGCCTCCAGGGGAGGTCATGGTGGGTCCCCCCACTAACTAGGTGGATTAGTGGGTGGTTACCCACGGATCGGACGGCTACGGAGGCCCCATCACAATCGGACGGTAGAGGCACGGGCGGCGTGCAACCGATTGACGGTGGTCGGCGGGAGGCAGCCGGCCGTGGGAGGTGGCCGGCCGGCGGCGCGCAACCGGCCGACGATCGTCGCGGGAGGCGGGCGGCCGCGGCGGGAGGCGGGCGGCCGGCGGCAGGAGGCGGGCGGCCGACGGCGGGAGGCGGCGGCCGACGGCGGGAGGCGGGAGGGGGGGGGGGGGGGGGGGGGGGTTAGCGTCGAGTGGCGGTGGTTTCCTCTTCTTGTGATGAGAGAGGGATTAATGGAGAGATAAAAGGGGAAGTGGGACCTCCCACTCTCCTCCTATCATGATGGGGATCATGGGGAGTGTGTTGACTAGTCAACCCCATGATCTCCTCATTTGGAACGACTATGCGAACCCCAAATTCTTTAAAAATGGGTTAATCCCCATCAATTGCCCCCCAAATCCTTGTTGTTGAGGAACAAAGTGAAGAGAACAACTTAGGATTTTCTTTTTTCCTCTCATCTCCCTCCTCCTTGCCCCCATGACTTCTTCCGGAGAGAAGACGGAAATGACGAAAAGCGGCGCTTCGAATGAATGCACATGAGTTTCATGAAGGGAGAGACGCTCGATGACGACATCGAGCGGCGTCAAGAGCGGTGTCTGCCTCCGCGGAATCGAGGCGCGCGGCCGGGGTTACACCCCTAACCTCCCACGGTGCGCATAAAGGGAAGGCGGCGGGCAGCGTGCATGGCCGGTCGCGGGTGCAAGTGTCGGTGCACCTGGCCGCGCGGTGGCAAGCGCGCGACTGCCCGCGCACGGGGGCGTGCGTGCTCAACACTGCGCGCGGGTGAGCGCACGCGCAACCCCGCGCGGGCGGGCGCGCTAGACCCCGCGCGGGTGCGCACGAGGGTGCTGGCGGGCGCGACCCTGTGCGTGGGTGCAGGCGTGCGTGACCCTGCGCGCGGCTGTGCGTGCGCGAGACCCTGTGCGCGGGTGAGCGCATGCGCGACCCTATGCGCGGGTGCGCGGGTGCGCGCGTGCAACCCTGCGTGCGGGTGCGCGCGTGCAACCCTGCGTGCGGGTGCGCGTGTGCAACCCTGCGTGCGGGTGCGCGCGTGCGCGATCCTGCTGTTACGGGTGCGTGCACGCGACCCAGTGCGCGGGTGCGCGCGCGACCCTGTGCGGGGCGCGCGCGCGCGGCCCTGCGCGCGTCTGACCTTGCGCGTGGATGGGCGCGCCGTACGTGAGCTGTACATTTGGACTTTGCGTGCGCATGGCGCGATATGCACAACTGTACTTTGTGTGCGCAAGGCGCAAGGTATGTGACATGTGGTCGAGGTACGATGCGCACGGTATGTAATATGTACGATGGATAGTGAGTGATGCGTGCACGATGCACGCTGCATATGCGATGGGTGCAAGGTGTAACATGCCTGGCGCACCCAAGGGAAGAGATTGTTGAGATGCGGAGTTTCTAGTTCCCCCCCCGAGTGTATCACCGAGTACTTCTTGTACAAGGCCGGAAGGGGAAACTTGCAGCGACTAGGTTTCTGGATGCAGAGACGGTGCTTCCAGAATGGTACCCTAGTTGGCAAAGTTCATGTTGTTTCGCTTGAGTTTGACATGTAGCATTGTTTTGCGCGAGACAGACTCGCAACTATTGCTCGCACGAGCTTGACTCGTGACTTTTGCTTGCACGAGCTTGGCTCGTGACTTTGCTCGCACAAGACTTGCTTGTGACTTTGCCTTTGCGCGGTTTGTAACCACGGCTTAGTTTGCACGAAGCTGGCTCGCGACTTTGCTGGCTTGCCGCCGTGCTTGCACGAGGCTATCTCGCGGCTTGATTTGCGCGGTTTACAACTGCGGCTTAGTTTGCATGAGAATTGCACGCAGCTTAGTTTGCGCGAGGGCTGCGTGCGGCTTCATCGTGAGGGGGGCAAGCCCCAACGGGGAGTTTGCGTAAGGGTTGTTGTTGTAAGGAGCGCGCTGCACGGAGCCAGTTGCTGTGAGGAGCACACTGGACGGAGGCAGTTGCTGTGAGGAGCGCACTGTATTGAGGCAGTTATTTTAAGGAGCGCGCTATACGGAGGCTGTTGTTATGAGGAGCACATTGCACGGAGGCAGTTACAGTGAGGAGCGCGCTGCACGGAGGCAGTTGCAGTAAGGAGCGCGCTGCACGGAGGAAGTTGTTGTAAGGAGCGTGCTGCACGGAGGCAGCTGCTGTGAGAAGCGCGCTACACAGAGGCAGTTGCTATGAGGAGCATGCTACACGAAGGCAGATGCTGTGAGCAGTGCGCTGCGCGGAGGCAGTTGCTGTTAGGAGCACGCTGCATGGAGGCAGTTGTTGTGAGGAGCGCGCTGCACAGAGGCAGTTACTGTGAGGAGCACGCTGCACAGAGGCAGTTGCTATAAGGAATGCACTGCACGGAGGCAGTTGCTGCAAGGAGCGCGCTGCACAGAGGCAGTTGCTGCGAGAAGCGCGCTGCACGGAGGCAGTTGCTGCGAGAAGCGCGCTGCACGGAGGCAGTTGCTGTAAGGAGCGCCCTGCATGGAGGCGATTACTGTGAGAAGCGCGTTGCACGGAGGCAGTTGCTGTAAGGAGCGCACTGCACGGAGGCGGTTGCTGTGAGAAGCGTGCTACACGGAGGCAGTTGCTGTAAGGAGCGCGCTGCACGGAGGCAGTTGCTATGAGAAGCGCGGTGCACAGAGGCAGTTGTTGTAAGGAGCGCGCTGCACGGAGACCGTTGTTGTGAGAAGCGTGCTGCACGGAGGCAGTTGCTGTAAGGAGCGCTCAGCACGGAGGCAGCACGTTGCTGATAAATGAGAGGGGTCGCGAACGATCCTGCGGTTGACAATGAACTGGTCGACAAATTATCTTGTCAGCCCTGTAAAGTTAGTGATGGTATTAGCCCTTAGCGAATTGAACCATGCTCGGGCCTGCCCCTTAAGAGTAGCTGGAAACACCTGGCAGAGCAGCTGATCTGGAGCATTATAGATTCTCATAATATTGGCGAAATGATTGACATGTTCTAGCGGATTACCGATCCCGTCAAACGTCTCAATGTTCGAGAGCTTAAATCCATTCGGGATTGGATGGTCCAAGATCTGGGGTGCCAGGGGAGCCTTGGCAGAGTGGTTGGCGGGTATGAATATCTCTTGCACCAGCCTGACGATATTCTTCAGCGATGACTTCTCTAATTTCCTCCCGAGTGAACCTTTCAAGCGGAGGTAGACGAGCTTCATTGGCGGGATCATGGTGGAGATTGTCCGCTCTCATTCTCCTCTGGGTCGGGTGAGCGGAACTTGCCGCTTTAGAATACTCTTCGGATATTTCATGTCTTGGAGGAACCTCTTGGGCTCCGCCCGGATTTGGTTGTGCTAGTGGATCCACACGAGCTGGTTGCAGTGGGGGAGTTGGATGCACTCCAAGGTTCCGCAGCAGGGTAAGCATTTCAGTTTGTTGTTCTTCCATTTGGCGAACGCGTCCCTCCATGGCGGTGAAAGGAGCAAATGTGGCTTCAGCGGTCAGTGGTACGTCCACCAGAGAGTGTGAACGTGCGGGCTCAAGATGTCCGCCAAGGGCGGAGCATTCAGCGATACGAGTGCTTCTCTTTGTCATTAGGGCTGAACTTGGGAAAAGTGATGCTTGTGATCTTGTCCTTCGAAGGAAGTTGGGGAAATCTCGCTTCCCACAGCGGCGCCAAACTGTTGCGGACTAACTCGATGCCCCGGTCGGACTGGATTAACTTGAACCGTCTTAGCTCACGGAGCGGTCGAGCGCGCACACAGTCAATGAAGATGAATAGTAGACACAAATCTTGATTACGTGGAAAAACCCCTTAAATGGGTAAAAAACCACGTGACCGGGTCTGTGCCGGTCAAATTCCACTAGTTTTCGGTGATTACAATATGCTTGGTGAATCGGGGCGATAGTTCGCTCCCGTTACAATTTGAGTGAAGAGAGAGAGACTATAGCTTCCTACGGCAACAGGCTGCACTGCAGGAGCGACTTAGACGTGGGAATGCACGGGGTGCTTCTGGTGCTTGGGCTTGGGACGGCGCACGCTTGCTGACTTCGGATCACTTCTTCCTTCGGCTTTCTCGAGATCTTAGGCGTCCTTTTGCTGACAGCGCGCTTGTAGGGTGCTTATAGCTGTTGGTAGTAGCTGGTGGTCACTGGTGGCCGCTGGTGGCCGATGGTGGCTGCTGGTGGTTCACGGCGAGTTGTGGTCGACTCGGTGGAGGAGGCAGGAGAGCTCTCACCTGAGGAAGAAGAAGGAAATCCGGAGAAGAGAAAAGGTGAGAAATGAGGAGCCCCTGGGGGTCCTTTTATAGCCTCCTAGGGGAGGTCATGGTGGGTCCCCCCACTAACTAAGTGGATTAGTGGGTGGTTACCCACAGATCGGACGACTACGGAGGCCCCATCACAATCGGACGGTGGAGGCACAGGCGGCGTGCAACTGACCGGTGCTGGTCGGCGGGAGGCGGCCGGCCGTGGGAGGTGGCCGTCCGGCGGCGTGCAACCGACCGACGGTGGTCGGCGGGAGGCGGCCGGCCGGCGGCGGGAGGCGGCCGGCCGGCGGCCGGCCGGCGGGGGGAGGCGGCCGGCCGGCGGGGGGAGGCGGCCGGCCGGCGGGGGGAGGCGGCCGGCCGGCGGCGGGAGGCGGCCGACCGGCGGCGGCCGGCGGTGGTTAGCGTCGAGTGGCGGTGGTTTCCTCTTCTTGTGATCAGAGAGGGATTAGTGGAAAGATAAAATGGGAAGTGGGCCCTCCCACTCTCCTCCTATCACGATGGGGATCATGGGGAGTGGGTTGACAAGTCAACCCCATGATCTCCTCATTTGGAACGGCTATGCGAAACTCAAATGCTTTAAAAATGGGTTAATCCCCATCAGGCCCCTAAATTTTTCGGCACTAATCCGATTGCCACACTTCGTTCTCGCGAAGATCGCTAGGATCGTAGCTTCCATTTTCCGCCCCTAACCCCGCTCCCGATCTTCCATTTTTCGGTGCTTCCGATCTTTTACTTTCAGTATTGTCAGTATTTCAATCAATCATATTATTTTTGTAAGAACCAACGTTTTAATTTGCAGAAACATCATAATCCTGAGTGAGAATAACGCGCCTAAAAAATTTCTTGCTTGAGGCAAAAAACAGCATTGAAGAAGGCCTGCACTTGTTGTGGTTGGTATACTTGCACATCCATGCATTTTAAACAAGTATTTTTTTAATACCCCGGCCATTGTTTGACTTAGTGCATGCAAATGAAATATTATTTAATTATGTCACTCCATATAGTCTATGATATTCTTTTTGTCCATGATGTTGATAATATCATTATAATCCCCGATATTTTTACAAAAAAAATATCAGAATATAGTTTGGGAGTTGCATGGGAATATATACCTCGGAAATATGATTGACCCGATCTCCCCTAAAGGCAAAATTTTGACTGGGTGTCCAGTTTAAATTTCTGCGTTCGGGTGAAGCCCCGTGTCTATACGTGGCAAAAACAAGTAAGCCGAGGGAAAATAAAGAAAATGATCGTGTGACATCAAATTAATCTCCACAAAGATCAAGTTTGATCTTCGTGGAAATCAATTTGATCTTCAGAGACTAAATTTAAGCACGAAGAAAAAAAAGTTCTCTCCCTAATTTTTCTCTTAATTTCGGCCCCGTTGCCGTTTCTCTTTTTGAAAATTGTTGCTTCCACACCGTAGCTGCATTCGAGGAGTACCTTACTGTATGATTTTTGTCTCCGATCTTCGCTCCTACAAGGTCGTAGAAGGAATCAAAGTTTGCTACAAGTTGAATGTGTTATTTTCTCATATATTTTGATTTTAGTTTGCCTTGTTCTCGATCATTTTCTCTGGAGTTTTCGTCCACGAATTAAACGAAAGCACAATACTGTTCATTGAAAAAATTAAAGGCATGTGAGAAATGAGTGGATATCTTTATAATTTGAAATTTACATGTTATATTTGTTGTTTTAGACAAAGGATTACATAATTTACTACATATTTATATTTATATGTTATCTTTGTAATTAGGTTCCATGTTATGTTATCCTTGCTTTCAAAAAAAACATATTTGAAAATAAAAAAATAATGTTTATTTTCAATAGAAATTGTTGATTTTCATGGAGATGGAGGTTGATCTCTATAGAGATCTAATTCTTATAGGGTTTTTTTTTTTTCTAAATTAACTGTAGCAAAAAATGCAGTGCCAAACAGAACTGCTAATACTCATTCTCAATGAAAATTACGTCTATTTTACATAGTACGTCTATTTTACATAGTGACGGATCTAGGAATTTTAACGGGGGGCTAGACATGTCTACCTTATCCGGCCACCGTTTATGACGTATAAATAGTCAAAATTTATTGCCTCGATGCGAGAATTCTAAATCCACTAACTATTTTGCAATTTTTTGGGAGGCCCGGGTCCCAACCCCCCCAAATCTGCCCCTGATTTTACAAGATTTACCAACCAAATAAAAGTTTAAAAATTTCATTATATATATTATATATATATATATATAGAAATAATTACTCAAATCTCCTGTATAAACTAGCACAATTAATGAGAGCACCCTCTTATTTTTGAAATTACAAAAAAATCCTCCTAAGTTTTCATTTCATTACCAAAACCTCCCCTAATCATTTCATTTCATTGCATTCATGAAAAAAAATACCCCCTGGACACTGTTCACCGAGGTGGGTGTTTTTGTGCATGGATGTTATGAAATTAAAACTTCAGGGGAGGTTTTTGTAATTTCGAAAATAAGAGGGGTGCTGTTGTGGGAGAGCACAATGCACAAGGGTCGTGTGCACGAGTGTCTGCTTCGACGTGTACGGTTCGGCCGCCCATTCGAAGGGTGGAGATGAATTAGGCTCTGTTTAGCACGGTGGTGGAGGTCATAAGCACGGGGTTAAAATGTCATTTGTTAGCGCTCATCTAAGAAATTTCATCCACTTTTATGTTCAAACGGATGATGTTTGTTAGGTGATCCTTAACAAATGATGTTTTTGTTGGGGTTCAGCCCCTAAAGATTAAATATGTGTGCAAAAATTCAGATGTTACAACCTGAATTTTGGGGTTGCAATCTCCTTTTTACTGTTTTGAAAGGGTGGCAGTTTTTATTTAAAACTGTGAACGTTTTTTTTAATTTTGTTTTAAGTGTGGCTTTTAAAACCTCCTCCTCTCTCCCGATATCAAGGAGGTTAGGGTTAAGAAAGCAGTGGAAGTCTCCCCCTTTGCGCCGCGCGTCCGCCGTCCGCCATCCCCGCACCCGCGCCGTCCGCCGGTCGCCATTCGTCCCTGCTGTTGCAAGGGATTTTGCCGCTGCTGTAGGCTGGAGTTCGTGCTTGAAGGAGGTGTTTCCTCTGTGTTGTTTATAAAGAGTTTTCTCTACCGTTTCAAGGGCTTCTTTGTCTACGGTTTCAGGTGTACCCTTTCTTGTCTTCGTTTGCTATTGTGCTTGAAGAGAGAGTAGGATTTTATCCTGTTGTAGAGAAGTTGTGATTTGTCTTGGTGGTAGAGAGGAGTGGATTTGTGTGTCAAATCCGGAGGGCTTTCTAGGTTTGGGCAAACCTAGATAAATTTCTGTAATCCTTATTTATTATAGTGGATTTTCGTTGTGCCGTGTCCCGTGGTTTTTGACCTTCAAGTGGTGAAGGTTTTCCACGTATATCTCTGTGTTCACTTGTGATATTTTTGTTTTGCTTCTTATTGTTTTGACTCTATTGATCGGTGGGAGTTGCCGTTATCTGCGACCCCCTTTCCTTACAAGTGATATCAGAGGGAGGTTCTTTGGCTAGTCGCTTTTAAATTTCTCGATTTCTAACTTGGTGCGGTAGGTGACGACCATCGGTCCGCTCCCTATCCTCTCTTGTTAATCCCTACAAATAAATCGACTTGTGGACCGTAATAGAGTTACTTGTTTGAGAAAATAATGGAACCGAACACAAGGATGGTCAGTATGAATGGCAAGAATTGGAGCATCTGGAAGCCTCAGATGGAGGATCTCTTATATTGTAAAGATCTCCATGCTCCGTTGACGGGGAGACCTGCTTTAGTTAAGGATGATGAAGAGTGGCAGAAAATGGATCGAAAGGCAGTAGGGTTCATTAGACAGTAGCTCGATGACTCTGTTTTTCATCATGTTTCCACGGAGACCTCGGCTCAGGCCTTATGGAAAAAGCTTGAAGCCTTGTACGAGCGGAAGACTGCAGGTAACAAGGCATTTCTGATTAGGAAGCTTGTCAATTTGAAGTACCGAGAAGGTTCATAGATGACTGAGCATCTGAACCTTGCTCAAAGTATTATCAATCAGTTGGAGTCCATGAAGATCACTTTGGAAGATAAAATCCAAGCTCTGATGATCCTTAGTTCTTTACTCGAGAATTGGGAGACTCTAGTAGTGTCGTTGAGCAACTCAGCACCTGATGGCGTGGTAACCATGGAGATGGTGTCTGGTTGTCTCCTGAACGAAGAGCTGAGAAGGAAGGATTCTGGATCTTCCACTTCGGGTGTTTTTCTCATGGAGGGAAGATGTCGGTCTGTGAAGAAGGATGTGAAGCACAGGGACAGTTCCAGGAGTAAGTCCAGGGGCAAGTCTAAGAAGGACATCGAGTGCTACTATTATAAGAAGAAGGGTCATTTCAAGAAGGATTGCTTCCAAATGAAAAGAGACCTGAAGGGAAAGAACAAAGAGGTAGTAGAATCCACTGGTGATGCAACGACTTCGATTGTGGAGGCTGAGCCATTATGCTTGCAGTGTAGTGGGTCGTCTTGCCAGGACTGCGTTGACACAGACTGGATCGTGAACGGAGGTGCATCCTATCATTGCACTCCTCACAGAGATTACTTCTGCACCTATTCTGCGGGAGATCTTGGTGTGATCCAGATGGCAAATTCCGATGAGTCGTTGATTGTTGGCAGTGGTGATGTCCATCTAGAGACTGAATTGGGGAAGATTGTTCTTAAGGGAGTCAGGCATATTCCTGACTTGAGAATGAATCTGATTTTCGTTGGTAGGCTTGATGATGGTGGTTTCACGAGCATTGAAGGTGGAGGGACCTGGAGGTTGTTGACGGGCTCTTAGGTGGTAGCCAGAGGAAGGAAGTGTTGTGGCCTTTATCGTACTAAAGCCAAGATCTGTGGTCCAAGTGTGAATGCGGCAGAGAGTGACTCTATGGAGTTATGGCATCTCAGACTTGGGCATATCAGCGAGAAGAACTTGAAGATATTGGTGAAGAACAAGGTCCTTCCGGAGCTATCAGGAGGGCTTCCTGATACATGTGCGCACTGCTTGGCCGGTAAGTAGAAACGTATTTCCTTTGTTGATTCTGAACCAAAGAGGAAGGCAGAGTTACTATACTTGATACACACAGATGTGTGTAGTCCTATTGAGCCCAAGTCTGTGGGCGGAGCCGCTTACTTTGTCACGTTCATTGACGATCACTCCAGGAAAGTCTGGGCATATTCTGTGAAGCAGAAGAGTGATGTTCTAGCAAAGTTTGAAGAGTTCAGAGCGAAGGTGAAGAAGATGACCGTGAAAGAAATAAAGCGAGTTCGATCTGACAATGGGGGAGAGTACACTGGTGCCTTCGACACTTACTGCAGAAGGCATGGCATAGTACATGAAAGGACAATCCCAAGGACGCCGCAACAGAATGGGTTAGCAGAAAGGATGAACAAGACGATTATTTAGAAGATCAAATGTATGATTTCTCAAGCTGGCAATAGCAAACATTTATGGGCAGAGGTTGTGCAAACTGCTGTACATCTGATAAATCGGTCTCCTTCTACACCTCTGAATGGTGATATTCCAGAGCGTGTTTGGTCCAGGAAGGAAGTGTCGTACGGGCATGTGCGGGTATTTGGGTGCAAAGTTCACGTTCATGTCCCCAAGGAAAAGAGATCGAAGCTTGATGATAAGTCCCGAGAATGCATCTTGATGGGATTTACCCATGAGGAGTTTGGCTATAGACTCTGGGACCCTGTGAACAAGAAAATGATCAGAAGCAGAGATGTGATCTTTGTTGAAGATCAAGTGGTTGGTGAGCAGAATCCTGCAGAGTCACAGGTTCCACCTACGGAGGAGAGACTTTATGCTGATGATGGGCCAGTAGAGACTGCTACTGATGATGGGCATGCTGAGGAGGAAGTTGGTGAGCTTATTCTTGATGAGGAGATGATTCCGAATGCATGAGGAGTTCTGCCAGTTGATGTACCACCTGTGGTGGAGGTTCCTCTTGTCAGATCTGAGAGAGTCAGAAGGCCCAATACCAGGTATTCCCCTCATGAGTATATTTTGCTTACAGATAGTGGAGAGCCTGAGTCCTATGTGGAGGCTCAGAGTGCTGAAGATCGTGAGGCTTGGACAACTGCTATGGAAGAGGAGTAGTACTCTCTTCAGAAGAACGAGACGTATGATTTAGTCCCATTGCCTAAAGGGAAGAGAGCCTTGAAGAACAAGTGGGTCTTCAAGCTAAAGTTGGATGAAAATCGCTCTCAACCAAGGTACAAGGCGAGACTTGTGGTGAAATGTTTCAGTCAGAAATAAGGTGTCGATTTCGACGAGATTTTTTCCCTAGTGGTGAAAATGTATTCTACCAGACTGGTGTTGGGTATGGCTGCCTTCATGGATCTTGAAGTCGAGCAGATGGATGTCAAGACGGCATTTCTGCATGACGATTTGGAGGAAGAGCTATATATGGAGTAGCCCGAAGGCTTTGTGGCTAAGGGGAAGCATCATCTGGTCTGCCGGCTCAAGAAGAGCCTTTATGGGTTAAAGCAGACACCCAGGCAGTGGTATAGTAAATTTGACTCTTTCATGATGAAGAGCAAATTCCAACGGACCAGGGCTGATCACTGTGTGTATGTGAAGAGGACTGAGAAGATGTTCACTATTCTGTTGTTGTACGTAGATGATATGCTGATTGTTGGGGATGACAAGGCCAGCATAACTGAGTTGAAGAAGGAGCTCAGTGAGTCCTTTGAAATGAAGGATTTGGGACCGGTAAGGAAGATCCTTGGAATGAAAATTACCAAGAACAGGAGTGCTGGTCAACTACGGCTGTCTCAGTCTGAGTACGTGGAGAAAGTGCTGAAGAGGTTCATGATGGACAAGGTAAAACCCATTGCTACTCTTTTGGCCAGGCACTTCAGACTTTCCAGTTCTCAAAGCCCCTCATCTGAGAAGGAGGTGGAAGAGATGAGCCAAATTCTTTATGCATCCGCAGTGGGGAGCCTGATGTATGTTATGGTCTGCACTAGGCCAGACATAGCTCATGCTGTGGGGTCTGTGAGCTGTTACTTGGTGATAGTTTTACTTTCAAGACAACCTAAACACCTAGAGGGGGGGGTGAATAGGTTCTAATTTCTTGTTCAATTTGTTAGGCAGAATTCAATTACAAAAATTAAAACATCTAGCACAGCATTCACAAACAATTAATCATCACAGATTGCACAATGTTTTATAGTGGTTCCCCAAGGTCTGGGTACATCCACTTTCCCCCTTCACCTATCTAGCAGTATGCTAGATTTGGCCAAACTTCCACTATTCTCAGATCCTCAGATCCTACAGCTCTGAACCTGGATAGGTTCCTACAACTCAGGCACAACATCCCTACCTCAGCCTTGCCACAAGGCCTACAACTCAGAGAAGAACCTTCTCCTACACTCAGACAACAACCCTACCACTCAGAGATCAACTCTCCTACACTCAGCCTTTATATCACAGGCTTACAACTCAGATCTGTGTAAAACAGATCCTACAGAAATTTAGAAAAGAAGTTTTAATGCCTTGCCTTTGTTGAGAGAGAAGAGGACAAGACAATTCTTGATCAGCTGATGAAATCAACTGAATCTGAGCTTTCTTCAAAGCTTCTTGAATCTGAACTTAGCTGAGTTGATTTCCAAACAGCTTCTTGAGAAACCACTGATGGCTTCCTTCTTCTTCTTCAAAATGGATGGATCCCTCTCTATCCAACACCTTTGATGATACTTCTGAATTCTTGTTAGAACTCTTCTTAGATCGATCCTGAGATCGTCTTCTTAGATCTTCTGATGAAGATCTTCTTTAGTGTATTACACCTTCTTGATTTGATTTCTCAATTTGATTGCCAAAGTTCAATCTTCTCATTGTCTATACTTCTCTCTGAATCTATCTATTTATAGATCTCCTTAATGGTAACCGGCTGATCCGGTTTATAACTGTCTTCTGACAAGTCTGACAACATTAGTTAACTGGCTGCAACCCACAGCTGTCAAGTCTTCAAACAGATCCTGTGCCTTAGTCTTGGTCAGCAATGTGTTGAGACAGACTGTCAGGAAGTGTCGAGACCAACTGTCTGTATGTGTCGACACAAGTAACTTTGGTGTCGACACAACCTTTGATGATGTCGACAAGTTTGCCTTTAAGTCGACACAGCTTCTTCAGAGAATAACTTGGTCTTGACTTTGCAGTGTGTCGACACAAGTCCTGTGTGTCGACACAGTTGTTGTAGATTCAAAACTCAGTATGTGTTGACTTAGTCTTCTGGTGTCGACACAAGTATTGTCGACTTCTGCCAATGTGTGTCGACTCTGTCTCATTGTGTCGACACAGCCTCCCAGTGTCGACACAAATATTGTCGACTATCTTTCTGTGAGTCGACACTGCTTCCCAGTGTCGACACAAATGTGGTCGACTATCTTTCTCTGTGAGTCGACACTGCTTCCCAGTGTCGACACAAATGTGGTCGACTATCTTTCTCTGTGAGTCGACACTGCTTCCCAGTATTGACACAAATGTGGTCGACTATCTTTCTCTGTGAGTCGACACTGCTTCCTTCAAGTGTCGACACAAATATTCTGAAGTGTCGACACTGTTTCTTCAGGTGTCGACACATGGACTTAGAATATTTTTCTGCATTCTTTAACATATCTTCACCTGCACATGTCAACTTAAAACAACATCAAATACACCTTGATGTATATCATTGAGCTAAGTTGGGCTTCTTCAAATCAGGTACACATTTTCTAATGTACCCAACAATCTCCCCATATTTGGAAAAGTCATAACCCTTATAGCCAATGATATACACCATTTATAAAAAGTATAATATGATGATATATGACATAACAGGAATACTTAATATAAACAAAATATAAACAATCCATCACAGAGTGAACATTATATGATTCCAAACAAAATATTAACAATCCATCACAGTGTGAACATTATATGATTCCAAACAAAATATTGTTTATAACTTGATAATGTTTGATTACAGAGTTTTACATTGAATGATTTAATCAAAACATTACAAAATACTTTTGAAAGAACTTAAAATTAAGACTGATCAGGCTCTCTTATGACAATCCCTTTGCCAGATTGGATTTGAGCCTTCACAGGAGCTTCAGCATCTTCAGCTGGCTTCTTGCCATTTTTATCAGCCTTCTTCTTTGCTTCTTCCTTGAGCCTTTGCCTTTCAAAGTAATGAAAGGGCTTTGGAAAGTACCTGCTCCGCTCCTGAGCATCTGGTGGCAGCCTACCCAGCTTGGCTTTTCTTCTGAACTGTACTATTGCCTCCTGCCTAGCTTCATGCTTTTGTCATTCTATTTCATTATACCACTTTCCTCTTTCATGAACTTGGTCTTTCACAGCCTTCCATGCAGTGAGTATAATATTTCTTGAAGTAGGGCTCCACTGCTCAAAATCTGGCTTAAGTTCAGCCTGCTCTCTAAATCTCTTCTTAGATAGTAGAGCATCTTGCTGTTCTTTCAAAGTGGCCTCAGGCTTATCCACTTTCTCAATAACAAACCTGTTAACCTCCTTTGGAGGACTATACATTTCTTGAACTTGCTGATCAACCATATCAAAATCTGGAGGAGGGTAAATGACTTGGGCAATCTCAGGTTGATTGCCTTCAAGTAGACCTGTTTGTATTCCTGACTCAGCCACCATAGCATCATCACACAAAGGTGGATATCCCAATGTGGCTCGAATACTATTGGTCACCCATTTGGTGTGCTCTGAGCCTGCATGAACTAACAACCTCTCCCCCTTTATGGCTTCTCTGGTAATATGATCTCTCAGATCTTCCTTCTGAAATCTTATCTGTCCATCCAGATAATTCACACCCTCTTTAAAAAATGGTTTTAACTTTTGAAGCTTGTCAGATATGTCCTTTTGAGAGGTAGTGATAGCAGTTTTAACAGATTCAATAGCAGCTTGAAATGTCTTATCAAATTCTTCCATCTCCTTTGCTCTAGCTGCAGGCAGGCCAGGAGTAGTCTTTTTCAATTCAGCAATAATCTCTTGATGAGATTCAGTTAAATTGTCATTCATCCTTAGCTGATTCTCCAAAACATAGCTTTGCTTTAAAGCAATATCATCCACTTTAGGGATGATGGACTGCTGTTGTTTTGCCAAATACACCACAACATTACCTCCCTTATGGAAGCAATCTGTCATCTCCTTCTTATGCATATTGACTTCAAATCGAATTGACTTTATATCCCGAGCCAAGTCAAATTGAAGGGCCTTATTGCTCTCATCAACATATTTTTCAACTGCCACTCTATGGTCATCTAACTTAACTTGCAAATCAACCATAAACTTGTTATAATTAAATTCAGAATGGGATGGGTGAGATGTAGTCTGTAGAGCCTGCTTATAACCTTTGCTCCTTCTTTTGAAGACTACAAGTTTTCTTTTCTTAGCCACTCTGGCTTCTTCAGTCTCAGATTCAGATGAACTATCAACTTGAACTCTTTCTTGAGGAGGAGGAGGAGGAATATCTGTCTCAGTGCCATGTTGTTCAGCTTCAACATGCACAGACTCCCCTCAACCATTTACTCCTTCTCTATTTCTATCTCCATGTCAAGGGCCTTTTCAATCTCTTGCCCCTCTTCCACTCTATCAGTAGCCATATCAACATTAAGAAATAACTCATCTAGAGTATATTCCTTCTGAGCTTGAACATAAGATGTATCAATTAGATCTTCTATATTCAGATCTTTGGAGATATCAATTTGGACTTCCTCTTGCACTGGATCAGATATTTTCTTCCCATGTACTTGTTCAGTATTGGTAATGTCCTGGGCAGGTGAGTACACTTGCTCCCCCTGCAACTGTACAGAAATTGAAATATTAGAAATGTCTTTTATAAGAAAATACACCAGCTCCCCCTGCAACTGTACCTGGTTAGGAGTAGATTCATTCTGGGCAGGAGAATGAGCTTGCTCCCCCTGCATCTGTGCAGGTATAGTGTCTTGCTGGGCTGGAGAAGACACAGGGTGATCTTCATCCTGCTTCCTTTCTTGTTCTTCTTGAAGCTGCTCAGTATCTTGAGCATGAGAAGAGGATTTCACTGGGGTGTCCTGCCTGCTCTCATCAGGCACATCCTTAGACAGCACCCTATCCCACCTAGAAAATAATCTCATGTCCATCTTTCTCATGTGATTGATCTTTGTTCCTGGCAGATGTTGCATTACCTCAGGGATCACTCCATTCAGATATAAACTCATAATTCTAGCCAGATTTGGCTTCTTTATTCCTTCCTTTATCTTTTCAAAGATTACAGCTGACCAATCAGTTGGAATTGTAAACACAATTCTGGTCATGAGGCTGAACATAGAGGCTGAAATCTTATCATGCCCCCCTGGTTTGCACAGAATCACCTTGCCAACTACTTCAGACAGAAATTTCCCTTGCTGATTCATCCCTTTCCTGTTGAAAGCAGCTCCAATCTTCAGAGTGGGATCCAATCCGCACCATTGGATAGCCTCCCTTAACTTAGAAGCAGGGACTTCTTCTTCATTCTCAATTATTGGTAATTGTAGAATTTTCCTTAGACTTCTTGGGGTAATCTTCACTGTCGACCCATGCACAGTGGACTTTATCTTGAGAACATCTGAACCTATTGATGCAGAGGTAAAGAATTCATGCACCTCCTTCTTCCATATCTTGGAAGGTTCAGAAACTATGAACTCTAATCCCGATTCGGAAATAAGAGAGATAACTCGTTGAACATTTGTTGGGGCTTCGGCAAAGGCATTCCTTACTAACTCATAACCTTCATTGACGTTGTCTTCAAACTTCGGCGTCATTGTTCAGGTGAGAAAGCTTGAGAGAAGAGAGAGAGAGAAAGTTGACACAGGGTTTCAGTCTCGAAAACCTTGTAAGCGTGTCGACTGAATAAGTTTTTGACCTATTTATACCTTCTATTGAAAGAAGATCAAAAGGAGGGCAAAAACAGTCTATATGTGTCAACACAGATGGAATGTGTCGACACAAACTTCTATTGTCTCGACAACAAATCTGTCTACTATGTGTCGACATCAAATGTGGATATGTCGACACCTGAGAGATATAGTAGAGTATTAGAAAATCTGTGTCGACTCTTAGGATAAGTGTCGACACAAAATTTGTAAGTGTCGACATCACTATTCTGGTGAAGTCGACACTACATTCCTGGATAAGTTGACAAATTAATTCTTAAGTGTCGACACATATTCTCTGTGTCGACACAATATTTCTGACTTGTCGACATTACTTCACTGAGTCGACACATTATCACAGAATGTGTCGACACTATTTTACTTAGCCAATTTCTGTTTCTGTCTACACCACTTAAGACCATTTGATAATGTAATATGTTATTTGTAAGTTTGTTGATAATCTAATCAATGGTCAGCATGCCTAATTCAATTTTAAATTTATTGAATTTTGTTTCATCTAGAGGCTTAGTGAATACATCTGCTATTTGATAATCTGTTTTAACAAATTCCAATGTGATGTCTTCTCTTTCTACATGTTCTCTAAGAAAATGGTATTTAATTTCTATATGCTTAGTTCTACTATGAGAAACAGGATTATTAGCAATAGAAATTACACTCTTAGAATCACACAAAAGAGGTGTTCTACTTACTTGAATACCATAATCTTTAAGCTGATGATGTATCCACAATAGTTGTGCACAGCAGCTGCCAGCAGCAACATATTTTGACTCAGCTGTAGATATAGCCACACTGGTCTGCTTCTTACTACTCCAAGATATCAATCTTCCTCCCAAGAATTGACAAGTACCTGTTGTACTCTTCCTATCCTCTCTACAGCCTGCAAAGTCTGCATCTGAATAACTGTTAGTAGAAAATCTCTATTCTTAGGGTACCAAAAGCCTAGATTAGGTGTGCCCTTAAGATATCTCAGAATCCTTTTGACTGCAGTATAATGAGACTCTTTAGGGCAGGCTTGGTACCTAGCACAGACACATGTAGCATACATAATATCTGGTCTACTAGCAGTGAGATATAGTAGAGAACCAACTATTCCTCTATACAAAGTCTCATCAACAGGTTTACCTGTATCATCTTTGCATATAGGCATACTTGTCCCCATAGGAGTTCTCATTGTACAACCCCGTATTCGCGACGGGAGGACCCAAGCAAGGCATAAGGCATGCTAGTAAGTTTTAAGCTTTTGAGCCCCTTTGAGGGGCGGGGGCGGCGAGTAGGCAGACACCCGTCCCTGCATGATAGGCGTGAGGGGAAGCTGCGGGACCGGCCGGAGTCCAGAGGCGCACCCCTGCCTCGCGGCTAGGCGAGGGCAGGCGGGGCGAGACCGGCCCGAGGCCGGGTTCTCGCCCCTGCCTCGCGGCTAGGCGAGGGCAGGCGGGGCGGGACCGGCCCGAGGCCAGGTTCTCGCCCCTGCCTCGCGGCTAGGCGAGGGCAGGCGGGGCGGGACCGGCCCGAGGCCGGGTTCTCGCCCCTGCCTCGCGGCTAGGCGAGGGCAGGCGGGGCGAGACCGGCCCGAGGCCGGGTTCTCGCCCCTGCCTCGCGGCTAGGCGAGGGCAGGCGGGGCGAGACCGGCCCAAGGCCGGGTTCTCGCCCCT
Organism: Platanthera zijinensis; assembly: GCA_039513925.1. NCBI lineage: Eukaryota > Viridiplantae > Streptophyta > Magnoliopsida > Asparagales > Orchidaceae > Platanthera > Platanthera zijinensis. Next base: position 166,138,785 of record CM077089.1, on the reverse strand, counting down.
GCCTCACGGCTAGGCGAGGGCAGGCGGGGCGAGACCGGCCCGGGGCCGGGTTCTCGCCCCTGCCTCGCGGCCAGGCGAGGGCAGGCGGGGCGAGACCGGCCCAAGGCCGGGTTCTCGCCCCTGCCTCGCGGCTAGGCGAGGGCAGGCGGGGCGAGACCGGCCCGGGGCCGGGTTCTCGCCCCTGCCTCGCGGCCAGGCGAGGGCAGGCGGGGCGAGACCGGCCCGGGGCCGGGTTCTCGCCCCTGCCTCGCGGCCAGGCGAGAGCAGGCGGGGCGAGACCGGCCCGGGGCCGGGTTCTCGCCCCTGCCTCGCGGCCAGGCGAGGGCAGGCGGGGCGAGACCGGCCCGGGGCCGGGTTCTCGCCCCTGCCTCGCGGCCAGGCAAGAGCAGGCGGGGCGAGACCGGCCCGGGGCCGGGTTCTCGCCCCTGCCTCGCGGCCTCGCGGTCAGGCCGGGCGAGACCGACCAGGGGGGGGGGGCCTGAGGGCGTGACCTCTCATGCTTTTACCGTTTTACCCCCGAGGTGGATTTTCCCTTTTTGCCCCCGGTGTGGAGGTTTTCTATTGGCTGGAGGCATTTTGGCCCCAGGGGCGTTTTGGTCATTTTACCCCCAAGACTTGGAAAAACTATAAATAGACCCTTAGGGGTGCCTTGGAGAGGATCTTGTCATTCTTTCCTTAGCCACTATTTTCTCTTTGGCTTTCCTCCAAGGCGCCTAGCTCAAGCATTGGCTAGGGAGGGGGAGACCTCAAAGGTCTTCTGGGTGTGAGGTGGGACCTCCGCGCTAGAGCTAAGGGTCGGTTCATAGCTTCCTAGGTCTTAAGTCCGTGACATTCTTCCGAGTGTAGTAGGTGTGAGGTCACCCCTTTCCCCAAGGGTCGAACTCCACGGAAGTCAATTTTGGCTTCGGTCATTTTTGGCTTCAACAGTTTTGGTGCGGTGAGCGTGGAGAGTGACCAGCACAGAAAATCTCGGGAGAGTGTCATGGCTGGAGATCAGGGAGGTAGTGATGACCTCGGTGGTCTCCCCAACCTAGGACCCTTTGTAGGAAGAGAGGAGTTCATGGCTTCCATCAAAGGCATCATGGGGATGCTTAGAAGCATTGCCCCTCGGGCTGACAGCTCAACCCCCACCCCCCAGGGACTAGCTCCCAGGGGTCTCGGCGAGCTAACTCAGAGTGGTCTCGGCGAGCTGGCTCCTAGGGGGCAAGGCGAGATCACCCCAGCAGGGGGGGAAGTGAGCATGCCGGACAGGAGGCCTGGGAAAGAGCGGATGGTAGAAGGGGTTGAGCGAGACCTCCCAGGCCGCGAGCTGTTCCCTAGCCCGGCGAGAGCTAACCCCCCAGGCGAGCAGGTCGCGCGAGTGGAGGTGGCGAGAGCTCCACTTAGGGGGTCACCCTTCAGTGAGTTGATCACCTCAGCTCCCGTTCCCGAGGGGTTCAGAGAGCCAGACATGGTTTACTATACCGGGAAGGATGACCCCGTCCAGCATCTGCAATGGTTCGAGGATACCGTCTCCATCAGGCCGATGACGGATGCCTTCAAGTGTCGCCTCTTTGCGATCACGTTGAAGGAGAAGGCAAGGGACTGGTTTCATCAACTCCCTCCGAGGTCCATCTTCGGGTTCGAAGACTTGAGCCGGAGCTTTCAGCTTCGCTTCTCCACCTCCAAGAAGAGGAAGAAGGGTCCTGAGTCCCTCTTCCTGTTAAAGCAAAGGGCTGAGGAGTCGCTGGCCCACTACATTGACAGGTTCCAGGAGGAGGTCCTTGACATCCAGGAGGTGCCAGGGTATGCCCTCCAGATGGCGTTCACGGTGGGGTTGCGCGAAGGGTTCTTCAAGATGAGCTTGACTCGGAAGGCCCCTCTTTCCTTTGAGGAGCTGATGGAAAGGGCGGCAGAGGAGATAGCCATGGAGGCAGCCAACCCGGCCTTTGTGAAGAAGTTGGCGAGGTTGACAGAGGTGGAGTCAAAGGAGCAAGGCGGCTCGAGGCATCATGAAGGGAGAAGGAGAGAGGAGCATAGAGCTCAAGGGTTCCAGAGACAGGAGGGTCCGGAGCCAGGTTGGAGGCAGCAGGGAGGACCTGCCCATGGTCCAGGAAGGGCTCTCATCCAGGATGGAGGGAACCATCATGGGGGCCAAGGGAGGTTCAACTTCCAAAGGCAGGCCCCAAGACATCTCCTGCCCCCACCCCAGCAAGCGATGGTGATTGGCCGAAGAGATAGGAGGAACCGCAAGGGAAGAGGGGGAGGCAGGGTAGAGTTGCCGTACAGTGACTTCCACCAGTTGGAAGGTCACGCCACGGCTACCTGCCCCGAGTTCCTGGAGGTGAGAGGGGCGAGAGCTCCAGCCCAGCAGCAGCCGGAGCGGATTGAAGCTCTACCCCAAGGAGGGGGTGATGATGTGTGTGAGGACCGGGTCGATGTAGGACCCCGAGGTGGTATAGCTGTGATCCACGGGGGGGTGGGGATCGAAGCCGCTCGGAAGGCAAGTCTCCATGTGATGTATCGGCGGAGCGTTGCCTCGATATCCCAGACCCCTCCCACGGAGGAAAGGGTCACCTTCTCATCAAAGGATATGCCAAAGCATGAGGATCCCTTCTGCGACGCCCTGGTCATCCAAGCAGCCGTCGAAGGCTTCACCGTCTCCCGGATTTTGATTGATAACGGAAGCTCGGTCAACGTCATTTTCAAGAAGGCGTTCGAGGGGATGAAGGTGGAGCCGAGGAGGATAGTGGCGTCGGATGGACCTCTGTTTGGATTCTCAGGGGAGAGGAAGGAGGTGGAAGGTGGAGTCGGACTCCAGGTGAAGTTGGGGGGGACCTCAAGGAACTGCAGGTTCGTCATTGTTGACGCTCCAAGCAGCTACAACGCCATCTTCGGAAGGCCCCTCATCAGCGCCTTCCGGTGCGTGCCCTCATCTTTCCACCAATGTCTCAAGTTTAACTCAGATGGGATCCAGGTCAGGATCAAGGGAGACTCCAGGATGGCGAGGCAGTGCTACGTCACGGCAGTCAACACCATCTCTTGGTTGGCTAAGGCAGAAGAGATGGAGAAGATCATGGAGAGCCTGAGCAGGATGGAGGTATCTAGTGGGAAGTAATCGGAGGGCGACCACCATGCCCGGACCCCCTGAAGAAGCCTCGCCTCGGCGGAGTAATGTATCTTTCTTTTATGTTGTTGTAATGAGTCCAACCCCCGGCCGATAGGGTCAAGAGGGTCATGTAACCCAACCTTTTTCCCCTTTTGAGGATGTTGAATTTTGGTAGGAGTTCAGGTCCAAGCCTTTTGCTCCGAGATGATTCCGCTGCCAGGCTCTCACTAGCTGGTGGGTTCAGGTTGATCTCTCGTGGGAGCCAAGCCCCTTAGCTCCGAGATGATTCCGCTGCCAGGCTCTCACTAGCTGGTGGGTTCAGGTTGATCTCTCGTGGGAGCCAAGCCCCTTAGCTCCGAGATGATTCCGCTGCCAGGCTCTCACTAGCTGGTGGGTTCAGGTTGATCTCTCGTGGGAGCCAAGCCCCTTAGCTCCGAGATGATTCCGCTGCCAGGCTCTCACTAGCTGGTGGGTTCAGGTTGATCTCTCGTGGGAGCCAAGCCCCTTAGCTCCGAGATGATTCCGCTGCCAGGCTCTCACTAGCTGGTGGGTTCAGGTTGATCTCTCGTGGGAGCCAAGCCCCTTAGCTCCGAGATGATTCCGCTGCCAGGCTCTCACTAGCTGGTGGGTTCAGGTTGATCTCTCGTGGGAGCCAAGCCCTTTTGCTCCGAGATGATTCCGCTGCCAGGCTCTCACTAGCTGGTGGGTTCAGGTTGATCTCTCGTGGGAGCCAAGCCCTTTAGCTCCGAGATGATTCCGCTGCCAGGCTCTCACTAGCTGGCGGGTTCAGGTTGATCTCTCGTTGAGGTGATCCTTTTACCCTGAGGGGGTCTCGCCACCCAGGCTCTCATCAGCTGGCATGGCAGGTTGACCCCCCCAGGAGGTTAGATCCTTTTACCCCGAGGGGGTCTCGCCACCCAGGCTCTCATCAGTTGGCATGGCTGGTTGACCCCCCCCAGGAGGTTAGATCCTTTTACCCTGAGGGGGTCTCGCCACCCAGGCTCTCATCAGCTGGCATGGCAGGTTGACCCCCCCAGGAGGTTAGATCCTTTTACCCTAAGGGGGTCTCGCCACCCAGGCTCTCATCAGCTGGCATGGCAGGTTGACCCCCCCAGGAGGTTAGATCCTTTTACCCTGAGGGGGTCTCGCCACCCAGGCTCTCATCAGCTGGCATGGCAGGTTGACCCCCCAGGAGGTTAGATCCTTTTACCCTGAGGGGGTCTCGCCACCCAGGCTCTCATCAGCTGGCATGGCAGGTTGACCCCCCCAGGAGGTTAGATCCTTTTACCCTGAGGGGGTCTCGCCACCCAGGCTCTCATCAGCTGGCATGGCAGGTTGACCCCCCCAGGAGGTTAGATCCTTTTACCCTGAGGGGGTCTCGCCACCCAGGCTCTCATCAGCTAGCATGGCAGGTTGACCCCCCCAGGAGGTTAGATCCTTTTACCCTGAGGGGGTCTCGCCACCCAGGCTCTCATCAGCTGGCATGGCAGGTTGACCCCCCCCAGGAGGTTAGATCCTTTTACCCTGAGGGGGTCTCGCCACCCAGGCTCTCATCAGCTGGCATGGCAGGTTGACCCCCCCAGGAGGTTAGATCCTTTTACCCTGAGGGGGTCTCGCCACCCAGGCTCTCATCAGCTGGCATGGCAGGTTGACCCCCCAAGGAGGTTAGATCCTTTTACCCTGAGGGGGTCTCGCCACCCAGGCTCTCATCAGTTGGCATGGCCGGTTGACCCCCCCCCAGGAGGTTAGATCCTTTTACCCTGAGGGGGTCTCGCCACCCAGGCTCTCATCAGCTGGCATGGCAGGTTGACCCCCCCAGGAGGTTAGATCCTTTTACCCTGAGGGGTTCTCGCCACCCAGGCTCTCATCAGCTGGCATGACAGGTTGACCCCCCTAGGAGGTTAGATCCTTTTACCCTGAGGGGGTCTCGCCATCCAGGCTCTCATCAGCTGGCATGGCAGGTTGACCCCCCCAGGAGGTTAGATCCTTTTACCCTGAGGGGATCTCGCCACCCAGGCTCTCATCAGCTGGCATGGCAGGTTGACCCCCCCAGGAGGTTAGATCCTTTTACCCTGAGGGGGTCTCACCACCCAGGCTCTCATCAGCTGGCATGGCAAGTTGACCCCTCGGAAGAGGCCTCAGTCTTTCGATACCGCGAGAGCAAGCTTCGCTCAGCGAATACGTTGGGTTGGATGTTTCTTTCCGAGCTTGTACCAACCTCGAAAAGAGCGGGGATCGTGTACAACCCCGTATTCGCGACGGGAGGACCCAAGCAAGGCATAAGGCATGCTAGTAAGTTTTAAGCTTTTGAGCCCCTTTGAGGGGCGGGGGCGGCGAGTAGGCAGACACCCGTCCCTGCATGATAGGCGTGAGGGGAAGCTGCGGGACCGGCCGGAGTCCAGAGGCGCACCCCTGCCTCGCGGCTAGGCGAGGGCAGGCGGGGCGAGACCGGCCCGAGGCCGGGTTCTCGCCCCTGCCTCGCGGCTAGGCGAGGGCAGGCGGGGCGGGACCGGCCCGAGGCCGGGTTCTCGCCCCTGCCTCGCGGCTAGGCGAGGGCAGGCGGGGCGAGACCGGCCCGAGGCCGGGTTCTCGCCCCTGCCTCGCGGCTAGGCGAGGGCAGGCGGGGAGAGACCGGCCCGAGGCCGGGTTCTCGCCCCTGCCTCGCGGCTAGGCGAGGGCAGGCAGGGCGAGACCGGCCCAAGGCCGGGTTCTCGCCCCTGCCTCGCGGCTAGGCGAGGGCAGGCGGGGCGAGACCGGCCCGGGGCCGGGTTCTCGCCCCTGCCTTGCGGCCAGGCGAGGGCAGGCGGGGCGAGACCGGCCCAAGGCCGGGTTCTCGCCCCTGACTCGCGGCTAGGCGAGGGCAGGCGGGGCGAGACCGGCCCGGGGCCGGGTTCTCGCCCCTGCCTCGCGGCCAGGCGAGGGCAGGCGGGGCGAGACCGGCCCGGGGCCGGGTTCTCGCCCCTGCCTCGCGGCCAGGCGAGAGCAGGCGGGGCGAGACCGGCCCGGGGCCAGGTTCTCGCCCCTGCCTCGCGGCCAGGCGAGGGCAGGCGGGGCGAGACCGGCCCGGGGCCGGGTTCTCGCCCCTGCCTCGCGGCCAGGCAAGAGCAGGCGGGGCGAGACCGGCCCGGGGCCGGGTTCTCGCCCCTGCCTCGCGGCCTCGCGGTCAGGCCGGGCGAGACCGACCAGGGGGGGGCCTGAGGGCGTGACCTCTCATGCTTTTACCGTTTTACCCCCGAGGTGGATTTTCCCTTTTTGCCCCCGGTGTGGAGGTTTTCTATTGGCTGGAGGCATTTTGGCCCCAGGGGCGTTTTGGTCATTTTACCCCCAAGACTTGGAAAAAACTATAAATAGACCCTTAGAGGTGCCTTGGAGAGGATCTTGTCATTCTTTCCTTAGCCACTATTTTCTCTTTGGCTTTCCTCCAAGGCGCCTAGCTCAAGCATTGGCTAGGGAGGGGGAGACCTCAAAGGTCTTCTGGGTGTGAGGTGGGACCTCCGCGCTAGAGCTAAGGGTCGGTTCATAGCTTCCTAGGTCTTAAGTCCGTGACATTCTTCCGAGTGTAGTAGGTGTGAGGTCACCCCTTTCCCCAAGGGTCGAACTCCACGGAAGTCAATTTTGGCTTCGGTCATTTTTGGCTTCAACACTCATGATGGAGGATGACTCCATACCATACTTTTTGATTAATTCTTTAGTAAACTTTGACTGGGATATGGACAAGCCATCATCGGTCTGTCTTATTTGGAGTCCCAAGAAGAACTTCAGTTCCCCCATACTGCTCATCTTAAACTTCCCTTGCATAAGTTTGGCAAACTTTTTACAAAGGTTGTTTTCAGTAGACCCAAAGATTATGTCATCAACATAGATCTGAACTAAGATGATCTTGCCTTTAGATTCCCTAAGGAATAGAGTTTTGTCAATTTTTCCTCTTGAGAATTTATTCTCAATAAGGAAAGTAGACAGAGTTTCATACCAAGCCCTTGGGGCTTGCTTTAACCCATACAAAGCTTTTCTAAGCTTATAAACATAATCAGGTTTAAGAGGATCTACAAAACCTGATGGCTGCTCTACATATACTTCTTCTTTAAGATCACCATTCAGAAATGCTGACTTCACATCCATCTGGTATACCTTGAAGTCTTGATAGGCTGCATAGGCAAGGAACATTCTGATTGCCTCCAGCCTTGCTACTGGAGCAAAGGTTTGATCAAAGTCAATCCCTTCTTCCTGCCTGTATCCTTTAGCAACCAATCTTGCTTTATTTTTCACTATTACTCTATTCTCATCTAACTTGTTCCTGTAGATCCATTTTGTCCCAATTATATTGTGGCCTCTTGGTTTAGGAACAAGCTCCCAGACATTGCACCTTCTGAATTGATTCAGCTCCTCTTGCATAACATCAGTCCAGTGCAGGTCTTGGATGGCTTCTTCAAACTTCTTAGGCTCCATTTGTGACAGGAAACTTGAATGCAGAACTATGCTTTGACTTCTGCTTCTAGTCTGCACTCCCTGTCTTGGATCACCTATTATCTGATCAGTTGGATGGTCTCTTAAATGTCTTGTAGCTGGAGGAAGATTCCCTTCTGGTTGAACATCTCCAGCTCCTTCATTATGCTGAACCTCTTGGTTTTCTTCATCTTCTATTGTGTCTTGTACTCCCCCTGGACAATATCCTTCATTTTCCAATACTCCATCTTCTCTTGAAGCTTCAGCAATGGAGAGCTTGTCCATTCCTTTGCTTATACCTGTTGAGTCATTTGATCTACAAGACAACTCACAATTGATTAATCTTGTTTCATCAAACACAACATGCACAGATTCTTCAACAACTTGAGTAGTCAAGTTGAAGATTCTATAGGCCTTACTATTTGTGCTGTACCCAACAAATATCCTGTTGGAACACCCTATTACTATTTGGACCAGGATGACTATATTTCTATAGGGATTGTATGCTGTGACCTCCATGTTGTTATATAGGTCACATAGGCTAGTTAGATTAGTCTTCAGCTCGACGCATAGTCGACTTCAGCTCGACGCAGAGTCGATCTCAGCTCGACGCAGAGTCGACCTCTGCTCGACGCAGAGTCGATCTCAGCTCGACGCAGAGTCGACCTCAGCTCGACGTGGAGTCGACCTCAGCTCGACGTTCCGTCGATCCCAGCTCTGCTTACAGAAAACACTCTCTGACCAACGTGTGTCGTGCTCAGATCGACGTTTTTCTGTGAGCTCGACGCCTTCCAGACTTCCGTCGATTTTGGATAGGAATTCAAATTCCTTCTGACAGGCAATTAATGCTGAAGAATTTATTGGCCGTTACAGCATATCTGGTGCATGGCTCAAGGAATTTTCTAAGGAATGTCTGCCTGTCATTTCCTTTGAGGCATGGACAGTTAAGGAAAGCAATCAATGCTGACTTCCAACGGCTATCAAAGTAAAGGAAGAAGAAGATTCAAATATATTTTTCCTCTTGGACAATAATAAGAATACACAGAGAATACACAGAACAAGGAGAGAACAACAATACAAGACTTCTCATCTTTCTCTCAGTGAAAAATTTATTTCTGAAAGACTTTCTTACAAAAAATCTGATTGCTTCAGACACCTCCATCCAACTCACTTGGATCATTCTTTGCTGGAGCAAATCAGACCTTTGAAGACCTGTCACCCTTGTGCAGAGCTCTCCTTCCTGAACCTCATCTTGATCTCAGGGGGAGCTTTGACAACAACTTCAGATCCACTTCTGCTTCTCTTTGCTTGTTGAAAAGAGAAGACAACTTCATTCTTTTTCTTTTTCTTTCTGTACAGGGTTCTAACTCCCTTCAAAAGTTACTTTTGGTTTTGCTGAAACCTGGTCAAAATCAGCTTCTGTTGGTTTGTGAGAACCTGATCAAAAACTCTCTGGTGCTCAAGACACCTGATCAACTCATCTTGAAGTGGATTCCTATCAAGGGTGATAGAAGAGTGGATGTACCCAGATTTGGGGAACCACTATAGCTCCTTGTGTCATCTGGATTGCTTGCCCCTTTCTGTGTTTTGCTTTGTGCTGTGAATTTATTTTTTACTCTGATTACTTGCTATAGCACCATACACTAAGTAAAGTAAAAATTTTCTCTGCAAGTTTTTATTTGGAAAATTATTTTAAATAACTCTATCCACCATTGCCTTCTCCCTTCCTCCTCAAACTACTTTCCTTCCAATAAACTTGGATTCCACCCCTCATGAGGATATCTTTTCACTTGACATGCATGAAGACTCATTCATGGATGCTTCTACCTCCTCTCCTCATGACTTCCTCAATTCATCTACCTTTTCCGACTTACTCTTCTCCTCCATTCAGGAACAAGTTACACCTCCTCTGTCTGTTCCTCTCTCAACATCTTCTTCATTCTCAGCTTCTGCTACTCCCTCTACCTCTACTCAAGTTCCCCTTGAGCAAGTAGCCCTCCTGCCCTTAGCCAATCAACTTTTTGATCTTCTGTCTCCTAGGCTCTCCTCCCTTTTGGATGCCAAGCTGGCTCCTCTCCTACTTTCATTGAGAGCTCTTTCTGCCTCTGTCTCCTCCCTTTCCTCCCATTTGGCACGCCCTTCTTCTGGGGGCCTAGAGTCAGCTGCCCCTGATTCTAGGCAGGGGGAGATGTCAGCAGAAGAAGAGCTGCCTCCTTCTTCAGTTCAGATTGCTCAGACTCCTTCAGAGACAGTATCAGTTACTTGTTCACAGACAGTGTCTGCTGCAGAAGATCAAATGGTATCTGAGGCCTCTCCTCCAGTTTCAGAGCAGCAAATCAGCAGTGCCTTAGACATTCAGTCTTTGGCAGCTTCTCTTCAGATCTTCTCTCCTCCAGCTTCAATACAAGAAGACCTTGATATAGCAGAAAAACAGCTTCAAGAAGATATATCCAGGGCTATTGTCCCCTTCCAGAAGGTCTTGACTTCTGATTTAGCAGTGGTAGCAGTGGCTCCTGTTAGTGTTGGATTTGGTGTGGTAGTCTCTGCTGAGACTTTAGGTGAAGTGACTGAGACACCTGATGCTGCAGAGGCCAATATCTCCCAAGCTCTTCAGGAACCAGTCTCCTCAGCCTCTATGGTTTTTGAGGCTGTGCCCTCTCCTGCAGTGGTTGCTTCCTCCTTCCCACTGACAGCAGAGCCTCCTTTAGTCTCTTCCTCAGCAGCTCCAGCCTCCATCAGCTTTCCCCTCTCCAAAAGAAAATATATAGATCCATATGAAGAATCACAAAGTTCTGAAGATGAGTTTGCCACAGATTCTGATGACTCCTCTGCAACTATTGCAAGGAAGAGGAAAGCCAGATCAAAAGCCTTGAAAAGAGTACCTTCTGCCAGAGCTACAGATCATGACATTCCCTATTACATCAAATATAATTGTGAAATCACAGAGCCTTGGATGCAGTACTCTCAGAATCAGAGAAAGGCAATGAAGAAGAAGAGAAAATTCAATGAAGGTCCATCTAAACCAGTCCATCAGCCTCCACCTCCACCTCCTCCTGATGCAGGTGCAGGTGCTAGTCTTTCTTCAAAACCAGCCCCTTCAGCTCTTCATGGAAAAACTTATCAAGCCAGAAGATATCAAGGAAGTAGCCAGCAAAGGGGAGGTCAACAAAGAGGAAATTATAAAGGCAGGCAGTCCAGGGGAAGAACCTTTGATCCAACCTCTGGTCCCTATCCCTATAGGCCTAGAGTTGACCTCACTCCAAGAACTTCTCAAGAATCATCCTCTAACAAATTTGAACCAGCTGTCCCCTTTGAAGATCCTACCAAGACTCCTGCTTACTGGAAAGCAAGGATGACAGAAATGGCTGCCTTAAATGAGATCAGCAAAGCCAGAGAAAGAGGACTGGATACATCTCATATCAGTACTATGTCAGAACAAAGAAGAGAAGAATTGGAAAAGTATGGCTCAAAGAAATTTTTTGATTCAGACAGATACATGGAACTCCACCCTGCAGCTGTACCACCCAGTGCTAGAGATCAAAAATCTTTAGGTGCAGCTGATGACTTCAGATCTAAAAAGGAAGCTTCCAATCCAAACAGAGAAATCATCTTCAAAAAGAGTGATCAAGACAAAGCATCAAAGGACAAGTAAAGTAAGGTATTCTGACACTTTCTATATTCTGGACTCAGGACATTTAAACAATTCTGCTGCTATATAGTGCTTCATATATGCTGCATATTATTCTGTTATGTCTGGTTGTATTATATTGTGTTGTATCTGCTTTATTTCTTTTCTTTGATTCCCTAAAATTCATGTAAATAGTAATCCTAATCCAAATAGGGGGAGATTGTTGGAACACCCTATTACTATTTGGACCAGGATGACTATATTTCTATAGGGATTGTATGCTGTGACCTCCATGTTGTTATATAGGTCACATAGGCTAGTTAGATTAGTCTTCAGCTCGACGCATAGTCGACTTCAGCTCGACGCAGAGTCGATCTCAGCTCGACGCAGAGTCGACCTCTGCTCGACGCAGAGTCGATCTCAGCTCGACGCAGAGTCGACCTCAGCTCGACGTGGAGTCGACCTCAGCTCGACGTTCCGTCGATCCCAGCTCTGCTTACAGAAAACACTCTCTGACCAACGTGTGTCGTGCTCAGATCGACGTTTTTCTGTGAGCTCGACGCCTTCCAGACTTCCGTCGATTTTGGATAGGAATTCAAATTCCTTCTGACAGGCAATTAATGCTGAAGAATTTATTGGCCGTTACAGCATATCTGGTGCATGGCTCAAGGAATTTTCTAAGGAATGTCTGCCTGTCATTTCCTTTGAGGCATGGACAGTTAAGGAAAGCAATCAATGCTGACTTCCAACGGCTATCAAAGTAAAGGAAGAAGAAGATTCAAATATATTTTTCCTCTTGGACAATAATAAGAATACACAGAGAATACACAGAACAAGGAGAGAACAACAATACAAGACTTCTCATCTTTCTCTCAGTGAAAAATTTATTTCTGAAAGACTTTCTTACAGAAAATCTGATTGCTTCAGACACCTCCATCCAACTCACTTGGATCATTCTTTGCTGGAGCAAATCAGACCTTTGAAGACCTGTCACCCTTGTGCAGAGCTCTCCTTCCTGAACCTCATCTTGATCTCAGGGGGAGCTTTGACAACAACTTCAGATCCACTTCTGCTTCTCTTTGCTTGTTGAAAAGAGAAGACAACTTCATTCTTTTTCTTTTTCTTTCTGTACAGGGTTCTAACTCCCTTCAAAAGTTACTTTTGGTTTTGCTGAAACCTGGTCAAAATCAGCTTCTGTTGGTTTGTGAGAACCTGATCAAAAACTCTCTGGTGCTCAAGACACCTGATCAACTCATCTTGAAGTGGATTCCTATCAAGGGTGATAGAAGAGTGGATGTACCCAGATTTGGGGAACCACTATAGCTCCTTGTGTCATCTGGATTGCTTGCCCCTTTCTGTGTTTTGCTTTGTGCTGTGAATTTATTTTTTACTCTGATTACTTGCTATAGCACCATACACTAAGTAAAGTAAAAATTTTCTCTGCAAGTTTTTATTTGGAAAATTATTTTAAATAACTCTATTCACCCCCCTCTAGAGTTAGGAGTGATCTTATCCTGCACTTTCATATCCCATCTTGGGATTTGGCAGCAAACTTAGTCAAATATGACTTACCATTGTTAAGTATGTAGCACTTGCAACCAAAGATTCTGAAGTAGGATAGATTTGGTTTTCTACCTTTCATAATCTCATAGGGAGTCTTTTTGTGGCTCTTGGTGATAGAAGCCCTATTGATCACATGACAAGCAGTGTTTACTGCCTCAGCCCAGAAATATTCTGGTAGAGAGGGGTCACTCAATAGAGTTCTACCAGCTTCAATTAATGTTCTATTCTTTCTTTCAGCAATTCCATTTTGCTGAGGTGTTCTTGGTGAGGAGAATTCTTGGAAAATCCCAAAGTCTTCACATAACTTTGTCATGCTTTCAGATTGAAACTCAGTACCATGGTCACTTATGATTTTGACCACTGTACTATTTAGTTCATTCTGAATTTGCTTTACAAAATTAAGTAAGACACTTGGGGTTTCAGATTTCTGTCTCAGAAAGAACACCCATGTAAATCTAGAATAGTCATCTACAACCACAAAAGTGTAGACCTTCCTACCTAGACTATGAACTGGCATAGGACCAAAAAGATCCATATGCAAGAGGTATAAGCACCTCACAGAATCCTTGTTTTCAAGGCTTTGAAAGGAGGATTTTGTCTGCTTGCCCTTTTGACAAGCTGAGCATATCCCTTCCTTCATACACTTAACTTGAGGACCATTCCTCACTAACTCTTTGATAAAGAGTTGGCCAATTATCTTGTAGTTAAGATGAGCCAATCTCTTGTGCCACTTAACACAATGAGAAGCATTGTCATCAGCTACAAGACAGATGGGAGAAGCTTTATTCTCACATACAAAATTAAGACAATATACATTTCTCTTCCTATACCCAGTCAAAATGATCTCTTGATCACTTGAACTTTTGATATGACATCCATCCTTAACAAATGAAATGTCATATCCTAAATCACTCAGCTGGCTTATGCTTATTAGATTATGTTTCAAACCTTTTACATAAGCCACTTGGGTGATAGTAATTAGGTTAGAAGAAATGTTACCAAACCCTTTGATGACTCCTTTTTCAGATCCACCAAAGATCACTTTAGGTCCATCTTTGACAGATGAATACTCCTTCAGCAGCCCCTTTGTTCCAGTCATGTGCCTGGAACAACCACTATCCAAGTACCATATAGGGGCATGGTTACTTGGATTCACCTGCAACACAGATTTACTTACCCTTAGAACCCAAGCAAGTCTTGGGTCCTAGGTTCAAGTTAGCATTAACAAAGCTACCATTATTTTTTCTAACAGGTAGACTATTGTTCTTTCTAACACTTGTGTTATACCAGCAGTTTAGTGCAAAATGACCTCTCTTGCCACAGCACCAACATTCAAACCTATTGTATCTAGTTCTAGATATATCCTTGACAAAAGAATTTCTGTCCATTGCTGGTGCTGTAGCAGCTTCACCCACTGATTTTTTATAACCATTGGGTTTATGAACATAGGTAGGCCTGTTGGCATTTACACCCTTGTTTTTCAGAACATTAGACTTAATATGACCATGAATATTTTCATGATCATATAGGTTAGAAGGCACTTTCACCTTTCTAAACTTAATAGGGACTGAAAAGTTCAGTGGCTTGACAGGAGCTTTGCCTTTCCTCTTGAATTGGCCAGCCCTGGAGTTACCTTTGAATCCTAATCCTGCCTTACCCTTTTGATTCACAAATTCATCAATCAAGGGTAAGACAGACTTTGGCTTAGAGTAACTAGCCACTAAATCTTTTTCAATTCTTAGTCTGGCCTCCAGACTCTTCACTTGATCATTGGTATAATTAATTGTGCTCATCTGAATAATAGTTATATTTTTCAGCTTGGCAATTTCATTTAACTTTTGATCAATTACTTTCTCTAACTCAGTTGCAGCTACCCTTAGTTCAGCAATTTCATGAGCCTGAGTTTTAACCAGGTTCTTGCTTTTCTTAAGGGCCTACAACAAGTCCCCATACTTATCTATCAATTGATAGACATCTCCTTCAGATTCAGATGCATCTACATCACTTGATGCAGATGTAGCTGATTCTGAACTTGTACTACAAACAGATTTCATAGAAGGACATTGTACCTTATTAGGACCAGACTGATTCTGGCATATGTCCTCTTCTGATCCTGCCATTAGTCCCATACACTGATGATCCTCTTGATCATAGATGGAGTCTAGCAACTGCAGAAACTCCTCTTCTTCAGATACAACATATAGTCCAATATATGCTTCTGCTTCAGATTCTGACTTTGAAGTTGACTGATCTGTTAGGCTCTTATCCTTCTTTGCAACAAAGGATTTCTCCTTCTTGCCCTTTTTATGAGTCTTATTCTTGTCTGAAGACTCCTTTCTTTTATCAGGACAGTCAGCCACTACATGTCCAAGTCTATTGCAACAATAGCAGACAATCTTTGAAGTAGTAGCTTTGCTGGGCTTTGATCTGCTCTTTTCTTTCCTTGATGACTTTTTCTTCTGATAATAGTCATCAACTTGCTGTGAAGTAGAGGGCTTAGACTTCCACTGTTTCTTCTTCAAGAACCTCTGGAATTGCCTTGTGAATGCAGCAAAGTCTGCATCTGAATCACAGCTTTCTGAACCCTGATCATCTGAATTTTCTGAACTGACTTCTGCACTTTCCTTAGGATGGGATGGTGATATCCTCCTATTCTTTCTGATGGATTCTGCATTGAATGCCACAGTCTTTTCTCTATGCTCTCCTCTTGAATTCTTTTCCTCCTCCTTCCTCACCAAAAGTTGCATTTCATAGGATAGCAGCTTTTCAAACAAGGTGGGAGGAGAGATCTCTGCCAATTTAGCCACTTCTCTTATGACACAGATCTTTGTGTCCCAATCCTTTATTAAGGATCTCAAGAATTTGTCATTCAGTTCATAAGTACTAAAGACTCATCCATAGGACATTAGCTCATTCACAATTCTATAGAATTTCTTATAGCACTCAGTTATGCTATCAGATTTTCCTTGTCTAAAACTTTCATATTCCTGATTGAGCATAGATTTTCTGTCCTGTCTTACTTCTTCTGATCCCTCCATGTAGACAATCAATGTGTCCCACATTTCTTTGGAGGTCTTGCAGTGAATCAGATTCTGAAATGTTGAATCATCTATGACACTTACAATAATGTTCTGTGCTCTTTTATCCATGGTTGCCAAAATGATTTCATCCTTGGTCATTTCAGAATAACTCTTTGGAGTTTGAATATTAGCATCAAGAACTGATACCTTCATTGGAATGAAGGGTCCTTCCTGAACTGTGATGTATATCCTTGGGTCAGATGCCTCCATAAACAACCTGACTCTTTCTTTCAAAATTCCAAAGATTTCCTTCTTGCATATGGGTAATTTCATAGACCCTAGCTCCTTATGATTCTCTCCAGAACCCATCTTCTTGAATCTTGATTCTGCCTTACAGATCTACCTCAGACTATTAAGTCCTTTTTGAGGAACCTCCCTCTGATACCACTTGATAGTTTTACTTTCAAGACAACCTAAACACCTAGAGGGGGGTGAATAGGTTCTAATTTCTTGTTCAATTTGTTAGGCAGAATTCAATTACAAAAATTAAAACATCTAGCACAGCATTCACAAACAATTAATCATCACAGATTGCACAATATTTTATAGTGGTACCCCAAGGTCTGGGTACATCCACTTTCCCCCTTCACCTATCTAGCAGTATGCTAGATTCGGCCAAACTTCCACTATTCTCAGATCCTCAGATCCTACAGCTCAGAACCTGGATAGGTTCCTACAACTCAGGCACAACAGCCCTACCTCAGCCTTGCCACAAGGCCTACAACTCAGAGAAGAACCTTCTCCTACACTCAGGCAACAGCCCTACCACTCAGAGATCAACTCTCCTACACTCAGCCTTTATATCACAGGCTTACAACTCAGATCTGTGTAAAATAGATCCTACAGAAATTTAGAAAAGAAGTTTTAATGCCTTGCCTTTGTTGAGAGAGAAGAGGACAAGACAATTCTTGATCAGCTGATGAAATCAACTGAATCTGAGCTTTCTTCAAAGCTTCTTGAATCTGAACTTAGCTGAGTTGATTTCCAAACAGCTTCTTGAGAAACCACTGATGACTTCCTTCTTCTTCTTCAAAATGGATGGATCCCTCTCTATCCAACACCTTTGATGATACTTCTGAATTCTTATTAGAACTCTTCTTAGATCGATCCTGAGATCGTCTTCTTAGATCTTCTGATGAAGATCTTTTTTAGTGTATTACACCTTCTTGATTTGATTTCTCAATTTGATTGCCAAAGTTCAATCTTCTCATTATCTATACTTCTCTCTGAATCTATCTATTTATAGATCTCCTTAATGGTAACCGGCTGATCCGGTTTATAACTGTCTTCTGACAAGTCTGACAACATTAGTTAACTGGCTACAACCCACAGCTGTCAAGTCTTCAAACAGATCCTGTGCCTTAGTCTTGGTCAGCAATGTGTTGAGACAGACTGTCAGGAAGTGTCGAGACCAACTGTCTGTATGTGTCGACACAAGTAACTTTGGTGTCGACACAGCCTTTGATGATGTCGTCAAGTTTGCCTTTAAGTCGACACAGCTTCTTCAGAGAATAACTTGGTCTTGACTTTGCAGTGTGTCGACACAAGTCCTGTGTGTCGACATAGTTGTTGTAGATTCAGAACTCAGTATGTGTTGACTTAGTCTTCTGGTGTCGACACAAGTATTGTCGACTTCTGCCAATGTGTGTCGACTCTGTCTCATTGTGTCGACACAGCCTCCCAGTGTCGACACAGCCTCCCAGTGTCGACAAAAATGTTGTCGACTATCTTCCTGTGAGTCGACACTGCTTCCCAGTGTCGACACAAATATGGTCGACTATCTTTCTCTGTGAGTCGACACTGCTTCCCAGTGTCGACACAAATGTGGTCGACTATCTTTCTCTGTGAGTCGACACTGCTTCCCAGTGTCGACACAAATGTGGTCGACTATCTTTCTCTGTGAGTCGATATTGCTTCCTTCAAGTGTCGACACAAATATTCTGAAGTGTCGACACTGTTTCTTCAGGTGTCGACACATGGACTTAGAATATTTTTCTGCATTCTTTAACATATCTTCACCTGCACATGTCAACTTAAAACAACATCAAATACACCTTGATGTATACCATTGAGCTAAGTTGGGCTTCTTCAAATCAGGTACACATTTTCCAATATACCCAACACTTGGCAAACCCAAGGAAAGTCCATTGGAGTGCTGTGAAATGGATACTCTGCTATCTCCGAGGTACCTCGGACCTTTGTTTACAGCTTGGTGGAGGTCCAGCAGAACTCATTGGGTACTCGGATTCGGATATGTCAGGAGATGTTGACACGAGGAGATCCACTTCTGGATTCGTGGTCACTTTTGGAGGGGGAGCAGTGTCATGGCAGTCAAGGCTTCAGAAGTGCGTGGCATTGTCGATGACGGAGGCTGAATATATTGCGTTGACTGAGGCGTCAAAGGAGCTTATTTGGATGAATAAGTTCATGCTAGAGCTTGATCTCCGACAGGACGTGTACACAGTTTTCTGTGACAGTCAGAGTGCTATATTTTTGGCCAAGAATCCCGCCTTTCACTCCAGGACGAAGCACATTGATGTGAAGTATCACTGGATTCAGGATGCTGTGGAGGAGAAGCTGTTGGTGGTGGAGAAGATCCACACGGATGAAAATCCTTCGGACATGATGACGAAGGTCGTCCCAAGGGAAAAGCTTGATTTCTGCCGGCGTTTGATCGGCATGATCCTCACCTGAAGGAGTCAAGGTGGGATACTCCCCTTTATGGTCTGAAGGGGGAGTTTGTTGGGGTTCAGTCCCTAAAGGTTAAATATGTGTGCAGAAATCCAGATGTTGCAACCTGGATTTTGGGGTTGCAACCTCCTTTTTACTGTTTTGGAAGGGTGACAGTTTTTATTTAAAACTGTGAACGTTTTTTATTTTGTTTTAAGTGTTGATTTTAAAACCTCCTCCTCTCTTCTGATATCAAGGAGGTTAGGGTTAAGAAAGCAGTTGAAGTCTCCCCCTTTGCGCCGCGCGTCCGCCGTCCGCCATCCCCGCGCCCGCGCCGTCCGCCGGCCGCCATTCGTCCCCGCTGTTGCAAGGGATTTTGCCGCTGCTGTAGGCGGGAGTTCGTGCTTGAAGGAGGTGTTTCCTCTGTGCTGTTTAGAAGGAGTTTTCTCTACCGTTTCAAGGGCTTCTTCGTCTACGGTTTCAGGTGTACCCTTTCTTGTCTTCGTTTGCTATTGTGCTTGAAGAGAGAGTAGGATTTTATCCTGTTGTAGAGAAGTTGTGGTTTGTCTTGGTGGTAGAGAGGAGTGGATTTGTGTGTCAAATCCGGAGGGCTTTCTAGGTTTGGGCAAACCTAGATAAATTTCTGCAATCCTTATTTATTATAGTGGATTTTCATTGTGTCGTGCCCCGTGGTTTTTGACCTTCAAGTGGTGAAGGTTTTCCACGTATATCTCTGTGTTCACTTGTGGTATTTTTGTTTTGCTTCTTATTGTTTTGACTCTATTGATCGGTGAGAGTTGCCGTTATCTGCGACCCCCTTTCCTTACAGTTTTAACCCATGCGTTTATGACTGCCCCCGCCGTGTCAAACGGAGCCTTTAGTCCTAAATATCACGCTCTATTTTGACGGGGATGCCGATATAGTTATAAAGCCGATGAACTCTTAGGTGATCACGGGTGATTCACAAAGATGTCTTGCTATAGTTTCGGATAGTGATCTTGGCGGCGGCGACAATATTAGCGCATTTGCAACATCTCTGCAGCGTCAACTTTGGATCATCGTGGATGATGAGAGTGGAGACGACAATGGGTCCGGAAACAACACCATTAGATCCTCTGAATGTGGCGTCATTGGTCCTGCTCGCTCGTATGGTGATAAGAAGTGGTTTGAAAGCTTCTTATCAAGGGGGTTGCGAGTTTGAGACCCGACCTCAACAATGTGCCGCAGCCGAGAAATAGGCGAAGAGAAGCTTTGAGATGCATGCTTGGGTTGCAGCCTAGACGCCCGTCTGGTGCATCTTCTCGGTGAAAATGAGAATACACGAGCGAGTAAGGGTAGGGACGTCACGCTGCGTAGCTTGTACACAAATCATTGCGCAAGGATTACCGTACCACTCTGAAAATGCACCACACATGTTTGGTGTTAAACACTACTATAATAATGAAACAAATTGCATATATTATGAGTTATAATCAAATTGTCATCAAATAATTAGAACTACATTAGAGTTAATGTGTTGAATTTTATATTAAAATGAAAAAGATCTTTGGTGAGAGCAAAGCTTCCTATTTTATTTATAAATATTGAATTTGTTTAGTCATTGTTTATTATGCACCTGTAAAAGTTATTTGCAAATCATAAACTTCTATTCGCATATCAAAATTTTCATGTTTATAAATTATCATTTACAAATCAACTTTAAACTTTACCAATTGATGTCTTCTTCTCCTGAGTAATGCACGATAAAGGAAGAACTTCTCCGAACCCCCTTTTGACCATATGCCGACGACTCCATTCCAACAATTTGATATGAATTTCACAATTTTGACGTGAATTATACCATTTTCTACAGTATTGGCTTAAAGGTTGACAATGATGTTCTTTCATTGTCGGACACTACTCATGAGAATAATACATTGATTGTTAAAGTTTAAACTTGGTCTGCGATAATAATTTATAAATGTAAAAATTTTAGTCCGAATAGAAATTTATGATTTGCGAATAATAAATTAACAACTGCTTGATTTAAAATATAGTACTTAATTTTAATAAAATATATTATTAATTTGAAAGCTTAAAACTTTGGAATTTAGAATTTATTAAAAATAATTATAAAAACTGGCCCAGCCGGGACGGGCCCAAGCTAAAGCCTACCAAGCCACTTTTACCCTGAACTGGCCTTACCAAATGGAGGCCCAGCAATATGATCAGCATGCCCAAATATGGCCTGGGCTTACTGGGTCTTTTCTCACAACTGACAACTCATTAGTAATTAGAGCTGTCACTTAAAACCGAAAACCGCAAACCGAATCGGAACTGAACCGGAACCGCAAAGAACCGGACCGAACCGTTCGCAAATTATTCGGGTTTCGGTTTGAATTTTGGAACCGTGAACAACATTGGTCTGGCTGCAGTTCTTACATTTTATTATCCGGACCGAAACCGAAACCAGAATCGCAACATACAAGTCTCAAGCAGTTTCAAGATTTTAGACCCGATCCGAACCAGACCGAGATAGAACCGAACCGCAACCCGTTTATTATTATTATTATATTGATATTATTTTATAATTTATCTATAATATTTATACTTACTATCACGAGTGAAGCTGATGCAGTTTGAACTCAAATCGCAATCGCACTAAAGAGGGTCGATTTTGGACCGAACAAAATTTCATCGCATAAAAATCGTATGGTATGATTTGACATTGCTGCAGTTTGGAGTCAATTTTTGCAGTGCATTTTTTATTTTTATACAGTTATATAATATATTTTCAATTTTACTTACATATTTTTTGAAATATTTTATTTAAAAAATATAGAAGATATAAAACTACTATTTATTAGTAATCATGAAAGATAACTAATTGTAGACGGTTGTTACGGTTGAGTATGTCGATGAGACGATTGCAAGCCAACTAGAATTCGTGGCAAGTCTACACGAGTAGGAAGGAAATTGATACTATCCCACCGATCGCGGAAAAAATCGCCGAGAAGTGCGCAACATAATTATTTTTATTTCGATATTGTTTTGAGTTTTACTATTTGCAGCCCGCTTTTATTTCATTCTGTCAAGCTTGATTTTGGTTTTAGTTGGAATCGATTGGAACCGGACCGAACCGCATGGAACCGGACCGAACCGATAGTGACCGGTTTGATTTTGGTTCTTGTTGAACCGTAACCGGAACCGTTGACATGACGGTTCCAAAAAATAAGCTGGAACTGGAACCAGAACCGGAACCGGTCAAACCAAATAAGGTTTTGGTTCTAATTTGAAGAACCGTTACCTTAGTGGTTCGGTTCATGATTTTAGTAGAACCGGAACTGAACCGGAACCGTGACAGCTCTATTAGTAATATATATGAAGCAAATCCTCATATTTGTATTCATATAGTCTAGATTTATATATATATATATTATCATTGTTTTAAATTAAATATGAATACAAGAATATTAATAAAACAATAATTATTGTATATTTTTATTATTGTTTTAAGCTCAAATATAAAAAATATAAAAAAAAATATAAAAAAAAGAAGATGAAACATAATACAATAATCGAACATTCCCACGTGAGAGTTGCTATGCTCGTAGCGTTTAATCGACCATAGATCAATTTTTGCAGATGAGTGAAGTTTATGGTGGGATGAAAATAAAGAGGTAGTCATTTTGGACCAAAATTTCGTCCAGCATGAATGAAAATTTACGAATTTCACAATTTAGTGGGGCTTGAAGTGCATAGTATGGTGTGCATATAATAATTCACCATGGGCCCCACTATATGATAGAATTGCATTGGTTCAGGATAGCGTTCGGTTCCGGACCCAATAGTTTTCATCATTTTTTGTATTTTTAATAATTCCAAATTATTTTTATCGAATGCTGAGAAATTATGATTTGGTGCCCATTCATTTGGATGAGGAATTCCACTTCGTAAAGAATTGGAATTAGTTTGAATTCTAATTCTGTTGTTTTGATGAAATTGATTAATTTCGACGGAAATTAATGGATGTTTGATCTGAAATTAATTTATTCTATAAATTAGAGGAATCGTCACCACGGGCGGCTTCGGGATGATGAGAATATGTTCTTATGAAATTTTAAGAGCAATTGAACAATTTTCATTTTTCCGACAACAATGCTCCAATTGAGATTCAACCGGGTGATTGA
The DNA here is from genome assembly GCA_039513925.1 of Platanthera zijinensis. NCBI lineage: Eukaryota > Viridiplantae > Streptophyta > Magnoliopsida > Asparagales > Orchidaceae > Platanthera > Platanthera zijinensis. The sequence goes on along the minus strand of CM077089.1, from coordinate 166,116,144 downwards.
AGAGCCATAACCATCAATGGTCTCTCAACAATAAGAAAAAGTTTCCCTAAAATTCAACGATGATCCGTTGATTTTCATTTTCGACAATTATTGTTCGAAAAATATTATCGTCGGAGATCTGACAATCGAATCCATCAATCTTTGTCACTTGAAGTTGACAAGAATAAGCTTTCCTAAAATTTTGAGATGGTACCACAACTTTTATTTATTGGCCATTGCAATTCCATGGGCTAATTTTTAGGTTAGGATTTCTGACCTAAAGAAAGGTCAGGACAACCAATGAGGAGTTAGAAACTGCATGGGTCCCGCACAAAAGTGTATGACACAAGCCACTAGTGCGTGGGCCCCACCTCCATTGCAAGCTCCTCATTGGTGGAGGACCATGAGCATGGTCAGGAGTTCTGACCTAAATATTGCTCAATTCCATGACATTTTCTCATGATCCATGAATCAAATCAATCAATTCTTGTCACTAAGAGAAACCTTTAAATGATAAGACAACTTCCTAAAAACTTTTAGAAGCCATTATGTATACATACCTTTTTTTTGGCGATTGTTATCCGCACTACAATTTTGGTTATTCGCACATATTTTTTCCTAATTTTTCGCGCCTTTTATAAATACGTCTTGTACATGTATTTTTACGAAAAGTGTTCAACACCAAAGTTGTAGATCTCATCGAGATCTACAACTTTGGTGTTGAACACTTTTCCTGAAAATGCATGTACAAGACGTATTTCTAAAAAGCGCAAAATTTGGGTGTATTTCCAAAGTACGTCTTGTACATGCATTTTCAGGAAAAATGTTCAACAATAAAATTGTAGATCTCGATGGGATCTACAACTTTGATGTTGAACACTTTTCTTAAAAATGCATGTACAAGACGTATTTCCAAAAGGCGCGAAAAATTAGGAAAAAAAACATGTGCGAATAACCAAAACTGTAGTGCGGATACCAATTGCCTTTTTTTTGCACGAGCAGATCCGGCTATATGATCTTTGATTTTAACAACACAGATCATTGCCCGCAAAATACAACTATATTTCTCGAATACGGTCATATTAAAAAATGATCATAGTACGACCCAAACTAATTTGCACTGATGATATAAGAGATTATACGGTCAAATTTGCTCACACAAAAGTCTAAAATACGCATAAGTATCAAAATATTTTGCAAACTTTTAAGACATTTTTTTAACAAGATAACCATTCCTCTGGTCAACATTTTTTGGAGAACTGAATCAAACCCTACAAGCTATAAAACATCAATAGAGTCACAAAAATCACATTTAAAATTTAAGTCTATGTCCGTTTTGTAGATTTTAGACAACGGTTATTATAATAATCGTTGTTTAAAATTTTTTTTTTAATTTGACATATTTACTATTCTTGGATTCAGAGTATAATACACAATGGTTTATATATATATATTTGTATAATTAATTTTTTATATATTTTAATTTTGTAAGAGTTATAATTAAATATTAAAAAAAGATTATAAAACTCAGAGAGTCAATTGACCACTCTAGACCCTTGATACATTCGTGCTAGTGCATAGGGATTTCCACGGTTAACCATGCTACTAAAAAAAATTTTGCTGCCATCTTTGCAGGGTGCCCGGCAGCTGCGGGCTCATCTGCCGCCCCGGGCTCATAGGCGTCTGCATCGATGGACCCAGGGTGGCCGGTGGCCAACTTGCCCGCAGCCGTCGGCCGCCCAGCTGTAAACCTGTAATGCAAAATTTTGCAACAACCGCCCCACCACCGCTGTAGCAATTTTTAGCATTACAGCGGGGCGGCTGTCAGTTGGGGGCTCGCCGTCCACTAGCCTCCCAGGACTCGCCGACGACCGCCCAACCCTCGTCGACGTCCACGTTGACGAGCATAGGGCGACCGGTAGCCAAAGAAAGCCCACAATCGCCTCCGCCCCGCTGTGAAGCGGAAACATCATTGCCCCTGCGCCCAGATAAATTGTATATATATTGCAAGAAATCAATCGCTCAACAATTTGAATAAAAAAAATTTAAATGACAAATTTAGCATGAGGCTTACAAATAAAACGAGTGATAAGCACGGGCTCCACCCCGATAACCAACTGCGACAATACCTTATCATGATAATACTCTGGCCATATGCCCACAACATTGCCCCTGCACGATAACACTTGCACGATAACACTTCAATCACTTGCAAATCCACGTGGTGCCAGCCGCATGTAAATTTTTATCTACTATGTTATTGTGAAATTGAGACCGAATCCGCGACTACGGTAGTTCGCCGCGGATCTAGCAATGGAAGCTAGTTTGAGCAATAATATTATAAACGAAATTTAAATCCAAGCAAACACAATCAAACGACAAAATAATTACGTGGTTCGGAGTTTGGGCTCCTACGTTCACGGGGAGAGCGCCAGAAAGATCCACTAAAAACTGATGAGGTTACAAGATACAACAAGAGAAAACAGAAAACACTGAAAAAACACTGTCTATCTACCCCGCTGGAATCACCGTCTGCTTCCACCGCTTGATGCCGATCCTACATGGATCAGCCGCCTAAGGTCGCTGAACGCCTGGAGTCAACTTCTGGAGGCCGGCCGGATGTCGCCTCTCCTGAGGTGACCGGATGCGCCGCCTCCGTTAGCTCCGCCTGTATCGTCGCCTCTGCGCCTGCTGCCGTCGTCACCGCGCCTGATTCCGCCGAACCACTGGGGCCTACTGCAGGTGGCCGGCCGGATGTCGCATCGCTTGAGGTGACCGGATGCGCCGCAACCTTGCGCGCCAAATGCCGCCGCCTACTGCCGCCGTTCGCCGGAAGAATCGCCTGAAAAGCTCAAAGCTCTCCCTCTCTGAATTCTCACTAGTGTTATATATTACCGAATAATCTAATGGCTAAGAGAGTCTGTCCTCTATTTATAATAGGATCAAGAGTCATCAATATGGAGATGAACACATATGGAGGGGATGGCCAAAACATGGCTCAACCAAATAGAAAGAACATCTTCTAGATTATATCCCCCCCAAAAGCATTTCCATGTTTAGGAATTATTCAAAACAGGAATAAAAAAGGGCACACGGATCGGTGAGGTGACACAATCTCAACAAACTCCACCTTGACACCTCATGCGATGAACACCACCTCGAAGCCTAACGAACGTAACTCTACCTCCAACATGGATCTCCCCTACTGGCGACTACAAACCCTCTCTCTCCGGGGTCCACCTCGATCAACATGCATCAGAATGAGTCAAGTAAAGACCGTTCTTGAACTTGACTCCTGTCACTGATTTCGTCCGTATGTTTGCACCAATATCCTCCGTAGAGATTTACCGCAACTCCACGCCTCCACCTCCAGCGAACTCCCTCGACTCCTGGTGGCGCACTCCGATGTGCTTTATCCTTGCACGATAGACCGTATCTTTTGCAAGACAGCTAGCACTGTGCAACTCCACCTTCTTCTGAGTAAACCTGAGTTCCTTGGTGGGACTCCTGAGCTAAATGGCTCCCCTTGTGGTGCCTGGACACTTCTGAGATGACACTCTGCCCACCTTCTTCATGGTTGCGAAGATTTTATCTTCGCTAGGACCCTTTCTCTGCCCGAACTCCTTCGCCACGAATCTTGCCTCGTTCCTCCACTGGTCCTTCCTAGCTTTCCTCTGAGAGCGGTCTCTGCTCTTTAAAGCTTTTCCATAGGAACTAGGATCTGAGGAACTATCCTGAAAGGCATATGCTACCGTGTACTGTAGCCTGAGAGGCAATCTGACCTCTGTCCTCGCCCTTTCACTCGCAATCGTGGTACCGATCAGTCTGTAGAGAGTACCAGAACGCTCTCCTACCATGACTACATGCGCGCCTCTCATGACCTCATCGACCAAGCACAACTGAATTGTGTTGATGACCTTCAGATCTAGCTTATCTCACTCATCGTTCTTCTTCCCGAACTTCTCCTTTCCGAGGAGAGCCTTATGAAGACCTTGCTGGATGAGAACCGCTTTGGCCCGTTTCTGCCATAGACCAAAGTCAATTTTGTCGTCGTACTTGGGGACTTCAAATTTCGTTGTCATTATTGCTCACCGAGGTCCGAAGGATCGAACCTGGCTCTAATACCAATTGTTGTGAAATTGGGACCGAATCCACGACTACGGTAGTTCGCCGCGGATCTAGCAACGGAAGCTAGTCTTAATATGATAAACAGAATTTAAATCCAAACAAGCACAACCAGGCGACAAAATAATTACGTGGTTCGAAGTTTGGGCTCCTACGTCCACGGGGAGAGCGCACCAGAAAGATCCACTAAAAATTGATGAGGTTACAAGATATAACAAGAGAAAACAGAAAACACTAAAAAAAAACAATGTCTATCTTCCCCGCTGGAATCACCGCCTGCTTCCGCCGCCTGATGCTGATCCCGCCTGGATTAGCCGCCTGAGGTCGCCGAACGCCTGGAGTTAACTCCTGGAGGCCGGCCGGATGTAGCCTCGCCTGAGGTGACCGAATGCGCTGCCTCCGTTAGCTCTGCCTGTATCGCCGCCTCTGTGCCTGTTGCCGCCGTCGCCGCGCCTGATTCCGCCAAACCTATGAGGCCTACTGCAGGTGGCCAACCGGATGTCGTCTCGCCTGAGGTGACCGGATGCGCCGCAACCTTGCGCGACAGATGCCGCCGCCTGCTGCCGCCGTTCGCCGGAAGAACCGTCTGAAAAGCTCAAAGCTCTCGCTCTCTGAATTCTCACTAGTGTTGTATATTACCGAATAATCTAATGGCTAAGGGAGGATGACTTCTATTTATAATAGGATCAAGAGTCATCAATATATGGAGATGAACACATATGGAGGGGGTGACCAAAACATGGCTCAACCAAATAGGAAGAATATCCCCTAGATTATACCCCCCTCCCCCCCAAAAAAACATTTCCATGTTTAGGACTTCCCCAAAATAGGAATAAAAAAGGGCACGGATCGGTGAGGTGACACAATCTCAACACTATGTATTTATACAAATTTAGGGGAGAGAAAGTGGAGAGAGAGAGGGATCTTGAGAGAGGAGATTTATTGTAATAAAAAATATATTGGGGGGAGTAGGGAGAGATTGTGGATTCGAGAGAGAGAGAGAGTAATTCGATCGAGAGATCGAGTGATCGAGATCCTTATTTTGTAAAGAGATCCACGATCCGACCATACTATCTAATCTGATCTTACACCGAAATGATCTCATCTACGACCTTGATTGGGTGGGTCCAGGGAGAGATTGAGAGAAAGAGAGAGTAATTTGAGAGAGGGAGAGAGTAATTTGTTTTAAATTGAAATATTTTGCAAAAAAATTATAGTTACTAATAGCCTAATAGTTCAAATCCTACTGGTCGGAGAAACTGGGGCGACACCGGCGGCCGCCGGGCCCATCTCACGGGCAATGTTCTTCAAGATGTACTTTTGTATCTTCCCCGTCGAAGTTTTCGGCAACTCCGGCAAGAACACCACCGTCTTGGGCACAATATAATGCGGCATCCTCTCCCTGCACCACCCGATCAGCTCCGCCTCTGTCGGCGCCGCCCCCTTCACCCCCGCCTTCACCTTAACGAACGCGCACGGCGTCTCTCCCCAGCGCTCATCCGGCCGCGCCACCACCGCCACCTCCCCCACCGCCGGGTGACCGTGTATAACTGACTCCACCTCCACGCTGCTTATATTCTCCCCTCCACTTATAATCACATCCTTCGCCCTGTCCTTTATCTCCATATACCCGTCCGGGTGCACCACCGCCACATCCCCTGTATAGAACCAGCCGCCTTTCACCGCCTCAGCCGTCGCCTCGCCATCGGCGAGATACCCCATCATTAAGTACCCTCCGCGCAGCACCACCACCCCTCTAGTCTCCCCATCTCTCGCCACGCTCTCCCCTGTTTCATCCACAACGTCGGCCGCCTCCATGACGGCGGTCCTCACCCCCTGTCTCGACTTCAAAACGGCCCGCTCTGCCTCCGGCAGCCCGTTCCATTCGTCTCCCTTCCACGCGCAGGAAACCGCGAAGCTCCCGGTCTCGGTGAGGCCGTAGGCATGAGTGACGACAAAGCCAAGCGCTTCGACGCGGCGAAGAACCGCGGCGGGAGGCGGCGAGCCGGCGGTGAGAATTTGAACTTGATTTGGTAAGACGCGGTCAGTGTCGGCGAGCATGGCGAGGACTACAGGGGCGGCGCAGAGGTGGGTGACTCTGTTCTCGGCGATGGCGTCGAAGATGGCTGGACCGTCGAAGCTGCGGAGACAAATGTTGGTGCCGGCGGCGGCGGCGACAGCCCACGGGTAGCACCAGCCGTTGGCATGGAACATGGGGAGAGTCCAGAGGTATACAGGGTGCAGGGGAAGGGGCCAGGCGGTGAGGGAATTGACGGCGGCGAGAAAGACGCTGCGGTGGGAGTGGACGACGCCTTTGGGGGAAGAGGTGGTGCCGGAAGTGTAGTTGAGGACGACGGCGGCCCATTCGGTGGCAGGACGGACCCATTGGAAGTCGGGATCGCCGAGGGAGAGTAGGAACTCGTAGGTGAGGTGGTTGTAGGTGGAGGAGTTGGTTGACGGCTCGTCGACGGGGAGTAGGAGTGGGGGGTTGGGGAGAACAGAGACGGCGGAGCGAGCGAGGGGGAGGAAGAGTTCGTCGGCGAAGAGGACGCGGGCGGAGGAGTGGAGGAGGAGGGCGGAGATAGTGCGGGCGTCTAAGCGGACGTTAATGGTGTTGAGAACCGCGCCGCTCATCGGCACGCCGAAGTGCATCTCGTACATCGCCGGAGTGTTCTGAGAAATAACGGATACCTGCATTTTAGGTGAGGAGAGGTACAGCTGGAAATTAAAATGCAACAACAACAACAAAAAACAGAGAGAATTGAGGAGGACGAACAACATCGCCGGAGGAGATGTGGAGATGGCCGGAGAGGGCGGAGGCGAGGCGGAGGCATCGACGGTGAGTCTGCGCCCAGGTGTAGACTGTCTTGTTGTAGACGATGGAGGGGGAGTCGCCGGAGACGGTGGCGGCGCGTTCCAGAAAGATGAGTGGAGTTAAAGGACTGGAATTTGCGGAATTGGGGCCGAGCTTCTCCATGGCGGCGAAAGCAGATAAATTAGAGAGTTCCTCTGTTTTTAGGAAAATAAATAATTAAATATCATATATTCAGATTATTTAAAAAAACTGATTTTTATGATACACAGTAACACAAGTATCATATCCTTGTTTTAAGATGATTTTATAATATTATCATTTCTGATATTTTGAGAGGCTATTATTAACCCTTTTTCTATTTTAAAATTTTGTTTCCCAATGTGAATTTAGAGTGTTGCCATGGACATCAAAATTAACTGTGGACAAAATTAGACAAAGCTAAAACTTGTTACACCACTATGTTTTTCCTTTTCTCCTTGCCAACTTTGCTCTCCTCTCGCGAGAAGATGCTTCCTTCTCTTTTCACAAGCGCGCCTCCGACGAGCTCACTGTTGCCCTACGCTACCGCCTCCTCCTCCATTCTTGCTTTCCTTCATCCCGATGAAAGCTTTATAGGTTGATGATGTTCAGCGTGCCATCTGAAATGGACGGTGATGTTCGAGTGTGTGACGCGGCTCGTTAATACGAGCAGTTTAATCACATACTGTCTAGCGTGCTACTTAGTCTTGGGTGTATAAGCAGAGAAGCCACTTCTCCCATAACCGCGTGGTTTTGGGGAGTCACGCCACAATGCTTACATGGTATCGGGGGGCATGCGGCGAGGGGGAGTGTTGAGTGCGTCAGGTGGAATGGACGGTGATGTTCGAGCGTGTGTCGCAACTCGTTAAAATGAGTGGTTTAGTCACACTACATCTAGCATGCTCCTTGGTTGTCCTGTGTGTATAAATGGGATGATCACTCCTCCCCTAAACGCATGATTTTGGGGAGTGACAACACAATGCTTTACAAATGGGACATTGCAGCTTTGCTGGGATTGCGAAAATTAGTAGAAAAAAAGTGCATATCTGGATTGACTGGACTGTCGGAAGCAAACAAAAGCCATGGGGTTTGGAGAAACCACAAATTTGGTTTGAAATCTGAGCCCGACAAATGCATGCTTTGACGAACGACGGAAGCCCTGGCCTCTTCGATGATGAAACAGGGACGTAGTTCATCGACCGAGAAGCAACAGGAAATGCCTCCTCTGAGAAGGGAGAGTGATCGTCCATAGGTGGTTAGGGCGAGTCCCGAGTTAACCTAACGGTGGAAGCACCGAAACTAAGGCTCCGTTTGGAGGGACTTATTTTCACCGGCCAAGTGGTTACGACCGCATGAATCAGACCTTAATTATGATCCGATACATGCGGTCGCAACCGCTTGACCGGTGAAAATAAACCCCCCAAACGGAAGCAATAATTTTGTACGTATAACACATATAAAGTATCCCGCGGAACTGTATTTTCAATGTAAAATGCAACTGCAACGTAAAATTCAGTTGCAAGTGCACTGCATTTTCAGTGTAAAATGCAGTTGTAATAATAGTTTAAAAAAAATCATTTTTTTATAAGTATATTTTCAACTCAAAATATATACATATGACTACTTAAAATGACCATAAAAATGCATGAATCAATAATTCATGATTTATTTTGTGAAAAAAAAAACAAATATGAATCAAATTTGATTTTTCGCAGGCTTGTACATATGCGTTGCCCGTATTTTAAAATTACACCCCAAACGGGGCCTAAATTGAAGTCCTCTGCTCCAACGGCTTGTTGTTACAGTTATGCTTGGGCCTGAAGAAGGAGAAGCTCTGAGAAGCCATTTGAAATTTTGATAATAGGAAGAACCAACCTGTGTAGTGTTCGGATTTGCCAAGCCTGTGCGCCGGTGGAGGCTCTGAAAGCAAATCAGACTTCTATCGAATCTGTTGTCCGGAGGCTTTGCTAGAATGAGGTAAACAGAAGACGTCAAATTTGAGCCTTTGCTCGGACCCTATGTTGAAGTTCATATTGAATCGCAGGAGCAGCAATTTCAAGTGAAGAAAATGACCGTTGGGAGGTACATAATATTAAATTAGGTTGTACATTAACATATAGAGTTATACTTAGGCACTATTTGTTTGAGCATTTCGCTGCTTCATTTTGGGCAAACGCCGCCGGAAGGAGGGTAAACAAATGAATCTTCGGCGGCGTTTGCTCTGTTTCCACTTGCCCGCCTTGTGAAATGCCCCAAGAAGCTTTGTTTGGAGCAGTCACCTCCCCCTCCGATTCGAACACTCCATTTCCACCCGCCGGATCGACCCGCCACCGCCAAACCAAATAAAGCCTTAGTCGTTTGCTGCATATAATCAATATTGTCATGCATGTAGCACAACTCTAAATCGATTAACCGAAGCCCCAAAAAACTTTTAATGTATATTTGGATATATAACGAACTAGGTGTTGAAACCGAAAATCGGTCTCTTGTGGAGTTCACCCTTGGGGAAGGGGTGATCGCACACCTACTTCTCTCCCGCGAGCTGGAAGACTGGAAGAGGGAACTGGGAAAGGACCCAAGGGCTCAGCGAGTTTAAGCTCTTCTTCCTGAAGCATCCTACCCCGCCTGGGCGAGCTGGGGCTGCTGCCGAGCTCTCTAGGGCGAGTGCGAGCCGACGGATGCCGAGATGTCCCTCAACGCCAAGAGCAAGGAGCGTTGACAGAAGTCACCTCACTCGACGCCTAGGCTGAAGGCGTTGAGTAAGCTCGCCTCACTCGATGCTTAGGCTGAAGGCGTCAAGTGAGCTCGCCCCACTCGACGTCAGGGCTGGGGGCGTCGAGTAGACTCGACGCCAGGGACCTGGCTCGCCTGGGTCTTGGGCTGGACTTGACCAGTCTGGCTCCTGCCGACCCCACTCGCCGAATACGGGGTTGTACACTAGGATGCTTAACGAGTTCTGTTCGGATACCGGGATATCCGATACTCATGTTGAACCTAGAGGTTGCATATAAAACCCAAGCTAAGGGCAACGAGGCAGTAATTCCACTTTGACCACGACCCGGGATGCTTCGAGTGACCTAACATTCTCGATGCAAAGCCCTAATCGCTCGATTCCTGTGTGCTGGTTTTCCCTCCCGTGAATTTTCGTCCCGCCGTCTGTAGAGAGAAAATCTATCCCGCTCCCAATTTCGGGACAGGGAAAATAATCACGTCGCTCCTCACACTTTGCATCCTGCTGTCTGGAGGAAGAAAAGGGAGAGGCCCGTCATGTTTTTTCTTCTACCCCCGGTGCTCTTGATTTCGGGATACAGGGAAAAAAATTCTGTGATCGCCATTATTTTTGATGGTGACACAGGAAAAATGATCCCTCGCTGCACACGCTTCTTGTCAAGCTGACGATTGATCGGGATCAGGAAAAGGGGAAAGGCCGCCTGCAAAAATCAATCTCGCCGCTCCCGATTCTGGGCCTTGCTCAACGTCCCTCCGCTTGAAGGAAACTTTGTTGTCGCTCTTGATCAAATGAGGAGGAAGGATCTCTTGTCCCACCACCCCTGAATCGGACTCCTGACATCACTCACGTGCGATCGGAAGGTAGAAGAAGTTCATATGTGTTACAGATTTGTCCACCCATCCCAGATCTAGTCACCAAAAGTTATTTTCTTTCGATCATTGGAGATATCTTCAACTTCTGAATTTATGGATCTGCTGTTTGCAATATTGCTCGACATCGTTGTCCAAGATTTGTGTACAACCCCGTATTCGCTGAGTGAGTCTTTTACCCCTAGGCAGGTAACTCAAGAGCCTTTCGTCAGGCAGGCGAAAAGGCTTCCGTTTAGGTAGCCGAAGAGGCTTCCGCCTATGTAGGCGAAAAGCCCCCGGAGCGGGCAGAACTCTGGCGGAAAGCCCCCGGAGTGGGCAAGACTCTTTGGACCTAAGGAGTTGAGTGTAGCTCCTTCACTCGACGCTCTCAACGCTTCTTTGCTTAAGGCGTTGAGTGTAGATCCCATTCTCAACGCTTTTTGTCTTGATGTGTTGAGTGTAGCTCTCGCTCTCAACTCTCTCAGGGCTTTTCGAGTTAAGGCGTTGAGTGTAGCCCTCGTTCTCAATGCTCTCGATGCTTTCTGAGTTAAGGCGTTGAGTGTAGCTCCTTCAGTCAACGCTCTCAATGCTTTTTGTCTTGAGGCATTGAGTGTAGCTCTTGCTCTCAATGCTCTCAACGCTTTTTGTCTTGAGGCGTTGAGTGTAGCTCTCGCTCTCAACGCATCAGTACCTAGACAGATTTCTTTGAGCCTAGGATTGTCCGGTCAGGAAAGCTAAGCAGGAGGAAAGGTTTCTGCCTATGTATGCGGAAGGCCTCCCTCCCGGTAGGGTCCAAAGGTAAAATTACCTTGATACTCTTGGAAGTCTGCATTTAGCTCCTCAAAACAACGGAGTTACGTTGTTAACAGGCCTAGCTGAGCTGCATATAACCCTTTTGAACAGCAGAGCTACGTTGTTGGCAGACCAGCTATTTGGAATCTATAAATAGACCCCCAGGATACCTTAGAAGGCAAGCTTTCTCATTTTTGAAGTCTTGTGGCGCTTTTTAAGGTATGCTTAGCTCAACACTTGGCTAAGGAGGGGAAGCGCTCTGAGATCTTCCGGGTTAGTGGAGGGACCTCCGTGTTATAGCCTAGGGTCAGTTCTTTGGTTCCTTGTGGCTGATCAGGGGTCTGGGCTTGGAAGAAGTCTTAGCTGTACCCCAGGATCCAAACTCTCATTGAGGGCCAGTTTTTGGTTCCAACAATTTGGATCTAGTGGCAGAACTTGATCCAACTATAAGGAAGGATAACAACCATATCATCACCATCTTCTCAGGCGACCAATAACAGGAGAAAGGAGTTTCCACTTAAATATTTCTCTATCTATTGTGTGTTCGATGTCGCCAATTTAGGGTAGTCCATGGATCGTAGTGTAGACTCTTCTACCAATTCAATCGTTGTGAAAAGAGGCACAATGTTGAAGGGGGATAATTTTTTCTCTCTTGTTCTGATGATAAAATTGGAAATATTCACAACGATAGAATTCAACGACTGGAAATTGAATACCCAGTTCATGATGAAGTACCTGAACGCGTTATACATCGTTCAGTCAGACCGTGCTGATGTTATCAGAACTAATGATGAAGCTCGGTGGATCGCTAAAAAGGACTTCTGCCGAGACTACCTACTGAACTGCCTGTCTTCCAGCCTGACAAAGATAATCATCAATATGAAGATTATCAAGCAGATTTGTGATGCACTTGAGGAGCATTTTAAGCAGCAGCACCTGTCCAAAGCTCACCTTGTGGACAAGTTCTATTCCTTCACATTTGACGATGAGAAAGAGATTCTCCCTCAGGTATTTGAATTTAAGCATTTAGTAGATTCTTTGCATAATGAAAATATTTCTCTGCCAGATGGTTTTGTTGCTGGCACTATTATTTATAAATTGCATTCCACGTGGTCTAATTTCAAAACTAAGATGTACCGCAAGAAGATGCAAGTTGGTCTGAATGATCTCAAATATTTTATATGCATTGAGAATGAAAACATTACTAGATATGTGTTAGAAGTGTTAACAAATAAAAAGTTACTGCTAACATGATTTTCAGCTCTAAACACATGTCTAATCCTAAGTAGATCAAACCTTTAAGAGTAGTTCCCAAGTTGCAGATCAAAATAAAAAGATAAAAAACTGTAAGGTCAAATGTTTTAACTGTAATAAGTAGGGGCACAGTGCATCCGATTGCATTCTTCTTAAGAATAAAAAGACCAAATGACTACAAAAAACAACCATGCCAATATCGTTAGTCTTGTCAAGCCTTCCAACTTTGTTGCTATGGTTAGAAATGTGAATGGCAGCACTAAGTGGTACCTGGATTTAGGGGCAACTTGTCATGTTTGCAACAACACCAATCTATTGACATGGCTCACTAATGCAAAAGAATTTATTACTGTTATAAATGGTGGAACAACTGACGTGATAAAGGTTGGGAATGCAACATTGATGCTTTTCTCAGGTAAAACTTTAACTTTGAAAAGGGCTAAGTTTAGTCTTTCACTAGCTTCTAATTTAGTGTCTATTAGTTTACTTTATGATACTGGTATATCTTTTAATTTTTGTAGTGGTAAAGTAACACTGTCAGTTCACTTACAATATTTTGATTGTGCATACGTTCAAAATAGAATATACCAACTAAGTCTAATAAACAAAATTGTTCAACAAGTTCAATCAAACTTAGTTAACTCTAAAACTCTATATAAAAGACTAGGACACGTGAACTGTAGGAAGATGTTCCAAATTGCTAGAACTCAACAGATCGATCACCTTAAAAACTACAGACAAAATTAAAAAAATATTAAGTGTGTGCTCAGATTAAGATCAATAGGAAACTTTTTAGTGCAGTTACTAGAAGCACAAGACCTCTAGAACTAATGCATTCCGACATTTGTGATTTTAAAATTTTTGTCATTAGAGGGGGTAGAAAGTATATGATCACTTTTATAGATGACTATTATAGATTCTGTCAGGTTTTCCTCCTTAGAATTAAAGATAAAATGTTTGAAAAATTCTGCCTTTTAAAACCAGGGTAGAAAATCAACTTTACATGAAAATCAAAAAGTTTAGAAGTGATAGAGGAGGAGAATATATATCCAATGAGTTCAAGTATTTCCTTGTCTCTCAAGAAATCGTAGCAGAAATCACTCCTTGTTACTCACCCCAATCAAATGATATAGCTAAGAGAAAAAAAAGAACTTTAATAGAAATATTGAATTTTATGCTCTTGACTGCTGACATGCCTACTGCCTATTAGAGAGAAACAATCTTAACTGCAAACCACATTCTGAATAAATTCAATTATGCTAAGTTAGATGTTACACTCTACGGGCTTTGGTTTAAGAGACTCTCAAACATAACTAAACTTAAGACCTAAAGCTGTATAGCTATGTTAGGGTTCCTAACCCTAGAAGGTCTAAGATTGAACCTAGGACCAATACATGTATCTACCTAGGTTCTGTTGAAGATAATGCTCCAGATAGATTCTTAGATATTTTTAATAATATCATTATAGAATCTAGGGATGTCGTGTTTTTTGAAGATAATTTTTTTAAAGATAAGAACATGTCACCACTAGGTATACAAGTAGTTACTACTGAGGAAGATCCTGAATCAGTACCTTGCACCTCCTATTTAGTTCCTGTAGACAACTTTGGTCTAGAGTCTAGGAGGACTTCTGTAAGAGAGAGAAATCCTAGAATCTTCGATAGTAATTTTGTCACTTACCACGTTGAGGTTGATCCATTCACCTATAAGGAAGCGATGAGATTAAGAAATTCACTTCACTAGAAAGAAGTAATTGATGAAGAGATGAACTCACTACTTCAAAACAGCACCTGAACGTTAGTTGATCAGCTAAAAGAGTCTAAAACTCTAGGATTGTTGAAATTTATTTTATTAATATTTTTATGTCTGTAGACGTACACCTCAACCCTTCTCCATTTTATTCATGCCGGGTTGTTGAGTTCGGGCCTCTATTCCTTGACATCCTTTATGAGTAAAGTTGGGTATGAGGAGATAAATAAAATCCCTTATAAAGGAGGTCAAGGGATAGAGGTCTGACCTCAACAACCCGCCAAGAATAAAATGGAGAAGGGTTGGAGTGTACGTCTGAAGACATAAAAATATTAATAAAATAAATTTCAATATATTTTATTTATCTCCTCATACCCAATTTCACTGCAGTGTAGTTGGTATATAACATGCTCAGAGACTTAACAGATTGTTAATGTATATTTTGATATATAACAGGCTCAGAGGCTTAACAGATTTGGTTCGGATACCGGAATATCTGATATCCATATTGAACATAGGGTATACATATAAAACTCAAGTTAGGGGCAATGAGGAGGTAGTTCCATTTTGACCACCATCTGAAATGGTTCGAGCGACCTAACAAAAATAAGTGCACTTGTTGTATATACATTCAGAAGATTTGGTAAAAAATAAAAAATATTTATTATATTACTTGCTTCAAATACAAATAAAAGAAAGTCAAAAGTGCTCGAGGCACACAATAGCTAGCTAATTTAATCCTCACAACAATTGAGGGAGAAAATTTGCGGGAGCAACGGGGTTATACATGTGTTGGGCGTTATTCCACGAGGTGATGGTTAGTCGTCTGACGATGATGATGGTTAGTTCTAGCAAAAAAACTTGTGCGTCCGTTTTACGAAATATAGTTTATATTACTTTTTTGCAAAAAATTTATAGTTGGAGTTCTTCTACATTGTAATTTTCAGACTTATATATCTTAATTTGAGTATTATAATTTTATAGTGTTAATAAAATTTTGAAAATACATTTTTTGGTGACCTTATATTTAATTGTGTCTAAGACTTCATTTGGTTCAGCGTTTCGCCGCCTCCGTTTGGAGCAAATGCCGCCGGACTGCGGGCAAACAACGGCCGCCGACGGCGTTTACTCTGCTTGCACCCGCAACACGGAGGAAACGACCCCGATCCGTTCCGTTTTGACCCCACCTCTCCCCCTCCGGTTCCAAAGTAGCGTTTCGACTCCCACATCTCCCCCTCCGGTTTCAAAGTAACATTTTGACCCACCGGATGCAGCCGCCACCGCCGAACCAAATATAGCATAAGAGTTGCACTTCCGCGATTGAAAATCCGAACATAATGTACGGATCTCATTCGGTACTAAACCAAACAGCATTGATGGGTTCCCCCTTTTTATTTATGGAAAGTCATGGGTGGGCCCCACCCCCCATGATCTCTCATGGAGATGATGGGGGCGGACCCCCACTCCCTCCCCTCATGGGGAAACCGCCGCCATAGGAACCGCCGCCGGCAAGAGGCCGAGCCACCACTGGCGGCCGACCCTCCCACGGCCACCACGACCGTGGCCGGCCTCGGCCATGGCCGCCCCGGCCATGGCCGACCGGGGCCATGGCCGCCCCGGCCATGGCCGCCCGGCCATGGCCGGCCGTGGCATGGCCGCCCCGGCCATGGCCGGCCTGGGCCATGGCCGGCCGGGGCCATGGCCGCCCGGCCATGGCCGGCCGGGGCCATGGTCGCCCCGGCCATGGCCGGCCGGGGCCATGGCCGCCCCGGCCATGGCCGGCCGGGGCCATGGCCGCCCCGGCCATGGCCGGCCGGGGCCATGGCCGCCCCGGCCATGGCCGGCCGTGGCCATGGCCGGCCGTGACCTTGGCCGCTTCGGCCGCCGCCGGCCTCCCTCGTCGGCCGCCCGGCCGCCGCCGCCGTCATGACGGCCCGCCATCATGGGAAGCCCCCCCGACCGTCCGATCAAGAGGAAGGCCCTCCCTGCCGTCCGATCAAGGGGATAACCACCCATTTCCCCACAACTTTAGTGGTGGGGCCCACCATAACCAACCCCTGGAGGCTATAAAGGGACCCCCAGGGGTCTCCTATTTGGAATTGAATTCTCTCCTCCTATTCTTCTCCTTCTTCTTCCTCAGGTGAGAGAACTCCCGCATCCTCCACCGAGTCGGCCGCCGCTCGCCACCAACCACCAGCGGCCATAAACTGCCACCGGCGGCCGCCAACAACCTCCAGCGGCCACCATCGGCCATCAACACCTGTCATCGGTTATTGGCACTCCACCAATGCGCAGTTAGGAAGGAGGCACCCAAAGTGAGAGGAAGCCGAGCGAAGGAGACAGTCGAAGCCCGCAAGCGCGCCGCCCCCAGACGCACGCGTCAGAAGCATCCCGCGCATTCCACTGTCCAAGTCCCGTTGGCAGGGCAGTCTGTTGCCCACCAACGGTTGTGTACACACTCTCTCTCTCTCTCTCTCTCTTCAAGATTGTAACGGGAGCGGCCTGTCGCCCCGATTCCCCCATCAAAGTGTAACCTCCAGCAATCTAGTGGATTTTGACCGGTACCGACCCGGTCACGTGGTTTTTCACCCGGTTGAAGGGTTTTTCACGCTAAAACTCCTTGTGTTCATTTCTCTTCTTCAACTGACTGTGTGCGCGCTCGACCGCTCCGCGAGCTAAGGCGGTCCAAGATTATCCGGTCCGACCGGGGCCTCGAGTTAGTCCGCAACAAGCATAGTGTGCGGGATCCAGATCCTCTCCATTTCGGATGAAATGGAGGGGGTCCATTTCATCATTTAATGGAGATGATAAGTTCACAAAATATCAAGTGGACAAGATTTTTTTGACTTTAAAAAAATATAAAAGGAGGGAAAATGATGAACCCGTCGGATCAAAAAGCACTCGATCCTGACCGTGAAATGGATCCCCTCCATTTCATCCCAAATGGAGAGGATCCTGATTTGTTAGCAGAGTGTTGGTCATATCCAATAACAGTAGCGGATTCTCATTTTCCATGGCTGTTGGTAAGAAACCACTGAGGTCTCGTTTGGCGGGGCAGATCTGTGCCGATTGCACGGATGACATCCCTCAGCCGCGGGCCCCGATTGTTTGGCAGGTCCGCGGCCGGGTGGTGGGGGGATCCGCCCGGCCGTGCCGCTATATTTGTGAAAAAAGCGTAGACCTCATCCGCGCCGCAAGAACCATAGTCGTGATCCTGCGGCACGGAAATCCGCGGCGCCCGACCTCAGCGCCAAACGAGCCCTAAGCTTGTTACTATGGAGATCCAAGTATTGAAGTGAGTGTAAATTGAAAATAGCGTTTGTAATTCCACAAGAGAATTGATTGAGATGAAAGTGCACTTGCGCAAGATTCTTTTGTAAAAAGGAGTTTCTCCATGAAAAGTTATAGAAGAGATGATAATTTTGAAATATCTAAGTTTACTTTAGTTTGGACGAAATTGGGATATTTGAATTAGAATTGAAGGTCTAATTTTAATTTTGTTGCTTGTTTGCACGCTTAAACTTTAGAATTGAAATTTTAATGAATTTTATGAAATTCATTTTGAATTAAGTCAATTCTTTTCAGTCAATATAGGAATTAGATAATGCAGGTCGGGACGCACTTTTCACCCGGGGAGCGTTTTTCACCAGGGTACATATTTTTTCCCCGAGAGAACGTTTTTCGCAGAAGCGAATGCATTTGGCCCGGGAGCACATATTCACCCGGACGGGCGTTCTTTTTGTTCGGACGCACTTTTTCGTCCCTATACATTTTAGGTCGCCTGAGTGAACATTTTTTGCCTGGGCACACGTATTTCACCCGGGCATGCGTATTTCGCCCAGATGCATGTTTTTTGGCCGAACATACATCTTCTCGCATGACCACACAATTTCACTAAGGGGCGCGTTTTTTGCATGGATGTGTGTTTTATTGCCCTAGCAAAAAAAAAATCTCAAAAAAAAGCATTTTGGCAAAAGAATTTTCCACTAAACAATCAAACGCCTTTGTTTGAAAATAGGGGTGACGACGAGGATAAATTTTTTTTCACCACCACCTTCGTGCCAAGATTTTCCATTTGCATGGATGTGTGTTTTATTGCCCTAGCAAAAAAAATCTAAAAAAAAAATATTTTGACAAAAGGATTTTCCACTAAGCAATCAAAGGCTTTGTTTGAAAATAGGGGTGACGAGCAGGATAAATTTTTTTTTCACCACCAAATTCGTGCGAAGATTTTCCATTTGCAAAGATTTGGGTGGCACAATATGCAAAAATGATGTAAACCTTGAATTATAAATACGTACAAAGAAAGAATAGAATTTCATAAAATTATATTATAAAAGAAAAATTAAAATATTATGCTACTGCCCAGGATCGAACTGGGGACCTTCAGTGTGTAAAACTGACGTGATAACCACTACACCACAGCAACCTTATGACAGTGTTCGAGTAATATATATATTTTAATCTTGTTTAGCCCAATCCCAAATGCTTGACTGGCTGAAACTGGACCTGACTTTAGCCGGGGACGGGCCCCCTCTCTAGGAGAGGGCCTTCCAAGGATCCCAGGGCCGGGCCTAATTATTTAATAAAATCCCGCATATTTAGAAGGAATTTTATCAATTACCGCCTAAATATTAGGCCGGATTTTATTTAGGCGGGATTGAATAAAATCTCGCAGGATTTTATTAAATCCCGCCTAATTTAGGATTTTACTTAGGCGGGATTTTCATGGTGGTGTCGGGTTTGGGTGTCATGCCCGGGATTAGCCTGGGCCCGGGCCAAGCACCAGTCCACCCTTTGAGGTAATATGGGGGACCGGGCCTAGCATGACATTTTTCGGGACGCCCCCCCTGCGCCTGAGTTTTATAAACACGTCCATCATGAGTACACATTTTTTATATATTTTTTAATATACGAGTGATAGGAACGGGCTCCACCCATATAATTAACCATGGCAGTACCCCGATCATGACAGTGCACGGGGACCCCAGGTGCCCCACGCCACAGTACTCCGATCACGACATTGCCTCGGGGCCATAACGCTCATCCCGCTCGCAAACCACCTAGCGCCCGCCCGTTGCTCATTTTTACTTTGTGCACGGTGATTTGTGATCAGTAGCGGGGAAAACACATTTTTTTATTGTAGATAAGAGACTTCATTTATATGAGAGCATATTTTTTTAAAATAAAAAAAAAAACATATAAATTAGAGAAATTAAAAATTCGATAATAAAGATGGATAAAATTGAAAAATCAAATGTTTAACTAAATTGTGTTTTTCCCTTTTTAATATATTATACATGTTAATAAAGTTCAAGCTGACAAATATTATTGCTTAGCTTCTAAAATAATAATTAACATCTAAGTTAGATTAGGCTCACCAATACACCGTGTATGGGTTTCTATCATCATATATATATATATACTTGGGTTAAGGATAGAGGCAGATCCAGAAATTTCAACACGAACATCATCTTTTTTTAGTAAATGTTTTGAATCTTTTTCTTATCACAAGCATTTTTTCTGACATGAAGTCATTATTTTGACATGAAAATAGTCAAAATTCATTCTCAGCATTAGTTACTGCAAAATTCTTAGGGGGGAGGGGGTGAGCCCCAAGCCTCCAATTAGCGCCTCCCCTAAGACCCATCCTTGGTATAGCAGGGGCGGATTCAGAGGGGGGTCTGATGGACACTGATCCTGCGATTATTTTTCAAAATGATTAGTGTATTTTGATTCCTCTCGTTGAGGTAATGAATTTTGACTACTTATACGTCAAAAACGGTGACCAAATGATGGTGAAACAACTCCGATAAGATGGAAATGTTAAAAAAAAATTGAAGGAAGTTGATGTCTGTTGGAGCCAAAATTGACCTCAACGAATGTTCAAAACAGGGGTGCAGCCAACACCTACCTCTCTCAAGCCCCGCCCCTTGACTGGTTGTTAACGACCTAGGACTGACCCAAAGCCTCAACAGGGAGGTCTCACCTCACACCCGAAAGATCTCTGAGAGCTTCCCCTCCAAAGCCAAAAGCTGGGTTAGGAGCTCCTCAGAAAGCACTAGAGATTCAGAGAAAAATGAGAGTGATTTCTAAGGAGCCCTTATGGGTCTATTTATAGCCTTCTGCTGACCAGAAATTACTGAAATACCCCTGGCTGGTCTGCCAATAGCCAAATCCCGCTGTCCAGAAAACATTAAACGCAGCTCCTGGGGGTATAAGGGTAATTTTACCCAAGGGTAATTAAGTCATTTACCCCGGACCCTGGGCCCCACATTGCGAGAATCCTATGCCGAGGACCTTTTCGCCTAAACTTCCTGCGGGCGGCGAGAACCCTTGAGTCGGGAACCTTTCCGTCTGCACCTCCTGCGGGTGGCGAGAACCCTTGAGACGGGGACCTTTCCGCCTGCACCTCCTGCGGGTTTGAGAGGACGCGACGCCTTCTCTCCTACCTCCTCGGTCACCTCGGGGTGCCGACCCGTGGCTCGGCAATAGGGATCTCGCCGAGGACGTTAGGCGGGAGCTCCTCTGGCCCCCAAGGCCCCAAACTAGTTTGAAGCTAGTCCAACTCTGACCGTTGATGCCTCCAGGTTCCACCAAGCGAATATGGGGTTGTACACAATCCCCGCTCTTTTTGAGCTAGCCCTGCGCTCGAAAAGACACGTCCAACCTAGCCATATTCGCTGGGCACGTGTCATTTCAGAGAAAGGAGAATCTTTTGGCGGGCCATACCAGGGCTCAAAAGCAGGAACTTGAATACAGTGCTTTGCTCATGCTTCCTATCTCAACTGGAGACAAAGAGATTTGAAGAAGCTATTCTGGACCCACATTAGATTGATGCCATGCAAGAGGAGATGAATCAGTTCAGAAGGTGCAAGGTCTGGGAGTTAGTTCCTAAGACAAAAGTCCATAACATCATTGAAACAAAGTGGATCTTTAAGAACAAACTGGATGAGAATGAGATCATTGTGAAGAACAAAGCAAGACTTGTTGCAAAAGGATATATGCAGGAAGAGGGTATTGACTTTGATCAAACCTTTGCCCCAGTAGCAAGACTGGAAGAATTTAGGATGTTCCTTGCCTATGCAGCATATCAAATATGCGTGGATAGACGGCCGTAAATATATTCCTGAGTCGCCGCTCTCTGCTTGAGCTCTCGCGAGATCTCATCATGCGTTCCAAACGTGTTGACAAACCGCTCCCGCGAGACCTCCAAGATCGCATCAACGCGGCCCAGGCGCGAGCCCTGGCGAACAGCGCTTTGGTTGCCCCTTGGCTGGCGAGAAAGTCGCCGACAGCTAATCCTCCACCGCCGAAGAAGAAGAAAGAGAAGAAAAAGAAGGCAAAGGCGATCCAGCGGGACCCTTCCCGCGAGAACAGGGACCCGCCTACCCCGACTCCCGATCGTGCGGATGATGCTTCCCCTCTGCAGAAGGTACGCCTTTCTGATTCCCTGATCCCCAAGATTGCGAGTCGATTACGATCTGACTATGCGCAAGGGTTGATAACTGGTGGAAAGTTTTTCGCAGGAAGCGGCTCGAGGTGATGACACCGGGTCACAACTGGTGCCCCCGGATCCGTCGCCTCACCTTCCCGAGGATAGACCACGGGTCGCGGAGGTCACTCCTCTTGCTGCCTCTCCGAGAATCACGGGTATGCTTTTCTCTATCACCCCTTTCTGACCATTTCACTTGTAGCGTCTCCTATTGTCGAGCTGACTTCTCGCATCCTCAGCTCCCGCCGACCCGGGTCTCGCCACCCGGGGGGGTGAGATAATGGCTTCTAACCTGCCCGGCCAAGTGGTTAATCCCGCCGCACTGGCGGGAGAGGTGTCTATCGACCCCTCCATAGCCCAAAAGGAGGTCAGTCATCCCGCGAGAGAGAACCACTTCCCCCATGCTTCAGACCAGGCCGAGACCACCGCGCACGAGACTTGTCGCCCGGGACGCGAAAAGCCACTCCACCTACTCTACGGGACCAGGGGGCGGGCCTTCTCGCCATCCGTCGGCCAGTGGCTCTCGCCAGGCTGCAGGTAAGCGAAGCATTATCATAGCTCTTGCTCAGCCCTCGCCGTAATCATGAAACTATTTTCAGAGGATCCGGACTCAAGAACGGGGGCCGATGAAGATGACGAAGACGATGATGAAGACGGAGAGGAAGAGGAAGAGTATGGCGAGAGCTCACTCCTTCCTTCGTCTGGCGAGATGGAGGCCATTGTGAACGACGCTGGGAGCTCGAAGAAACGTGGGAAGAAGATTGTTGTCCTCTTGTCGAAGCTTATGCGGCGGGAGCGGGCCCGCGCCACTGCGGCGAAAGAATTCCGTGAGATGGTGGAGAAGAGGCCGGAGGCCCCTGGAGCGCGATTATTTTTTCGGCGAGACGGGGCGGCCGGGTGGGCCTTCCATCGAGTCTTCCCCTGGGAGATGTATCGCGCAGATTCGAGACCAGGCCCGTCGGATCGACCTAGGGTGCACCACCCTGTCTTCCTACTACAACCCGTCAGCGCCCCCGAGGACCAGACGGCGGGAGCGAGGACGATGGCACTGGGAACCGTATTGACTTGAAGAAATCTCGCCCCTTCTCGCCTCTCGGCCTTCCCTTCTCGCAATGTACCCTATTTTTCTTTTTTATATTTTAAACAGCTCACTTGTAATGCTATTATTTATTTTTTCCTTTTTAGCTCTCGCCCGGCGAGAGAAATCCTTGCTTTGGTCTTCATGTTCCACCTAGCCGTTTCGAAATGCCTTGTACGAGTCTGAACCTTCGGTCAGTTGCTGTCATCCCGAGCCGGAACCCGAGGCGTCGTTGACCTGGGGCCTGTACCGTCGCCACTATTTTTATTTCTCTTTTTTAGAAAAAAACATCATTACCCTGATTTCCTATAAATAGAGGAGTCACCAAACGCATTTATTTCTCCGATCCGGAACCTCCTTTCCTCTCCTCGTTGCTTTCGCGGCTTGCCGAGAACTCCCCCTTGCTTTCGCCTTCTTCTCTTGTTCTCGCCTATCTTTCGTTCTCGCCCATTCCTTTCATCTTCAATCCTCCCCACAGAATGCCAGGCGAGAACGAGGGACGTTCCCATTGCGCGGAAGCCTTCCGAAAACATCAATTCCCCACTTGTCGCCTAACCCCTGAAGAGTACCAACGGATGAATTCCCAGTACGTTCCCGCCGGCTTCACCGCAAGACATACCGGTAACCGGGACATGGTAAACAGCGCGAGAGAAGGGGAGCTCGCCATCCCCCTCGAACACTTCGAGGTGGGCTTTCGCCTTCCCCTCTGGCCAGAGATGCGCCAGGCACTCCGTTACTACGGTGATGTTCCCGCCCAGCTGAACCCAAACTCGGTCGCCATCCTTGTAGCGTTCATCTGCTACATGCGATCGGAGAAGATCGATTTCAGCCTCCCGATCTTCCGAAAGTTGTTCATCTTCCGCGCGAAGGGAGGGGTAGTTTTCTTCTCTGGGCAACTGCTCAAGACAACCGGTCTCACCAACAAGCATCATCATTGGGGCGAGAAGTTTATCTTCGTCTCTGGCGACTTCGGCAGCATCCCTCTCACGCCTGTTCAATATGAGGACGCCGCCTATAAGCCGCCTACCCTGGGATCTCGCGAGAGCGCCCTTCTAGAGTTCTTTGGGACGAAAGAATTTGACGTACAATTCCTCCGGCGGGACGTCGATTCTCTAACTCCCGTGCCTCCCGGTGAAGGTACGGTCTCGTCTTCAACCTGATACTCCCATTCCTAACTTCCAACTCATTCCACTGTCACCCTTGCAGGAGAGAGAGAAGTTCCTCTGCACCAACCCTTTGCAGAGACTCCGGGTACCGAGGGCTAGGCTGCGAGAGATCTGCTGGCTTTCGCGCAGTCTGCGGCCCAGGCTTGCCGGGACGAGCCTACCCCGCCTCCTTCAACCAATGCCGGGAAGTGAAAACCCGGCGCCTTCTCGTCCCAGCCGCTGAAAAGACCCAAGCCGACCGCTGCCGACAAAGGGAAATCCGTGACGGCTATGCCCGTCCGACCTCTCCCGCCAGTCCGGTCTTTCGAAGAGGTCCTGCAGGTGGCCAGCGAGATGACCCTCGCTGTTAGGAGTAACGGTAGGGCTCCTGCCGAGAACCTTCCAGCCGCAAGCAGGGCTGGTGGCGAAGGGGAGGCTGCCGAGACCTCCACTCGGTCTCTGTCCAAGGAGGCGCAAAAGGGGCACAGGAATTTTGGCCTCGGCGTGAAGTGCCTGGATGCTGAAGGGAACCCCCTGCTACAATGGGACCTAAAGGACAACCAGGTATCCCTCTCGACGCTGCTTCTGAGCTGGGCAGAGTGTACACTCCACGACCACCTTTTCCACCACCAAACAATTTCTACAAACCTCCTACCAAGGCCAAACATAGATCTCAACGCCCTCACAACCCCAACATCACTTGTTACCAATGTGGCCAGAAGGGTCACATTGCAGCCAAATGCCGAAACAAAGGAAAACTCAACCAAATCATTGATGACCTTTCCGATATCGACGACCAAATCAAACTAAAACTCAAAACTAAATTTGCTATCTTACAAATCGCCGATGACACAGATGATCATCCCTCTCATTCCAGTTCCTCTTCCAACCATTCTTGTCACTGTCATACGATTAATATGATCCGCAGCTCCACTCCCGACACCAAAGAATTCATCTTTGACATGATAGCTCACATACCTGATCCAGATAAACAAAAACAACTTTTTGAAAAACTCCAAACTTTAACCCTCCAAGATAATCATATTTCCTTGGTCCAACCATTTAGTATTTCTAAACTCTTTGACAAATACCCTCAAACCTCCACACAAAAACCCGTCACCCCTGCCATCAAAGACTTACAAACTGAAATACACCAACTCAAACGCGAAATCCAACTCCTCAAAACACATGTTCATGATCTCGATGTCAAACATCTTGCTCACGAAACCCAATTCTCTTTACTCCATAGTCTTATTCACACACCCGACCATGACGTCAACCAACCCTCTCCTTCTTTCCTACCTCTCCCGATTTCCTCTACCCCACCATCAGATGCTTCATTCCTTTCCACTATTGACCGCATACAATTCCAAAAATGGCTAATCCATATTACCATAACAATTCATAATTATAAACAAACCTTTATCGCCATGATGGATAGTGGTGCAGACCATAGCTGCACACACGGCGAGGTCACCGGCGAGGCCTTCGCGCTGGGCTACGGCCTTTACAGCCGAGAGTTCGCGATCTCTATGATCAGCTGCACACACGGCTTCTGTCCCTTGACTCCGTCAGGGCTCTGATGCGCGGGTTTGAGCTTGCGCACATGTGCGCACGCCGAAGCATCACCATCGACCGTAACTTCGGCGAGATGCTTAAGGCGCGGGACCAGGCGACGGCCCAGGCGGCGATTCTGAAGGCACAATTGGCGGATGCTATGGGATGCCTTTCCTCGCGCCCAGCGGAGGAAGTAAGCGAGATCTTTCAAGCATCTCTCTTGTCTTTATAACCAACGGGTCATCTCGGTGTTGACTTGATCCTCCCTTCTGCAGGATTCCGCCCAGAATGCGGCCTTTCACGCGGAGTTGACCGAGCTAAGATACGAGAACATCCTGTTAAAAGACCAGCTCCGGCGCGCGAAAACGGCTGCGGTTCCGCCTCCCCCATCGCTGGACGAGAGGCTGAGGAGCCGTCACTTCTCGAAATATGACATTGACAAGCTCCTGCAGACCAACGCCCAAGCGACGGTCAGGCTGACCCTTGATATGCTGCGAGAGGTGGGGTGTTTGAACGAGAGTGGCAAGGTCGTCACCGCTCCCCGACTTGTTCCCTGGCTCTTCGAGCCTGTCCCGAAGCCCCCAGGCGCACCCGACTCTCCGCCCCCGGATGTCCCGAGATCCCCCACGGCTGCTGGCGAGACATCCAGGGGGAGCTCGGGCGAGAGCTCCCGCAGAAGCTCAAGCGGGATCTCGAGCGGATACAACGCTTCTCCCTGAGGGGTTTTCTTCTTTTCTTTGATTTGTAATGGGCGAGAGGTTCAAATTTTTGTAATATTGTGAACAGTTTATAATGTAAATGTTAGAACTTTGCTCCCCTCTTTTTTCTAACTGTTGAAAACAAATGCTGCTCAAGAACGCTTCCGCCGGGGGCCCACGACCCCCCTAGGGCAGTCTCCCTTAACGATCCATAGGTGGGAACGTGCCGGGACCTTGAGACCGATACACATCGTTTCCGCGTTCTGTCGAGAGCCATTTGCCGAGAGCGTCGTCCATGGCCCCCTTTTTTAAGGGAAGACCCCCTTCCTGACCTTGCGCGGTCGGTCGAGACTTCGCGCCTAGACCTTATCCCTGTCTGACCAATAATCCACCACCAAAGTCCCGCTGTCGGGAACTTCTTTTGCCGAGATCCCCTTACCCGAGACCTCTCGGCCGAAATTTCTCAGGGCCAAGACCCCTCCTGATCAAGGAGATCCTCAATCCTCCTGTTCTGCCTTCTGGGTGTGTCTCTGGTCCAAGCCTAGAACATTCGTGTCGAAATATTTGAAAACACCGAACCTGTCCACCACATGCGAGCCTTTAGACCTGCCAGCTAGATGAGAGCCCGCGCAGCGGGTCTACCGGGGGCCGAGCCGAGCTCGGAGTGTTGATGAAGAATTCACAACCAAACCTCTCCCCCACAGGCAAGCCTTCAGACCTGCACCCTAGATGAGAGCCTGCGCAGCGGTTCTACCCGGGGCCGAGCTGAGCTCGGGGTGTTGATGAAGATTTCACAACCAAACCTCTCCCCCACAGGCGAGCCTTCGGACCTGCCAGCTAGATGAGAGCCTGCGCAACGGGTCTACCTGGGGCCGAGCCGAGCTCGGGGTGTTGATGAAGATTTCATAACCAAGACCTCTCCCCCACAGGCGAGCCTTCGGACCTGCCAGCTAGATGAGAGCTTGTGCAGCGGGTCTACCTGGGGCCGAGCCGAGCTCGGGGTGTTGATGAAGATTTCATAACCAAGACCTCTCCCCCACAGGCGAGCCTTCGGACCTGCCAGCTAGATGAGAGCCTGCGCAGCGGGTCTACCTGGGGCCGAGCCGAGCTCGGGGTGTTGATGAAGATTTCACAACCAAACCTCTCCCCCACAGGCGAGCCTTCGGACCTGCCAGCAAGATGAGAGCCTGCGCAGTGGGTCTACCTGGGACCGAGCCGAGCTCAGGGTGTTGATGAAGATTTCACAACCAAACCTCTCCCCCACAGGCGAGCCTTCAGACCAGCCAGCTAGAAGAGAGCCTGCGCAGCGGGTCTACCTGAGGCCGAGCCGAGCTCGGGGTGTTGATGAAGATTTCATAACCAATACCTCTCCCCCACAGGCGAGTCTTCGGACCTGCCAGCTAGATGAGAGCCTGTGCAGCGGGTCTACCTAGTGCCGAGCCGAGCTCGGGGTGTTGATGAAGATTTCACAACCAAACCTCTCCCCCACAGGCGAGCCTTCGAACCTGCCAGCTAGATGAGAGCCTGCGCACCAGGTATACTTGGGGCCGAGCCGAGCTCGGGGTGTTGATGAAGATTTCACAACCAAACCTCTCCCCGACAGGCGAGCCTTCGGACCTGTAAGCTAGATGAAAGCCTGCGCAGCGGGTCTACCTGGGGCCGAGCCGAGCTCGGGGTGTTGATGAAGATTTCACAATCAAACCTCTCCCCCACAGGCGAGCCTTCGGACCTGCCAGCTAGATGAGAGCCTGCGCAGCGGGTCTACCTGGGGCCGAGCCGAGCTCGGGGTGTTGATGAAGATTTCACAACCAAACCTCTCCCCATAAGGCGAGCCTTCAGACCTGCCAGCTAGATTAGAGCCTGCGCATCGGGTCTACCTGGGGTCGAGCCGAGCTCGAGGTGTTGATGAAGATTTCATAAACAAACCTCTCCCACACAGGCGAGCCTTCAGACCTGCCAGCTAGATGAGAGCCTGCACAGCAGGTTTACCTGGGGCTGAGCCAAGCTCGGGGTGTTGATGAAGATTTCATAACCAAGACCTCTCTCCCACAAGCGAGCCTTTAAACCTGCCAGCTAGATGAGAGCCTGCGCGACGGGTCTACCTGGGGCCGAGCCGAGCTCGGGGTGTTGATGAAGATTTCACAACAAAACCTCTCTCCCACATGCGAGCCTTCGAACCTGCCAGCTAGATGAGAGCCTGCGCAGCGGGTCTACCTGGGGCCGAGCCGAGCTCGGGGTGCTGATGAAGATTTAACAACCAAACCTCTCCCCCACAGGCGAGCGTTCGGACCTGTCAGCAAGATGAGAGCCTGCTCAGCGGGTCTACCTGGGGCCGAGCCGAGCTCGGGGTGTTGATGAAGATTTCACAACCAAACCTCTCCCCCACAGGCGAGCCTTCAGACCTGCCAGCTAGATTAGAGCCTGCGCAGCGGGTCTACCTGCGGCTGAGCCAAGCTCGGGGTATTGATGAAGATTTCATAACAATGACCTCTCCCCCACAAGCGAGCCTTCGGACCTGCCAGCTTGATGAGAGCCTGCGCAGTGGGTCTACATGGGGCCGAGCCGAGCTCGGGGTGTTGATGAAGATTTTACAACCAAAACTCTCCCCCACGGGCGAGCATTCAGACCTGCCTGCTAGATGAGAGCCTGCACAGCGGGTCTACCTGGGGCCGAGCCGAGATCGGGATGTTGATGAAGATTTCATAACCAAGACGTCTCCCCCACAGGCGAGCCTTCTGACCTGCCAGCTAGATGAGAGCCTACGCAGTGGGTCTACCAGGGGCCGAGCCGAGCTCGGGGTGTTGATGAAGATTTCACAACCAAACAACTCCCTCACAGGCGAGCCTTCAGACCTGCCAGCTAGATGAGAGCCTGCGTAGCGGGTCTACCTAGGGCCGAGCCGAGCTCGAGGTGTGTATGAAGATTTCACAACCAAACCTCTCCCCCACATGCGAGCCTTCGGACCTGCCAGCTAGATGAGAGCCTGCGCAGCGGGTCTACCTGGGGCCGAGCCGAGCTCGGGGTGTTGATGAAGATTTCACAACCAAACCTCTCCCCCACAGGCGAGCCTTCGGACCTGCCAGATAGATGAGAGCCTGCACAGCGGGTCTACCTAGGGTCGAGCCGAGCTCGGGGTGTTGATGAAGATTTCACAACCAAACCTCTCCCCCACAGGCGAGCCTTCGGACCTGCTAGCTAGATGAGTGCCTGCACAGTGGGTCTACCTGGGGTCGAGCCGAGCTCAGGGTGTTGATGAAGATTTCATAACCAAGACCTCTCCCCCACAGGCGAGCCTTCAGACCTGCAAGCTAGATGAGAGCCTGCGCAGCGGGTCTACTTTGGGCCGAGCCGAGCTATGGGTGTTTATGAAGATTTCACAACCAAACCTCTGCCCCACAGGCGAGCCTTCGGACCTGCCAGCTAGATGAGAGCCTGCACAGCGGGTCTACCTGGGGCCGAGCCGAGCTCGGGGTGTTGATGAAGATTTCACAACCAAACCTCTCCCCCACAGACAAGCCTTTGGACCTGCCAGCTAGATGAGAATCTGCGCAGCGAGTCTACCTAGGGCCGAGCCGAGCTCGGGGTGTTGATGAAGATTTCATAACCAAGACCTGTTCTTATTATAACCTTTAAAATGAAAAGAGTTGACAGCGGATCAAAGTATGGGATGTATTATGGTAACACATGATAACATTTGGAAACAAAATTACAATCACCTCCTCCCCCTCACGGGTAGAAGCGCCTTAGATCGTCACCGCTCTAAGTGTGGCTCAAGGTCCTCCCTTCCACATCCTGGAGGTAGTAACTTCCCATTCTAAGGACCTCTTTTACTATGTAAGGCCCTTCCCAGTTCGCGTTGAGCTTGCCCACGGGGGCTGACCTTCCCGCCGCGTCAACCTTTTTCAACACTAGATCCCCTTCGACGAACTGCCTGATCCTGACATGCTTGTCAAAGTATCTTACCATGCGTCGCTTGATCTCTTTTTGCCTGATGATTGCGACATCCCGCACTTCTTCCATCATGTCCAGCGAGAGGTGTAACCCTTCCTCATTTTCCAACCTCCAAGTCTCATCTCCTTCCCCTGCCGCTGCGACCCGAGGGGACCGAACTTCGAATTCCACTGGCAGGACCGCCTCGCACCCGTGAGAGAGCTTGAAGAGGGTCTCGCCAGTGGCCGTGTTCGGGGTCATTCTCAAGGC
This sequence comes from Platanthera zijinensis, assembly GCA_039513925.1. NCBI lineage: Eukaryota > Viridiplantae > Streptophyta > Magnoliopsida > Asparagales > Orchidaceae > Platanthera > Platanthera zijinensis. The sequence continues at coordinate 166,085,660 of CM077089.1, read as the reverse complement.
CCATAGAACCGAGGGGAGCTATTCCACCCAATTTCCCCTCAGGTTCTCCACTTTTTTCTTGAGCAAGTTTACGATAATTTTGTTTGCTGCTTCCACCTGGCTGTTGCTCCGGGGTGGTGGACAGAGGCAAATCTGAGATCTATCCCCAGCTGGGCGTAGAAGCTGATGAACTTCTCACTGGCGAACTGAGGACCGTTGTCTGTTACAATCGCTTGAGACAGCCCGTGCCTACATATGATCTTCCCCCAGACGAAGTTCCTTATGACCTGCGAGGTGACTTTAGCCAAGGCCTTAACCTCCAACCACTTTGAGAAGTAATCGATCATGACTAGGAGGAACCTCCTCTGCCCACTAGCTGGAGGAAAAGGCCCGACCAAGTCCATTCCCCAAATGGCGAAAGGCCATGGTGACGTTATGCTCCTTAGTCTTTGAGCGGGCAAAAGCTGGAGGGGGGAGTACAGCTGGCACTTTTTACATCTCCTTACGAATTCTATCGCATCCTTCCTCAGGGTCTGCCAGAAGTACCCCTGCCCGACCACCCTTGCCTCTAAAATCCTTCCCCCCGAGTGACTGCCGCACTCGCCTGAGTGTATCTCCCCAAGTATCTTCGGGATTTCTTCCTCGGTCACACACCTTGCTAGGAATCCTGACGACATCTTACGATGTAACCCCCCTTCCAATATCAGGTAGTGAGCTGCCTTGCGCCTGAAACTTCTTGCATCCTTTACCTCTTCTGTCAGTTCGCCGATTGACAGGAAGGTTACCAGCTGGTCCACCCACGAGGGTCGTCGACCTATCTCCATCAGCTCCCCTTCTTCGATCGCTGGTCGGAACAGTTCAGTTAGGGTCCCTCCTCCCCAAGGTCCAAACTTCGTCAATCGGTCGGCAGCCACACTCTCCTCCCGGGGGACGTGCCAGATTGAAAATGATCAGAAGTCTCTGATTACTGCCCTTACCTTGGATAAGTACTTTATGAGGGTAGGCTCCCGAGCTTCAAACTCTCCTCGAATCTGCGATGCCACCACCATCGAGTCCGTGAAGACCTCCACATCCTGGATCTCAAGCTCCTTTGCCAAACGAAGACCATCTATCATGGCTTCGTACTCTGCCTGATTATTGGTCACCGGAAAGTGATAGGCCACCGCCTGTTCTATAGCTAACCCCTGGGGGCTTACCAATACCACTCCTCCCCCCATGGAATGCTTTCCTGAGGCCCCATCAACCATCACCTTCCACGCCCCCTGCTGCCGTGGCTCCTCTTCCCCGACTTCAACAACATAGTCTGCCAGGAAGTCCGTCACTGCTTGTGCCTTAATGGAGAGCCTTGGGACAAAAGAGATGTTGAACTCGCTCAGCTCAATGGACCACTTGGCCAGCCTCCCCGAGTGCTCCACCCCTTCAAAGACCTTGCGAAGAGGATGGTCGGTTACCACCCTAATCGTGTGCGCTTGGAAATATGGCCGAAACTTCCTTGCCGAAATGATCAGAGCATACCTTAGCTTTTCGAGGATGGGGTAACGGAGCTCCGCCTTCCTCGAGATCTGGCTTACATAGTAGATGGGTAGTTGCTTCTTCCCCTCTTCCCTGACTAGAACAGAGCTCACGGCTTCCGCTCCCACCCCGAGATACAGGGTTAGGTCCTCCCCTTCTTTTGGGCTTTGAAGTAGGGGATCCTGGGAGAGCTGTCTCTTCAGCCCTTGGAAGGCTTCCTCACACTCGGCTGTCCACTCAAACCTCTGGTTACCCCTCAACACCTTGAAGAACGATGAACACTTGTCTCCAGACCGAGAAAGGAACCTGCTTAGTCCAGCCAGCTTGCCTGCCAAGTGCTGGACCTCCTTGGCATTGTGAGGTGATTCCAGGTCTAGGATGATCTTCACCTTATCCGGGTTAGGCTCCACCCCTACCGGAGTTAAGAGATGTCCAAGGAACTTCCCGCGGCTGGCCCCGAAGACACACTTCAAGGGATTCAGCCTCATCTTGAACCTCCGGAGGGTGGCAAAGGTCTCTTCTAGGTCCCGCAGGTGTGAGCTCATACACTTGCTTTTCACCATCATGTCATCGACATAAACTTCCAAGTTTCTCCCTCTCTGCCCCTGGAAGACTCGATCCATCATGCGTTGGTATGTGGCTCCTGCGTTTTTCAGCCCAAAGGGCATCATCTTATAGCTGAAACATCCCTACCTAGTGATGAAGGAGACGTCTTTGACGTCGGCGGGGGGGGGGGGGGGGGGGGGGGGGGGGGGGGGGGGGGGGGGTGCATGCAAATCTGGTGATAACCTGAAAAAGTATCAAGAAAACTCATAACAGAAAAAACCGATGGCTGAGTCAACCAGCACGTCGATTCGAGGCAGAGGGTAGCAATCCTTCGTGCACGATTTATTTAATAAAGAGAAATCAATACACATGCGCCACTTCCCACCCCCTTTCTTAACCATTACCACATTGGAGATCCAGCCCGGGTACTGAACCTCCGAGATGAAGCCTGCCTCTAGGAGCTTTCTGACCTCCTTGCGGATGGGCTCTTCCACCTTGGTGGCGATGGTCCTCATCTTTTGACATATGGGGCGAGTCCTGGGGTCCAGGTTCAGACGGTGGCAAGCCACGTCCGCGTCAATTCCCAGCATGTCTATCACGGTCCAAGCGAAGATATCGACGTTGCGCGCTCTGGATGCAAGCCCTCACCCGCTCCTGGTCCTCGGGACCTAAGCCCCCGCTGGCTCGCACCCTCTGCACCTGCCCTGCTCTGGTGGAGACCTCCATCTCCACCACTTCTTCGGCAGGCTCCAACTGCGATTGCTCCCAGCTGACCCTTGCTTCCTCCTCAAACTCCAACTCCTCCCCTCCTTCAGCCTCCATTGCCTCCTCCGGCTTCTCCTCCTGGAGCTGTTGAACCTCTACACCCCTCGGGGCCTCCTGCTCAACTTGTAAGACCCCAACCTCGGAGTTGATCGCGGGGCGATCAAACAACACTTTTGGAGGTCTGAAGAGGGGCACACGGCCAGGCACACGGCCGTGTGCCTACCCGTGTTCAGTGGTTTTGGGCAGTCTCGAGTCAGAGAAGGACACGGCTTGAGACACACGGCCGTGTCTCAAGCCGTGTGTGGGGCACACGGCCTCGAACACGGCCGTGTTCGAAGCCGTGTTCATGAAGCCCGACGATCGTTCCTGAAGCTCCAGGTAACACGGCCCGTGACACACGGCCGTGTCAGGACCCGTGTCGATCGGCGTAACTGATATTTTTGGGTTGAATCCGGGCCGTCCGGATCTTTTATGTTGGATCTAATGGCTGTGGGTTAACCAAGGGGGTATTAGGGTTGAGTTTGGGGCTGATTTCCCTCATTTCAACCCTACCTTTCTCTTTCTAAACCCTTAGAGAGAGGTGAGAGCCAAGAGGAGGAGGAGCAAAGTTCCGGCCGCCGACGGAGCACCGGAGCACCGACTCGCGATCCGAGTCCAGATCCTCGAAGGCAAGGGCGAGGCGAAGCTTTCCATCCGTCTACATCTTCATGGCGGGCACGCGGAAATCTACGAGGGTAACGATCCTCTTCATAGGGCATGTGTAGTCGCCCTTCTTTCTATGCATGGAGAAATCCCCCTCTCGCGAGTGAGCGTTGAGGCGCGGAATCCCTTCGGGTAGATATGTAAAGTCCCCGTTGTTAGAGCCCGGAATCGGAGTATGGGCGTAGGCATTGTGTGTGAAGCCTATTCGGGTTTAACCCGGATCGGTGATGTTTGCATTGCATGGCCGGAGAAGACTCCGCGCCGATGATTTTAGTTTTCCGAAATTTCTACGCGGTAGATTGCATACAGGGATCCTTGGGGGTTAACCTCGAGGCGTACCCGGAAAGCTTGGGCGGAATCGCATTGCCGCCACGATGTTGCCTTGGAGGGCAAATCGGTACATAACGGGGTTATGTGCGTGTTTTGATCGATTGTGGGAATGAGGAGAAACTTGGCCCGCACCGATGGCTAAATGGCCGTGGTGAAGTGAGCAACGGGCGGGTGGAACTCTACCCATTCCAAGTGGTCTCGGTAGAAGCGACCTAAAGTACATGGGACTTCCCGGGAGGCTGGAAACGGGCCTAGGCTTCGGCTGAAAGGGCTAAATGCTCACGAGAGTTGCCATCCGAGGGATGGTGGTGGAATTGCGGTGTCGGACTGGGTCCGGACCGGGTTCACCGGTTAGTGCCCTGAGAGCACGGAGTGTGCGGCCATGCGTGCCGACACTTGTGGCGAATAGAATACTTTATAGAATTGCTATGGTAGTTTTATATGCAGGGAAGGAGCACCGCCGTCCCGAGAAACGGGACGGGGTCGTTATAATTTGGTCAGCTTTGCTGACCGTTGCCCTTTTGTATTGCCACCTCTTGGGTGGATTGCTTTCTACAGGTGCTGCTGCGGAGCCAAGCGGCAAATAGCGGGCTAAAGCCCAAGTTGCAGCGCCAGCCCTCGAAGGCTTAGTTATTAGCTTTTTCATATTCATGTATGGCCGGCCTGCGCGCCGATGTATGAAAGACGCTATCTTGTTAAGCGAACACTTTTGTAAGGCCTTAAGGCCGTGAACTCTTTTGTGTATTTTCATGTTCGTCATTCCTTTGTGGTATTTTATTACTAGTGGACATTCATGCCTTTGGGTTCCTTGTTTAACTTTAAAATGCTTCCGTTAGAATGCGTTGTGTAGGACGTTGTTGTTAAATTGGTTGGAATGGTTGTCCAGATTCGTAACCTTCCGGTCTGTCCGTAGTATATGGCGTCGGGCCCCGGCCGGACCTACTGCTATATGCTATGCGACGGATAGGGGTGTTACAAATTGGTATCAGACTACCGGTTTCGGTCTGGCTTATTGGAATTCGCGGACGAATTTTTTTAAGGGGTGGTGAGCACGGTCACGTGCGTCATCGTTATAACATGAAAAAGAACCCATGAATGTCCACTTAGGAATGAAAATACACTTGTTGAGGAACCTGCGTGTTCCTTTAATTGCTGTTTGCAGTAGTGTTTGGTCGCTTATCGGTGTTTTTGCACGAATATAGGTGACCAGAAGTGGCGCTGGGCCGTTTGAACGGCCAGGTTCTGAGGCGAGCAGTGCGCCAAGCGATACGCCTGCAACACCTCCGTCTGCCGAGACCATTAGGTTGGTGGCGGAAGCGGTCATGGCAATGATTAATGCGCAGCCTGCAAGGCAGGTGCAGCAGCCTGCTCCTGCTGTGGAGCAAGTACTGCTTCAGACGGCAGAGCAAAGGAGGGTTGAACAAGTTGTGTTGGAGCCAGAGTTGCCGCGGAGAGCAACTGAAAGACAACTGAAGCATGTCATGGGCTTTCATCCACCGGTGTTCACGGGGGCAGAAACCCCGACCCAAGCAGAGGATTGGCTCTCAAGGGTCAACAGGGTGATGACTGCGACGGAAACTGAAGAGTGGCAGAAGACCACTATAGCGACGTTCCTTTTGGATGGGGACGCAAGACTGTGGTGGGAGGGCCTAGAGCTACATCAGTTGAGGGGAAGGCCATTGGCCGAAGTCCCGATGGAGGAGTTTGCGAGACTATTTATGGCTCGATACCTCCCCTCGGCGCAGAGGATCGCGCTAGAGAGCGAATTCCAGAAGTTGGTGCAGGGTGATAGCACCGTTGATGAATACCTCCACGAGTTTACTCGGTTGGGGAGATATGCCGGCGCTACCTTCGCAGACGAGGAGCGCAAGACGAGCCGCTTTTATGAAGGGCTAAGGGATGATTTGAGGTTGCTACTGTCGGGGCCCAAGGCGCAGGGTTTCATGACCCTGGTCAGTTCGGCCCGGTCCTTGGAGAAGGATATGAGAAACGTGCAAGCGAAGAAGGAGAGGGAATCTGGCGGCAAGAGATCAGAGTTCAAGGCGCCGACTACGTCGAAGTCGGGCTACCGCAGATTCTCCAAGAAGTCTAGGACGTCGGGTCCAGCTCCTTCTGCAGGTGCCTCGGGGGCAACTACCAATCGAACCCCGGGCGCTTGTTTCACGTGTGGAAAGCCGGGGCACTTTGCCCGTGACTGCTGGAGTGGACGCTCAAAGTCCGAAAGGAAACAAGGAGCTACCTACGAGGAAAAGGGCAAAGCGGTGGAGTCGACCGCGTCCCACTATGCTCCGACTCAGCCTAGAGTCTACAACTTGGGCCAGCAGGAGGCCATCAAGCAAGCGGATGTGGTGTCAGGTATGAGTTAATTTATGCAAGTTGACTTGAGAATACTATTACCTATTGCTTGTTAAGCTAATGTCTTTTGCTTAGGCTTTGTGGTGATTAGCGATAGTCCGGCACGGGCACTGTTCGACACTGGTGCTTCGCATTCTTTCTTGTCCGAACAGTTTATATCGCGTATCGGAGTCCCTTCTTCGATGGCGAAGGACAAGTTAGATGTGTTGCTACCGAATGGGTGCTCGATGCGTGCGGACAGAGTGTGCGCCGTGAAGGTTCACATAGGGAGCCAAGAGTTCGACTTGCTAGCGTCATTATTGCCGTTAGTAGAGTTCGATGTTATCTTTGGAATGGATTGGCTGTCAGAGCAGAAGGCTTGGATCGATTGCGACCGTAAGGAGGTCAAGCTAGGTGTAGGGCGGGAGACTACTTTCGAGGGGCTTAAGGGGTCGAGCAAGACACTGATGTCTGCTCTTCAGGTGGTGAAGGCGGTTCGTGCTGGTGCAGAGCTGTTCTTCGCATTAGTGGAGGCTGCAAAGCCGAAGTCCACTTTGGATGAGATCCCCGTGGTATGCGAGTACCCAGATGTGTTCCCAGATAGCCTTCCTGGAGCCCCACCGCAGCGAGAGATTGATTTTATGATCGAGCTCGTGCCGGGTGCCAAACCCGTGTCACGCGCTCCTTATAGGTTGGCGCCAAAGGAGATGACATAGTTGAAAGTTCAGCTAGAGGAGCTGATGGAGCAAGGGTATGTGCGGCCAAGCTCGTCGCCTTGGAGCGCACCGGTCCTCTTCGTTAAGAAGAAGGACGGGAGTATGCGGCTGTGTATCGACTACAGAGAGTTGAACAAGCTGACGGAGAAGAATAAGTACCCGATCCTGAGGATTGATGATCTCTTTGATCAGTTAGTTGGATCGTCGGTATACTCCAAGTTGGACTTGAAGTCGGGGTACTATCAGCTGAGGATCAGGGAGTGGGATATCCCGAAGACGGCGTTCAGTACGAGGTATGGGCATTTCGAGTTCACGGTCATGCCGTTTGGACTGACGAATGCGCCATCGATGTTTATGGATCTGATGAACAGGACGTTCAGAGATTTCCTGGATCGCTTTGTGATCGTCTTTATTGACGATATTTTGGTATACTCGCAGTGCGAAGAAGACCACTTCAAGCATTTGCATTTGGTGTTGGAGACTCTGAGAAGGAATGAGCTTTACGCAAAGTTCTCCAAGTGCGAGTTATGGCTACCCTCGGTAGCGTTCCTTGGCCATATAGTGAGTGGGGAAGGTATAGCGGTGGATCCGGCGAAGATAGTTGCGATACGGGAGTGGCCTGCGTTATCTTCTGTCGCGGAAGTCCGTAGTTTTCTCGGGCTTGCCGGATATTACAGGCGCTTCGTAGAGAACTTCTCGCGGGTAGCGTTACCTCTCACGAAGTTGACAAGGAAGGATCAGAAATTCTTGTGGACGCAAGAGTGCGTGCAAGCTTTTGAGGAGCTGAAGAGGCGGTTGACCACGGCGCCAGTGCTTAGTTCGCCGAGTGGGACCGAGGGCTTTGAGGTGTATAGCGACGCTTCGGGTAGTGGCTTGGGCTGCGTGTTGTTGCAGCATGGAAGTGTGATAGCGTATGGATCGCGTCAGCTAAAGGTGCATGAAAGAAATTATCCGGTGCACGACTTGGAGTTGGCGGCCGTGATATTTGCACTCAAGTTGTGGAGGCACTACCTATACAGAGTAAGGGTCGATATATACACCGATCACAAGAGCCTAAAATACTTGTTGGATCAAAAGGACCTTAATATGAGGCAGAGGAGGTGGATGGAGTTCCTGGGGGACTACACCTTCAAGATACATTATGTACCCGGGAAGGGCAACGCAGTTGCGGATGCGCTGAGCCGCAGGGCTCCCGCCCAAGCCAACTGGTTGTCGGTGCATGATGAGCGGCTAGTACGGGAGTTGGAGAAGCTTGAGATCTGTTGCGTTGACAAGCAGTCGAGCGCCAAGACAATGTTAAACTGGATAGAGGTGCAGTATGACCTGGCTGACCGGGTTCGGCAGGCATTGGAGTTGGATGACTCCATGAAGGAGCTTTTGGAGGCCGCTCTGGATGGGTCAAATTCCCAGTTCTCGGTAGACGATGGGTTATTAAGGAAGGATCATCGTTTGTGCGTCCCAAGTGGGGGCAACCTCCGGGCGGAGTTGATGTACGAGGCTCATCATACCAAGTACTCAATCCACCCAGGGAGCACGAAGATGTATCGTGATCTTAAAAAGTTGTTTTGGTGGCCGGGACTTAAGAAAGATGTGGCGTTGTATGTGGCCAGATGTCAAGCGTGCGCCTTGGTGAAGGCGGAGTGCCAAAAGCCGGGCGGATTTCTGAAGTCCTTGCCTATACCGGAGTGGAAATTCGACGACATATCCATGGATTTTGTGCATGGATTGCCAAGATCGCAGAAGGGAAACGACGCCATTTGGGTGATCGTTGACAGATTGATGAAAGTGTCGCATTTCTTACCAATGAGGAAGGATGATCCAGTAGAGAAGTTGGCAAAGCTCTATGTGGATAGCATTGTGCGCTTGCACGGGGTGCCCCGCAGTATTGTGAGTGATCGCGATGGGCGTTTCACGTCCAATGACTGGAGGCTAGTGCATCAAATGTTGGGCTCCAAACTGAAGTTTAGCACGGCGTTTCATCCGCAGACGGATGGCCAGACCGAGAGAGTCAACAGAACCTTGGAAGACATGCTCCGTATGTGTACGTTGGACTTCGGAAAGAGGTGGGAGGACCACCTATACTTGGTCGAATTTGCTTATAACAATAGTTATCAAGCAAGCATTCAGATGGCGCCGTTCGAAGCTCTTTACGGAAGAAAATGTCGCACGCCGTTGTCGTGGTTAGAAGCGGGTGAGTCCAAGCTTTATCAGCGTCAAGACATTGAAGATGCCACTTCTTTAGTGCATACTATACGGAGCGGTTGCGGATTGCCCAGGATAGGCAAGCCAAGTACTATAATGCCAAGCATAGGAACGTGGAATTCAGTGTTGGCGATTGGGTGTACTTGAAGATCAAGCCGTTCAAGGGTGTCTCACGGATTCGACGCTTGAAAAAGTTGAGTCCGAGATACCTTGGGCCATTTAAGATTCTGGAGCGGATCGGAGAAGCAGCTTATAGGTTGAGGTTATCAGCAGAGTTAAGTGCTTTGCACGATGTATTCCACATCTCGGTTTTGCGGAAGGCAGTGCAAGAGCCTTCGCAGGTGTTAGCGGCCGACCAAGTACCGGTTGAGGAAGGGTTGACAACGAAAGTCAAGCCCATATCTATTGAGGATTTCGAAGTCAAGCGGCTTCGGAACAAGGAAATCAGAATGGTGAAGGTCCGTTGGGATAACTGCGGACGCGAGGAGCTCTCTTGGGAGCGAGAGCAGTCAATGCGCGAGAAGTACCCCGAGTTGTTCCCCTTAGGTACTCGTTATGTTTTTTTTTTGTAGTCTCTGTTCTTAATTTCGGGACGAAATTCTCTTAAGGGGGAGGGAGTTGTAAGACCCCAACCTCGGAGTTGATCGCGGGGCGATCAAACAGCACTTTTGGAGGTCTGAACAGGGGCACACGGCCAGGCACACGGCCGTGTGCCTACCCGTGTTCAGTGGTTTTGTGCAGTCTCGAGTCAGAGAAGGACACGACCTGAGACACACGGCCGTGTCTCAAGCCGTGTGTAGGGCACACGGCCTCGAACACGGCCGTGTTCGAAGCCGTGTTCATGAAGCCCGACGATCGTTCCTGAAGCTCCAGGTAACACGGCCCGTGGCACACGGCCGTGTCAGGACCCGTGTCGATCGGCGTAACTGATATTTTTGGGTTGAATCCGGGCCGTCCGGATCTTTTATGTTGGATCTAACGGCTGTGGGTTAACCAAGGGGGTATTAGGGTTGAGTTTGGGGCTGATTTCCCTCATTTCAACCCTACCTTTCTCTTTCTAAACCCTTAGAGAGAGGTGAGAGCCAAGAGGAGGAGGAGCAAAGTTCCGGCCGCCGGCGGAGCACCGGAGCACCGACTCGCGATCCGAGTCCGGATCCTCGAAGGCAAGGGCGAGGCGAAGCTTTCCATCCGTCTACATCTTCATGGCGGGCACGCGGAAATCTACGAGGGTAACGATCCTCTTCATAGGGCATGTGTAGTCGCCCTTCTTTCTATGCATGGGGAAATCCCCCTCTCGCGAGTGAGCGTTGAGGCGCGGAATCCCTTCGGTAGATATGTAAAGTCCCCGTTGTTTAGAGCCCGGAATCGGAGTATGGGCGTAGGCATTGTGTGTGAAGCCTATTCGGGTTTAACCCGGATCGTGATGTTTGCATTGCATGGCCGGAGAAGACTCCGCGCCGATGATTTTAGTTTTCCGAAATTTCTACGCGGTAGATTGCATACTGGGATCCTTGGGGGTTAACCTCGAGGCGCACCCGGAAAGCTTGGGCGGAATCGCATTGCCGCCACGATGTTGCCTTGGAGGGCAAATCGGTACATAACGGGGTTATGTGCGTGTTTTGATCGATTGTGGGAATGAGGAGAAACTTGGCCCGCACCGATGGCTAAATGGCCGTGGTGAAGTGAGCAACGGGCGGGTGGAACTCTACCCATTCCAAGTGGTCTCGGTAGAAGCGACCTAAAGTACATGGGACTTCCCGGGAGGCTGGAAACGGGCCTAGGCTTCGGCTGAAAGGGCTAAATGCTCACGAGAGTTGCCATCCGAGGGATGGTGGTGGAATTGCGGTGTCGGACTGGGTCCGGACCGGGTTCACCGTTTAGTGCCCTGAGAGCACGGAGTGTCGGCCGTGCGTGCCGACACTTGTGGCGAATAGAATACTTTATAGAATTGCTATGGTAGTTTTATATGCAGGGAAGGAGCACCGCCGTCCCGAGAAACGGGACGAGGTCGTTATAATTTGGTCAGCTTTGCTGACCGTTGCCTTTTTGTATTGCCACCTCTTGGGTGGATTGCTTTCTACAGGTGCTGCTGCGGAGCCAAGCGGCAAATAGCGGGCTAAAGCCCAAGTTGCAGCGCCAGCCCTCGAAGGCTTAGTTATTAGCTTTTTCATATTCATGTATGGCCGGCCTGCGCGCCGATGTATGAAAGACGCTATCTTGTTAAGCGAACACTTTTGTAAGGCCTTAAGGCCGTGAACTCTTTTGTGTATTTTCATGTTCGTCATTCCTTTGTGGTATTTTATTACTAGTGGACATTCATGCCTTTGGGTTCCTTGTTTAACTTTAAAATGCTTCCGTTAGAATGCGTTGTGTAGGACGTTGTTGTTAAATTGGTTGGAATGGTTGTCCATATTCGTAACCTTCCGGTCTGTCCGTAGTATATGGCGTCGGGCCCCGGCCGGACCTACTGCTATATACTATGCGACGGATAGGGGTGTTACACAACTCTCGCCACTTGACCCTCCTATTCATCCATCACTTCCTCCAGGCCCTCTTGTTCGATTCCAGCGGCTAGCTTCTCTCCTACCTCCATTGCCTCCTCCAGGCTCTCCTCCTGCTGCAGCTCGACTTCCTCCCCCCTCTGGGCCTCCTTCTCAGCTTCTCCTACCACTTGCTCCTCTACCTCCAGACTCACCTCCTCTTGCTCTGCTAGCTCCCTTTCCAGCTCTTTTGCCTCCGCCATCCAAGACACAGTGTTAACTGCCGTCACATAGCATTGTCTTGCCACCTTTGGATGCCCCCTAATCCTGACCTGCACCCCTCCATTATTGAACTTGAGACATTTATGAAATGAGGAGGGGACGCAGCGAAAGGCGCTAATGAGGGGACGCCCAAAGATGGCGTTGTAACTACTTGAGGTGTCCACTCTCACGAACCTACAGTTCCGTGACACGTCCCCCAGCTTTACATGCAGTCCTACTCCTCCTTCTACCTCTTCCTTTCTCCAGAAAAACCGAACAACGGTCCATCTGAGGCTAGGACCCTCTTCCCCTCAACCTTCATCTCATCGAAGGCTCTCTTGAAGATGACGTTCATCGAGCTCCCATTGTCCACCAGTATCCTGGAGACCGTGAAGTTCTCCACCACTGTCTGAATCACCAGGGTGTCGCAGAACGGATCCTCGTAGTCCGGCATATTCGCGGATAAAAAGATGATTTTTTCTTCCGGAGGGGGAGCTAAGGAGGTCGAGGCGACCCCTTTTTGGAACATGGTTTGAAGGCTCCCCTTGCGAGGTGCCTCAATCCCGACCCCTCCGTGGATCACTCCGATCCCTCCTCATGTCCCCACGTCTACCCGGTCCTCGCATCTATCTTCCTCCCCTCCCTGCTGCACTTCCACGATCCTTACCGGCAGATCCTGTCTCCCAATTCCTCTGGCTTCCCGCATCTCCAAGAACTCTGGGCAGGTGGCCGTCGCGTGACCCTCCTCCTGGTGGAAGTCGCAGAAGGGCAACGCCACCCTGCCCCCTCTTCCTTCTCCACCTCCCCTTGTTCCAGCCCCTCGAACTCCTCTTCTTTCTCCTCTTCCTCTACCAACCTCCATCGCTTCTTGCGGTGGCGGGACGTGGTCTCTCGGTCCCTGCCTCCACGCTTGCTGATCGAACCTCCTAGGCTCCCTAAGGTTATCCCTTCCCTGCAGACCTCCTCCTTGACCATGGGGGCGACCCTCCTGAGGCCTCCAACCCAACCGGTTGTGTGGCTCCCGAGTCCCCCAACCTTTGTTCTGCCCCTGCCTCCGGGGTTCTTCTCTTCTCCTTTCCTCCCTCGGCTCCCTCTACTCCCTCTGCTCCCTCTGCTCCCTCTGCTTCCCTGACGCTGGTTCCTTCACATCGTCCTCCGCCAACCGGTCCAACTTCCTAGCGAAAGCCGGGTTGGCTCTTTCGAAATCGATCTTTTTTGCCACCCTCTCCATTAGCTCTTCAAAAGAGAGGGGGGCACTCTCTTCAGCTTCATGCTAAAGAAACCTGGTCTCAGCCCCAGGGTAAAGGCGAGCATCAGCGCATATCTCGTGACTTCCTGGACTAGGAGGATCTCTTCCTGAAACCGGTCAACGTAATGACCCAGCGTCTCATCCTGCTTCTGCCTTACCGCGAATAGGCACTCTGCCTCCTTCTTCCGCTTCTTCGATGTCGAGAATCTCAATAGGAACCCCCTACACAGATCTTCAAAGCTGTATATGGAACTTACCGGCAACTGGTGGAACCAGTCCCGGGCCTTCTCCTTCAATGTGATGGCAAACAGCCGACACTTGAAGGCATCCGTCATCTGCCTGATCGATACTACATCCTCGAACCACTGAACATGCTGCACCGGATCATCCTTCCCTAAGTAGTAAGACATGTCCGGCTCCTGGAACCCCTCTGGCACCGGAGCTGAGATGATAAGCTCACAAAAGGGGGTCTCGCCTCCTGCGTGGCGAGAGGGCACGTCTCGCGCCCTCGGCTGACTGGCCCGATCCGCGAAACCGTGCCCAAGGAATAGTTCTCGCACTGCTGCCTCCCTCTCGCCCAACTCTGCCGGAATCTCCTTTCCGGGGCGCTGACCTGGGAAGAGCTCCCGCGCGGCCACGTCTCTCTCGCCGACCTCCGCCGGGATCTCCTTCCCGGGGCGCTGCCCAGGAGCGTTCTCGCCCAAGAGCGGGACTGCCTCTACTGGAATATGAGGAGTGGCCACCTCACTCCTTGCCGAGAAGGCCAGGCTGATGGTCTGCAGGACCTCTCGCCTGAAGTCCTCCAACATCTTCCTCGTCGCTTCCTCCCCTCGGGTGGGAGAACCCCCCGAGCCAGACCCTTCACCGTCACTTCCAGTCATGGGACCAAACTCAAGGCTTTCTTGTATCGGCTGCCTTCCACGCTCACCGCACCAGAACTGTTGGAGCCAAAATTGACCACAACGAATGTTCAAAACAGGGGTGCAACCAACACCTACTTCTCTCAAGCCCCGCCCCTTGATTTGTTGTAAACAACCTAGGACTGACCCAAAGCCTCAGCAGGGAGGTCCCACTTCACACCCGGAAGATCTCTGAGAGCTTCCCCTCCAAAGCCAAAAGCTGGGCTAGGAGCTCCTCAGAAAGCACTAGAGATTCAGAGAAAAATGAGAGTCTGCTTTCTAAGGAGCCCTTATGGGTCTATTTATAGCCTTTTGCTGACCTAAAATTACTGAAATACCCCTGGCTGGTCTTCCAATAGTCAAATCTCGCTGTCCAGAAAACATTAAACGCAGCTCCTGGGGGTATAAGGGTAATTTTACCCAAGGGTAATTAAGTCATTTTATCCCGGACCCTGGGCCCCACATGGCGAGAATCCTATGTCGAGGACCTTTTCGCCTACACTTCTGCGGGCGGCGAGAACCCTTGAGCCGGGAACCTTTCCGCCTGCACCTCCTGCGGGTGGCGAGAACCCTTGAGCCGGGGACCTTTCCGCCTGCACATCCTGCGGGTTTGAGAGGATGCGGCGCCTTCTCGCCTACCTCCTCGGTCACCTCGGGGTGCCGACCCGTGGCTCGGCAATAGGGATCTCGCCGAGGACCTTAGGCGGGAGCTCCTCTGGCCCCAAGGCCCCAAACTAGTTTGAAGCTAGTCCAACTCTGACCGTTGATGCCCCCGGGTTCCACCAAGCGAATATGGGGTTGTACAATGTCTGCCCCCCATGTTAAAATTTTTAGAACTCAGTGACGCATTTAAAAAACAATTTTGTGCACCCCCATTATTAATTTTCTGAATTCGCCACTGGATATAGAATACTGCAAACTGAATATTAAAAATCAAATATTTGTCTTTGTGGGGAGGCCTATTCTAAGGGGTGTTGCTTACAAAATGAATTAATAATTTCATTTTTTTTGTCTTTTACATAAGGTTTGTATTGTTTAATTATTCTTCAAAACTACTGATTTTTTTTGAGCGATTTTAAGGTTCTATTGTTTCGGCGTTTTGCTGCTCCGTTTTGGGCAAACGTTGCCGGAAGGAGGGTAAACAAATGAACTTCCGGCCGTGTTTGCTCCGTTTCCACCCGCCCGCCTTGTGAAACGCCTCAAAAAGCTCCATTTGGAGCAGCCACCTCCCCCTCCGGTTCGAACACTCCGTTTCCACCCGCCGGATCGACCCGCCACCGCCGAACCAAATGGAGCCTAAGTCAAAAACAGTTTTGCCTATATTCAAATCAATGGTACATGCAAATTAATAAATTTTGAATTCATATAAATTTTTTAGGTGCAGGCTATGTGTGAACGACATCCTCTTCTCGACCGGCCAACAGAGCTTCCGATGATGGAAGGTCCTCTGCTACGGTAGATGCTGAGCATATTCTCCACTGTCTCCCGTCGGAGAGGCGGTTTGGCATGGTTGAGCCATGCCGCCAATGGCGGATCTAAGAATTTGAACAAGGGGGTGGGACATCCGGCCACCGTTTTTGACGTATAAATAGTCAAACTTCATTGTCTCTACGAGAGGAATTCAAATCCACTAATCATTTTTCAAAATTCTTGGGGGGGGGGGGGGGGGGGGCTGACCCCAGCCCGCCCCCCAGATCCGCCCCTGGACTGCCGCGAGTATTTGCATGGCCTGTTGTCGCAAGAGGTCTAATTGAATGATATTTATCGGCAGGGGAGGATTGGAGTAGAGCGGACGGTGAGGTGGAGTCGCCGGTCTTCTTAAGGCCAGAGGTTTGGGGAGCCAACAATGGGTAGTATTGGGATTAAGTTTGCGTTTGACACGGCTTATCGCGGCTTATTTGCTCCAGTGAGGTTGGACAAAAATGTCATTGTCATTTCAAAATCTTATGCTCCAAATTAGTTTCTGTTTTTTTTATAACGGTAGTAACATTTGTCATACCAAACATACATTCTTTGTCAATGACGTTTTTGTCCAACCTTACCGAAATAAATAAATTGTCATAAGCTGCACCAAACGCAGCCTAAACCTTATCTGATCTTTGGAATCCTCCTTGAGAGATTGCTCAAATATTTGACGGTGGGAGGAGAGTTCTTGCTTGACTATAAATTTTAAGCATTTCATTTTCTTGTTAGCTATAAATTTTAACAACTTCATGATCCTTCATTTCTGATCTTTACTGTTGAGTTTATGACACTTACGCAATTCACGTGCCCAGATCATCGAGATCGCGACACGTCATCGATCCGTGGGAGACCACGATTCCTAATCCGAGCTAATCTATATTTAGGAATATCAATTAAAGGGGGGAATCCTAATTTAGGAATGGTATTAGGAGGATTGGTTGGCTCCTTCCTTCCTTGGTTGGGAGCCATCAGACCGTCCACCCACAGCGACGCATCCGACGTTGAAGAAGCTAGCCGGTGGCAGCAGGCGGGTTCAGGCGGAGCTGTCCAGCGGCGGAGGCTCCAGTGTCTTCCAGTTGGCAGGCTTCAGGTTGCGACTCCGGGCAGCCGCAGGAGGAGGCGACGACTCCAGGCAGCAGTAGGTTTGGAGGCGGCGACTCCAAGCGACAGCAGGAGGGGCCGTCCAACGGCGGCGGCTCCAGTGCGGTCCGAGCGACGGGATCAAGTGGAGGTGGTTCTGTCCAGCGGCGACAGACAACTCCAAGCGGAGGTGGCAGTTTCAGGCTCCGACGACAACAGAAAGGCGGCGACGTTCAGGCGATCCAGACGGATCGACATCTGGCCGGGCTCATCCCGGCGGCCGACTGTGCAGTGGTGGATCCAGACGGCGATAGCAGTTGTAGGAGGCAGCGAATCTAGGAGGTAGAAGACAGGGCGATATCGCCAGGCGATATCGGCGGCGACATCGTTCTTCTTCATCTTTTTGTTTTTCTCTTGTTGTTCGATCGTGTTAACGGTCTCTGTTTGTAACTTGTAACCTCATTGATTATAGTGGATCTTTTCCGGCGCGCTCTTCCCGTGGACGTAGGAGTCCATCTCTGAACCACATATATCTTTTGTCGCCTGTGATTGTATTTGTGGAATTTCTTCTGGTTTATGATTTTGCGCCATTAAAATTGATCGGCTATCTTCCGTTGCGTGATCCGCGGCTAGTCACGTAGTCGCGGATCAGATCAATTTCACAACAATTGGTATCAGATGGAGGTTCCGTAGGGGTGGTCGTCTGGACGTTCCGGTTTTAGATCTGGGTCAACGGTAGGTGACGACATTGGTCCGCTCCCTATCTTCTCAGATCTGGTCCGTAAACATTATTCAGATTGCCCAGTAGCTCTGCGAGCAATAAGATGACAGCAAAATTTGAAATTCCCAAGTACGACAACAAAATTGATTTTGGTTTGTGGTAAAAGCGGATCAAAGCAGTACTCGTCCAGCAAGATCTTCATAAGGCGCTCCTTGGAAAGGAGAATGTCGGGTTGAAGAAAGACGACGAATGAGAGGAACTGGATCTGAAGGCCATCAGCACGATTCAACTGTGTTTGGCCGATGAAGTTATGTACAATGTAGTCGATATTGAGACTACAACAGACCTGTGGAAGAAGGTGGAGGAGCTTTATATGTCAAAATCCCTCACGAATAAGCTGTACGTAAAGAAATAACTTTACATCTTGAGGATGTCGGGCATCACTCCGCTTCTTGACCACATGAATGCGTTCAACAAAATGATTTCTCAGTTGCGTAGTATGGACATTAAGGTCGAGGAGGAAGACCAGACTCTTCTCCTGTTGTCTTCATTGTCGAAGTCCTTCGATCATCTGGTCACCACGATTTTGTATGGGAAGGACACCCTGAGGATGGAAGAAGTGATGACGAAACTGCTCTCGAACGAAACAAGAAGCAAGTCGAGCCCTAAAGCCGACGAGGGCTTATTCGTGAAGACCAATGACCCAGTCCGGGGTAGATCAAGAGGAAAAGGCAAGGAGGAAGACCGACCTAGGTTTAAGTCCGGAGGCAGGAATATTAAGTGTCACTACTGCAAGGAGGAGGGGCATTGGAACAATAATTGCCTGAAGAGGAAGTTTAAAGAGCAGACGCATGAGACACATTAGGCTACGGTGGCATCTGAGGATGAGAACGACACCGACGTTCTTCATGTCTCACCCAACCTCGAGACCACAGGTTCCTGGATCTTGGATACAAGATGCACGTACCACATGTGCACGAACATATAATGGTTCTCCAGCTTTAGGCAGTGTGAAAGTGGTCGTGTTTTTATGGGGAACGAATCAGAGTGCGAGACGTTGGGAGTTGGTAACATCAGGATTAAGATGTTCGACGGAGTGATCAGGACACTCACCAACGTTCGGTTTGTGCCCAAGTTGAGAAAGAGCTTGATTTCTTTAGGCACTCTAGAGGCCGCCATGTATTCTTATACCGGCAACGACGGATATTTGAAGGTCAAGAGAGGCGCGCAGGTAGCCATGAAAGGAGAGCGTTCTGGTACTCTCTACAGACTTATCGGTACCACGATTGCAAGTGAAAGGGCGAGGAGAGAGGTCAGACTGCCTCTCAGGCTATAGGACACGGTAGCATATGCCTTTCAGGCTATTTTCTCAGATCCTGGTTCCTATGAAAAAGCTATAGAGAGCAGAGACCTCTCTCAGGAGAAAGCTAGGAAGGACTAGTGGAGGAACAAGACAAGATTCGTGGCGAAGGAGTTCGCGAAGAGGAAGGTCCTTGGCGAAGATAAAATCTTCGCAGCCGTGGAGAAGAAGGGCAGAGTGTCATCTCAGAAGTGCCCAGACACCACAAGGGGAGCCATCTGGCACAAAATTCCCACCAAGGAACTTAGGATTACTCAGAAGGCGATGGAGCTGCATAGTGGAAGTCCGAGTGCAAGTTGTCTAGCAAAAGACCCGGTCTATCGTGCAAGGACAAAGAACATCGGTGTGCGCTACTAGGAGTCGAGGGAGTTCGCTGGAGGTGGAGGCATGAAATTGCGGAAGATCTCTACGGAGGATAACAGTGCGAATATGCGGGCGAAATCTTTGCCAGGAGTCAAGTTCAAGAACGGTCTTGACTTGGCTCATACTGATACATGTTGATCGAGAAGAGGACCCCAGGGAGAGGGGGCTCGTAGTCGCCGGTAGGGGAGATCCAGGATGGAGGTATAGTTACGTTTGTTAGGCGTCGAGGTGGAGTTCATCGCGTGAGGCGTCAATGTGAAGATTGTTGAGTTTATGACACCTCCACAATCCACGTGCCCAGATCGTCGGGATCGCGACACGTCATCGATCCATAGGAGGCCACGATTCCTAATCCAGGCTAATCCATCTTTAGGAATATCAATTAAAGGGGGGAATCCAAATTTAGGAATGGTATTAGGAGAATTGGTTGGCTCCTTCCTTCCTTCCTTGGCCGGTGCCATCAATGACATTTCCTCTTCTTGTGCTATCTCCTTAATTGGAGAGGGAGATCTTCACATATATAAGGAGCGGGTTGCATCCCGATCAATTTATGCCATCAAGTGCAGTCATCCCGTTTGAGATAAAAACCAAAACAAGGAAGAAGAGGAACTTGGGAGCCATCAGGCCGTCCACCCTCAGCGACGCATCCGACGTTGAAGAAGCTAGGCAATTGCAGCAGGCGGGTTCAGACGGAGCTGTCCAGCGGCGGCGGCTCCAGTGTTTTCCAGTTGGTAGGCTTCAGGTTGCGACTCCAGGCAGCCGCAGGAGGAGGGGACGACTCCAGGCAGCAGCAGGTTAGGACGCGGCGACTCCGAGCGGCAACAGGCGGGTCTGTCCAGCGGCGGAGGCTCCAGTGCGGTCCGGGCGACGGGATCAGGTGGAGGTGGTTCTGTCCAGCGGCGGTAGACAACTTCAAGCGGAGGCGGCGGTTTCAGGCTCCGGCGACAACAGAGAGGCGGCGACGTTCGGACGATCCAGACAAATCGACATCTGGCCGGGCTCATCCCGGCGGCCGACTGTGCAGTGGTGGATCCAGGCAGCGACAACAGTTGCAGGAGGCGGCGGATCCAGGAGGAAGAAGGCAGGGCGATATCGCCAGGCGATATCGGCGGCGTTGTTCGACCGTGTTAACGGTCTCTGTTTGTAACTTGTAACCTCATTGATTATAGTGGATCTTTTCCGGCGCGCTCTCCCCGTGGACTTAGGAGCCCATCTCCGAACCATGTATATCTTTTGTCGTATGTGATTGTATTAGTGGAATTTCTTCTGGTTTATGATTTTGCGCCATCTTCCGTTGCGTGATCCGTGGCGAGTCACAGTCGCGGATCGAATCAATTTCACAACACCTTACTCCATTCACTCTTCTTATCTTTCACCTCTTCGCTTCAAGTTCAGATCGATTCTTCAAGTTTAAGTCTGGAAAACATTAAAATGAAACGATTAATTATTCTGGGAGCTTCAAGTTCAGCTCGACTGCACTTGTTAATTGTTTCAATTAAGATTTTGTTTGAGAGAGCTCTTCTAGTCTTCCGCCGGTAAAAAAATTAGTGTTCATTCTTGAGCTTCAAGCTTAGGGCACATAGGTTCATTTTTTGGAGTCATTGTTATTTTGGAGTCCTAAATGTTGGTGCAAAATTTGTCATATAGTTCTCCACTCTCAACGATTGCTTGGAGAGTCTAGCGAAAAGATCGGAGACCGCAATCGACCAGTCACTAGCCTTACGGAGGCCTAGCGAGCAAAGAAGAGACAACATGAAAAAGAGGCCGCCGACAGCGGTGGATGCCAGATTTACCCGCCGCAGCGAATTCACTTTCGGCGGGCAATGTTATTGCTCCGAACAAAGGATTACAAGCGAGTAGTGGCGAGTACAAGAGGGAAGTGGACTATAAATAGAGCAACCGGGAGATGAACTTGGTGTACGCACCTACACCAAGTTGTAACTGAAACACCCATCCTCGGTGACGAAGGTGACGTCTTTGATGTCCGGGGGATGCATGCGTATCTGGTGGTATCCTGAAAAGGCATCTAAAAAACTCATTAGTGGAAAACCGACGGCTGAATCAACCAGCGCGTCGATTCGAGACAGAGGGTAACAATCCTTCGGACATGCTTTATTTAACGGAGAGAAGTCGATACACATTCTCCATTTGCCCTCCCCTTTCTTCACCATTACAACATTGTTTACCCCCCCCCCCCCCCCCCCCCCCCCCCCCCCCCCCCCTCCTTGTGTACCTCGGGCGGTCACGGATTTAATAGGGTATTAAATTGCCCAACCATTCGGGCAGCGTACCGAGTAGAAGAGTTCACGAGAGCTCTTGATAAGTGCCCGACACAGCTTCTTTAATAAAAGCCTCCGAAGGGCGCATGACCTCTTGTTGGATATTAGCTGTGAGCACGATTACTCGGAGAGTGTCCGCGAACACCCCTCAGTGTCCGTCCAACTAATTTATGACCGACGCCGTTTAATGGTGTTCCCCATCACAGAATTTGGGTTAACACTAAAATCTGATAGAATTCATTTCTGAACCAGATCCAGTCGGCTGTATTAATGTCCAATCGAGCATTGACTCCTATTTGGCAGTTTTCAAGATCCAGAGGACCAGATCAGCAGAACTCAATTCTTATGAACAAAATATCATATTTTTACCTAACTTCGCATGTTTTATTTTTATTCATGATTTATTTATGTTAGAGTAAAAAAATTACAAAATGTTTTCACCAATTGTTTTTAATTTATAATTATGTGTGTTCGGGTTGAGCAAAAATTCTAGTTCCGTTCCTGACCAACAACAAAGCCAGTGTGCCACCACCATATATCGGGATGGCAATGACACCAGATTGATCGTTAGGTATAATGGTGATGATGACAGTATTCGGCAGGGTTTTACGGGCGATGGACTGCACAAAAGATTTTAGAGATATTTAAAAACACGCTTTGATTTTCTTTTTTGATTTGCACATAATTAATTTTAATTTGCACATAACAGTACTCTAAAGAACAACATAACCAAATGTGATTTGCACACAATAAATGTAGATTTTAAAGAATAGCATTTTCAATGCTATTTCAACTATTTTGCTCCATTTTATATGGAGTGCACTAACAAAAGGCCCGTTTTCATATGGTGATTGTTAACCGCAATCTGTTATTGGCTAGTCGCACCCCAAAATCTGTTAACTTCTCGCGCCTTTTAGAAATACGTCTTGTACATGCAATTTCAGGAAAAGTGTTCAACACGAAACTTGTAGATCTCGTCGAGATCTACAACTTTCGTGTTGAACACTTTTCTTGAAATTGCATGTACAAGGCGTATTTCTGAAAGGCATAAAATCTGTGAATATTTCCAAAGTACGTCTTGTACATGCATTTTTAGGAAAAGTGCTCAACACGAAAGTTGTCGAGATCTACAACTTTCGTGTTGAGCATTTTTCCTAAAATTACTTGTACAAGACATATTTCGAAAAGCCGCGAAAAATAATGAGATTTTGGAGTGCCACTAACAAATAACGGATTTGCGGTTAACAATCACCTTTCCCTAGGTTAAAGTCGGCCTGTCAGGAAGCCGAATCCCAGCCCAGTTCTCGTGCATGCGGCCGGGAAGGGGATAATCAGCGATTTGATTTCCCACACAAACCAATCATTCATTTGAAGTTTTTAAACTCATGAGCATGGCGACGGCGCTGCCCTACTTCGTCTCCTCCATTACTAGCTACCGATCTCCTCAGGGTTCCATTTTTCATCCCCCTTTCGCTTAACTCACCGTCTAGTTTCTCCCGGGCGTTTCTAGTGTCCAATTTCCTCTCTGTGTTTCATCCCTTCCTTTCTGATTACGCGGGGCTTCAGTTGAAGCACAAGATTAACCTATTTTCGTGTTCTTGCAGGAATTCTTAAAGGGAGGAGTCAACTGAGATTCCTTGTGAGTATGCATTAATTTTACCTTTTCACCCAATTTATGTGTTTTTAATCGTTGTAATGTTCAATGCTTGTATGCCATGCGAAATTTCTATGGCGATTGGCCAAAAGTAGGATGAGGTTTTAGACTTATGTTGCTTTCTTACAGTATGTTGTGTGAATTAGGTCGGCTAGAGGAAGTTGAAGGCTTAATTGGAAGTGTCTGTTACTGAGATGTTTAAAACCACTGTTAAAAAAGTGGGGGAATGTTTGGTGTCATGGAATCATGGTGGAAATGAATTGTTTTTTTGTTTGTCTTCCTGTACTTCCTTTAGCATAGTATATACAAGGGGTGTAATGGTGAAGTCTTTGGGCCCAGGAGCAATTTACAGAATGGGAGAACTAGAAGGAACACTATGTAAAAGTTGAAAACAAGTGGTAGATTTACGTGTTTTTGTTATGTATCACTTACTTCCATAGCTTCAAATAATGGAATTTTCCTATAGTATAATGATGTGTTGGAAGGGGAGCCTTGGCGCACCGATTGAGGTGTTGCCGTGTGACCTTGAGGTCACAGGTTCGAGTCTTGGAAGCAGCCTATTGCAAAATTGCAGGGGTAAGGTTTGCCTACATTTCACTCTTGTGGAGGGACCCTTCCCTGGACCCTCGTTGCGTGGGGATGCGTTATGCACCGGGCTGCCCTTTTTAGTACAATGATGAGTTGAAGATAATATTTGTTCTTAGAGCTTATTTTATCATGTAACTTACAAAGTCATCGTCGAGTGGCTTATTGAGTGAACATGAGTAGGATCTGTGCGTCAACATGTATTACTGACTCCGGCGCGTCAACATGTATTACTGACTCCGGCAAGTGTCGTGGGTGAAATTGACTTTGCGCTTTGGCACACCTTCTCCCGAGGCGTCAAAATTTATGGATATTGATGCATATTCGAGCGCATCGATTTGGCTTGAAGGTCAAAATGTGAAGAGCATTGGAATGGGAAGTCTTAGTGAAAAGAACACTCTTGAGCATGATTTGAAGGATGATGGAGCTTTGGAGTTCATTCCCAAGTGCAGGGGAGATGGCGTTGAGGGCCCATGCCGCTAAATGACATGGTTGCGATGTGTTCCAAGGCTTTAAGTTTAGTTTTAATGATTTTAGGGTCCTTTTTATGAAGTTAAATTTATTTTTAATTTAAAGCCCTCCAATTTATTTATTTTGCTATTTAGATTTAAAATTTTGCAGAGGGGGTTTGTGACGCAGGACGAATCTATAGGCAGCGGGAAATCTGCGACCTAACCCTACATGCTATGCAAATCCGACGGCTAGATCACAAATTAAATAATAAATTAAAATCATCTCACGCAGTTAATTCAAGACAAGGCAAAATAATTTAATTAAACGAGGCAAGCTTAGGCTTTCCTCCGCGTGGAGGGCCCAAGCAAGAGCGCGCGGCGAATAAATCCTGCAAATCACAATATTTATCTAACAAACCTCCACAATATAATATACCCAAACAATTATGAGATCTAATCCAATATAAATATGCTGAAAATAATAATCCAATACAATCGAATCTCACCAAATAGTGGGCTGACCAAGACAATGAAGATTCCGGAGCCGGATGCGTGGATCGGCGATCGAGAGTGGAACTGGCGTCGTGGAAATAATGGAGGTGGCTGTCCTCAGCGGCGGAAGATGAAAGTGGGCCGGAAATGGATAGATCCGGCCACGTAGGTGGAGATCCGGGCGAGGGTGGGTAGATCCGATGATGTAGTAACGGATCAGGGCTAGGGAGTGTTGGATGGGTGGTAGAAATAGCGGATCGGGGGCTGAAATTTCAGATTTGGATGGATCTAGGAAAAAGGGGTTGTGCGAAGGTGGATCCACGAGGAATAAGGGTAGGGGAATGGGGGGTCGGCGGATGGACTTCTTGCCGGCACGGGGAAGGGTTGCTGGAGAGGTGGTGGTGGCCTGGGAGGGGAATCAGTGGGCGGATGGTGGAGAGGCTGGCAAGGGTGGTGCCTCTAGTGGCCGTGACTTTGTTGGAGGGGGGGGGGGGTTGTTTGTAGTTAATTTATCCCAGTGACTAGAAGAGGAAAAGGGGGATTGTAGGTTGAGTTTCTGGACAGCAAACACAGCCGGCTGTGGAGGCTGCGACAAGGGATTTTGGAGGGGGAGAATGAGGGCTAGGGTTAGGGGATACCTTAGGGAAGAAGATAGACACATAGGAGTCGTCACATGTTGGAGGTCGCCGTCTCCATCAGAAGGGTTGCTGGACAGCAACCACGGCGCCGCAAGTCTTTGATTGGAAAGGACGATCGATCTTCCGTAAACATGCCAACATCATTTTTAACATGTTGGAGGTCGCCGTCTCCATCAGAAGGGTTGCTGGAGAGGTGGTGGTGGCCTGGGAGGGGAATCAGTGGGCGGATGGTGGAGAGGCTGGCAAGGGTGGTGCAGCTAGTGGCTGTGACTTTGTTGGAGGGGGGAGGGGTTGTTTGTAGTTAATTTATCCACAGTGACTAGAAGAGGAAAAGGGGGATTGTAGGTGGTGGACAACAAACACAGCTGGCTGTGGAGGCTGCGACAAGGGATTGTGGAGGGGGAGTATGAGGGCTAGGGTTAGGGGATACTTTGAGGAAGAAGATAGACACATAGGAGTCGTCACCCAGGTTTCCACGGAGTCGGCACCGTGGCTTGATCGCTGGAATCCAGAATTTCTTTCTCCAAATTCTGCAATGCCTTCAACCAACCCACAAACCATCTATTTATAATAAAAGGAGGATTAGGGCATCCCACCATTGATGACTATGATTGGCCGAAGGTGGGGCCACCTAAATACATCAAAATAAAATGCAAAATAGTGAAATAATATATCAAATTGATTCGTAACGCGAGTCCGAACACATCTGCGGAGTCTGATCGTTGATTCAGGCACGCCATATATGAAAAGTCATCAAATCAGCCTCGAATGGGCCCAAACTCGTCATCCACTGCAAGTGCTCGTCTATGCTCCGCATCAATCTCCCCGGCTTGAACGAATTCATCACTCGATGAATAGGGATCAGAATTCTCTCGCTGCATGCCAGGTAAAACTCGAAGAAGTCCACCAGAGGTCGCCCAAGTGTTGTCACTGGAAAAGTGTCCTCGCCAATCAACTCCCCCTGACTGAAAAACTGTCATCTCTGGTGAATGGAGACGGGCGTGCTGAAGTCGAAGTCCAGGGACGAATCGATCAAGCTCTGCTGCAAGTATCCAAGTGTCACCAATGTCTGTAGTGGGAATGCACTGGTGGAGTTTGGTCTCCATGATGCTCTCAACGCTCAACTCACGAATGGTGAATCCCGGTGCGATCGGCGACGTCATCAGTAGAACCAAAGAAGACGAGTCTCTAGGTGGGTGGGTGTCCGAAGTAGCTGAGTAGTGGTGGCCATCAGACATAGGTGGGCTATGAGGGTGGTAAGGCAATGAGAGTGGAGGTGTGGGCGGCTGGAAGTCCCCACTGCTT
The DNA here is from genome assembly GCA_039513925.1 of Platanthera zijinensis. Lineage (NCBI taxonomy): Eukaryota > Viridiplantae > Streptophyta > Magnoliopsida > Asparagales > Orchidaceae > Platanthera > Platanthera zijinensis. The sequence goes on along the minus strand of CM077089.1, from coordinate 166,059,292 downwards.
GGGTTCACATACTCGCGAGGCTCGAAGTACAGCATTATATCTTCAACACTAAATATCAGATGAATGTCTATACTTGAAGGGATACCAGGATCATAGGTGTTTACTCCGATCTGTCTCATGATTATATAGGGATCCATTCTCCCAACGCTCAAGCTTTTAGCAAGCCTTGCACGGAGCCTCACAACGCAAGGGAAGGTTTGTGAGGTGATTCACGAATGCAATTTCTACCACCATTGTGGAGAAGTTCAGACTTCCACTAATCCACGCTCTCGTCATTATCAGTTGCAGTGTCTTAGCGAGGATGAGGGAGCGAAAGTATACAATCAGGTGTTGATTTCTTTTATAATATGCAATTCTTATCAGGATGAATTGATGTGTGATGTCTTATCTATGAGTGCTTGACACTTTTTTCTTGCTCTCCTGCAGCAATATGATTATAGGACAAAATGATAAACCAAAAACCAATAAAAATGGTTGCACAGATTGTTCAAAATTGGATTGAAACCATTGGTCCGGTATAGGTTCGATTTATAAGGTTTAAAAACCAAACAGGATTCCGTTCTGGTTGATTTCCATGTCCTGGAAATCTATAGGACCAAACTAATTAGTAATTGAAACTATGGTTTATTTTATACTCTTAGCATTACTCACTAGTCACCAGTCACTTGACTCACTCCTCAGTCCTCGTAGCCATGGGACACAACGTGATACGAACCCAGCGGTGAGAGATTGGAGAGGGAGAGAGAGAGGAAGAGAGGGGGGAGAGAGAGAAGGGGGGAGGGAGTTAGGGTTAGAAGGAGGAGGAAAATACACACATTTATCCGAGATAAAAAATACAAGGTCCACATGCCTTCTTATAGTGGCGAGGGCCGAATACAATAAGGAAAGACGGAAATAGGAAATAACGAAAATAAGGAAACACGAAAATATGAAATAGCGGAAATTACTAAAAGTGCGTCAACCAAATATAGCAACATATTTAATATTAAATATCCTCCGCGCCGACCCCGCCTGAGTTGCCCTCGTCGGTCAACTCGCCTGATTCATCCTCATCGGTCCGCTCCACGTCCGCCACGGATATTCATAACAATGCCGTTGTTTGGAAAATATGCCTTGTCCCCAAGGCAGTATTCGGAGTGGTGGCGGCAGAGGTGATCCTGGGGCAACCCCGTGGCATCAGACTCCGGACGGTAATACCCAGCGAGACCACTTGCGAGCCAGAGTCTCCCGGAAGGTGGTAGCGGCGACCAAGTAGCTTGGCTGGGTAATTCGGCGCTAGCTGCCGTCTTTCTTCCGGACCAAAGCCAGTTGGGCTGGTGGCAACCCTGTCGGAAGTTGTAGGAGGGCGGAGTCACCGTCGAGGCGACAATGTTGTCCCTTGTGTAGGAACTGCATAGATCTGGTCTCCCAATTGACGCATACCTCGCCGAGCGTACGAAGCCAAGCCACTCCCAGCACAACGTCGAGGTCGCCTAAGCCAAATGCGTAGAAGTCCGCGGTCACGGAATACGGTCCCATAGAGAGAGAGACGACCGTGCAACAACCCTGAGTCGGGCGGTGGCGCCCATCGCCCATGCGGACCGAAACGTCCGGGACGGGAACCAAGGGAAGACGGAGCTGCTGCACCAGGTGCTCAGAGATGAGGTTGTGGCTTGAGCCGCTGTCCACCATGATGATAATCGGGTGATCCCGCAGTGTGCCCGAGAGTTGCATGGTTTGCTAGCCGGAGATCTCGCCTGTCGAGGCACGGGACAACTCCAACCGGTGGAACGTAGCTCCGGTGGAGTCGAAAGGTGTGTCCTTCGATGAGAGCTCCACAGCCTCAAAGTCGGCCAAGGTAACCTCAGGGTCGACGTCGTCGATGATGACATGAAACTCCTTGACTGCGCAGACGTGGGTAGGAGAATAGGGAGGACAGTAGCGGAAACACAGTAGCGGAAACACAACCCCTTTCGACGGAGGTCGTCCAACTCGCGGGTGGAGAATCGCTGAGGAGGGGCTGAGCGGCCTGGCTGAGCGGCTGGAGGAGGCCGAGGGCTGGTGTCTCTGGAGTAGCGGTCTGCCACGGTTGGCCTCCGCGTGGAGGTCCGCCTGAAGACAGTGGTGGTCGAGGAGACAAATCCGCCTCCACGAGGCAGGCTATGTTGAGGGCCTCGGATACCGTCCGGGGATGGTGAGTGTGGAGCTGGGAGCGGATATGGGGCAAGAGGCCCTGCATGAAGAAGCCGAGATAATGATCCGATGGTAAGCCCAGAACATGGGTAACGAGGATCACAAACTCGTCGATGTAATCATCCAGTGCACTGGTTTAGCGGACCCCACACAACCGTTCGATGGCGGATCCGGAATAGCGGCTGTCATAGCGGCGGATCATCTCCTGTTTGATCTCCGACCAAGAGATCGTCGGGTTGGATTGCCGGAGCCATCAAGCCCAATGAAGGGCGGAGCCGTCGAGTCCCACGACGGCTGTAGAGACCTTATCCTGCTCGTGAGTGTGATGGAGGTCAAAGTACTGCTCCGCCTTTGCGATCCACCCAATCGGGTCCACATCGGCGAAGGTGGGGAGGTCCAATGCAAGGGTTGGACGATCAGGGGGAAACGGGGGTGCGGTCTCCCCGTTGTGCGGGAGAGGAGACGCCCCGAGGATGGACGCGTCGTTGGCCGGGCATGCGGATCCGCTGGCGGATAGTTGGAGAGCGTCGATCTTGGGGTGAAGGGAGAGCAGGGAGGCATGCATGGAAGCCACGATGGACTCCTGGACATCGACACGGTGTAGGAGGGCCTCGCTGGCGCACTATGATGGAGTCTTGGTCGTGGATCGGGTCGTTGGGGCCATGGTGCGACGCGAGCGCGGCGGGGCAGCTGCGGCGGTGTGTGGCCGAGGCTGGTGCGGCTATCCTGTGCGGTGCGGAGTGCCCGCGGCACGGAAAGGGGGCGGGGAGGGGCTGGTGCGACATTCCTGTGTGGCGCGGAGTGCCTGTGACGCGGGAAGGGGGCGCGGACTTCCAGCGGCGAGGTGGGGTGGTGCGGCTTTGTTGCGGTGTGGGTCGGCGATGCGGGGCTGCGGCGCTGGGATGCAGCGTGGCCTGGATGCGGCGGGCGCCAGTGCGGATTGTCCTAGGGCGCATGATCGTGGTGCGGAGGCGGCGCGGGATCACGGGTGCGGGCGTGGTGCGGGATGCGGCGCAGGTTGCGGCGCAGGCGGATAGTGGCGGCTGCGGCGGCGACTGGTACTCCGGCGGCCGGCGAAAAAGGTAGGTTAGACCAACTTGATACGAACCCGGCGCTGAGAGATCGGAGAGGGAGAGAGAGAGGGAGAGGAAGATAGGAGGAGAGTGGGGGGGGGGGAGTTAGGGTTAGAAGGAGGAGTAAAAAACACACATTTATCCGAGATAAAAAAAAATGCACGGTCCACATACCCTCTTATAATGGCGAGGGTCGAATACAATAAGGAAAGACGGAAATAAGGAAATACAGAAATAAGAAATAACGGAAATTACTAAAAGTGCGTCAACCAAACATAGCAACATATTTAATATTAAATATCCTCCGCGCCGATCCCGCTTGGGTCGTCCTCGTCGGTCAACTCGCCCGGTTCATCCTCATCGGTCCGCTCCACGTCCGCCACGGATATTCGTAACACGATGCCTTAGATGTGCAAAACAGAATTGAAGTAACTCCGCCCTCCAGGCATTAGGGCAGCTGCCTTCTGATAACCCAGCCACCTCCAGATTGCAGTGTCAGTATATTTTTGTTTGGTATTCTACTTCACTTAGTATCTTCACTAGAGTTTTAGACTTGTATTATTGGTATTTGGTAATTTCAACATTCATTTCTTTTATTATTGATATCGAGCTGACTTTTGAGCACACTGCAGTCGGCTCGTGGAGCAATGCTACACCGCTCGATGATCAAACAATCATTGAGTGTTGGTCGTTCTATTTATTGAGTTTGACGTTCAACGTGGTTGCCTTTTAATTCCTTCATTGCCTCAATAGACTAAATGCTCATAATTTCAATACTAAATACTCATAATTTCAATTTTAAAGAAACGGTCAATAATGGCCATGCAGAGGAGCAATATGGCTGCAGAGGAGCCTTGTTGTTTGTGTGGCACTCGAGCCTCCCATGTTGGGTGTGATATAATCATATAATGGGGCTATGTCCAATTCTAACGTAGTAGAGAGTCTACATGAGCATCAATTGTTTTGTTTGAGTTAAAGTAGGCAGTTGACCAATTGGAGATCGCCTGAGAGTCAGTGTTGTTGGATTTGATGACATCAATTGTGCATAGCCAAGTGGTTTTATATTTTGAAGACCCTCCGAATATGAGAACAAAGCCTTCTCAAGAAGAGGGGATTGATGCATATCCAGGTGCATTGATTTGGCTTGGAGCGGAAAAAGAGGATGTGCAGAGCATTGCAAGGGAAAATCTTAGGGAAAAGAATACTCTCTAGTTTGATTTGAAGGATGGTGGAGCTTTGGAACGAGCTTGGAGGGGAAGAAGAGGATGTGTAGAGCATTGGAAGGGTAAATTTGTTACCCCCGAACAATTACCGGAGGAGTCACTTCGTGTCGGGACCACCGGAGCACGCATATGGAGACCGTTGTGATAATTTCTTGTATCAATGAATTGATTGATATTAATTAATATCAATTAGATTAATTTATTATTTAAATTATTTGTATATTCTTGTTTGGTTTTTCTCCCTCAACTATATAAGGAGGAGGGGTTTAGGTGTTGGGGTATCTTGGATGTAATAGTAATTTTGGGCTTACTCGTACTTCCGGCTCAGTCACCTCTATCTTCAACGAAGGTATATTGTATTACGGCGATCGACACAGTTATTAACGCACAAAATTTGGATTTAGACACACCCGGGCACTATTGGATTCTAATTACGGCGATCGAATCAGTTATTAACGCACAAAATTTATATTTCGTCGACTCTCGACAAGTCTCTCCGCTCCGTCGACAAGTCTCTCCCAACTCCGACGCTCCGTCGACAAGTCTCCCCCGACTCCGTCGACAACTCTCTCTGCGACTCCGTCGAGTGGCGTCGACAAGTCTTTCTGACGGACATTTATTGATTTATATCGCGTCTTTAAGTCTCTTCCTCGGTTCCTCGCTTCCGGCCTTCCGGGGCTTGTCCGAATATCGCTGAGCCGAGAGAAAGACCCCGTCCTCGGTCCTTCTCCAGTTCTCCTCTCTTTTCCGATAGAGAGCTCCTAACGGCCCGACCTTTCCTCACCAAACGAGTCAACGACCTTTCTCCTTCGCCGAGAGAGAGAGACATCGCAGCTTCTCGCCTCCTCGTCGGCTCGCCCGATCTAAGATCACCGTAAGTCCATAATCTTCGAGTTAGAAGTTCAATTCCATTCCTCAAGTTCCAGATTTCTTACATCATGAAGTCTTTTCTACATATTTAGTTACAGCCTTATAGGTGTTCTTCTGCATAGATGGTGCTCCTCCGGACATTGATCTTTGCATCAACCCCGTTTCAATTCTTCCTGTAACAAGGAAATTTGTGGTATGTTTCTCTGAGCAGGAGTTTTTTGGTAGGATCTTCTTATCAAGTTTTCTACTTTTTTTTTTTAAATTGAGTTGAGGATTATAAAACATTGTCTTGAATTAGCATGTCTTTTACCTATTATAACTAATTCTGTTGAAAGAATGTTCTCGGTAATGAAGATTATAAAAAATCAGTTGCGGAACAGAATGAGAGATGAGTGAATGAGCGATTGCTTAATTGCTTATATTGAGAAGAACATTGTGGCAACCATTACTAATGAGGCAATCATCGCATATTATCAAAATATGTGTACTCGAATAGTAGTTTGTTAGTCGGTACATAATTTGACTTTTATTTTGATTAACTTGCATTTTTTTGAATTAATTTTTTTTTTATAATTAGTTATTTTTGTACGGTGCCCGGGTCCAACTAAAAACCTAGTTTCGCCACTGTCGTCCTGGATCGTGGATTCCGGGGCCACAGATCATATTACTCTGTAGACATCTACTCGGTACGCGACTATACAGACTCAATTTGGCCCAAGTTTATCACTGCGGCCAATGGAGAAACCACCCAGGTCTGCGGATTTGGAGAAGTGCCTCTTACTCCGTCTATCTCTCTCCGCTCTGTTCTTCTTGTTCCTAGCTCTCAATATAACCTTCTCTCTATTAGTCATCTTAGTCATGATCATGACTGCTCCATCTCCTTTTTCTCTTCTTTCTTCGTGGTGCAAAGTCGTCAGTCGTGAAATATTATTGGTAGAGGAAGACTGTCAAATGAGCTTTACACTTTGGACCTTACACCACGGTTCTTTTCTCTGTCACCTCTGTTGATTGGCACCGACATCTTGGTCATGCTCCTCTTCCAATCTTGCAGAAAGCTCTTCTAGATTTTTTTTTTTGGAATTTACATGTGAATCTTGTATCTACAGGAAACAACATCGCTCTACTTTCTCCGCTCATTCTACAAGGAGCCCTGCTACATTTGATTTAGTTAATACAAACATTTGAGACCCATATAAAACTGGTAGTTTATCCGAATATCATTATTTTCCTACATTTATCGATAACCATTCTCGAATAACATGATTGTATTTGCTGGGCGATCGCTCTGAATTACATGTATTTTGCTCCTTCACGCTAAGATTCGTACCCAATTATCGTGCTCAATTAAAATATTTCACACCAATAATGCGCGTGAATATACGAATAATGATTTCTAGGAAACTTGCACTATGCTAGGTAATATCCACCAATCATCCCGTGTATATACACCACAAAAAAAATGGTGTGGCCGAGCAGAAGAACTATCACCTCCTCGAGGTTGCCTCCTCCCTTATGTTTCAAATGCAGGTCCCCTAGATCTATTGACACTTCGTAGTCTCCGTTGTTTGCTATTTAATTAATCGCATGTCTTCATACACTCTCAACTTTGCGACACCATTTTTCATATTCTTTCATTCAACACCCTCTTCCCCTTGACTCCTTGTTTTTCGGAAGTGTTTGTTCGGTCCATCATCTTGACCCTGCCATGAGCAAACTAAGCCTGCGCACTACCAAATATATGTTTGTTGAGTACTCTCGCACAGAATAGAGTTATGTGTGCTACTCTCTTGTTGATCGAAAAACGGTTACCTCCGTTGATTTCACCTTCTTCGAGGATCAACCTTTCTTCTCCCTTGACTCCTCATGATAACTTCCCACCTTCTATCCTTAACGCACCTATCAACAACAACACACCTCCCCTGCTTCCAACACCACCTCCCGTTCTCCCCACACCGCCACCTCCTCCTCTCTGTGTGTATGCTCTCCGTCGTCCCCGGTCTGATACACTGAGACAGTTGCCCCCTACCGATGATGCTTCACGGCCAGCTAATCCCATTACGTCCTCCCCACAGGATGCAGTCTCTTCTACTGCTCACCCTCTCTTTCACAGAGCTCTATTTTACACTGCAATCACCGGTACCATCTGGAGACTTAATCTAGGGCAGATGACTCTTTCCAACTACCCTCTTTGAAATCATTTATTATAGCATTCACAAATTCATCCATCTGCTCCCACATTCAGCAATTCATCCATCTGCTCCAACATTCAGCAATTCACCCATCTGCTCCAACATTCAGCATTTCATCCATCTGCTCCAACATTCAGCAATTCATCCATCTGCTCCAACATTCAGCATTTCATCCATCTGCTCCAACATTCAGCAATTCATCCATCTGCTCCAGCATTCATCCATCTGCCCCAACATTCACAATTCATCCATATGCCAAAACTTTATCCACCCTACAGTACCTATACATGTTCACATCTTGCCACATTGCTAACAAGCAGCTCTATGATCACTAAATTGTCTCTTATTCTGAGATTTGGATGCTATTTTTATCAACGTTGTCAGGATCGCGATCCGGATCTCAGGATCGTGCGATCCAGCGATCCGGATCGCTGGATCGCGCGATCCTACGATCCGAAATCTTAATTTTGATCTGGATTGCTTTCGGCATCAAAATCTAGTGTGACCGGCGTGGATCACGTGCTGAGTCATAGGATCGCGTTCCACGCCCGATCTGAGCGATCCAGGCTTAAATAAAAAAAACCCGAGCCCGCCGTTATATTTTTCTCCCGCGTACCACAGTCTCGCCTCGCATAACCTAACACAAAAACCCTATTCTCCTTTGAGTACTCTCCGCGTGCAACATGCTTTGACGGCGTGCGGGCTTCGACGGCGTGCGGGCTTCGACGGCGAGCCACTGGCGATATTGTGCTCTCTCTGGCGAAGCCCCACCTGGACGACTCCACACCAGCTCTCTCCACTATTTCGCAGCTCAGATCTTACGATCCTCGCTTTTCTAATCGGTATTTTAGATTTTATTTCTCACTCTCGCATCTCGCACTCTCGCTTCGCGTAACCTATTGCACAAACCCTATTCTCCCGCTTCTCTCTCCATGCAGCGTGCTTTGAGGGCGAGTAACCGATGATATCGTGCTCTCTCCGGCCAAGCTCCACCCGGACCACTCCACGTTTGTTATTCTCTCTCTTTTCTAATCTGTATTTTTAATTTTCCCTGCTTGTACTCTTATTCAATAACCTCAGATCATCTTTATAAATCACCATTTATCATTTCATGTCTAGTAATTTTTGTTTCTAATTCTGAAGCTTTAAACCTATAATACCTCAAATCATGTTTAACAACTTTTGTCAATACTAGCTTGGATCTATCCTTTTCACCATCTTCTGAGTTCTGATGTTTTATTCTGTGTGGATTAATAGCTTAAAGTTATTTCAACTTCCAATATTGTGATTAATTTTTATGAATGCACATTTTCAATGTATTATGATTTATGTTGGTATACTGTTTAGATTAAATGCTTCCAAATAAGAGGGTTAGCTTGGAGTGAGATTAACGCTCCGTTTGGGAGGACTTATTTTCACCGGTCAAGCGGTAACAACCGCATGAACCGGACCTTAATTAAGACCCGGTTCTTGCGGTCGTAACCGCTTGACCGGTGTAAATAAGTCCCCCCAAACGGAGCCTAGATCGAATTCATTATAAGTTTATAACTGTAGGGCCATGTGTTTGAATCATGAAACCAACCACACAACAATGTAGAACTTCTATAAGTTTATAACTATGTTGTTTTTTTTAGTTCAATATCATTTTAAGTCTTAATTTATGAATGTAATAAGATCTTACGATCCTCGATCCGATCCAACCCGCCAAACGATCCTACCTAGGATCTGGATCCAAACAACCTTGATTTTTATTGTCCTTTTTGTAGTTCTCCCTCTTATCTCAAGGCCTACAACAGTAGAAGAAGAAGCTCCACTTGATTGTTGCCTAAAAACACAGTTTGGTGAGACCTCAATGATAGATATTATAGAATATTGAGAATTGCTTCAAACTTTTAGTGAAGTTCTGTTCAAATCTAACTAGTCTTTGCTGAAACTTTTGAAATCAATTGAACCGAGAATACTGGGTTTTGAATCAGTTCAATAAAAGCAATATGAAATCAACAAAACTAGAACTATCCTAAACATGATTGACTAGAGGATTTAAGTTTAACATTTCTCAAGTTAGATGTTTGCCAGCCTATTTGGAGTAAAATTTTCTAAAATATAACATCTAATCATGCAGAGATGCAGAAATGCTCTGACCAAATACCGATCACCATACCATTTCGGGAGGCCGAAACATACTGCAGTCACTTGTTCCTTTAATCCAACGCCGGATTTCGTTCCATCCGTAAACATAAACGACGTTCCAATTCTACCAGAAATCATGCAAAAATTCGCCTCACAAAGCGTGATAATAGCAGATCTGGATCCTCAAACTGCGAAATTCCTGATCGGAATCACGGGCCCGCTTCTATCGGCATTCAGCTTTCTGTTCATCGCCCGGATAGTCATGTCCTGGTATCCCAAGCTCCCAACAGAGAAGTTTCCCTATGTCATTGCCTATGCTCCCACAGAACCATTTCTACTTGCTACCAGGAAGGTGATTCCACCACTTGGCGGTGTTGATGTCACACCAGTGGTGTGGTTTGGTCTGGTTAGCTTTTTGAATGAGATATTAGTTGGTCCACAAGGGCTGTTGGTTCTTCTATCACAACAGGTATAAACTTTTCTGAATAGTATTTAAAATTGCGAGTAAAATTTCGATTTATTTATAAGATAGCATGATGTTTTTAATGCATTAATTCATCCGGTGCTGTTTGTTACAAATAATCGAGCAAAGAAGAAAGAATCGTAGAAATTACAAAATTGCATAACATAAGAATATACTTATTTCACAACAAATTAGGGTTGTCCACAGGCAGCACCAACTGTTCACTATGAAGAATTAGGGTTACAGGGTGAAGGAATTGTCAGTGATGATAGTATGGTAACAATTAGCTGAGTTTATGTATTATTTACACCAAATTTAAAATACTAAATACCAGAAAATCCTAAATGTAATACCCCACTGAGGGAAGAGACGTGAGGAGCATAAAAACTAGATTGCAAAAGTTAGGGTAAAACACAATATTCGTAGTCCTTATTTTCTCTAACGAGGATAACACAAGACACAACACGACATGTGATCTACAATGTGACATTACAAACAGAGAAATATTTTGAAGTATATTAATATGTTATGGACTTCGTGCCCAATTGTTATGTTATATTTTTATGTGGTGTGTAGGGGTTTATTACGAGTTCATTAGGTTTTATCGTTTTTTATATTAGTGTCGAGGATTTACATTTATGTCCTTGTATCTCCAGTATTTAAAGTACTGCTGGGTCTTGTAATGCAAGTAAGAATTATTCTCTTTTTCCTGTCTTTTGTTTATGAGATTTTTGTAGCTCTCTCCTCCCTAGCACACCCCGCCTAGGTAGCACGTGGTTCCGGCTCCACGATATCATCCGCCTTGAGCCATACTCCGGCGTGCCCGTAACATAATATTCCACTCCCCCCTCAAGTTGGGAGTATATGTCATTCTCAACTTTGATATGTTGCCATCAATAGGAGGAGCGATAATTGCTCTGAGACAAGAAGGGCAAACTCTAGCATATCTCAAACTCTACTCACGATGAAGAGCGAGTTGATATGTCTGTTGGACAAAATCTAAGTGATTATCACTCAAATCTATGTGGATTGCGGTTCGAAGTCTGTAACAGAATATAGATGCAGTTGCAGTGAATTCCTTTTGAATGTTATTCTTCACCACTAACTCATCAAAATAATCTCCATAATTAATAACATGCATGGATCCTTGACGAAGGGAAAATATTTGTCTGAGGAGGTGACTCTTGCATGAAGTTGACAAGTATCTCTGACATAGTCTCCACTTCATCTATACCTAACTAGAGATATAGCGAAGATGATCTCGCTCAGGGGTCCTCTCAATATTATCCTAGTACGCCACTGCCTGATTTATCTTGATAGTAGTCCATGTCTATTAGAGAATAGCCAAAAGAATTAGGACTCAAAAGATCATCAAATAGTGAGGCAACTCTCTGAAACCTATACCGGAGATCCCCCATTCCGCAAACAATGATCGTCGTTGTAGTCATCCCTAGCATGATCAAGTGTTGTTGAAGGGTCAATATGATACCTATGTGCATTGTGCTGGGGATGTTGGTGTTCCTTGTAGTAATTGTCCATCAACACGATCTCTACAAGTGAGGAGCTAGGGACAATGATGATCATCGTAATAGTATAACAATCTCTGCAAGGGACTATGAGATCTATTATAGATGAACTATGGATCCTCAAATAGAGGAGAAAGATGGAAACAATAAGTTGCCATAAGTGAAGGTATAGACACTACTATTGCGCATCAAAATAAAGTCCGAACATATGAATCTGATACCAAGACGTTAGGTGAATCTACATGCGGCACACACACACCGCCCTTACACAAAATGAAATGCAAGCGTGTGACCAATGCAAACGGATCCATGACAAATCCTAGAATGAAGATGCGAAAGAATGTAAGCACACAATTTGATGAGTGGGCTTTCACAACATAAACCTTAATGCAATGCTAATGCAAATGCCATAAATCTTACTGCGATGCAAATGCCCTAAACCTTAATGTGATGCCCTGCAATCTCCCCTACCATAAATCTACTGGATTATATGTAAGGGGAAAGATTTATGTAAGTATATCCAATGGTCAGGTTTGTCCAAAAGTAAATTTTTAGTTATTCAAGAGTAAATTCTTAGTTATGTCTGATGGTCTTGAATTCTTGATCATGAAATAAATACTATCTATTTCATGATCAAGATTACTCCTTAGTTATTGAGTATATTTTCATATATATAACAAAATATGGCAAAGTATTGGTGACACGTCTATATTGATTGTGGAGGAAAAATATTTGACTCTTTGTAAGTTTTAAAAGGTCCAATGTAAAACTAGAGGTTATAATAGTTTTTTAATTATGTGTCACATGTACTTTATCAAAAATAGAAAAAGATGAGATTTGTTAACCAATTGGATCCCTTGAGAGATCTTGACCAATCATAGTCAGTGCGTCCGTGGCTGGGCAGCCATTTCGCACGCACATGCGTGTGGCCTGAGCGCGCGCATGTGGCCCCCGTGCTCATGCGTGTGCGGCCGACCTGCTCGCCCAAAAACACCATGGGAGGAGGGCAAAGCCAAGCACATGCGGACGCGCAAGCCACAAGCACGCATGAGCGGCGCGCAAGCGCGCGGCTAGCAGGCGGTTGCGATTGCCGCGGTCGCTGCGGGCCTCCTTCGTCGCCGCCTGCCGCATGCCGCCTCCGACCGACACTGAGCAACTTGCGCTGGCGGCCCGAGCCGCCCGTGGGACACGCCCGTCATTTCCTAAAAATTGGGGTTCCTGAGCGCGTGCACGTAGCCCCCGTGCTCATGCGTGTGCGGCCGACCTGCATGCACACAGACTGCGCGCGTGTTGTAGCCCAAACCAGGCTCGCCCAAAAACACCATGGGAGGAGGGCAAAGCCAAGGACACACAAACGCGCAAGCCACAAGCACGCATGAGCGGCGCGCAAGCGCGCGGCTAGCAGGCGGCTGCGACTGCCGCGGTCGCCGCGGGCCTCCTTCGTCGCCGCCTGCCACCTCCGACCGACACTGAGCAACTTGCGCTGACGGCCCGAGCCGCCCGTGGGACACGCCCGTCATTTCCTAAAAATTGGTGTTCCTGATAACCGCAACGGAGCGACGTCATTCGTCAACACAAAATCCATCTCGACACAATTACCAACATATCTCTCAAGAAAACTATAAATAGACCCCCAAATCTTAAATTGTTCCTCCGCTCAGAATTCGCTCCGCTCAGAATTCGCTCTGCTCCCTCTCTAGACCGTCGAGCGGGCAACGCTCAACGCTGCAAGGTCACCCATTTTTCAGAAGGACGCTCTCATTCAAGCCATGAAGATTGTCCATTGGACGCTCTTGTCAGGGCATCGTAGACTTAGTTTATTTTCTATTCTTCTTATACTCGAAGCTTTGTAACGAAGAGGTGATATGTCACCCTCTGAGAAGACTTTGATTCTTGTAAACTCAACGAAATAGTAAAATTTGACCTGACACAATTCAAACCACGTAATTGCAACGCTCAACGCTGCAAGGTCAGCCATTTTTCAGAAGGACGCTCTCATTCAAGCCCTGAAGATTGTCCATTGGACACTCTTGTCAGGGCATCGTAGACTTGGTTTATTTTCTATTCTTCTTATACTCGAAGCTTTGTAACGAAAAGGTGATATGTCACCCTCTGAGAAGATTTTGATTCTTATAAACTCAACGAAATAGTAAAATTTGACCTGACACAATTCAAACCACGTAATTTTTCACAATTTTCTGGTTTTTCATGTAAAAAAAATCTCATCATTTGCTGTTATTTTTCATTGATTGTTTACACGTCTGATTCAATTCCGAGCTAAGGCGGTCCAATTCTCCAGCTAAAAAAAAATCAAGTGACCCACAACAAGACTCGACACAGATCCGACTGCGTGATTTTTTTTAACCCTTTCTGAATTTTTCACGATAAAAAAATCTCGTCATTACACAAGACTATGCATCTGGAAATCTAACTAATTCTTCATTCTCATCCAAACGAGTTCTGAAATTCTAAAAGTATTAAGCGGCCACATTAAAAAGAAATGTAACATTTGGAACAAAAAACCGCCATCATAGAACCTATATTTAGCATAAAAGTTGATGAAATTCTTTAGGTGAGGTCAGGTGTTCACGAACGGCCCCCCAATGTTCACAACCAACGCAGCAGTGCCAAACATTGCCAAAATATTTTCATCTTAAAAAAAAAGAACCAATGCACATTGTAGTTAAGCAATCCATTTTCAAAATTCCCATTGTCAAAGAAGATTAGCCTCCGAAGTTAATACCCTAAGCACCTGCTGTAGCAGAAAGGCATATATATATATATATCATGTGTGGCTAAGAAAATGTGAGCTGGATGGCGATGGTGTTATCAACTGGTGCATGCAGATTTGAAGTGATAGTCGTCGATTGTAGAATAAATATGGCCTACATCAACATGGTACTCAATTGCCTCCCTGTGCCATAAAAACCAAACAAATTATCATTATTATTATAAAATCAACCAAGTAAAACCAAATGAAGCCAAACAACTTGAGAGGGAGAAAGAGAGGAGGATAATGAGCCTACTTGATCTTTTTGTGAGGAATGCCCAGTTTTCTTACAACTTCATCCACATGCAATCCATGTTCACTTGCCCTAATAGTTTATGTTGACGGAAAATGTCAAAGCTACGAAATCGAAGCATTAGAGTTGGCTCAAATATGTGATAGTTGTTGTCCATCTTATGGCTAGGACGGATATAAATCAAATCGCAGCCAAGCCACGAGACAACTTGGGTTAGAATTGACTTTGGAATTTGATTCAAGCAAAGTCAACTCCTTCAAATTAAAGAAAGATCTAAATACCACAAAATGTTTCAAAAGTAAGATGGGGTGCAAAATTATCTCAAATCGTTTCAAATTCGGATCTAGTTTGAGTAAATCACCTATTAAAGAAAGATCTAAATACCACAAAATGTTTTTAAAATCAAATAAAACTAAAAAAGAAACACAACCATCAATCTAATGAAAACAATAAATTCATAACCAATAGTTCATTAAGAGAAAGGGTCATTTACAGGAACCTTCCCTCTATGTTTACTAAATAATAGGTTGCACCCCATCTTACTTTTGAAATTACAAAAATCTCGCCTGAGATTTTTCTATTTCATTACATTAACCTCGCCGAAGTTTACATTTCATATCATCTATGCACAAAAATATCCCCCCTAGTTCTTTTTTTGTAATTTTAAAAGCAGAGGTGCGCAACCTGTAATTATGTCAACTTGTAGGGGAAGTTTCATAATTATTTCTTAAAAGAAATAACATAATGGAAAATTAATGGCATGTCAAACTCTTCTCTAATTTGAAAAAATCACATTGCTTATAGTTTCCATTATTAAAATAATTAAAAAATATATATATATAATGTTTTGAAGAAGTCCAGCATGGCTGGTTCTCTCTTTCATGTAGATAATGACATGCCAAACAAAATACTCTTTTAACTAAAGGCATGGTATCAATGTGGCTATCCTAGTTAATAAGTTTTAAGACTAGAATCACACAACATCAAACTCCTGTAGCATTGTGCCCTTAATATTCATCTTATGCCCCTCGGTTGACAACAAATCTGTGTACGAATAAATTCTAGCGTCCGTCAAGGCTTGTGTGCAGCATTGTGCACTTATTTATGAATCTTGGGACCCTCCACCTATGATATATTGGGTGCTTTGATTATAGCAATAAGAGTGGCTTAATGAACAAACTGATGTTCCCTGGTTGTTATATAAGAGCAGGGACATTTTATATTAAATAAATAGCTTCAATAAAAGTTTAATTCGAAAAAAGAGAGAAGTAATTGTCTACTTACAGGCTTGCTGGTTCCTCAAAAACATCTAGTACCAATTTATAGATATCAGTTTCAGTATTATTATTCTTACTACCTGATCCTGGGGACTGAAGCAATGGGCAGGAGTTAATGAACTGGAGAGTACTGAAAATAAGAGCCATGTAAAAAAATTAAGGACGGCCTTGGCTGGAAGCCGGTGAGTTGTTTTCTCTTACTCGACTTGCGACAGTGTCTGAATTGAATGAACTTCCGGGAAATTGAGCACTGCCACCAACCTGCAGATAATACCCCCCATTAGTTCTGTCTGAACTCACACAACTAAAAGATTGCTTCTACTCTCAAAGAAAACACCATAATTTTGGGATTATTTAGGCCGTGGATCTCATGTCGTGCAGATTATGCAAAAAACAGCACGGCTTCGTGGACATTTGGATGTGGGCCATTTCGCTGTCTGTGCGCACATGAAGCCCTAAACCTTAATTTTAGAAATTTTGTTTGGAAAGTACAGCATTAATCTAACTAAAATGGGTAACAGCAGCGTATAGGAGTGACGAAAGGGTTGTTAACCTCTAAATCTGTAGGTTCTAATGAAAATAAACCTTTAATTTCAATTTCAAGGCTTCAATTCTATCAAAATGAGATCCAAAGTGGCCACTCAAGTGTACCGTTTAATCCCCACTAAGGTTCATTCATATAATTTTTTGTAGAAAACATGATGTAGAAATTATGTTAATATCTAGTTGAATCAAAAACAACTTGAAGCTTCAAGGGAGTGTAGTGTTCAAAATTATGTTGAATATATATTAGATTTTCTCATGACATGACATAGATTAGATGGTTAAATATAAAAATATATTAGATTTTTTTGCAGAAAATGTAATGCAGGCAAAAAAAAATTTATGTGGGCATAGTACTAATTTATTCAAAAAAAATTAATCAACAAATATACAAAAATATGTCTATATTATATTTATGTTACATGTTTTTATATAATGTTCATATTTTTAATGATTTTTTTTGTACAATATATCTAAATATGTTTAAATTTTTAATAATTTTTTTTGTAGAATGTGCAATTATAGAAAAATATCTTTTTTTAATGATTTTTTTAGCACAGTTTTTTTGCAAAATGACACTGCCATAGTGCCATTAATAATTGAACTCGTCACCTTTCGCTCAAAATTATAAAAACAAAGACCACTATGCAAATCTTATTTTATTGAAATTTTTATGAATAGCTACGAGATATAATGTATATATCAATTATAAAAGATCAAAAAATAATCTTAGTTTAATTTCTATTAATGAATTAAAAAAAATAGTGGTCTTAGTTTTTTATAAGACCACTATGCAAATCTTATTTTATTGATTTTTTTATGAATAACTACGATATATAATGTATATATCAATTATACCAGATCAAAAAAAATCTTAGTTTAATTTCTTTTAATGAATTAAAAAAAAAATCTGTTGTTTGCCCACACGGGCCCTATGTGACTCTGCCATAATAATATGCAATAACTAGTAAATGATAAGAAGATATTATGATAGAGAACTAAATATAGATTTTATTTAACCACAATTAAGGTGTAATATCAACTTAGGCTCCGTTTGGCGGGGACTTATTTTCACCGGTCGAGCGGTCACGACCGCATGAATCGGACCTTAAATCAAGGTCTGATTCATGCGGTCGTGACCGCTCGACAGGCGAAAATAAGCCCCTCCAAACAGAGCCTTAAGAGTTATGCAGAAAATTATTAATATTTTAATTGAGTGAAAAAATGAAAATGTTTATCGGCAGTAAAATTTGATGATTTGGGAATGTGAAATGGTGTTCAAAAAATGAACCAAGTAGAGGAATATGAAGTTTTGATGTGAAATGGAGTTCAAAAATGAATAAAAAAGAAGATAAATGAAATCTAATGTTAATGATACATAATATAAAAAAGGGCAGCCCGGTGCACAAAGCATCCCCGCACAGCGAGGGCCCGGGGAAAGGTTCCCCAAGGGTGAAATGCAGGCAGACCTTACCCTGCATTTTTGCAAGAGGCTGCTTCCAGGACTCGAACCCGTGACCTCAAGGTCACACGGCGACACCTTAACCGGTGCGCCAAGGCTCCCTTTCATAATATATAAGTAAATTATTAGGTGGTATAATTGTTAAGAATATTTGTGCTTATAAAAAAACTAGAGTTCTAATTATAATTAACATATAGATTTTCATTTTAAGCTGTTTGGAAATAATGATAAAACCACCTTGGGCCAATTAGAGTTAGTAAAGCTAGGGCTGGACTCATGGAGCCATGAGTGGCCTGGTAGATTTGGCAATCCTACCAACATAAAAAAGTATGGAATTGGGTATATCATAAATTAATGATGAAAAAAGCAAATACAACAAAAACCTTCTTCCCACTGTGGGTTGCATGAATTTGAATGCAGTGGATGAAATGGAGAGGAATTTCATTGTAGTCAACCACAGCCCTGAAAAAGAATGCAATCAACAATACTTTACCAACAGTTATAGGCTTTTAGCAGCATATGATCTTCTTTGATCATCAACTAAATAATATACTGACTGGATTTGATTACAAGGGGAAAAAATAATGAATGAAAGAGTATTAATGCCCCTATTATCAACTGTTTCTCTCCATTTTAACTCCAATATG
The DNA here is from genome assembly GCA_039513925.1 of Platanthera zijinensis. Classification (NCBI taxonomy): domain Eukaryota; kingdom Viridiplantae; phylum Streptophyta; class Magnoliopsida; order Asparagales; family Orchidaceae; genus Platanthera; species Platanthera zijinensis. Next base: position 166,040,694 of record CM077089.1, on the reverse strand, counting down.
GCAATGTGATGTTATCCTTCTTTATGTATAGATATTATGCTTTAATTTGCAAATAACAAAGTTGATAAAGGATAGTGAGTTGATAAAGGATTTGATTGTGAGCTGTGATTCATGAATGTCGTGACCGATGTTGTGCCAAACGGGTGTTTTATGGCGGTGACGTTTTTGTTTAAACTCACCAAAGGAAAAAATGTTGTTCCAAACAAATGAACAAACCCTAAAAAAAATTATAGAAAAACACAGCTTTATGTGATTTAGTCGAAGCCTGGTTGACCAAATAAAGCAAGAAAGGTTGCGCAAGTAAATACAGATCAAATAAACTCATTCTAAAATCCAAACATGCAGATATCTCAATACAAATTAAAGCCGAATTCACTGAGCAGTCAAAAGAACATAATATCATCATTCTTAGCCATAATCTGCAAAGGGAGGCTAGAACTGTGAAGGATGATGTGTTATAGTGGAAATATACTCAACAATTTACTCTAGCTAAATTTCTGCATAGACAAAATAACTACTATAATTCCAATAAAAAGATGGTGGGCGAGTCAAGTTGAGAAAGGGCAGGATTCAACATTGGTCTAGTGAAGTGATTAGAACTCATTTCCAAAAGTGATCCAAGAATTTGAAACTGAATAAAACATAACAGTTCTAAGTTTCTAATTCTTGAAACTTACCTTGAAAAGATGAGCAATTGTCCAAATGTTTTGTTTTTAATAAAAAAATTCACACAAACACAAAGGGCTAAGGAGTACTTTTAAGTCCCCTTTTAGCCACACATTTTTCTCCCCATCACCTTCTATAGGGCTCTTCTCACTTCATCTCCCTCCCCAGGCTCTCCTCCTAAGCATTCTTCTATTATAGCCTCTTTCACCTAGAATAACTTTGCATCTTACGTCACATATCTTCTCTATCATAGTTCACATGTTTTCATTTCATGATTGATCTCATAGTTAGAGCTTTCTTGCCAAAGTATTTTTCTTCCTCTTTTTGGTGCTCTTCTTTGAGTAGGTTTGTGTAATCTTGGTATATATTCTTCAAAGCTTCATGGCTATCAACAGGGGGAGAGCAAACAACATCTACCTTCAGCCAAAAAGAAATATGAACGCCTCTACCTTACCATAGCCATTTCCCTCTCAATTGACCACCATTTTTGACGTGTAAGTAGTCAAAATTCATTTCCTCGAAAAGAGGAATCCAAATCCACCATCTATTTTGCAAAACTCTTGAGGGGGGCGTGCTGGGATCCCACCCCTAGTTATCAAAAGAAGAAAGAAAATTACTACTACTACTAACGGTTAGAAGAAGATTCTACACTATCCATACTTAACTTTTTAGATTACCAAACACAACAACTCATTTATCATGAAGAGACAGAGATTCAAAATAGACTCCAGTGCAAATTATTGGCTGGACGGAGATATTCAAACTGGAGAACATTCCTCCAAGTATACTTTTCTACAACACCAGTGAATTCAACAATAACATTAAGTCAAGCTAAAAACATGAAAATAGACTTCATCCAGGCAATACATTAAAATTTTCTATCCTTTCAAAATAAATTACATAAAAAAATTATACATTTTTGCAATAGAACAAATGTCTGACCACATGTAGAAACAAAAACATTCAGCTTACCGAATCGAAAAGGCTGAGACTTGCATCTTCCCCTGTAAACTCTTTAAAGTACCAATGACTGTAACATATACGCCATTCCTATGAAAAATCGAAGGAAGACATCATGAATAGTCTGTAGTAAGAAGAACAAGAGAACTGCTCAAACACAATTGTTCAGCTAACCGAATCAAGGCAACTTCGTTTGCATCAGCGGTGTCGTTGACCCTACAAACGGACACAGAAGAGGATCAAACTAATTCTTCAAAGCATTGTAAAACACAAAGTCACTTAATTAAGGGCAGTTGGAGGGGGAGCAATACCATCTGATTACGTTGATCCGGCCGGTGCCGTCATCAAGCGTAAATGTCACATCCGTGGATTTCTCCGACTTGCTCATCGCGAGCCCAACAAGTCGTACCTGTTTTTTTTTCTCAGGGTATATTATTAGGGTTTCATGAACAGCTGAGAGATTATTGGGGGAAGTAGGAAGAAAAATTGCCGGAATCGATGGATTACATTGGTGACATCTACGCCGTCGACGGCGAGGCTGTACTTGTCGTCGCTAGATTGATATGCGTCGTTAATCTGCTTCACAGTTAGTGGAATGACGCCGTGGGCTGTGCGAAGCTTGGGAAAAGGAAAAGAGAAGATTGAAAATGGAGGAAACGATTTCAAATGCTATGATCTGAATAGGGATGATCGTATACCTTAGAGAGTGAGGAATCGGCGGGTTGGGTCGCCTGAGATGACATGAAGCCACCGCCGCCGGAGAAGAGGGAGGCTCCGCCATCGAATTGGGTGAAGGACATGGCTTGCTTTCGGCTGGATCAAAACCCTAGAAAGCTTCGGCGTGGCTAAACCCGTCCTGTGTAAAAGACATCTAAGGGCAAAGAAGCGCGGGAGTTTGATGGCAATCAGACCATTTCCCGCCAAATTTATATCAACGACTTTGAATTTGAGAAATAAATAAGAGCAATGTTATAAGCACATCAATATAGAATATTAGCACACCAAATTTAATTCAAAAGAACACAAAAATCCTAATCTCCCCTCCATTAAGAGCACACTGGTTCTTTTCCCTATTTCTGCTCCGCCTTTCGCGAGACCTAGGGTCTGTTTGGGAGGGCTTTTTAGCTCCTTTTCATTTTCTGAAAAACGCTACCACACTTAATAGACCGTTTGGATTGTCTATCGGTGGGAAAAGCTACCGCAAAAAACTCCATTTGCTCATCTTTTGGAAAAGTCACATGTCACCTACTTTTTAACCTTTTCGAAAAGCACTTTCTCATCCAAAAATATTTCTCTTAAAAAAATCTACAACTTGATTTTTTTGGCCTTGGCGCGATTTTTTTCCCGAGCGTAATTTTTTTGCCTGGGTGTTTTTTTTGCCCGACGCGAATTTTTCGCCCGGGTGCGAATTTTTCGCCCGTGGGCGAATTTTTCGTCCGGGCGCGAATTTTTCGCCCGGGCGCGAATTTTTCGCCCGGGCGCGAATTTTTCGCCCAGGCGCGGATTTTTCGCCCGAGCTAGCATTTTTCGCTCTGGTTGACATTTTTCGCCCGGGCTGGAATTTTTTGCCCGGGCGCGCAGTTTTTCGCCCGGGTGAGTTTTTTTCGCCCGAGTGCGGTTTTTTGCCCGTGCATGATTTTTTTTCGCCCGAGCGTGTATTTTTTGCGCGAGCCGGTTTTTCGTCCGGCGTGATTTTTTCGCTTGGGTGCGTTTTTTTCATCCGGGTGCCATTTTTTGTCGTCGCACGATTTTTTTCGTCCGAGCCGATTTTTTTGCCCGGGCGCGATTTTTTTGCCCGGACGCGCTTTTTTCGCCCGGGCGCGCTTTTTTCGCCCGGGCTTGATTTTTTTGCACCGGCGCGATTTTTTTGCCCGGGCGCGATTTTTTTACACTGGCGCGATTTTTTCGCCATCGCGTAATTTTTCTCCCCCGGGCGATTTTTGCGCCCGCACACGTTTTTTTTCGTCCGGTCGCGATTTTTTCGCCCGGTCGCGATTCTTTAGCCCGGTCGCGATTTTTTCGCCCGGTCGCGATTTTTTCGCCTGGTCGCGATTTTTTCGCCCGGGCGCGATTTTTTCGCCCGGGCGCGATTTTTTCGCCCGAGCGCGAATTTTTCGCCCGGGCGCGATTTTTTTGATCGGGAGCGGTTTTTCCCCCGGGCATTATTTCTTTCGCCCGGGACCGAATTTTTCGCCTCGACGTGATTTTTTGCCCGTTCGTGATTTTTTTGCCCGGTCGTGTATTGTTTTCGCTTGTAAGCTATTTTTTTCGCTTTCGAGCGGAAATATCAAGTCCGTGCGAAAAATTCTCGTCCGTGCAAAAAATTCGCGTCCGGGCGAAATTTTCCCGCCTAGGCGAAAAATTAGTGCCCGTCTGAAAAATTCGCGCCCGTCCGAAATATTTGCCGTCATCCGAAAAAATTTGTGCTCATACGGAAAATTCGCGCCGTTCAAAAAATTTGCGTCCGTCCGAAAAATTGGCACCCGGCCGAATAATTGGGACACGGCCGAAAATAAAGGGTTTGGCCGAAAAATTGGCGCCCAGGCGAAAATATAGCCCCCGAGCGAAAATATCGCGCCCGGGCGAAAAATTCACGCCAGGGCGAGAAAAACCACCACCCGGCGAAAAATTCGCTCCCGGGCGAAAAAAACTTTCCCCGGCGAAATAATTGCGTCTTTTCCCCGGACGCACATTTTTAATAAAAAAGTTACCGCAACGGAGATTTGTCAAACGATTTATAAAGTGTTTCTCCTTTTTGAAAAGTTCTGCAAAAGAAGTTCACCCAAACAGTTCTCCTTTTCTAATAGACATTTTCCAAAAGCTCATTTTCCTACCATCCTTTTGACACCGCTCCTTCTCCTTTCTGAAAAGCCTTCCCAAACAGGCCCCTAGCTGCATGCCTCCCTTTCTTCCAAAAATCACGACCTTGACAGCATAGGAGGAGTTCGCCGGCACAAAAGCAGTTCGCCGGCGCCGAGAAGCTTCCACACGTATCGTGTTATATTTATTTTTCCAACATAAAATCTCATGTAGGTATTGAAGTCGCTTATACATTAGATCTTTATCATTACATATGACTTTAAAATAAAGGCATAAAATATTATTTTAAATCTGAATCTATATTTTATGTCACTACCCTGAAGTTGTTTCAAATATATGCAGCACTATGAAATATAGGAGAGGCGGAAGCACGAGAAGGGTGAGTGCGAATAAAAAATATTTTTTGTACATTGTTTTCTAATATGAATTCTAAAAGTCTAAAAAAATTAAAAAAAGCTCAAATTTTGAGTGCAAATAGTCAAAAATATGATGCTAATATCAGCGCCCTAAATAAAAGAGGTAAATATGTTTCTAGGAGTTTTTTTATGACTTTACACAAATCTATTAAGCTAGACAGCTCTCGGTTGCCAATGGGGTTCGCCCGCTCCGTGATATGCTCTGTGACTGTGAGTGTGTAAAATATGTTAAAAATATGATTAAAATCAATTAATCCTTTTTTTATCGATCTCGCAATCTGCAATATAGGCTCCGTTTGGGGGACTTATTTTCACCGAACCGGACCTTAATTAAGGTCCGATTCATGCGGTTGTAACAGCTTGACCGGTGAAAATAAATCCCCTCAAACGGAGCCATAATCCGACGCATCTAAAAGGGGTTAAAATGTTCATAAATTGACTCTCAACCCCATTCAAGAAACCTTGTTGCTTCTTCAAGCTAACAACGCCTACAACATGACACAGGAAAATAAAATGTGGGTTCATGATGAGAGCTCTTTGTCAATCCCCATAAATATATATTCCAAAGGTTGTTGAAAATCCGGCTTCGAAAATTTAGTGGTGGACAGAAAATTGGTAATGAGGATGCATAATTTTTTAAAAAATAAAATTGCACAAATATTTCTTATATTTTTTTTAATTAAAGGAATATTTTTTTTTCCAGAAAATCCTTGAAGTACGATAATGGAGGTGCACAATATTTTCTTGTCCTATGTGGCTATGTCCGCCCCTCATCATAGAAATGCTTCACTGAGTTCTAGAATTTTAACAAATGGATCAGACATTAACGATTTCATCTTATCAGAACTGATTATCTCTCATCCGGCCATTTTGAAAAGAAATCCAAACCATTTTGAAAAGCAATGAAGGGTCAATGCCCCTCGGGTTCCCCCTTTGTATCCGCCCCGACAAAAATTGCTATTAGGATCCTCTCCATTTATGACGAAATGGAGGGGATCCATTTCACGGTCATGATGGAGTTCTGATTGATCCAACGGGTTCAGCATTTCTCAACCTTTTATATATTTTTTTTGTCAAAAAAATCTTGTCCATAAAATAATAACTTTTGGACTTGCCTTGTCCACACAATACTGAAATGGAGAAGATCCGAACCCCAAAAATTGGATTACTAGGATTGCCCAAGAACTCCATCATAGTACTTGGTTTTCTTAGACTCCATTTGGCGCGACTCTTTGCTCCAATAAATTTGGGCATAAACGTCACCATCATAAAATATATGTTGGCATGAAAATAATTTACCAAAAAAAGAAAAATAGTTTTGTACATAAAAAAGGTGATTGTTAACCGCAACCAGTTATTGGCTAGTCGCACCCCAAAATCTGCTAATTTTTCGCGCCTTTTCGAAATACGTCTTGTACATGCAATTTCAGGAAAAAGTGTTCAACACGAAAGTTGTAGATCTCGACGAGATCTACAACTTTCGTGTTGAACACTTTTCCTGAAATTGCATGTACAAGACGTATTTCTGAAAGGCGTAAAATATAAGCATATTTCCAAAGTACGCCTTGTACATGCAATTTCAGGAAAAATGCTCAACACGAAAGTTGTAGATCTCGACGATATCTACAACTTTTGTGTTGAGCACTTTTCCTGAAATTGCATGTACAAGACGTATTTTGAAAAGGCGTGGAAAATAATGAGATTTTAGGGTGCGACTAACAAATAGCTGGTTTGCGGTTAACAATCACCTAAAAAAATGAATGGAATTCCTTGGATGAGGGCGGGGGCATTCACGAACGGCAGTAGCCGTCACAAACGGAATCCATTAATGGCATTTTTAACTTTCTCCAAAATGATTCTAACGTGCAGCTGTTATTGTGAAAGCTGCTGCGATGATAAAGATTGACAAAATTTTCATGTTTTATGTTTATTCACTAACTGCCTAGTATTAACTTTGTTCCTCTCTTTAAAGAGTATATAGAGGACGAGGGCGCTATTTTATGTATATACTCTTGGCTTTGTGCACACCATTGCTATGTGCATATCTTGAAATTTTAATTGCAGGCCAAAATTTTAATTGCAGGCCAAAATTTTAATTGAACACCGAGTGATTGTTTTTTAGGAATAATGCTTGGAATCAAGGGTGGCTTGGAATCAAGAAGAAATCAACAAATAAATCAACAATGAAATCTTATTAGGTTCTTGGTTAACTTGCAATCGAAACTGCAGCGCGGGGAGGGGGAATGTTTTCAACTGTGTTGGTTGGAGGCTAGGCGGTCGGGGAGTTCATCGGCACTGGAGGATACAGAGAAGGATGGAGGATCGTGCTCCGCAATCGGGTGTTGGTCGGCCTGCGACATCAAGAGCTGTGGGAGTGTGAGACTTCGATTAGGCCGTGAGATGCACGAGAGATGTGGGTAGGCCACGAGACGCGGGTGTGCACATAATAGCACCGATTTAATAGAGTTTAAAATTTGATTTGCATGTGCACATAAAAAACTATGGTGTGCATCTAACAACAACAATCAAACATTTATCACACTATAGTGGGGTCAGCTATATGGATCCTTTGCCTCAATTGTGCTCTATCTTTAGAAATAATCTCACTAATGTCTAAGTACATCATGTCTTTCCTTATAGTTTCATTCCCAGTCCTTATTGGTTTACCCCTCTCTCGTTTAACATGTCTAGTAATTATCCTCTCACAACACCTAACAGGTGCCTCTAATGGCCACCTTTGTACGTGTCCAAACCATCTTAGTCGAGCTTCTCTCATTTTCTTTGCAATTGGTGTTACTCCTATCTTAACCCTGATATATTCATTTCTAATTTTATCCAATCTCGTATGTCCACACATCCACCTAAACATTCTCATTTCAGTAACTTCAACTTTTGCTCATGTAAACAATTCACTGCCAAACACTCAGAATCATAGAACATTGATGGTCTAATTGTAGTACGCTAAAACTTGCCTTTATGTTTTAATGGTAATTTACGATCACATAAAATCATTGACGCGTCTCTCCCCTTCAACCAACCAGCTTGGATCTATGTCACATCATCATCAATACTTCCATCATTTTGAACTACCGATTCAAAATATTTAAAACACACTATGAGAAATATCTTGATCACCCAACTTAATAACAAAGTCATTCATCCTTCTCTAAATTTAAGCTCCATACACTGTCTTTGTCATGCCCAACCTAAAACCCTTCTATTCTAAAGTGCGTCTAACACCTCCCTACATGTAACCATAGAGAACACCTCGGCATATTCTTAATAATAATTTACTAGATGAAAATAATAATTATGATTACAGAGCCTGATTATATCGTAGTAAAACGTTTGAGGCGTACGATGGCCAAATTTTTGTATACGGCCCACCTAATTAGATTTGGAGACGGAATCATTGTGATAATGCCACGTGACAGTTATAAAAATAGTTGTGCCACGCGGAGATGATTAATGCTCGCCAAGATATCATGTGCTCGCCCAAAATATCATTTCTGGTCGCCTGGATGCCACTTCTGCTTTTTAAAAGCACTTGTTCAAATCTGGGAGGCCCGAATACAAAATTACTCGGATGAAAGAGGCCACAAGAATTTAATCCAAGCTGAGGACCCACCTCAACGAGAGTCTAAAAATACCATCTATTTTTTTATACCATAAAAACAATAATTTTTGGACAAGTAATATATAAAAGCTATAAATACAATTAAAAAAAATCAACTTTGACCCTTTAAAGGCAAAAAAAAATTTGATTGTAAATACAATCGCTTTGGCCATACATTTGATCACGTTTGAAGACTATAGGATCGTATTTAGTATCTCGAATGCCTAAAAAATTAGGTGATTGTTAACCGCAACCCGTTATTGGCTAGTCGCACCCCAAAATCTACTAATTTTTCGCGCCTTTTCGAAATACGTCTTGTACATGCAATTTCAGGAAAAGTGTTCAACACGAAAGTTGTAGATCTCGACGAGATCTACAACTTTCGTGTTGAACACTTTTCCTGAAATTTCATGTACAAGGCGTATTTCTGAAAGACGTAAAATCTGAGCATATTTCCATAGTACGCCTTGTACATGCAATTTCAGGAAAAGTGCTCAACACGAAAGTTGTAGATCTCGACGATATCTACAACTTTCGTGTTGAACACTTTTCCTGAAATTGCATGTACAAGACGTATTTTGAAAAGGCGCGAAAAATAATGAGATTTTGGGGTGCCACTAACAAAAAACTGGTTTGCGGTTAACAATCACCAAAAATTATAGGCTTACAAACATGTAAATTTCTTTCAATGCGAAAGGTATGGCACATGAGAGAGATAAATTCATGGTGTTGAGAATATAATAAAGACGCACGTCAAGAAATTCATATCTCAGTAAGGCTTACTTATATTTCACCTTTGTGGTGGGACCTTCCCCAGACCCTCATTGTGCGGGGATGCTTTGTGGAACGGACTGCCCTTTTAATACATATCTTGAGCACCTCCACGTGAATTATACAATCAATTCATTTTAAGTTGAATGCTGAGATTTTTAACGTGACGGACCGCTCAGCCCAAATTTCAAATTCACCCAATTAAAAAAAATTTCAGGGTGGTGTTAGCTAAAGGCCATTCATGCATATAACCCTGCATCAAAAACTCGTGTAGTAACACTCGTCTATAATCAATTGATTTCGTAATACCCACAACTCTCTTATCTAGGAGGTTTGGGGTTCAAGCTCCAGCCTCAAGAACCAACCATTGGAACTAGCGGTGGTGGTCAAATCAGATCTGAGGAGATAGATTGAGGTTACTGATTTGTGACCTATGGCACACCCACAGCAAATAGGGACATTACAAACCATGCATACACAAAATATCCCCTAAACACAATAACAAAGCTAGCGTTTAGAAAAGAATGAAGCCACAGCAGGCATATAAATGCATTTTTTATATAAATTAATACTATATATATATATATATATACTATCAGGTGGAAAAGATGAAAATTAATGCCATTCTGAACAATAAAAAAAAGATAGAAATGAACATATATCTGTAATGTGTTCTGCAGGTGATGAATCTATACATCTATAAGGGGTGGAGCTACCAGCTTGGACCTCTCTAATGTCATAAAGCAGCCAATAATGTTCCTGACCCTGCGGCACGTAGGAAAACCCAAAAAATATTTCTTCGGCACGAACAAATAGGATTGGGTAACTTGTAGAAAAACTCGGGGGGTCAAGAAGCAATAAGACGTGCTTGGCGTACAGTTTGGGACGGACAATTTCTACCAGAGCTCCGTCGGGGTGAAGGCCAGTGATTGTGGAATGCGGCCAGAGATCCTTTATCGCCATTGTGCCCTATCTTTAGTCATAATAAACATGAAAAATAAATTGTGATTTTCGAACCGTCACCGGGATGTGAAACGCGACAAGAGACACCGCTCCGCCGTACAAGAGCAAGCATGGTCATGCTTGGATAATGAGCACGATGCACAATCAATGCGGTGCCAAAGAGACCCTAAACCAATTTTTGTTCAAACTTGAGCACAAATGATGCTTAGGTAAAGTTTATGATAAATGCATACTTAGTGTGATAAGAAAAGATTAATACGATTATTTAACCAAAATGTTTATAAAAATGACTATAATCATAAAAGAACTCGCTACAACTTTGGTTGCAATTAAGAACACCTTTTTCACCCAAGGCACATGATTCAGTTCCAAAAGCGATTTCGCGTTCAGGTGACAGTAATTCTTACTTAATTATAGCAAGTATATGAAACAACATGCTTTAATTTCACTCCATAACTCTTATATAAAGCAAAAGAATAGAGCCGAAGTTCATTTCCTAACCAGAGAGATAGAAAATATAAACATTAGTTATAGCAACAAGCCTATTTACATGCAAATACATAAAGCAATAAAATATATCACAATGATATACTAAACAAAGGGAAAGTCTTGTTGGAAATGTCACGCAATGTCGGTCTATTAATGTTTTGTAGTAACAGTTGGGTTTAGACTCACATTGTATGTCCGTGTTTAAGAGTCTATTGTAATGTTATAAATAGTCCCCTATGTGTAAGAATAAAGTATTCATCTATTGTCATTTCTATTTTACAATATGGTATCAGATGGAGGTTTCTGAAAACCCTAAAATTTTTCTTGTGCGCTTCAAATTCCCGCTTGCGTTTCTGTTTCGACCTCCACCGTCTGTGCGTAGCCGTAATCTCGATCCTGCGCTGCTAAAGCCTCTGCAGAGCGACTCCCGTCCCCTCGACGAGGACTTCTACTGCTCTCCGCCGCTCTTCCAGGACATCGTCGCTTCTCGTCACAGTTCCCGTCGGGGACATCTTCTTCGATCTCCCTTCCAGATCGATCTTGTTGCTGCCTGCATGTGGCTGTTGCGGTCGACTCTGTTGGCTCTATCTACCTTCCGGAGCAGGCTCTCCATTGCTCCCACCTCACTGGGCTCCCTCAGATCCAGCGTCGCTGCTCACTGCTGATGAAGACGATCTCCCTGCTCCCAGTTGATCTTCCTCCATGTTCCGATCGCCATTTATGTCTTGTCTTCCAGATGACAACACCTTCTGATCTAGTCGATGCTTCCTTCGTCATGCCCGGCTGCTGCTCTTGTCAACAATCCCACCCGGCCCTCGTTGCTCCTGTTCCAGTCGATTACTTCTTCGTTCCGACTGTTCTTGTGAAGTTGTCATGCCCTGCGATTCTAGCAGTGTTTCCGCTGCCGCTACTGCCATCTACTTGCGAACCCAACGACTCTAGCAGCTGCCCCTCTGGTTTTTATGGCTTCCAACAGCTGTTACCCCTTCTGGGATGTTGATCTCTCACGGATGCTGAAGTTGTGTTTTTTTAAAATCATTTTATGTCTTTATAGTCTTCTTGTTGTTTGTATTTTCTTATGGTCACGTTATGCCTATATGCAGGTGTTTTTCACGCGAGAGGGAGTGTTTGAGACAAAGGCGACACGGATGATCTATCTCGACCTTTCGCCTTCGTTCCACACGACCTCTAGTCTTTTGTCGAATGTTAGCATCTCCACATATTTCTTTTGATTAGTCGTGTGTTAAAATGCGACTGATGTTGGTGTTCTAATCTCAGCGGGTTGTGTCATGTGGGATTGGGTCGTGTGGGACCGCCCTTTGTGCAAATTATCCCGAACAGATTATCCCCGACGGATTATCCCGGATCATCTGTTTGATATTTGGCATCACACCGTTTGTTTCCATTCGCATGGTGTGCGTGTAGGTGATGTTGGTTGACCTTTTTATCCAGCGGATTGTATCGTGTGGAAGTATCCCTTGTCACCTGTATGTTGATTTCTTTCCTGCGAGTCCACACCATGTGTGAGACCTGCGTCGTGTCTGGGTCTACGTCATGTGTGGCTATGCCCCCGACTTGATTCCCCGATTCGGATTTTTCCCTGGTGGCTCGTTTGTTGTTTTGTCCCGCATCGCCTACCTCCATTGTCGTTATTTGATGTGTTCAAGCTGAAGGTTCCCCCTTCAGCTTGAGGGAGAGTGTTTGAAAAGTCACGCAAAGTCGGTCTATTAGCGTTTTGTAGTAGTAGGGTTTATTCTCCACATTATTTGTCTGTGTTTAATAGTCTATTGTAATGTTATAAATAGTCCTTTGTGTAGAAGAATAAAGTATCCATCTATTGTGATTTCTATTTTACAACAAGTCTTACTCTGTGTTGGCTGCACTTAAGGCTTCAAAACTCCTCCAGTGAAGAGATCTTAATTAAAAAATTAATTTGTCATGAGTGCCAACGCTAGGTTATGAAATGTAAAATTCAAAGGCGGCTAACAACTAAAATTTTTCATTTCATTTCATTTCATTTATCAACATAGGCACAAGATCAGGACATTTTCATTCAATGGTCATGTCACTCAAAGGTTCATAACCATGCTCTGATACCATTTAATTGTAATGACTCAAATTTGTTAGAAACCGCCATAATTTAAACTTTTCATTTTATGTATCATCTGATGCACAAGATCAGAACATCTGGCATACATAAAATAATTATCATTTCATGACAGTTCGGAGGTCCTGAAAGATATCGAACAGATGAAAAAGATTGTCATGCACAAAGTATAGGATATTCCGTTCAACCCACATAGCCTTTGTATTCTCGTGGTGCATAGACATGTGATGTCTCACTGTCCATGAAATTAAGGATCCAAGATTGCGTGCATCTATCATCCCAGAGTCATTGCTCGGTAGGCTAAACAGAGGTATCATGAGTGATATGATGAAGACCTTTGGTCCGAGGACTTGGCGAACGGAGCATACTCACTCAACACCATTTTTCTTCCCAGTAAGGGGCATGGTGGTAGTGCAAAGTTCGTCTGGGATGTCAAGGAGAGGGTTCGGAGCGAGCGCGGGGAGAATGGAGGGAGAGGGCGCATCATTCATTCCCGCGTTATGAGACATGGTTGGGAGAGAATGATAGAAAATAGAGGTTTCGCAAGCTCTGGAGGACGCCGCCTGGAAGGGTAGTTTGGCAAGCTCCGGAGGAAACAGACGAGAAGGAGGCGGTTTGTGAGCTCATGAGAAGTGAACCCACGAGCTATTGCATGGAGAGGAGCAACAAACAAGTTTCATGAATGGCGGAAGCGATGCAAGCTCCTGGGCGCTTGGAGAAATCGTCCAATTTTAAGTAGAGATAGGTCAACTTAGTACGTATTTTGGATCAAAGTCCAACCCGAAATTGAATAATGGTCATAGATGGCTCCTTTTAGATGCCATACCTTACTAACTCATCAAAACAATCTTTATACTCGACGACAAACATGAATACTTGTTAAATGGTTAAATAATTTCTCGAGCAGACAAATCTGATACGATGCTGACAAATGCTTCTGACACAACCTTCGTCTTATCTCTACCCAACTATTGACATAGTGAAGTCGAACTAAGGGCGAGGTAGTATCTCTGCTCGATGAACTTTAAGTGGAGATAGGTCAATTCAGTACGTATCTCAGATCGAAATCCAGACTAAAATCGGACAATGGTAACAGATGGCTCCTTTCGGATGTCACGCTGCACTACTAACTCCTCAAAACGATCTTTATACTCGGTGATAGACATGGATCCTTGCCAAATGGTTAAATAATTACTCGAGCAGTCGACTCTGATGTGATGCTGACAAATACTTCTAACACAACCTTCGTCTCACTCTACCCAACTAGTGATGCAGAGAAGATCTCGCTCACGAGCCCTCTTGATGCTAGACCAATATTCTCTCATCTGATCTAAAAGTGTATGTTTCACAAATTTGATGTGACACACTAAATAATTCAAAACAACTGCGAATGAGAATAAATATCGCAAATTTGATGTGACACACCGAATAATTCAAAACAATTGCGAACAAGAATAATTATCACAATAATAAGAAGACCACCCAATTAAAGCCCTATAAGGTAGAGTATAAACATAGTCGATTTCCCAAATAAAAGAGAAAGTAGCGACGATAACATGTCATGAAGAAACCTATAGACACAATGACTGCATATCAAAATAAATCCCGAACTTGAGGATTGATACTAATTGACGCAGGACGAATCTATAAATGGCGGACGCAAGATGCCTAACCCTAAATGAATGCAAACAATCATTAAAAAATGTCAATAGAGCCGCAAACCAACTAAACTAAAGATTTGAATGAATGTACACATATACTATGAATTAATGAAGGCTAACCCTAATGTGATGTCAATGCAATAACTTAGGCTCTGTTTGGAGAGACTTATTTTCACCGGTCAAGCGGTTACGACTGTATGAACCGGATCTTAATTAAGGTCTGGTTCATGCGGTCGTAACCGCTTAACCGGTGAAAATAAGTCCTCCCAAACAGAGCCTTAATCAAGCAATTAACTAAGACACGCAATTAATTAAACAATATTAATTTTAAAAAACTCAAGAATTTAACACCAATTAAGCGCAAACCTCCAAGATTAAATATTAAGCAACGAATGTAGAATAAATTGAGAGTGCATCGAAATTAAAATATAGAGGAGGAAGCATATTATATATAGAAGAAGAATATAAGAAGCCTATATAACTTTATAAGAAGAAGTATATATAAGAAGCTGATATAGATGAAAAAACCTATAAGAAGAAGAAAAAAGAAACAAGAAGAAGAAAAAAGAAACAAGAAGAATAATAGACTGTATAGATGAAAAAGTTTATATTGCATTCTTCTTCTTCTATTCCTCCTTCATCTTAGCCTATTCTACTATATTATTCATCTTCATTAGACTTCTATAAGAGTCCATTCGGTTTGAAGGAATCGGAATTGAGGAATTGGAATTCCTCATTTTCAAAACCTACAGAAATTCCGGTTTTGATGAATTTCATTATGTTGTTCGACTGTAAGATAGAATTGACTAAAATCCGTACGAATTGAAATTGAAAATGTTATAAAAGGGAAATTTAAGCAACTAATCAGCTACACCATTTTCACTCAAAATTATTCTACTACATTCCTACCAAGATTTGTGGAAGTATATATTCTAGCAGAAGGTTTTAAGTTTTTTTTGCATCAAAATCTTCTTGGCATGAAGAGGATGAAGTCGAATGAATTGCAAAAATATATATTGTTTAACAAAATAAAGAGAAAAACATAAAAATGGGAATCATAAAGTTGAATGGTCAAAGCCCTGTATGCCGAAGACGCTACCATGGCTTCTGAAATTGCCAACGTCAGCCCCCATCAGCAGCCTCTGGTGAATCAAAGAACATGGGAGGGTTGCAGCTTGCTCTTGGACATCAACGATAATGCAACCTCCTCTTTGTCCTACCACAGCAAAGATGAACTCAAAAGATGGCAACTTCACATCGCGCAGGAAAAAAGCCCTAAAACAAAGAAGAGGAGGAAGAATTGGATGCGGAAGAAAAAGAAGGGGAAGAAAAAAAGGAGAAGAAGAGAAAGAAGACGAGGAAGAGGAAAAGAGCGACGAAGCAGACAGATTGCGTGGGACGGAGATGTTTTCCGAAAACTCTGTGAAAGAGGTAAGAATTGGGCGTAGGCTTAAAGCAAATCCGTAGGTTTTGGTGAATTCCAATTCCGCTCTGAATTCCGACCAACCGAACACCTACAAAAGAATTACTTATGCCCAAAACTAATTCCTAAGACCCATTTCCGTCCAACCGAACGAACCCTAAATGTAGCCTCTATAGAAGAAGTTTATATAGAAGAAGCATATAAGTCTATATAAAATAATAAGAAGCCTATATAGAAGAATAAAAAGACAATAGAACAAGAAGCATATATGTAGCCTGAATAGAGGAATAAGAAACCTATATAGCAAATAAATGGCATGTGTCCATATAAAGAGCTGAGTTGAAACTAAAAAGAGTCAAATATTACTAGCAATAAATATAATATTCGTAAACAAGTAATGAATTTGAAAATTAATGTGGAACTCACCAAGGGTCAGTGGCGTAGGTGAAAAAACCAATGGTTGCAGGTGTGGTGTAGGTACTCCAGAATAACAATGGTTGTTGGATGAGGGGTGGTTGGAGAAGGGAGGGTGGCGGTTTTGGGGCTGGGGTGTCTGTTTTAGGAATGAGGTGGTTGGGGGGGGGGGGGATCGAGGCTTAGAAAGGAGTAAGAGGGAGGGTCAGCCAAGGATCCCGGAAGCTGAGAGTGGGTTGTTAAGGTGGAGGACTGAAAGAGGGTTGCGGAGGTGGAGGCAGGCTGAATATTGACCGGAAGGGGGCTGCTGGAGGTTGGAGGGGGGCTGAGGAAGTTGGTCGGAGCTGAAGAAAGCAGTGAATGGGCTCGTGGAGGTGGAGAAAGGCGATCAAGAGGTCGTAGAAGGGGGCAGGAGCTGACTGGAAGAGGATTTGTCAGCAAGAGCAGTGGAAGGAAATGGTATGTTGTCAAAACCGATGTGTCATGAGGCTCGGCTAGCTCAGGGAGGTTGAGAGAGGCTCTAGGAATGGAGGAGGTGGGTTGGAGGCGTCAGAGGAGGAACTGACATCTTTACTTATCCAAATCGAGAACATAAATTCAATCATATCACCTTAAATACACATCTTTGACGAAGGTTTACTTTAATCCACGTCAACAAATCAAAGAGCTCAATGTCACCCCAAGTTGCTACTTTAGAAGTTATCATCCACCCAGTATCATATGTGCTTTAACCTCGATATAAGGGAGTAGTTATAAGGATAGTTTTTAGTTAAACGGCTGATGTTGAAGAAGGCCTTGCAACAAAGAATAATGTAAACACAACAAATTTCAAACTACATTTCATTCTCCAGGTTAACACGCATTTATCCACCTTTTGATAATGTTCTCTTCTATGCTCACCACGGAAAGGACAAAGTCTGAACATGCATAGAGAGCAAGCATCTTCCTCCAAAAGTCAATGATCCAATTTGAGGTCCTGAAGGAAGATATGGATGCAAGATCAAGAGATCAATCAATTGGGTGGACATACATAGTGACCCCCAGCTCCATCTCTGCCTTTCTCGCCCATTTGTTTCCTCTTGATGCCCTCCATCATGCTCAGAAGGGTCTACTATGCCTCTGTATAGAGAATGCCGACTTCCTTCACACTGTCGGTCAAGCCCAAATTGGCACGATAGACTCCTCGGCCACCACAAGCCCGCCCACGTCCCCGCCCACTATCCAAATCCCTCTCCTTGGGCGGCAGATGGCCCACCTCTCCATAGTTGTAGCAATGTCAGGTTTCTTCCATTTGTCCTGTAACACTAGGGCCAGCAACTGTCAGTGCTGACTTCACAGTAGTGAACTCTCTTGTCCCTGCCTGAAGTTTGAGAAGTGTCTTGTAACACCCTAAAATTATAATGTCGCGTTCAATTTTAATTTCAGGGACAGATTGCGAGCAAATTTAATCGGGTCGGCGACCTATGGAGGTAATAATCTATTCTTAATTATTTTATTATATATGATAATCATATATTTAAGAGTCGGCATGTAATTGTTAGCAATTCGTAGTGGTTGCGCCGATTTAATATTTCGCGCGAGTTTACTTCGCAGATGTCCGTCTTCATGGTCTTAGGTCAATTAATAATATTATTAGCAATAGCATTAAAAAATGAATGATAATAATAATAATTAGAATTTTTCCCCGCTTAAGCAAATATCCTCTCCATTGCCGGTTCACGGTGATAGGAACGGCTAGCCGCATGTTTAAAGTGCATAAGTAACCGAGCGGTGTAACTGCCGTCTTCCGCCCGATTTTTCTTTTCCCGCAGGCACCCGCTCTGTATTCCATAACCGCAAGGAGAAACCACAGTCGAAGCCCTAGTTGACCCTTTCTCTTTCACCGGAATCTGGCACCGACCACTCCTCTTTCCTCTACTAACTCCGGCAGCCTCCCTCCTCCTTTCCAGCACAGTGAAAGTTCCTGTTTCTAATCCTAGCCGGTGGAGGAAGTTCCTTTTTATGTTGTTTTTGGTTCCGGTGAGTATTGTTCCTCGCTATTTTTCATTTTCTAGTGGAAATCCTCAAAGTTAGACGCCAACTTGGATTACCATTCGTTCCTCTTGCCCTAATTTAGGAATTGAAGAACTCGGTCTTAATCAGATATCAGCCACCTAATTTATGGTCTAACCACTGTTAGATCAAGGTAATATGTTACGGGCTCGTGATGGGAATGAGTGCAGCGGGGAAGAGGAGGGAAATCCTCGATGGCGGAGGTGGAGGCCTTCCTGGAGGTCCAGCGATCTATGGTGGTGATGGGGGGGAGCGGGTCGATCGGCGCTGGTGAGGCGCGTGTGGCGTGCTGCGGGATTAGGGTTGGTGGTCGGGAGAAAGAGAGAGAGAGAGAGAATAGAGAGAGAGTTAGAAATTATAAAATAAAATACTTTTTCCTTGCTTGCCCATAGTTTCCCCCATTTGGGTCTTAAGTAGCAACACCAAAACGCGCCCTCCTTGGGCTTAGACACGGAGGATTAAACAAGCGCGAAATAAAAATATAAAATAGAGTAGATACGGTCGGCGAACTGCGCGACCGAGGCGGGACCATAACATAATACTTTCATTTACATTCTTTTCCTCCATATTTAGTCATTTGACATCATTTGGAGTAAATTCCACTGAAAACCTAAAAGGGGAAAACGCTTAAGTTTGGGTTACCGTATGGAATTCAGATTTTGATAGTCGTTGGAGCAAAGGATTGAATAAGCTTTACATTTTACTCCGATTCGAGGTGAGACTTTTCTCTCAGATTTCCTAGCATTCGGAAAAGGTGTATTTCACCTCTAGTTGCAGAAGTTCTTAGTGGTCAGACTTTTTGGAAGAAAAATCATGTCACCTCGGCGCGTGTACGAGCGTCGAAACACTGCGGTAAGAAATTCGACTTCTTTTAGTCAAACAGTTCAGATTATTTTTAATTCATGTTTAAACTATGTCAATATACGCATTAAAAGTTACAAGTTCTTATAGTCAGGACCAAGTCAAAGGGGTAGGTACACTAAGGCTAAATTATCAGATTCAGGTACATGAAAATCCTAAACCCAGTATAATTAACTAGAACGCTACCCCGTGATTGTCTCACTGAACACTAGTCAAAATTAATTCAGAAAATGACGCGAGAGGTTCACCCTTGTATTTTTGGTGGAGGCACATCATTGTGTTCCCAGGACCAGTAGGCCACCACACAAATTTCAGGCTTAGGGTCGATGACTCTTGTATACAGATATGGAACTCCTCAGATAGGAGTCTGTGTTCCACTTGAGGGACATTCAGTTCAGGGCACCATCAGGTTTGTCATTCAGACTACAGTTTTTTAGTTTGTGCACGGCCGTCGTTAATAACAAGATTCAACAAGTTAGTGTTAAAACCTACAAAAACTTGCAACAGTCTCATTCCTAAAACTTCAAAAATAAATGAACTATACAAGTAAGAAAAGTGCGTCAGGAATCACAAAAGGTCGATTTTATGTCCAGATCATGAATTCTAGTGTCAAGATTAATAACAAATAATTTTGCATATTCTAAATTTCAAGTAATGTTCATTTATTTTTAGTGTTGTTGGGAGTAGTATTTCTTACTCTCCAGTGGGCCTCACCTAGTTGTAACTTGTTTTTACAGGGGGCTCGGGTCAGGGGATCCGCTTAGGATAGGCGGCGCAGTCTTCACAACTGTCAGTTTCTTTCAGTTGTACCACTTTGTTATTGTACTTTATTTGCTTGTAGACCTTATGTGTTATTGTACTCCAATCATGTTTTGATGTATCAGTTTATTTAAGACTGGCAGTATATCAGTTTTATAGTATTACATTCAGTTCTAGTTGGCTATGTGAATTCAGTATTGTGAGATACACATTTACCCATAGATTTTTCTCGCTCTGCTTCCGTTATAAGTTTTCTTTTAGCACTTTTATTTATGCTTACTTTATACCAGTTTTATACTGTTACTTAGTTTACTTTTGATCGCGGGTCCGGCCGAACTGCAGTTTTCCTGTTAAACTAGGTTGGGGAGTTTCATGCTTCCTCCTGGATCATGGCAGAGATGGCCTTGGTAAGTGTAGGAATCTTCGTACCAGATAGAAGCAGGGCTCTCCGCAAATCAAACCTGTCATCTAATCCCTTTCGGAACTTCATTGTCCTCTCCTCCACGATGATCTTGGAAGATTGAAACTGCGAGTCACTGCAACACATCCCGCCGGAGGCGTGATTGTAATCCACCCATAGACGTTCTAACTCGAGACATTCCTGCACCGTCTTCTCTCCTCGAACAATGTCATCAATTTATCCCTTCACCTGGAAGACCCACAGAATATTCCCAACGCCATCATATGTATTCTTCAACTTGTCCCAAACCTCCATGACATCTCGAGGTCATCAACCATAGCGAAAATGAAAGGGACAACCGAGTTGAGAAGCCACATAAACATCGTTAAATGAGTCGATTCCCACTCATCTCCTGATTCTCCTCCAATCTATAGTTTATTCAACGCCCCCATCAGGAAGCCCCCATCCTGTTTCGTTGTGAGGATTTTCATCACACGGCGTAACTGTATAACCCTTAATTCGTCGAGATCAGAGAAGTCAAAGGAGACAACTATTCGCAAACCTCGCCACGAGCAGTTGCGAGCTTGGGCGAGTACCTCGTGAGTATGAGCGAGTAGCCCTTGATACTCGCTAGCAGAGGCAGGATACTCGCCTATACCCCCCCTATGATTTCTCTATAAATAGCCGTCCAGGGGTACTAGAAAGGACTTTTGGAAGAGGATGAGGTCCCCCCAAGCTGGATACTCGCCAAGTCCATGTCTGTCTAGTACCTCACCAACTAGACAACTATTGGCTGCGGAGTTGAAGTTTCTCCCAAACTTCCAGGTATGTGGTGAGACCTCCCCGCTGGAGTACTTGGGGTGTGCTTGTAGTCATTTTCCCTCTCCTGTTTTAGCTGTGCGAGTTGTGGAGTTTGATCGCAGGATCAGTAACCTTAGACTGCATTGATCCGAATATTTTGGAGTTGGGATTTTCCCGGCTTCAACACTTTGGTGCGGCGAGTGTGGATCGTAGCCGATGAAGAAATTTTTGCGAGAAGACTTCATAGCTTAAGATGACGAGCTGGAGACCAAAGGCAGCAACTCGCGAGCATTCGACAAGGTGGGCGAGTTCTCAGCAAGGTGGGCGAGTTTCCTGGTTACTTGCCCATAGGCGACTTGACGATGGTGACTTTCAAGCTCGGCGACTTCAGGGGGCGAGCTTCCCTATTACTCGCTCATAAGCGAGTTCCAGATCGCAACCTCCTTAAGCGGGTTCCAGATGACGACTTCAGCTAGCGAGTACGCATGGGCGAGTTCATGTACACGAGTTACAGATGGAAAAATACTTTGACGAGTTCCAGATAGCGAGTTCCAAATAAACCCGCAACTATCATACTCGCAAGAGGCGAGTTCCCTTGTTGCTCGCTCATAGGCGAGTTCCATATGGCGACAACCCTAGGCGAGAATATGTAGAAGAGTTCATGGAGGCGAGTTGTGGATGGCAATATGGAGGCAAGTATATGCGGGATTGGCGACTTCGAAGAGGCGAGTTTCCTCCGTACTCGCCCATAGGCGAGTATAGGCAGGATTGACGACTTCAAAGAGGCGAGTATCTTTGTTACTCGCCCATAGGCGAGTTCTGCAGGTGACCTACTCGCAGGTGACCTCTACGTAGGGGGTCTTGTGTCAAAAAGGGACACTTACCCCGATTTAGTCTCTTCCTTCTTCAATATGGTGCTTTTCATAAATATCCATACTTACGAGTGTTTTGGTAAACTCCATGAGTACTTTTTGCATGACTAACAAACAAGGCAATTCACGACGAGTTCACCACCGGGGAAAAACATATGTGGTGTTCTGCGAGCTCCGATTCACGATGATCTTCATCAAGAGCATACATTCCATGAGACGGCTTACTCATGACGTCTTCAAGCTGGTATCCTGCGAGCTCCAACTTGCGATGATCTCCTTCGACAACCTACATTCCATGAGACGACTTACTCATGACATCTTCAAGCTAGTATTCTGTGAACTCCTACTCGTGATGATCTTCATGCTTACTGGGTACTCTCCTTCAAATTCGCGAGTTCCATACTCGCGAGGTAATCTCTTGAGCAACTATGATGCTCTCCTTTAATTCTGCAAGTTTCATACTTGCGAGGTTATCACTTCAACAGCTATGGTGCTCTTCTTCAATTTCGCAAGTTCTATACTCGTGAGGTCATCACTTCAATAGCTATGGTGCTCTCCTTCAATTTTGTGAGTTCCATAGTCGCGAGGTCATCGCTTCGACATATAGGATGCTCTCTTCAATTCCGCAAGGTTCATAATCGCGAGGTTATCACTTCAATGTCAATGGTGCTTTCCTTTAATTCGGTGAGTCCATACTCGTGAGATCATTGCTTCAGCAACTATGGTGTTCACTTTAATTCTGCGAGTTTATACTCGTAAGGCTATCGCTTCAGCAACCAGACCGCTATGTTATTCGTTTCATCTCCTTAAACACCTGGAGTTATGATAACTGAAAAGGTTCTACCCCTAGGAAGGAATTGTATGCTTGTTTACACTTATACATCAATGATATTTCTCTGATACCCTGAAATATGGTTGTTTTAGTTTCTCTTCTTGAAATCTCCTCAGGCAGACATTGTAACGGCCCCCTTACGGCTACCGCTACAAATTACATATCATTTCATTTGAGCAAGGTAAGAACCATCAGAGTACAACAGATATGTGAAAGAGTACAATAAGGTAGGAAGTGATCTCCGCGATCGAGTTGGGAAACCTCCCTCCGACCTGATTCTCCTAAAAAGCCCAGGACGGACGATGACACTGTGTGTTGGGATTTAACGCGTTCTTGTAAGACCAAACCTCTGCATTGACGGTCGAGATCAGCTCCCCCCTTATATGTTGGCCTAGCTACCTCCCAATTGCACCTCTCCTCCGAGTGGAGAAACTATCAGGAACAGGTCTGGACGCCAACCTCCCAACTCGACGAAGAGAAGATCGTTGTGCCTTGAGGAAGGATACTCTGCCCTTAAGGGCATTGTTGGGCCGCGAAAGAGCTATAAGCTCGGTACAGGACCAGAAATTGGGTTGAATTAAATGATTATTGTCGCTTAAGGTTTTTGAGTGCAGGAAGCAGACAGAAACGTTGCAGGAAAGGGAAACCAAGGGAAAGGATGGAGGCATCGTGTGTGTGTGTCCCACGGGACCTCTCGAGTGTCATGTTTCTATCTAGGTTTCTTCGTCTTCTTGGCTAGAGGCAGGATGGAGGCTTTGGGCGTGTGCGTCCTATAGAACCCCCCGAGGGTCATTTCCCTTTGCTTGTACCCTGGTCTTCATAGCCAGATAGTAGAGCAAGATTTTGTAGAGGTGTAAAGGCAGTCCTCACGATCGGTATGGGAAACTTGCCTCTGGCCTAATATCTCCTAAAAAATCCAGAGCGGGTGATGGGACGGTGTGTCTGATCTTAAAAGCGTTCTTGTAAGACTAAGCTCCTGCATTGACGGTCGAGATCAGCTCCCCCCTTATATGTTGACATAGCTACCTACCCGATCGCACTTCACATCCGACTGGAGGAATTATCAAAAACAGGTTTGGACATCAACCTCCCAAACTCGACGAAAGATTGACTTAACAAAGAGACGAAACTTTGTACAAAGGCGTCATCAGCAAAGGGATATGATGGAGGCTTCGTGTGTGTGTCTCATAGGACCTCCCGAGTGTTATGTCCTTATCCAGGTTTCTTCGTAGTGAATTGAAGTCCTCAAGTGTGTTGTTGTCGTAGTTCGAGTCTCTGCACGAGCTCCTTTCCTGCATATCGACTACTTGGCTCCCCGAGTGTGACTTCTTTCCACCTCCAATTGAGCTCGGCTCCTGTGAGGTGTCGACCTCTTCTCCACCTCTAGATGAACTTCCTCCTGTGAGGTGTTGACCTTCTCTCAACCTCCAGTTGAGCTTACTCCTGCCAGATATCAATCTTCTCTCCACCTCTAGTTGAGCTCGACTCCTTCGAGCTGTCGACCTTCTCTCCACCTTCAGTTCAGCTCGGCTCCTGCGAGCTGTCGACCTTCTCTCCACCTCCAATTGAGCTCGACTCCTGCAAGCGGTCGACCTTCTCTCCATCTTCAGTTGAGCTTCCTCCTGCCTCGGCAGCTCGGCTCCTGCGAGCTGTCGACCTTCTCTCCGCCTCCAGTTGAGCTTCCTCCTGCGAGCTGTCGACCTTATCTCCACCTCCAGTTGAGCTCGGTTCCTGCGAGCTGTCGACCTTCTATCCACCTCCAGTTGAGCTCGGCTCCTGCGAGCTGTCGACCTTCTCCCCACCTCTAATTGAGCTCGGCTCCTACGAGCTGTCGACCTTGTCTCCACCTCTAGTTGATCACACCTCCTGCGAGCAGTCGACCTTCTCTCCACCTTTAATTGAGCTTCCTCCTGCGAGTTGTTTGACCTTCTCTCCACCTCCAATTGAGCTCGGCTCCAGCGAGCTATCGACCTTCTCTCCACCTTCAGTTAAGCTCGGCTCCTGTGAGCTGTCGACTTTCTCTCCACCTCCAGTTGAGCTAGGCTCCTGCGAGCTGTCGACCTTCTCTTTCTCTCCACCTCCAGTTGAGATCGGCTCCTGCGAGCTGTCGACCTTTTCTCCACCTCCAGTTGAGCTCGACTCCTACGAGCAGTCGACCTTCTCTCCACCTCCAGTTAAGCTTCCTTCTGCGAGTTGTCGATCTTCTTTCCACCTCCAATTGAGCTCGGCTCCTGCGAGCTGTCGACTTTCTCTCAACCTCCAGTTGAGCTCGGCTCCTGGGTGCTGTCGACTTTCTCTCCACCTCCAGTTGAGCTTCCTCCTGCGAGCTGTCGACCTTCTCTCCACCTCCAGTTGAGCTTTATCTTGCGAGCTGTCGACCTTCTCTCCACCTCTAGTTGAGCTCGGCTCCTGCGAGCTGTTGACCTTCTCTCCACTTCCAGTTGAGCTCGCCTCCTGCGAGCTGTCGACCTTCTCTCCACCTCCAGTTGAGCTTCCTCCTGCGAGCTGTCGATCTTCGCCCCATCCCCAACTGAGCTCGGATCCTGCGAGCTGTCGATTTTCTCTCCACCTACAGTTGAGCTCGGCTCCTGCGAGTAGGGCTGTAATAGTTCGGTTCGGTTTGGTTTGTAAGCAATACCGCAAACCGAACCATCCTTATGTGGTTCTAAAAATTTCGAACCGAACCGAACCGCTCAAATATTGAAACCGAACCGAATCAAACTGAATGGTTCGGTTCGGTTCGGTTTTGGTGGTTTAAATAATGTTATAAACGCTAAAGATTTATAGATAGAGATCAGGGATGGTGCAATGAATGAGCATCAACCACCCAACATGAAAGTGATGTCTGAACACAATTCAGATCACCAAACCATTTCAGGACTCCAAAATGAAATGAATGAAAAATGACATATTCATTAGCATTGTTTGTTTGGATAATGTTAGATTATATTTAAGTTTTATGATATATGTAGCCTTTTATGTAGCCGGTGTTCCCTCTATATATAGAGGTCTTCTTCATGTGAATAATAATGAATTACCTATTGATGCTTTACAACATGGTATCAGAGGAACCCTAAAACCCCGATAAGCCGTCTCCGCCTTCCGCCCGACAGCTCGCATCGCAGCCTTCCGCCTTCCGCAGCATCCCCGCCTTCGGCCTTCCGCAGCGTCTCCGCCTTCCGCAGCGTCTCCGCGTCGCAGCGTCGTAGCCCGGAGTCGCAGCCCGCATCGCAGCAGCCCGCGTCGCAGTTCCGCCGCCCGAAGTCGCATCTTGCGTCTTCGTTCTCCTCCTCTGGCGCCGGAAATGAAGTGCTTGTCTTCTACTCCTTTCGGCGCCACTATTTCTTCCTGATGCCTCTCTATGGGTGGATTTTTTCGTCTCTCTACGATTAATCTCTTGATGCCCTAACCTTTGGGCTGCCTTCTTCCCTCCGGATTTCTCTTCCGGTCTTCCTTCCCTGCGGGATTTCTGTTCCTGCTCAATGGGTTCTAATGGCGCGGATTCTCCGGCTCTTTCTACCGCCGTTGCTCCGGCTCCTGGTTCCGGTGGCCCTCCTCCGTCAATTTGTTTCCGTGGAACCACCGACCATAATACACCTCAGATTACTACTATTCGCCTCGATGATTGTAACTATCTCTCATGGTCCCGTTCCATTACTCTGGCGCTCAAAAGTCGGCGTCTCTTTGGCTATGTCACGGGCCAAACGAAGGAACCAGATCCTACTTCTCCCGACTGGCAGCAGTGGGAATCGGAGAACTCCTTGGTTATGTCTTGGCTTATCAACTCGATGCAGGAGTCCATCGCCCGCAACTACCTATTTCTTGCTAATGCCGCCGATATTTGGCGTCGTGCGGAGTCTACTTACTCTCGCCGTGGCAGTGCTGCCCAGATATTTCAGTTGCGGCGCCGCATCAGCTTACTTCGGCAGGGTGACCGACCACCTTCCCCATACTATTTAGAGTTCACACAGCTCTATCAGGAGTATGATCATTTTGATCCTTTGGTCTTTGTCAGTCCTATTGATGAGGCGATGGTTCGAACCAGGGATGACCGTAATCGCATCTTCGAATTTCTTCATGGCTTGCATCGGGATTTTGACCAGATCAGTGTCCAGATCATGGGACGGCCTTCGATACCTTCTCTTCCTGAGGTCTACAACATCGTTCAGCAGGAGTTTGATCGTCGTCAGACCCTTCTACCAGACTCGGTGTCGGAAGGATCTGCTCTGGCCGCTACCGCCCCCTCTCTTCTTGGTACTCGGCCACCCCGGGATTTCAGGCTGAAGAATCCTGATAAGGATCATCTTCTATGTGATTATTGTGGCAAGACCCGCCACACTCGGGATACCTGCTTCAGGCTTCATGGTTTCCCAAACCCCAGGGGAGGGGCTCCACCTCGTGGAGGTCGAGGTTCTGGCCGTCCCTCGGGTCGTTATGCTGCTCCGCCCCGGGCGGCCCACTTTACTGATGCTACTCCCGATGCCTCTGCTGTTCCCTTGGGTGCTGATGTCTCTGCCCCTCCTGGTGGATTTTCTGCGGATGAAATGTTGGCCCTCCGACGTATGATGCAGGGAATGTCTACTGAGCCGTCTTCCTCAGCCTCGTCCTCTTACGCGCACACGGGATTGCCAGGTGCCCATTCTGCCGTTTCTCCGTCTTCCACTCAATGGGTCATTGACTCGGGGGCCACAGATCATATGACCGGGTCCTCCACAGGTTTTGTTTCCTATACTCCTCTTTCTGGAAGAGATAAAGTGAGCATTGTCGATGGTTCTCTTGCCTCTATTGCTGGCAAGGGTACCATCCCCTGTTCATCGCTCACTTTGTCCTCTGTCCTTCATGTTCCCACCTTTACTCGTAACCTCCTTTCAATTAGCCATTTAACTAACTCCATGCATTGTTCAGTTACCTTCCTTCCTTCTTCTTGTGTCTTTCAGGACCTGACGACGGGGAAGGTGATTGGCTCTGGTAGCATGGTGGATGGCCTCTATGTTCTGGACTCTGATGCTGCTCCTCCTACTACAGCACTTTACTCCAGCACCACTCACCCTTTGTACTCCTGGCATTGTCGTCTGGGACACCCCTCTATCTCTGTTATGAAGTTGTTATTTCCTGCTTTGTCTACTGCTGTTTTTGATGCTTTCGTGTGTGATGACTGTAGTCTTAACAAACATCATCGTTCTTCATTTACAAATGTTTCGTTGCCTAGTTCTACTCCTTTTGTTGTTATTCATACTGATATTTGGGGCCCATGCCGTGTTCCGTCCATTTCTGGTTGTGAGTGGTTTGTTACTTTTATAGATTGTTTCTCTCGTACTACATGGTTGTACTTGATAAATCGAAAAAATGATGTCTTCTCTGTCTTTCGACGTTTTCATAGTATGGTCTCAACTCAATTTCACTCCAAGATTAAAATTCTTCGCAGTGACAATGGCCGCGAATACATTGATTCGCAGTTTGAGGCTTACCTTGCCGATAACGGCATCCTCCACCAGACCACTTGTGCTTATTCCCCCGCACAAAATGGGGTCGCTGAGCGAAAAAATCGCCACCTTCTGGAGGTGGCTCGATGTCTCCTATCTACCATGCATCTCCCAAAATTCTATTGGGGAGACGCTGTTATGACTGCTGCTTACCTCATCAATCGTCTGCCCACGCGCGTCCTTGGGAAGTCTACCCCCCTTGATACTCTTCGGGTGTCCCCTACTCGGCTTCCTCCTAAGGTGTTTGGTTGTGTTTGCTTTGTTTACATACACCAACCACGCCCCTCCAAATTGGATCCTCGTGCTCTCAAGTGTGTCTTTATTGGCTACTCTCCTACGCAGAAAGGTTACAAGTGTTACCACCCACCTACCAGGAAAGTTTTTGTCAGTATGGACGTCACATTGCGTGAATCTGAGTCCTACTACCCTCTCTCTGCTCCCCCCTCTTCAGGGGGAGACTCCATCTCCCTGCCCGTTCCACCTCCATATCCCTCACTTCAGGGGGAGACTCTACCAATGGAAGTGAGCCCTCTACCAATGGAAGTGAGCCCTTCTATCCCAGTGGTGAGCTCCTCCCCTATGGTTCCTCCTTCACCCCCGACCTTGCAGGTTTATACTCGGCGCATCACGAGACCAAGTACACAGGTCCCTGACATGCTTCCAGAACAGTCAGTGGAACCTGACTCAGGGCCTTCCGACCTCCCGAATGCCCTTCGAAAAGGTATCCGGTCTTGTACTCGGCATCCTTTATCAAATTATGTTTCTTATGCTTCTCTTTCTACCTCCTATATGTCTTTTGTCTCCTCTCTTTCTACTGCCACTATACCTGTATCATGGCAACAGGCCCTTACAATCCCTGTGTGGCGAGAGGCGATGGTTGAGGAAATGCAAGCTCTTGAGAAGAACCATACTTGGGATTTAGTTCCCCTTCCCTATGGCAAGAAAGTTGTTGGGTGTAAATGGGTGTTCTCGGTGAAACAGAACCCACAAGGAGTTGTTGAAAGATGTAAGGCAAGGTTGGTTGCACGGGGTTATACTCAAACCCATGGCATCGACTATCAGGAGACGTTTGCCCCGGTGGCAAAAATGAACACAATCAGGGTCTTACTTTCTGTTGCCTCTTGCAAACATTGGGACCTATTACAGCTTGATGTGAAGAATGCCTTCCTCCACGGTGACTTGGAGGAAGAGGTTTATATGTCTACCCCTCCGGGTCTTACTCTAGTTGGTACTGCAGGGAAAGTGTGTAAAGTGTTAAAGGCCTTATATGGGTTAAAACAGTCCCCCAGAGCTTGGTTTGGGCGGTTTCACAAGGCTATGGTCTCATTTGGATATTATCAGAGCAATGCGGACCACACCCTATTCATCAAACGAAGACTTGGAAAGATTACTGCTCTCATTGTGTATGTTGACGATATTGTCATAACAGGTGATGATGTTGAAGAAGTTCAAATTCTGAAACAGAAACTAGCTAGAGAGTTTGAGGTCAAGGACCTGGGAAAACTCAAGTACTTCTTGGGCATCGAGGTTGCCAGATCTAAACAGGGGATCTTCATTTCTCAACAAAAGTACACCTTAGATCTCCTTGCAAAAATGGGGATGAGCGGATGCAGACCGGCTGACACTCCGATTGAAGCAAACCATCGGTTGGGGCGGGATGATGGTGAGAACATTGAAGATATCTCTGGTTTCCAAAGATTAGTGGGAAGGTTGATATATTTGTCCCATACTCGCCCAGATATCTCCTATGTCGTGAGTGTTGTGAGCCAATACATGCATGCTCCTAAGACCCGACACATGGACGCGGCTCTCAGAATTCTACGGTATCTCAAGTCTTCACCAGGAATGGGTATTCTGTTTGCCCCCAATACCGATCTAAAAGTTGAAGTCTACACTGATGCTGATTGGGCAGGGTCCGTGGACGATAGGCGATCCACATCCGGATATTGTTCCCTCATTGGAGGCAACCTTGTTACGTGGAGGAGCAAGAAACAACAAGTTGTGGCACGCTCCAGTGCTGAGGCCGAGTTCAGAGCCATGGCTCAGGGTGTTTGCGAAGGCCTATGGCTTCGGGCCTTGATGTGTGATCTTGGTCTTTCGGAGGATGGACCCATCAGGCTATATTGTGACAACAAGTCTGCCATCAGTATCGCACACAATCCCGTCCAACATGACCGGACGAAACATATCGAGGTGGATAGACACTTTATCAAGGAAAACATTGAGAAAGGGATTGTGTGTACTCCCTTTGTGCCCTCCAACAGGCAGCTAGCTGACATTCTCACAAAAGGATTGCTTGGGAACTTATTTAGCATGATTGTGGACAAGTTGGGCATGATCAACATCACTCGCCCAACTTGAGGGGGAGTGTTAGATTATATTTAAGTTTTATGATATATGTAGCCTTTTATGTAGCCAGTGTTCCCTCTATATATAGAGGTCTTCTTCATATAAATAATAATGAATTACCTATTGATGCTTTACAACAGATAAAAATCTAGATTAGAGAAATATCTAGACTAAAGATCAACGACAACTTAGATGTTTAATCAAAACAAAAAATAGAAAATTTAAAAAATATAAGAGCAATACCCGTTGTATGATTAACCGTATGATTTAATGAATTTTAATTAATAAATTAAATGTTTTTATATATAACGGTTTGGTTTGATTTGGTTCGGTTTTGCGGTTCGGTTGGTTTTGGCTTACAGACCTACCTGCGAGTTGTCGACCTTCTCTCCACCTCCAGTTGAGCTCGGCTCCTGCAAGCTGTCGACCTTCTCTCCACCACCAGTTGAGATAGGCTCCTGCGATTTGTCGACCTTCTCTCCACCTTCAGTTAAGCTTCCTCCTGCAAGTTGTTGACCTTCTCTCCACCTCCAGTTAAGCTTCCTCCTGCGAGCTGTCGACCTTCTCTCCACCTCTAGATGAGCTCGACTTTTGTAAGCTATCAACCTTTTCTCCACCTCTAGTTGAGCACGGCTCCTTCGAGTTGTCGACCTTCTCTCCACCTCCAGTTGAGCTCGGCTCCTGCGAGTTGTCGACCTTCTCTCCACATCCAATTGAGCTCGACTCCTGTGAGCTGTCGACCTTCTCTCCACCTCCAGTTGAGCTTCCTCATGTGAGGTGTCAACATCTTCTCCACCTCCAGTTGAGTTCAGCTCCAGCGAGTTGTCGACCTTCTCTCAAACACTAGTTGAGTTCGGCTCCTGCGAGTTGTCTACCTTCTCTCCACCTCCAGTTGAGCTTCCTCCTGTGAGGTGTCGATCTCTTCTCCACCTCCAGTTGAGTTCGGCTTCTGCGAGTGTCAACCACTTTTCCAACTGAGTTGAGCTCGGTTCCTGTGAGGTATCAACCTTCTCTCCCCATCCAGGTAAGCTTGACTTGTGAAGTGTCAACCCTCTTCCACCTCTTCCAGTTGAGCTCGCTCGCCTAGCGAATGGCTTGGGAGGTGTCAACTCTTCTCCACCTCCTTCAGTTGAGCTCTACCCCTGGGAGGTTTCGACATTTTCTTTCCTCTTTCAGTTGAGCTCCACTCCTATGAAGGACCTCGCGCAGCGTAACGTCTAGCGTCTTCTCTCCAAACTACGAGTCTTACATTGTTTTTCCAAGCTCGAGTCAAGCTCGAAAAAAGCGGGGATTGAGTATAACCTGTAATTCGTCGAGATCAGAAACGCCAAAGGAGATGGCTATTCACAAACCTCGGCACGAGCAGAGTCGATCTTGGGCGAGCAGATGTGAGCTTGGGCGAGCAGAGGCGAGAAAAGGTGAGCTTGGGCGAGCAGAGGCGAGTTTGGGCGAACAGAGGAGAGTTTGGGCGAACAGAGGCGGGCTTAGGCGAGTACCTCGCGAGTAGGGCTACTCGCTAGCAGAGGCAGGATACTCGCCTATACCCCCCCCCCCAGTATTTCTCTATAAATAGCCCCTCAGGGGTACTAAAGAGGACATTTGGAAGAGGTTGAGATCCCCAAGCTGGGTACTCGTCAAGTCCATGCATGCCTAGTACCTCACCAGCTTTTGGTTGCGGAGGAAAAGTTTCTCCCAAACTTCCGGGTACGTGATGGGACCTCCCTGCTGGAGCACTTAGGGTGCGCTTGTAGACATTTTCTCTCTCTTGTTTTATCTGTCTGAGCCATGGAGTTCGATTGCAGGATCAGTAATCTTAGGTTGCATTGATCCGAATATTGTGAAGTTGGGATTTTTCTGGCTTCAACAGTGACCAACTCAGGTAGGTGGTCGGTTCATCAAGCTTCAGATAAATCAGTGGAAGTTCCAACTTTGCCAGCCGGTGTGATGAACTCAACACCCTTAACAATGTGGTCAACTCCTCCGGACCCAACATCTTGAATACCTCCTCCATTGTACCTTCCTTCGGTGCCACGGATCAACTTTCTCACTAATCACCACATCAATCAAGCAATGACTCCTCTGACCCAAGATCCAATCATCGCATCCTTCCCTGCACAACATGTGGTAGGGGGAGAAGGAGGAGGATCACCCTAGAGATTTGTGGCACCAACTGGCCGCTAGGAAGGCCCGCTGCGCTACGTAAGGCCCGCTGCGCTTTGGAAGGCCCGTTGTGGCCGGCCTGGTCACATTCAGAGACGCTGCAGCCGCTAGAAGCGGCTGCAAATGCTGAAGTCGCATCGCAGCGACTGAGAAATAGAGGAGATGCGTCACTGAGAGGGGTTGATGCGCCGCTGGGAGGGGCAAATGCGCGGTTGGGAGGTCACGAGGGATGGAGAAGTCGGGGAAGACGCGCCGGTGGGAGGTTGTGGGAGACCGACGGGTCGCAGAAGCGTGCATCGATTTTGCTCTGATACCAAATTATGAAAAAGGCTTCTTGTTATTATTAGGGCAACCAATGGATTTATATATATAGTCTTTTAACATTACAACAGATGGTATGTTAACTTTATTTTTATTGCTCATTAAGATAATTTATAGTGTGCACACTCATGCATTATCACTAGAAATACAATTGCAGCCAAAACATTGAGTATTACAATAAAGTTCCAACTTATAAGATAACTCATGTAGGTAACTGAGTTTAAAAAAATACCTGATTCAATCTCATGTCTACATGTTGAATTATGGATTGAAGAAACCTGAACCTCCCACATTACAAGCAATCAACACAGCTATACTTGTTATAGCAGCAAGCCATATTAAAGCCGAACCTGGAGCAAAAAACAGCAGAAAATGAGATACATATTTGAAAAAACATTAAAAAAAATTCTTCAGGAAATTACGATTAGAGTCCACGGAGGAAGTCGTAGGCTCAGATGGGGAATCATCAGCATTGGGGACACGCTTTCTTGAAGCTTTCGAACCGGGGTAATAAGACTCATTAGATGCCTTAGAATAGCCCTTTTCAGACGCCACTATACCCTGAAATTCCTCACTTAAAAGCAAAGCAACCAAGTCATCCACAAAAGATTCTCTTTCCCTTACATAATTAGGACCACTTTCACGTTCCCCAGAAATGTAACTTGATGGGTCATAATCTAAGGCCCCCTCGTCATCAGATGAATCACTTTCAACTTCTCTCTCCTCCCAATCATCCTCTTCATCCTCGACATATGCCTTATATGTCAAACGAAGTAATATCTCCCCAGAAGACTGCCTTCTGAAAAATCTCCAACCACCTTGTAGGGTTACAATCCTATCAGATGGTACTGTATCTTCAAGCGAGCCAAGCTCAACCTGATGCAATAAAATTATAATAAACAATTTGAATTGAAGAAATTATACTAAGCACTTGAATCATGCATTTTCCTTGTGCATAAAATGAGCATCATTATATACAATAACAACTGAACATGCATGGAGATAAATGTCAAATAAAGGCTCAGTCCTCTGAGAGCCAGTGCATACAAAACAGTGGAAGAAAGTAATAACAAAACATTAGATCATGCTGTAGTTGCAATTAGTTTCCCACACAAACAAATAAATTATATAGAAAAGAAATCATTTAGCACCTCCATTAATAAAAAAAAGGATTCCTCCAAATAACATTTGTTGAATACATGAATATTTAGGTATTCAAGGGAATCATACAGAAGCTTTCTTAGTGAAACCTTCTTTGTTGAATACATAAATATTTGTTGTGAAACCATCTTAGTGCTGATGAATGCAAAAGTCAAGGCTGATTTGTTGAAGGTACCCATGATTCAAGAATTTCCTGATGTCTTTCCAGAAGAATTACATGGTGTCCCTCCTACTAGAGAGATTGACTTCCAGATCGATCTTCTACCTGAAGAAGCACCAGTGGCCAAGTCCCCTTATCGCATGACTCCCAGAGAACTCGCAGAGTTGATGGTCCAGTTGCAAGAGTTGCTCGATCTGGGTTTCATTCTCCCCAGCACTTCGCCTTAAGGTGCACCAGTTTTGTTTGTGAAGAAGAAGAATGGTAGTCTGAGATTGTGCATTGACTACCGCGAGCTGAACATGTTGACAGTTAAGAACAAGTATCATATCCTCGGGATTGATGACCTGTTTGATCAGCTTGAGGGTTCTTGCACGTTTTCTAAGTTGGACCTCAGGTCAGGCTATCATCAGTTGAAAATTCAGAAAGCAGACATTCAGAAGACGACGTTCAGGACCAGATACGGACATTATGAGTTCGTGGTTATGCTATTTGGGCTGACCAATGCCCCGTCCGCCTTTATGGACTTGATAAACAGGGTTTTTTGGGAGTTCTTAGACCATTTTGTTATCGTCTTCATAGATGATATTTTAGTGTATTCCAGGAGTGCAGAAAATCACGTTTCTCACCTCAGGACTGTTTTGGGGACGCTCAGTAAGAATCAGTTGTATGCTAAATTTTCTAAGTGCGAATTTTGACTGTCAGAGGTTGCATTTTTAGGACACGTTATTAGTCAGAGAGGTCTCTCCATTGACCCAAAGAAGGTAGAAGCAATAAAGGATTGGCCGAGACCGAAGGCAGTTATGGAGGTTCGCAACTTCTTGGGTTTGGCAGGATATTACAGGAGATTTATAAAGGACTTCTCGAAAATAGCTTTACCACTGACTTCGCTCACCAGGAAGGGTAAAGCTTTTAGTTGGACAGTGGAGTGTGAGTTGGCGTTTGAGGAGTTGAAAACCGGGTTGATGACCGCCCCGATTCTGAGTTTACCATCAGAGTCGGATGGATTTCAGATATATAGCGACGCCTCGGGTCAAGGTTTGGGTTGTGTGCTTATGCAGCATGGTAAGGACATAGCCTTCACCTCCAGGCAGTTAAAGGTCCACGAGAAGATCTATCTCGTGCATGACTTGGAGCTAGCAGCAGTCATCCACACTCTGAAGATTTGGGGGTACTATCTCTATGAGGTCCGTTGTGAGATTTTCACTGATCACAAAAGTCTCAAGTACATCTTCGACCAACAAGAGCTCAATATGAGGCAGCGCCGATGGTTAGAGTTTCTGTTAGATTACGAGGTGGACATTCAGTACCACCCAAGGAAGGCGAATGTGGTAGTTGATGCGTTTAGCCGTAGAGGTTCGAGTTATTTTCTCCCTACTCAGCAAATGGAGCTAGTGCGTGAGTTCGAAAGGTTGGAGATCAGTGAGGTGTCGCACTCTAATATTGGATCTGCAAGGTTGAGTTGGATGGAAATCACTTGCGACATCAAGGATAGGATCAGAACAGCTCTACCCTTAAATCCGAAGATGTCAGAGATTTGGGATTTGACCCAGGCAGGTCAGAAGGAGAAGTTCAGTATACTTGAAGATTTACTATTGCACGATGGTAGGATGTGCATTCCAGATGTTAGCCACCTTCGAGAGGGCATACTGTTTGAATCTCATAATTCCAGATATTCGATACATCCAAGTAGCACAAAGATGTATGCGGATCTGAAGAAGATAGTGTGGTGGTCAGGCCTGAAGGGTGACGTTGTTGAGTATGTTGGGAAGTGCGAAACTTGCAAGTTAAAAATGAATGTCAGAGGCCAGGAGGCAAGTTGTAGCCGCTTCCCATCCCAGAGTGGAATTTCGAGGATATATCGATGGATTTTGTTCATGACCTTCCCAGATCGCAGAGTGGAAATGATTCATTATGGTTATAGTTAACCGTCTCTCTAAGGTTGCCCATTTCATTCCCAACAGAAGAACATATCAGGGTCCCAAATTGGCGCAGTTATATGTTGATGAGTTTGTTCGACTTCACGGTGTTCCTAAGATCATAGTTTCAGACAGAGATGACAGGTTTACTTCTAAGAAGTGGAGATACGTTCAGGAGCGGTTGGGCACTAAGTTATTTTTCAGTACCGTCTTCCACCCTCAGATGGATGGACAAACTGAATGTACGAATAAAACGTTGGAAGATATGCTGCGGATGTATATTCTGAACTTTGGAGAGAAGTGGGAGAAGTATGTTACTCTTGTTGAGTTTTCCTACAACAATAGCTTTCAGGCAAAGCATTGGAATGGCTCCTCTTGAAGCACTTTATGGAAGACGTTGTCGGACGCCTTTATGTTGGGCTGAGAGTGAAGAAAGGTCTTCCATCAGGGAATCCTTGATTGACAAGACCACAGATCGAATCAAACTCATCCAGGAGCGTATGAAGATAGCTCAAGATCGCCAAGCTAAGTATTATGACCAGAGACATAAAACAGTGGAATTCAGTGTTGGTGATTATGTTTACTTGAAAGCCAGACCAGTTAGGGGAGTTTCTCGAATCAAGCGAATGAAGAAATTGAGTCCAAGGTTCGTTGGTCCTTTCAAAGTACTGGAGCGCATTGGTGAAGTTGCTTATAGATTGGCTTTACCTGAAGAGTTGGGTGGTCTACATGATGTATTTCACGTCACCTATCTGAGGAGAGCAGTTAGAGATCCCAGTCAAATAATCAATACCGAGGAATCACCAATCAAATAAGATCTTAGTATCAAGGTTAAATCTGTAAGGATAGTAGACTCAAGGATTCAGAAGCTCAGGAGCAGAGAGATCTCATTTGTAAAAGTTCTTTGGATGAAATGTGGCCGACCCGAGTATACCTGGGAAAGAGAAAATGAGCTTCGGAAGATTGAAGATTATACTTTCCTCTTTGACCCGGGTATGTTATAATTTTCGAGGACGAAAATTTTATTAGGAGAGGAGATTTATAACATCCGTATTTTTTTCTTTTTATTTTATTTATTTGAGTCGACAATATAATTTAATTGTAGGGTCTATTCGCGAGCGAATCTAATCGCGGTACCGTCTTGTCGAGGTACGAATCTAGTATGGTTAAATTCTATCTGTTAATCTGTGGATTAATTTTAACCGTTGAGTATGTGTTCAACGCGTATTAATTAGTAGTGCGAGGGCAGTTTGGAAATAATCGAAAAATGTACAATTCCTCCTAAAATTTTTAGTAGTGAAGGGGTGCGGCTCTTCTCCAGCGGTTATTATAACGGTGGATTGTGTGGGCCGCTCTTATCTCCCCGCATTAGTAAGAAATTGAAATCTTTTTTTAGGTCGTCCCTGTCGTGTGAAAGGCGGAAGACGCCGACTCCTCTCTCGCTGTTGCCTGCTCCCGACAGTGCCGGAAGCCCGTTCTAGTTTGGCGGTGTTAGGAGGCGTAGGATTTGCTTTCCTCCCCTTGTTCCTCCTGGTCGCACTTCAAGAGGACGCCACCGACTTCTTCCCTCCCGACCAACTCTTCAGTCGGCAGTGTAGGAGGTTTTTCCTCCCAGATCTTGTGTAGCAAGCGGCCGAATTTAAGACTCGAGTTTCGCTCTCTCCATTATCAGATTTGAGGACTTAAGGTTAACTCTGTGACGTCATCAACAACCCTAGTGGAGGTCAGAGTTTCTGGTCACATTTTCTTTCTCCTCCGGCTCATTGTTTCTCTTCAGGTAATATCAAACCCCCAGTTGGAAGTTTCAAATTCCGTATGCTTCTGGGTGTCAGAATACTTTTCGATGAAACCCTAAAACGTTGAAATTGTTTAGCCTAGTATTTAAGTAATTTTGGAACTTAAACGATATGCGGGTGTGGGTGAATGCAAGTCGGTGAAATTTGTGTTATCAGGATAAGTTGAGGGAATCATGTCGCCGCGTCAGGTGTATGAACGCCGTAATACCGCGATAAGAAATCTTTATTCTTTCTGGCTAGGCATATCAGATAGCTTGTTAGTAACGTATATTATAATTCAGTAAAATTAATATTGTCGTGTAGAACCGCTATTATTGTTAGAGAATTGTAGCACTATTACCGCTTCACTAGTATATGATGTTCATGATTAAATTATAAACATCTCAAACAGTTAGTCCATACGAATCACATGTAAAATACTCTTATATATTTACGAACATGAGATATTGACTTCAAGAATATATTTTTTAGTCGAGTAAATCAATATGATGAGTTGTCTTTACTACGCACATATGTTCGCAAGCTGAGTAGCACTAGTTAGAAGATGTTTAGTGGCACGCTGGAGATCCCCCCCCCCCCGTGCTTGATAGAGGCGCACTATCCTTCTCATGCGCTGTAGTATACCCTATGAATCAAATTGTTTGGGAAGGTATCCCGATTCAGAAGATTAGTAGATTCGAGTCTGTGTCCGTGAGACACTACAACACTTGAGTTTGTTAGTAAGATTCGGACCGTTAGACTAGTGTTGCGCGATAGAAGCTACTCTACCTAGAACTTTGTCAAAGAACAACCATAAGTGAAATTAGAACTCAAGTTTAGACCGAACCCTAGAAACTCCTAGTTAATCAAATTATTTGGAACTTGAGTAAACTTCATACTTTATGAGTAATTAGAACAGTCATTTATTTTGCTAATTTTATTTTTAGAAAATCATGCATACTACACTAGCATACAGTTTTTCTATAGCACAAACTATTTCAAGCATGCATAATTTCCTTCAAAATAAATTTTAGTGTCACTAAGAAGAATAATTTTCCTTACTCTCCTTTTGACTGACCCATGTTTGGACATGTTTTTATAGGGGACCCAGGTGGAAAACTGCGCCTAGGATGAGCATGTTTTGGAGTCGCCCTATAGTTTGTTTCCTTTTAGTTGTTATTTTACTTTTAGTACATTACTGTTTAGTTTGGGAGACATGCAATATTAATGTTTAAGAATTGGTGTTTGTTCCAGACTTTGTTTAGTATTCCAGACTTTATGTGGTTTGGTTCTTTCTTTCTAGTGGCTCTGTGAAATTCAGCTTGATAAGATACACTTTTACCCTTAATTTTTTTTTTAACTTCCGCTGTAAGCTTTCATTTCAATTCTTTTCATTTATGTCTATTATGTACCAGTTTTAATATCGTTTCTTAGTTTAATTCTTATCGTTGGACCCGATCAGACGTCTGATTTGGTGTTAAACTAGGTTGGGGTGTTACAATTTAACCTAAGCGTTTACCTACCTCTTTGACTTGGTTCTGACTATAGGAACTTGTAATTTCTAAATGTGTACACTGACATAATTAATCATGAATTTAAGTAGTCTGAAATGTTCAACTAAAAAGAGTCGAATTTTTTACAGTGGTGCTTCGACACTCGTACACGCGACGAGGTGACATGATGCTCTTTCCCAAAGGATCTGACTCCTAAGAACTGCTCCAACTAGAGGTGAAAAATAAAAAACCCTTTCCGAAAACTGGGAAACCCTTAACACAAAACACATACAATACTTAATATTAGGAACGATTTCGAAAAGAATATAATACGTTGGCTGGAAACAAAACAACTGAAAAAGAATTCGGAGATCACAATCTCACCTCGAGTCGGAGTAATAAGCGTAGTTCTCCAATCATTTGCTCCACGACCACCAAAATCTGAAATCCAAATGGTAACCCTATCTTGAGCATTTTCCCCTCTTAGGGTTTCGTTGGAAATTTCACATAATATTTAACAAACAACTAAACGGCGTATTACCTCGATCTAACAGCGAGTAAATCCCAAAATAAGTGATCCATTCTGATTGCGGAAGACCGAGTACTTCGATTCCTAAATTAGGGCAAGATGAAACAAGAAGGTAAACAAAATCGGCTTCCAATTAAAACGACTTCCACTAGGAAATTAAAAATAATGAGGAACGAAACTCACCGGATCCAAAAACAACGAAAAAGAGGATCTCCTCCTCCGGCTAGGTTTGAAAACGGAACTTCTCTGCGCCGGGAAAGGAAGAGGAAGGGTCGCCGGAGTCTGCGGTGGAAGAAGTAGTCAGCGTCGTTCCGGTAAAGGAGTGGTCGAAAGGCTTCCGGCTTTTAACCTGCGCTCAATTTGCGGAGACAGCGGAAATGAGCGATTGCGGAAAACCGTTGCTCGGCAGGGGAGAAGAATGTGCGGGCATAGGCGAGACGTGTGGTTTACTTATTAACCTGCGGTTATATAACCGTGAACCGGTCTAAGGGAATACTTAAAATTGGTTTTTAAGTTGTTATTTTTAATACTAAAGCTAAAAGTCTTAAGCCCATGAGGGCAAGTATTGTAGCAGCGAAAAATTCGCGCAAACGAAATTATATTATCACGACCACAACCGATTATAAACAGTTTCGCGCCGACTTATCATCATATCTTTGTGATGCATAATAATAAAAATAATTTAAAATAGAGTATTACCTCCACAAGTCGACGACTCGATTAATTATGCTCGCGATCGGAACCTTGAATTTTAATTTAACACGACGTTAAAACTGGGATGTTATACAAGTAGTTTGTCGAGATTCAAAAAAGAGATGTTGCAGGAAGATCAGAAAAATGAAGGCATCCCATTCTTTTCGGGACTTGATCGAAAAGGAGATCATTGGAATAGTAAGGAGATATCTTTGTTGTTCTTGGAAAAGAGGACTATTAAAGTCTCTTATAGAAGAAGAAAGATCTATCCCTCCCTCTCTCTCAGAAAGTTGGAAGGGGTTCATCTGATACTCTAATACTTCTTTCTTCATGTAAATTGTGTATCTTTCTCTTCTTGAGACACAACAAGTGATAATATTTCTTCTCTCAACTTTCAATAAACTTGTAGTAAAGGTTACAGGATCTCTTATCAAAAGATCTAAGGAGGTTGCTGACTCTCAGAATCTCTCATTAAACTTTCATTAAACATGTTGCAATACATTTTGGCGAGTACCAAATTTTGCTAAAGTGTCATGCTGGAATATCATCCCACAAGTTGTCTTAGTATCAGTAAGAACCTATCATTGGGTAGTCCTTGATCATTCTAAGGAAAAAAAATTGACAATATATTTATAAATAAAATGTGTGCTTACATTTTATTCTTTCTAAATATTGGAATTTATGTTTTCTCATTTTTTTAATTTCAGTTTTTTATTATAGCTTTTGTTAGATAATGTAGAAGAAAATAATGTAAAGGCTCATTTATAGGCTCATTTCTCCTTTCTATTTTAGTCACACATCTCCTGTATAGGATTCTTTCTCCCTCTCTTCTCCTATATATTTGTATTCTTTCTGGTATTTCATATACGAAGAAGTATATACAAGGTTGGCCCTTTGTTTAATACATGGTATCAGAGGGAACCGGTCCGGCCTGCCTCTAACCGCACGGCTTCTCTGTCCGCTCGGTTTCACTTTCTTACCGCGGCGGCTTGGTCATCCTCCTTACCGTTCGGTTTCCATTCTTACCGCGGCGGCTTGGTTTTCCTTTCATACCGCTTGTTGTTGCGGCTTCTCTCTACTCTACCTGCTTCCTTCTCATCTCCCGTGGATCCACCGCCCTTCCCTCTTTATATAGCCTTCCTCTCTCTGGCTCGTGGACCCCGCCTCTGTTCAGTTCGTTTTCCTATCCGCTGCGGTCTCTCCCTTCTCCTTACCAGTGCGG
This sequence comes from Platanthera zijinensis, assembly GCA_039513925.1. NCBI lineage: Eukaryota > Viridiplantae > Streptophyta > Magnoliopsida > Asparagales > Orchidaceae > Platanthera > Platanthera zijinensis. Next base: position 165,998,549 of record CM077089.1, on the reverse strand, counting down.
TCTGCTCCTAACCGCTCGGCCATGGCTCCGGTCTATTTCTAAACCGCACTGTCCGCTTCCTACTTTCCCGCGACGTCTGTCTTTACTCGTGGGGGCCCTCTCTTCTCGTCGCGGGTTTCTCTACCCGCAGCAACTGCTTCTTCTCGCGGCGACCTCTTTTACCAGCAGCGAATTCTCTCTACCCGCAACGACTTATCCTTTCTTGCGGCGTCTTATTCTGCTCGATGCGGCCTATCCTCACTCGCGGCGACTTAACCTACTCACGGCAACCTAGCAGAGCCCCCTTCTGCTCGCTGCAGCTTCGCCTCTCCTGCAGCTTCGTCTCTAGCCGCTGGTGTTAACCGGCTAACCGCGTGCTTCTAACCACCCGGTTAGTGTGCCTAGCCGCCAAGGGACATAGCTTCTGATTCCACCACTACTGCGGATTAAACTCCTCCATCTGACTATCCTCGTACTACTCCTTCTGAGCTTCGGGATGAGCTGCGCATTACTACTATTTCTCTTCGTGGAAAGCACAACTTTGTGGAATGGGTACACTCTGTACGGCGTATACTTCAAACTAAAGGTCTCCTTCATCATCTCACCAAGACACCACCCACTGCACCTACTGATGAGTGAATCTGTGATGACGAACGCGTTCAATCTTGGCTCCTCAACTCTCTGGACACCGAGCCCTATCGTATGGCTATGTACCATGAGACCGCTCATGCTATGTGGACTGATCTTCGTTCCCTCTATTCTGGAAAGGACAGTTTACAGTACCTATTTGACATTTTCACTGATCTCCAGTCCCTTGACGCTGGAGTTACTGAAGATATTACCTCCTTTGTTGCGCGGGCTAAAACTCTTGTTGAGGCTTGGATCCAGCATCAGTCTCCCACTACGGACTTGGTGACTCAACGACAGCAGAAGGAGGCAGTGGGGATTGCTATGATGATGGTGCGTGTCCCCCCACATCTTCATAGTGTCCGCGCTCATGTTCTATCTTCCGTTGTTACTCCATCCCTCTCGGATGAGTGCTCAATGCTCCTCAAGGTTACTCCACCTCCGGATGTCCCGACTTCGTCTCCCGCTCTGCTTCAGCAACCCATGGCCACTCTCGCTCCATCTACTCGTGGTCCACCAGCTCGTGGTGGCCGCAAACCTCGGGGACGCGGTCGTGGTGGCCGAACCCTCTTTAAGTGCTCTTACTGCGACAGGGATGGCCATCTGGAGGCCACCTGTTACCGCAAACATGGTCTGCCTCCTCATCTTACTGCTATAATAGCACCCTCACCTCCCTCCACAACTAGTGATGATATTGCTACGTTACGGGCTCAACTACAACAGCTTCAAGGTGCGGTTAGTCTCTCCTCTGGCTCAGTCGCCTCGATCTCCAATGAAGGTATATCTTGCCTCTCTCACAGCCCTCACTGGATTGTGGACTCGGGTGTTACACATCATCTCTCTCCACAGCGGCCGCCTCAATATTTAGAAACTTCTTACCCCAAGAACATCACTGTGGCTAATGGTGACACGATGCCGGTCTCTGGCACTGTCAATCTCCCTCTTACTCCTTCCCTCTCCTTATCCTCGGTTCTTCATGTTCTGGGCTCTCCATCTAATCTCCTTTCTGTTAGCCGTCTGACACAAGATATTGATTGTTGTGTTACTTTCTCACGCTCTTCATTTGTTGTGCATGATCGACAAACGCGGACTATACTTGGTAGAGGGCGGTTGTCCAACGGGCTGTATATAACACCCCTTCCCAGTTTTACAATAATCAGTCATCCGGTCGGGTCAGCGATATAAAAAGAACTAGGAAACAGTATTAAAACTAGTATCCAGCAGGTAAAAAGAAGCAACTACTAAGAATTTAAAACTTACAACGGAAGCTAAGAAAGTAAAACTAAGGGTAACCAAATACCTCATATCTGCATTCACAGAGCCACTAAACATGAAAAGAAGTGAAATAACTGAAAATCTGTAATAACATTATAAGTCTGATACAAGACATATAAAACATTAACAAGGTACATTTTCCACAACTACAAGTATATGCTGAAATAGAGAAAACTGAAAGTGGAAGCAACTACAAACTGACTCCACTTAACGCTCATCCTAGGCGTAGTTTCCCACCTGAGTCACCTGTAAAAACATTGCCCAAGAGGGGTCAAAGTAAGGAAAAATAACTCCTCCTAGTGACACTAAAAATATTTTCTCATATGATGAATGCATGTCTTTAAAAAATAGTTTTGTGCATTAAAAACATTTATACTATATGTTATGCATGCCTTCACAATACTTCCTGGTCAATACACCTACTTGTTCTATGTTCGTGACTTTCAGTTCAATAACTCAAGTCCGGGCGTTCACTAATTAAAGTACTGTCTCACGTCAGGTCTAATACTTGAGTTCTAGGTGGCTTCTAGCCTACACATCTACTTGGAAAGCTTTAGGCAGAGTAGCTCCTAACGCGGATCTGAAACTGACGACCCGAGACCATCTGACGAACTCAATTGTTTTAGTGTCGCGCGGACACGGTCTCGAATCTACTAACTGTCTCAAAGGGGAGTCAACTCCCAAGACTATACTGCTCATAGGGTATCATGTGCCTTATGAGAAAGGTAGTGCGCCTCTACCTAGCACGAAAAGACTTGTGTGCTTACTGACCTTTTTGGTCTGATGCTACTCTGCTTGGGACATCTCTTTTATTGTACTACTGAGCGACCCTTGACTTTCTCGTGGTCGACTAGAAGGGACATTCACGCCCTTGGTTGGACAAATTCCAAGCTTACGTACACGAGTAAAGGTTTCGTACCTAACGTTACTGTTCATGATCTGGCTACTTTGGTCTTGGAGAAGGGTGTCATCCTACACATTTTCCGCGACCGTTTTCCTACCACCACACCTTTCTATGCATGGTCATGATATTTGTACAAAACCTACACATGCGTATACAAAAATACATTTCTTGCTACGTCTAACTAGCAGGAATTAGATTTCCTTACAGTGGTAATGCGGCGCTTGTACACTCGGCGCGGCGACATTTGCTTTTCCGAAGGAAATTCGACTGCTGGGGACTTTCAGAACCTTTCCCCGAGGCCACCAAAATCCTGCAAACCATGACAACCCTAAATTTCGCATTTTCCCCTTAGGGTTTTCGTTAGAAAAAATCCAATAATATTAGGGTAGCCCAAAATAGAAAGGCTAACATAGTGTATTACCTTTACGTGGGAGTGATTGAGGCTCTCAATGCGCCCAACTCCAATTTCGCGGTGGATTCCGTACTCCAAAACCTAATTAAGTCAATAGGATGAAAACCTAGTTTAGATTAACTTCCAAATCGAAGGATTTCCATGAAGGAATAGAGACAAGGGAGAAATAAAACTCACCGAAACCAAACATTTTCAATTTCCACCGGTTAGGGTTGAAACCAGTTCTTCTGCGGCCAAGGAAGGAAGGAAAGCACTCACCGGCGCCCGCAGAGGAAGGAGGAGAAGTCGGCGATGAGTTCTGAAGGGGGATCGGCCGTCGGCTAGGGTAGCGGGTGTCGGCGCTGTCGCGGTTCGGAGCTTGCGGGAGACGGACGCACGGGGGGAAATCGGCGGAGGCTTGCGGTTTCTAACCCGTGAGGAATAGGCGTGCGGGATATAAACATTTGTCGGGTCTTGCGGTTCTCTTAAGAACCGTGAGAATGGTTTTGATTATAATCAAATGAGGAGAAGGGTGAGACTTGCTATTAGCACCCCAAAGCTATTAGTTCTTGCTATACGCAACCTACTCCACACTAACTCCTTTGAACTTAAACGATTTCACTGCGCAACGTTACTAAAATGAAATGCGTCTCACTATCATTATGACTAACATAAATCACAAATTAATGAACGCGACCTTAGGCATAGTAATATTGTACCTTGACGACGCGCTGCCTCGATCAAAATCCGTCGCGACTCGACCCTACAATCTAAAAATAAATTTTGCGTCAAAACTTACGGATGTTACACTGTATCTCCTCGACGTTTCTCTCACTGCTCTCACCACCGTCTCCAACACCGATTGGCATCGTCGTCTGGGCCACGCCCCCCCCCCCTCTGATTCTCAAGAAAGCTCTTCCTATTGTTTCTCTCCGAGAGTTTTTTTGTGAATCTTGTATTTTTGGCAAGCAACACCGTGTATCTTTCCTTTCCTCATGTACTCGGAGCGATGCTCCGTTATCGTTAATACATTCTGATATCTGGGGGCCCTATAAGGTCCCTAGTGTTTTTGGTTACAAATATTTTGTTACATTTATCGATGATTACTCGCGAGTTACCTGGTTATATTTACTTCGTGATCGAACCGAACTCACAGCTACATTCCGTACGTTTCTTATCGAAACGCGCACTCAATTTTCTACTTGTGTCAAAATAATTCGTACAGACAATGCTCGCGAGTACACCGGTCGCACCTTCTCCAATCTATGCGCTGAGTTCGGTATTCTCCATCAGACTTCATGTGTATATGCCCCCTGACAGAATGACATAGCGGAACGGAAGAATCGTCACCTCCTTGATGTGGCTCGATCCCTTATGATCCAAATGCAGGTTCCTCCTCTTTATTAGAACTTTGTCGTTTCTACAGCATGTCACCTCATTAATCGCATGTCATCCTCCGTCATTAACTTTGTGTCACTCATCACTCTCCTTTATCCATCCACGACTCTCTTCTCTCTCACACCTCGTGTGTTTGGCTGTACTTATTATGTTAATCACCTCGGTCCCTCCACTGACAAGCTCACCCCTCGGGCTACCAAGGCGATGTTTGTTGGCTACTTCCGCGCTCAGAAGGGATATGTCTGCTTTGATCCTATAACTGGTAAGATGGTTATGTCTGCTGATGTAACCATCCATGAAGACCAACCATATCACACCAGTCCTTCTGATCCCCTACTTCCTCCTCCTCTACCTCGGCCCTCCGTACCCGTCACATCTCCATTACCACCACTTCTACCTACCCCCCAACCCCCACTAGTCCAACTCTCCAATCACTCTGAGCATCCCACCACCAACATTCCCCTCAAAACCCCCTGTTATTCAGGTGTACACTCGTCTTCCTCTACGTTCAGATGCCCTGTTGCAGCTTCCCTCTACCGATGTGCTCTCGCGGCCTGTTGATCTGGCATCCTCTTCGACGGCACATCCCATGGCCAATTATGTCTCTCTACACCGGCTCTCTCCGCCCCTTCATGTCTTTGCTCTCTCTCTCTCCTCTATTTTTGTACCTAACTATATGCAGGAAGCTCTCCAGCATCCGCGGTGGCGTGCCGCCATGGATGACGAGATGACGGCTTTGTGGGGTAATCACACTTGGGATCTTGTGCCCCTTCCTCCGGGTCACAGTTGTGTTAGTTGCAAGTGGATCTTCACTATCAAACATGTCGTGAATGGGATAGTTGATCGCTTAAAGGCTCGGCTTGTGGCCCGGGGCTTTACCCAACAGTACGGTCTTGATTATGAGAAAACGTTATCCCCGATCGCAAAATTGAATTCAGTTTGGGTTCTCCTATCCTTAGCTGTTCATCGCCAGTGGCCCCTCCATCAGTTAGATGTCAAGAATGTGTTCTTGAATGACGATCTTCTTGAGACAGTATACATGCATCAACCGCCAGGGTTTGAGACCACGGGGGAGTCTCGGGTCTGTCTATTTCGCAAGTCTATTTATGGCCACAAACAATCTCCAAGGGCGTGGTTTGGGAAGTTCAGCAAGGTCGTTCATGAGATTGGTTTCAAACAAAGCACGGCAGATTCCTCTCTCTTTACTCGTCACCAATCAACTGGGACGGTCATACTTCTAGTCTATGTGGATGATATTCTTATCACTGGTGATGACTCAGCTGGAACACACCATGTGAAACAACATTTGAACTCTAACTTTCAAATCAAAGACTTGGGCAATCTTCGCTATTTTCTTGGACTAGAAGTAGCACGACGACCGGATGGTCTCGTCTTATCCCAGTGTAAGTACAGTATTGACTTTCTGCAAGATGCTGGTCTCTCAGGTTGTAAACTTGCGAAAACTCCGATAGCAGTCAACCACATATTGTGTGCTCAGGGATCTGAGAATGATTCCCTTCTTCCGAACCCGGAATACTATCGTTGTCTTGTGGAAAAACTGATATATCTAACAGTTACAAGACCTGACATATCATTTGCGGTTGGTGTGGTCAGCCGGTTTATGCATACCCCACGGGTCTCTCACCTCCAGGCAGTGGAACAGATCCTTAGGTATCTGAAAACTTCCCATGAGCAAGGACTCGTCTTCCTCCCTTTCTCTTATTGCATACTCGGATGTGGATTATGCGGGCTCATTGGATGATAGATGTTCAACTACTGGGTTCTGTACATACTTTGGAGGAAATCTTATCACATGGCGAAGTAAGAAGAAGACGGTGGTCGCCCGCTCGTTTGCTGAGGCCGAGTACCGTGCGATGGCGGCTGTTACATCTGAAATAACCTGGCTTGAAAGTCTTTTAATGGACTTGGGGGTTAAATTGTCCTCACCTTCAACACTGTTCTGTGACAGTCAAGTTGCGATACACATTGTAAAGAATCTTGTGTTCCATGAGAGGACTAAACATATTGAGGTTGATTGTTACTTTGTTCGAGAAAAGGTTCAAGCAAAGGAGCTAAAGCTTGAACATGTTCCTGCCTCTGGACAAGTTATTGATATCCTTACCAAGGCGTTGCCTCGCAAGTTGTACTACCAGTTCTTGTCCAAGCTTGGCGCATATGACTTATACGCTCCAGCTTGCGGGAGAGTATTAGATAATGTAGAAGAAAATAATGTAAAGGCCCATTTATAGGAACATTTCTCCTTTCTCTTTTAGTGTCACATCTCCTGTATAGGATTCTTTCTCCCTCTCTTCTCCTATACATTTGTATTTTTTCATGTATTTCATATACGAAGAAGTATATACAAGGTTGGCCCTTTGTTTTCTACAGCTTTGAATAATTCTGATGAGTCTGCAAGGATCAAAGTTGACAAATTTAATAGGGCCCGTATTCTCCGTTGGCAAACCCAAGTTGAATACTGGCTAAAAAATTCTGGATCACTTTTAATAATATTTGACCAAGACACCAAAGATCCTGTTATACCGTTGTAACTCCTATTTCACCAACATCAATAAAAAATATCACAACTAGAACATAACTTAGGTGTTTATCTTTTAAAATATCATTGTAGGAAACAAATCCTCAGTGCACTATCCAATACCCTATACGATATTTTCCTTCAATCTCAAATGGCTAGAGAACTGTAGAGTGCACTTGAAGCGCTATAAAATCTTGACAATGCGTCTATAGAATGCTACAATGTGCCTAATCTCCACTAGGTCAAGTTAAATATCTTCAAATCTATTAACCCCAAGCTCCATCAATTAGATGAAATGTTAGATAAGATAGGGCCAATGGGTCTATACTATCCGAAAATTACCTAGTAGCAAATCTTATTGATGTTATACGTGGTTCTTAGTAAGTCCTCAATGCTAGTCTTAAACATGACTAACCCAAGTTTACATATGTCCAAGTGCAAAATGTTATTCGGACAAAGATAATAGACACAACTTCTTTAAACCTCCAAAGATCATGCACATGAAATCAACCTCGCCAAATCTCATAACAAAATTTCTACTACTCACCACTTCAATCCTAGAAAAAAAAATATCATAACTCTTTCGTCTAGAATATCATCGTTCGAAATTAAACAACCCTAAACTTGATCATCCCAAGTCGAACCAAGGAAAGGGGAAATGGTGCTTTGTATATGGACAAACAAATTATATTTGGATGCAATATTTGTTCTTCTTGCACAACATGTGTCCACCCACCAAGCCTCCATAATAATCTTTGTGTCTCCGGCATCAGGCTCCATAATAACAACACACATGAGAGAGGTATCGGGTGAAAACTAAATGAAACAAGTTGAAATCCCTCATTTGGGCTAGCAAATCAGCTTGGGCAGAAACACGGAACATAGACTAAAATATTTTATATTTTACTCGGATAAAATTACAGTCCAAAATGCAATCAAATCATTTCAGCAGTTTTTCAACAATAAGGCACTTGCATTGAAAATCTACTCCCACTCTCTTGCTATCAGGCTCCAGAGATCTTCATTGAGGCATGCAAGAACAACAACAACACTCAAGCCTTTATCCCACTATAGTGGGGTCGGCTATTGAAACATGCAAGAACATTAAAAAAACAAATGACAGGATACATGGCATTGTTTTGAATGAAAAACACTTAGAATATCTACGGATAATTCAATGAATAAATCAAATAAATCTGCAGTAACCACCAATTAAATGAGTTCGGGAACAGATGGAAAATAATGTTACAAAATATCCACCAATCACGGATGAATTGATGAATACAACAACACTCAAGCCTTTATCCCACTAAGTGGGGTTGGCTATATGGATCCTTTGTCGCCATTGTGCCCTATCTTTAATCATAATCTCACTAATGCCTAAGTACATCATGTCTTAGTTTCATTCCAAGTCTTTATTGGTCTATCTCTCCCTCCTTTAACATGTCTAGTGACTAGACTCTCACAACGCTTAACAGGTGCTTCTAATGGTCTCCTTTATACGTGTCCAAACCATCTTAGTCGAGTTTCTCGCATCTTCTGCAATTGGTGTTACTCCTATCTTATCCCTGATATATGCACTCTTAAGGAAAGACATGATGTACTTAGACATTAGTGAGATTATGACTACAAAATAGGGCAAATGGTGACAAAGGATCCATATAGCCGACCCCACTTAGTGGGATAAAGGATGAATTGATGAATATAACATAAAAATATTTTAATGATATTCACTATAGGTAGCTAAATAATAGTTTCCCATCATGATAAATAAATCAGACAAGTAGCCTCATCCATCAGGAAGGTTCCATTTCTATGCATCTGTCTCTATGTAATCCCAAAGGGAAGTAAACAGAGGGGAAAACAGCAACAGAATGATCAAGCCATACAAGAAAAACTCTAAGCTATCCTAATTTCTATCTGGAAAAATATTGCAGATACTTATAAACTATCTAGTGCAAGGATATGATATAAATGAATATAAAAATTTCAATCAGTCATGCGGAAAAGATCATACATGTGAAAACAAAATTATACCTCTCCTGCCCCAAGAACAAAATCACCAAAACCAATAGAATCTATAACTTCAATTTGTAATCTCTGTTTTCTAGGGTTTGTAACAAACAGGAGAAAATCCTGTTGAAAAAAAATCAGCGTCATTGAATAAATGTATAAGAATCAGAATATGAAAATAATTTTGACACAAGAAGATTATTGAAAGGAATGCATACAATTAACATAACTTACTTGATTCCAGATTGGCTCCCCTGGTGGACCAATGACAGTTGTTTGGCTGTTCTTTTTACTTCGAAACACTTGATCACCCAGTCTTAAAACAACATATGGATCTGTTTTACCTGTAAATGCAATTACATACAAGTTAAACACTAATAGGTGCACATATACATTGATAGGGTGCAATGGCGACAAGGGATCAATATATCCGACGCCGCTATGGTGGGATAAAGGCTTGAGTGTTATTGGAAATATCAAGTCAATGTCGGACTATTAGAGAGGTTATGTGTGCTTGGGGTTTAGTCCCACATTGCTATTTTAACTTTAAGAGCCCATATATATCTTATTTAATACCCTTTGTGGATGAATAACAAACATCAAGCATATCCTTTCTCATCTTTTAACATGGTATCAGAGAAGTTGATTTCTCCCAGATTTCTTCTGCTCCCCATGCACCTAGGGCGACCGTTCAGCCGCTTCTCGCACGAGTGGGCTCGCTGCAGCTTCGTCTACTGGCCTCAACCAACCCCTCCGCTGGTTTTGAGCTCGACGTCGCTCTTCCACCCGTAGCAGCCTCGACATCAACATCCACGGCTTAGCATGCAAGCTCTTGCTCCATTGAAGATTCCGTCAGGAGTACCTATCGAATCTCTTCTTCCTGTCGCCATCGATGCATATTTACGACGTTGCTCATCGTTGTCTATCCCGTAGAGCCCGTCGTTGCTGGCTTCATCGATCTCATCAGACGACTGTTGCTTCCATCGATGTCAAGTCTCCTTCTCTCATTGATCCCTCCTGACGCTACAGCCACTGACCCTATCGAGCAATGTTGATGACTTCGACGCTTCCATGTTCCTCTCCCGTCATCGAGTTTGTCGTCTGTTGCTTCCAATGATCCTGGTTGTTGCTGCCATCAACGTTCCTATTGCCGCTCGTGGTCACGATCCTGTCGAGCTTCTCATCAGCTAATTCAGTTGACTGCTTCCTCTGGTCCTCTCTCTCCAGATCTGGCCCTCACTTCTTCCCATTGCTGAATATGGCTTCCTCTATGGATCCTGCTTCTTCTTCCATCAGATGTTGTTCTTCGGCTCCCCTAGTCGTTGCACTTTGTGTCAAGGATGATTCCAGTCGCTTCCCCTCGTGTTTCCAAGCTACCAGCTGCTGTTACCCCTTCCAAGATCTCTCATAGATGATGGAGTTTCTTGATTTGTTGGATTTGTTTGTCTTTAAAAGTTTTTTTTTGTTAGTGTTTGTGTTGTAATGTCTTCATGCACGTGAGTTTCACATAAGGGGGAGTATTTGGGATGAAGGCAGCATGGATACTATTTCCTGATTTTTCTCCTTAACCCCACACAGCCTCTAGGATTATGTCGTGTGTTGTTTTCTTCTCTCCAATTTTTCTTTCGATTGGTACATGTGTTGTGGCACGATTTGTGTTGATTGTCTGAATCTCAACGTGTTGTGTCATGTGGGCCGTGTCGTGTGGGATCGCCCTTTGTGCAGATTATCCTCGACGGATTATACCCGATTGCCTGTTTGATGATTAGCCCCACATCGCTCGTTATCCTCCACATGTTTTGTGTGTAGATGACGTTGGTTAACCTGGTTCTAGTGAGTCCACGACATGTGTGGGACCTGCATCGTATGTAGGTCTATATCGTGTGTGGCTATGTCCCCAATTTGATTCACCAGTTTAAAATTTCCCCTTATTGCTCGTCTGATGTTTTGTCCCACATCGCCTACCTCCATTACCTTTATTTGTTATTTTCAAGCTGAAGGTTTCCCCTCCAGCTTGAGGGGGAGTGTTGGAAATATCCAGTCAATGTCAGTCTATTAGAGACGTTATGTATGTTTGGGATTTAGTCCCACATTGCAATTTTAACTTTAAGAGTACATATATGTCTTGCTTAATATCCTTTGGTAGATGAATAACAAGCATCAGGTATTTTCTCTCATCTTTCAACAAGTGTTTTTATTGTTTGTATACATAAAGCAATTCTAATAACCAGAATTCAAATGTATGCTTCCAAAAAATGGTAAAACCAAGAATCTACTGCACTCAATACTCAAATACTGAGCCTACAAATGCTCTGTAGCATTGGTTTGAGTACATGACTGACAGTAACTGCCAAAATGTAGGGTTATCTAAAAACACAGGTTGCTACAAAAATCAAATGACAATTTTACAGCATTTACTACAAAATGTCAAGATTTCAATCGGCAAAACCTCTAACAAACAATAGTGAAAATAAATAAAATAGTATTAGGAAAGCAGCATAGATACCAATTCTCACATAAGAAAGTTTGTGAGCATCAACAAGAGTCACAGATAACTCCCCAGCAAAATCACCATTTCCTTCTTGGGATGTGTCGGTCTTGAAGTTATCTGTAACAGGACCCAGAGCTTTTCCCTTCTGGAAATCAAGTACTATCTTTTTTGGACGAACGAAAAGTCCAGGTAAATCTTCTGTAAGAAGTTTTCTCAGAAACCTGGTAAAAAGTAAGATAAACATTTAAAATAAGGGACAGAAATCGCATGATTCACATTACATAAAAGCAGTACATATTTGCAAGAAACACCATCTCAAATTCTCAAATGGGACATGCATAACTACTCCCAGGGAATAGGAAAATAAAGGCGACACAATTCGATTTATCCAGAAATTTGCATGGACAACTAGGATAAAATTTGCACCTAAAACAACATTACCTTTTATCAATATTTTGGCGACATAGTTTTAACTTAAGAGCGTATATAGTGATCTAATAACTGAAGTTTAAGTATTTGTATTTAAAATAAGTACATGTTTTTTAAAAGAGTTTTCATATAAATAGAAGTTTAGAGGTGTGTCCAATAAGACAACCAAATTTCAGCAAAAAGAAAATAGGTATTGTACAGCAAGAATGGCCCTAAGCAACAACGTCTACTTGAGAGCCACCTCAATAGAATAGGGATTGACACCTGGCACAGCATGGACAGATCAATGTGCCTAAAAAATTACCAGTGAACAGTCAAAAAGAGTTTACAGGTTTAGCCAGCACTAGCTCGAATAGCTCTGTGTGGTTCAGGACAATTGGTGATATGACAAATTCAACTGTAGCTGATAAACCACATTCAAACAGCATCAAAACAATGGATTGCTACGATATTCACGAAAAAAGAGACCATATATGATAAAAATAATTCCATTACACTGCGAGCATGAGTTCTAATGCACAATTTTCTGAAATAATTAAACCTCTTCATGTTTCCTAAGAATTAAATGTTAAATAGCTAATTAGATTTATAGTATAAATACCACCACTTGGGGAAGAATAAAGCATCTCATTCATTCTTTACCTCCACAGTCCACACTTCTTAAATGGTATCAGAGCAAGTTTCCTAGCCGGTCAACATCCACTCAATTTCCAATCATTGTGGCTTCAATGCTGCCTCTCTTGGATGACATCACTCGAATGGCCCAGCATTGCTCGATGACATTATTCAGCACCGTTTCAGCGCATTGTCAACTTTTCCCACAGCGGCTCTTGTCTCCATGTAGATCATATTCCACAATGGGCAGAGCCCAATGCACAACATTTTACATTCTGATGTCGGCATTGTCAAGCCCTACAGACTGATTTCACCGCCTCCATAGACGATGCCAACGTGGCAGTACTTCCACAAATTAATTGTTGCTTCCTAGACGATGCATATTAGCATCTTCTTGATCACACTTTGACCACAATGTGTTTCCTCTTTGAACCCCTACATCATGACATTGATTAGATATCGTTTCAAATAGTTGATGGATATCTTCGTCGCAAGCCTTTGCTCTCTTGCTTTCTGTCACAACTTGTGTCTATAAAGAGCATTGTCTGCTTATGTTCTTTGCTTCGGCTCACCTGCTTAGAATCGTGGCATGTGTGCAGCCTACCCGTGCTACCTACTCTTGTTCATTGATCGGCTTTGTCTTCTTGTGGATGCCTTCGGCTTATCACCATCATCTACCCTTATTCAGGATCATCATTTGCTCTTTTGTGGCTTTCAAACTGCTTGTGATAAATGTCGACTTGTGAAAATCATTTGGACTTGGATTCGGCGGCGTTTACTTTGCCACTGATTTATCTTCAATCATGGGCCACACGGGCTTGACTGCAGTCATGGTCAAAAATAGTGTGCTTGGCACAAGTGTCACAAACCTCATGAATGTGCTCATCAATAGGCTCTATTTTAATTAATTAATTATTGTTAAATTTAAATTGCACCGTTTCAATTACATTTGCACCATCATTAAATTATTTTGATAGTCATTTTGCACCTCAGTTAGGGTTGCATCTCAAAGCATCAAAATGATATTTAATTCATTGGATTGTGTGCATGCTTTCACGTCATTCTAGAGTTGGTCTTAGGTTTATAGCAATTGTTTGTGATTGCTCGCATTGCATTTAGGGTTAAAGCACCGCGCCTTCGATCACACGTAGATTTGTCATGATTCAAATTGGTATCAGAGTGAGGTTCGGGATTTATTTAGATACGTATTCATTGAGTCTATAGGTTCCTTTATGACCAATTATCATCATCGCGTCTCTCCTCTAATTGAGGATCTTGGTTCTATGTATACCCGATCTCATAGAGCCCCTTCGAAGGAATTCCCATGTTCCTATGATTATTATCATCATCCCTATTCATGTGCATGAGCGGACCATGTTGAACCTCAACACAACTTGATTATCTTAGGGAACCACTAAACAAGGACCATCCTTTTAAGAGAGTTCTCAAGTGTAGGATTAGTGTTGCTACCCCATGGTTTGACAATTCATCAGTCTCGGGTCCTTTAGTTATTGGCTCGTGAACATGAAATATTACCTCGATCATTTTGAGTTATTCGATGAGCGACGCGTTAAATTTGCAAAACTTAGACTTCTAGATTAGGCGAGAGCATATTGCTCGAGCATTGAGAGGGCTCGCAAGCGAGATTGTCTTCAACGCATCACTAGTTGGGTAGAGATGAGATAGAGGTTATGCTAGAGACTTAGAGGTATTTGTCAGCATCGTATCAGAATCACCTGCTCGAGCAATTATTTACCCTTTGGCAAGGATTCGTGTTTGTTGTTGAGTATAAGAATCGTTTTGATGAGTTAGTGGTTAGGAGCAACAACCAAGAGGAGCCATCTATGTAAACTTTTCGATTTCGGTCTATACTTCGCGCTGAGATATGTAATGAGTTGACATATCACTACTTAGAATCTCTCAAGTAGACATACCAGCTTGCCCTTCATTATGTGCAGTCCTTGAGATCAGCTAGAGTTAGTCGAGTAGACTTGCACTATGACCGCCCCCAATCACAAAGAGTAAACATCTCCAGCCTACCACCATGTCTACTCATGTCCTTGTGGATGCGCAAGATGGCTTCATAGAGAGCCCTCTCACCATAGTGAGGTACGTTGTCTGATGAGTGATCTACCACTTGATGATGGGATTGAGTCACGTCCTGACCTTATGGCATTGTCAGAGAGTGATCATGATTTACCTAACGTGCTCGAGAAAATGGGATGCCCGCTCCTTACACCTTGCTTGGGACTAGTTGGTGCCTCTACCATGGACTCAATCATTAACACTCTACCTATAGATCTACTCTTGAGTATGATTTTATTCAACTCTTCTCATGTCGTTGTCCTATGTCCCATACGACCAAGAGCCTAGTGTTGGCCTCGTATTGGCTGCTTCCATGTTTATTAGGAGGTTTTTCCTTACGATGGTACTCATCTAGAGTATCGTGATCCTATTGTTAGATTCTTTAATGAGGCATCATTGTTTGGAGGGGATGAGATTCAAATGAGTTACTCGTTTGCAAATAGTGAATCATTGACATCTCTTCAAATCATGCCCTCAAATTTTCCCATGAGAGTGAACCTTGCGCTTAAAATCGAGTATGTAGAGTTTGTTTCATATACACTTGAGTATATTCTCGATGTTTCGGGAGCCTACCCTATGGCCCTCTTTGGATAAATTCTTGGGCATACGACATGCTCACCCACCAGATGATTTTTTTTCATGGAGGCACTCGCCACACTCTAGTGTCGCATTCAATTGTCAATGTCTTGAGTATTCACCCGAGTGATCATCGCACTCGTGGTGAATTTTCATACATACCTACTGAAGAGCCACTTGACAAACATTTTTCCTTTTGAAGATAGTCGACGCACCCCAGAGATGCGCTTTTGTGTCAACGTCTCTGGCATTTGTTATAGTCATCGTTGCATTCACAATTTATTTTTTGACACTTTGCTAGGTGAGCCTTCTGATGCGCTACACTTCCCGAGAGGCATTTGACACATTATGAGCTTGTATTTTCGTATGAATGTCTCATTGAGTCATTTGAGTATTTTTCGCACAGTCGACGAGTATTTTTACACTCAACCTAAATAAACTCCTGATAGAACACGCCATTTTAGAGATATTTAGTTTGTTGTCAGACAACCGTGTAGAGTGACGTGTCCATCATCCTTCATATGCTCATTTACACAAGTATCCCGAGTATTTTGCTTGTCGTTTGCATGAATTTATTGAATCTTTTGCTCTCCATTTGCATGAAACAATCCAAAATAAAATTGCAATAAGTAATCATTACTATAAAACTCAGACAGATCAGCACAAGAGAGCAGAATTTTGATGAAAGGGATCGAGCAATGATTTGAATAAGATCTGAGAGGTTCCCCTAAAGAATAGCAAGAAAATTAAGCGATCAATGAATGAGCCCCTACACAACTATACGAAGAATCGGGGCAACATATAATAAATTGATATCCCTCTAAATGTGGGGATAAACCGTGTATTTTATATAGAGAACATGGATCCTTATTACGAGTACTGCGCGCATACGAATCCTTTCTCCACCACATCCGAGCCACATCCCTTCATATCCTACCCCAACCCAATCCCGACCTAATGAATCACATCATGAGAGTCACGTTGTACCACCGATAGTTCCACCACTTCAGTTTCAAGCAGAGGTACATGTCAATCAGAGCTAACCGCGACTGCGGGAGACATACATCAGATTGTTGTTCATGATTTCACAGTTGTATGCGGCAAGATACACTGCGATATCTTGTTCGTTGGAGCGGTCAAAGGCTCAAGGAGCAAAGGAGTCATGGATCCTAGGCGCAGGCGCCTGTCTGATGGAGAAAAGGACCATTCAAAACCATTTTAAATAATTGACATAAAATATCAGATCATCTTCTTGATCAGATTCATCTATTCTACTCATTAATCATTCATTATTATCATTTATATGACTTAGAAATAGAATTAATGTGGTCATTACATCATATCTAAGCCTCAACGCTCAATTATGTTTCACAAATACTAAATCATGCAAAAGTTATTGAGTTCTTAAATTATTTCTTTCTTTATTTTGAAAAAAAATAACAGAAATTTCACTAAGTTGTACCTTTCATGTTCCAAAGGCATAAAAAGACGCAAAAAAGCGCAAACCTCTTAGTCTGGTAAGCCTTGAACCTTAGGCGGCGCCTGAGGCACGCCTTTAACAGCATAGGAGTTGCCCGACCTCAGATGATACTTGGATCTCCCCAGACGAGCTTGAGTCACTCGCCCCTAATCTACATAGAGAGTATCTCCACCTTCACTCACCGGAGATGAGTACTTTCAAGCCAGGGGGTTGATGGCGATCTCCAACGCACATACGCATAGTCATGCAGGACATGGTGATCTGCTACCCGTTTGAATGATCTGAGTCCACGAATGCATCTGGGTGATCATTCTAAGCCTGTTTCATGTATTTATTTTTTATTTTCGAGTTGTATTCAACATTTGATCGGTCTGAATGTTAAGAGTCGTCCGATTTGGATGCGCTAGTTGTTTCTCATATATTTATATATACAGGATGCTTTGTCAAGGGATCAGAAGTTTTGGAAGTTAATACCCACAACCGTCGATCCCCATCGTGTGACGTCGTGACCCCCAAGGTGCGACTCCTTGGCTTTTCATGATTTTTTTCTCCTTATCGCAGCCCTCGCAATCGTCTCCAGTGCAAAAACCGCAACAACGCATCCTCTTCCTTCACAAGCAGTCGTGCTTCCTCCATTACCGTAAGCAAACACATCTCTTCCGCTCCTGCTTCCACCGCTTCCTGCTCCTCAATCAGTTGTGCCTCCTCCAAAGCCCGAGTTTCTCCATCATTACAGAATTTGTCGATGATTTCCCACGCCCGTAGTCTGCTTCCCATGTATTAAGTCCAACCTTCTTCTTCCTAGTAACAGTCTATTAAATACGCATGTGTCTCTCGCATTTCAGGCCCATGTGAATTCCCTCCTCCCTTCTCCTGACTTAAACCACACCCACTCACAATTCCTTCCTTCCCACCAACCACACAACCATCCATTTCCCTGCGTAATTGCTGCCAACCACTCCTCATTGAGCCTAGACCCAATTTTGAATTCTTTACTCTACAAGCTAGGTCGAGCTTCGTTCACG
This sequence comes from Platanthera zijinensis, assembly GCA_039513925.1. NCBI lineage: Eukaryota > Viridiplantae > Streptophyta > Magnoliopsida > Asparagales > Orchidaceae > Platanthera > Platanthera zijinensis. Next base: position 165,980,725 of record CM077089.1, on the reverse strand, counting down.
CCCAACCAGGGAATCTGAATCAAATGGCTCATATTGTTCGGACCAATCAGATGTCAAATACAACTCAAAAATAAAAAATAAATTCATGAGACAGACTTGAAACGATCAGGTTGACACATCCATGGAGTAGGACAGTCCAAATGGGTAGCAAATCACTAGCTCCTGCGAAAAACAGGCGCATGTGGATTGGAGACCTCCATCACATCCCCCCCCCCCCCCCGCTCGAGCCACCACAGGTTGCTTTCCCTCTCCCAACAATCGTATAGCCCATATCCATCCCGCCAACAATAACCTAGTCCACTATACCTCCTCCAAAAGCCATTTCCAGCCTCTTCACCCCATCCCTAACCCCAAGAAAATGTAACTGACCATCCCGAGTCAACTCCCTACCATATTCAGCCTCCCTCCACCCAGTTATTCCCCTCAGAAAACTACTTTCCAGTAGAATTCTCCCTTCTGGACAGCCGCAGCCTCCGCGAAATCTTCCCCTCCACAATGGGCATCGATTACTCGGTGAATTTTGCATTTTAGTTTCATCTACTTTGCATTATATCGGTGCTTTTTGCATTTCATAAATTATTTGGCTCGTATTGATTTGACGGTCTTTTATTCATGCGTTACTTATTCATCTGCATTTACTTTCAGTGCAATCTTAATTAATTTACAATTGTCTTACTTTCTTAAATTGGAGTATCTGTAATCAATTGTGAATTGTGATTCAATTATGTGAGCTATAGATTTTATTATTTAATTAATTGTGCCTCGGAAATAGTTGCATGATTGAATCATTAGTTTGCATTATAGTAGGATGGGATTTATGCGGTGACTCCTTGTTGTTCAATTGCTTGTGTGCATGTTTGTATCATCATTTACAAAACCCTATAGCCACATTTGAATTTGTCGTATACTTTAATTCATTTAGGGTTAGGGCACCGCGCATCCGTCAATTGTAGATTTGTCATGCGTCGCAAGTTGTCATCAATATCATATCTAATATAGTGTTTCATGAAATAACTAAGCATAGCAAAATTGTGTCGCTTCAATGCTTCATACAGGAGAACATTCAGAACAATGTCAATATGACTACCTTTGTTCGTACTGGTGATCAACTACCAAATATGATTTGTAAGATAGCGTCCGGTAAAAATCCTTATCAAAGCTTGCAGGAGTATTGAACAAAAAAATGTGGTAAGTTCATTGAGTGGTGATTGTAACACAGATGACATGTAATTAGGTTTTCTCCATTAAGCCGATTGAGTAGGTAAATAAACTTTTATGTCTAAATACTAGAAAAACAATAGTTCTGCGTTGATCCCATTCCTTCTCTCCTCCATGTACTCCTTGCAACGACTATCAGCGTCTTTGAAGAAACCTGAAAAAATAGAAGACATTACCTCCCCTAATCTCGAGGCAGTGTTAAATAATTGAATGAAATCCCGGGCCCAAGAGACTATATGGTTAGATATGTGGCTCTCTCAAATGGCGTTCCTCCCTAGTTATTTGGGTTTATATGATATTTTTAATGATAATATGCTATTTTAGATTCTGATTACTTCATCTAGTATTATTTATTCTCATGTGTTGTCACCTTATTCATATTGTAGATAGTATTTTATTCCCTTATATTTTCCTTCATTTGCTAACCGCTCTTATATCAATTGTATAGGATATGGGTATAGTCCCAGCTTTCTTACTTATATGCCTCACTAGGCCTAAATAATTTTCAAGTGATTCTATTTTCATTTCATCTACAAGGTATAAGAGGGATATGATATTCGCCGGAACTGTTACTTAAAACCGAAAACATTAAACTGAACCGGAACCGCAAAAAACCGTACCGAACCGTTCATGAATTATTTGGATTTCGTTTTGAATTTTGGAACCGTGAACAACAATGGTCCGCGTGCGGTTCTTTCATTTTATTACCCGGACCGGAACCGGGTCCGCAAAATACAAATCTTGAGCGGTTGCTGAATTTTAGGCCCGATCCGAACCAGACCGAAGTCGAACTGAATAGCAACCAGTTTATTATTAATAATTTTTTATAATATATTATTATTATTATTATATATTATTACTTTTTATTTTTTATAATCTATCTATAATATCTATACTTTTTAATTACTATACATACAAAATTGGGTTAAGCGTTTAGTATGGGTTCTAGAATAATTCAAAAGAAACATATGTGCCTAAAGCCTTATATAATCCAAGCACATATTTGCCTACAAGATTGGCTAAGGGAGAAATTCACAATTTCATCAATGTGAAAAGATAAAATAAATAAATAAATTTAAATTCGCATTTCCATCAAGCTTAATTTCTAACTTTTTATATTGCGTAGATATGTGATTTGATAACTATAATATCGATGAAGGTTGTGATGACAAACTTGATGAATCTACTTTAGAGGTAATTTTCAATTAACTAAAATTGAATTTAACGTTAGATAAAAATAAGATTCATTTGTTTAATTTAAAATACTCAGTGATGGGCCCTGCCAATATACAGAGATGGTATTTGATGGTTGTTATTTAATTTTGTTGATTACTATATTATCTATTTTGTTTGCCATTCTTCAACTACTTCAGTGAGGTGATTCTTTTTCTATTCAATGCGTGAAATCAAATATTATTGTATGCATAGTTGTATTAATTCAATTTTTACATATTTAGACTTAAAAACTATGAAATTATTGTTTCAATCATTTGAAATCCAATTTTCTTTTTGAATATGTATTTTTAAAGAGATAATAATCTTTGTGATTGCGTCTAATGACTTAAATTATAGAAATATAAATTGATTAAAACTATGACACATAAACGATTATAACCGGACCGAACCACATAGAATCGGACCGAACCGTTAGTGGCCGATTTGGTTTTCGTTTTTGCTGAACCGGAACCGTTGACACGATGGTTGCATAAATTATGTTGGAACCAGAACCGGTTAAACCAAATACGATTTTGGTTCTAATTTGAAGAACTGTTACCTTAGCGGTTCGGTTCACAATCTTAGTAGAACCGAAACCGTGACAACTCTATTCTTACCATGACCTAGTAAATTCTCCCATGCCGACGAGGATGTGTGTAGGATCCATTTTGGATTTATACGCTCCATGAGGCCTAAATAATTTTCAATTGATTCTATTTTCATTTAATCTACACAAGTATAGATGTTTTTATTTCCTATGTTTCAGTGCAAGTGAAATCCCCTAATCAGTGGGAATAGATTGGATCTGATTTTTACAAATCAACATTGTATAAACATATATTGGTGGAGTACCAAGAGGAATAACATTCAGCATTTTCTAATTTGCCTTTGTTCAGATTCCATATGCAGGTAGGAGTGGGGGGTTTAAAAGTAGTCAATTTCACATCAGTGGACATTCTATTAGCAACACTTGTCGTGTATTCTAGTACATTTTCACATCAATGGATAGTCCATTAGCATTACTGGTAATGTAGTCAAGCACATTTAACTAAAAGTAGCAGGAGGCAGAAAACAGTCATTGCAATAAAATATATGGTATACAAATAAGATGAAATGAAAGAGTAACTTACATTGAAACAACGGGAACTCCTGCAAGAGATTACCCCATTGCATGCAAAAAAACATGGAGCTTCCATCAGAGAGGTAGAATAGCTCTAAATATACAAAAAAAAAAGGTAAAAGGTAATGGAAGGAATAACAAGCTCAGAATTTTAATTTAGCGTTTTCAGAAAGAAGAGATGCACAAGTAAAAAAACTGAAGATGTTTTATGTGAATCTAAAGTACATGTATTTCACTAGTCATCACTTATAAATGACAAAATATTAGCATATTTATTGACGCCATTTTTATGAATGCACGCCGGCGAAATTCGAAGCTAAAATACAATAAAGATATACAAAGTTAATATTAAGAGAATTTCAATGCCTGATAGAGCATAAAGATCTCCAGAAAAGAAAAGGATTAAACTTTTATATCGAACATAGAAAATTGATTTAGAAGTACTACAAACAATAGCCAAACAGAAGACGCAGAAGTTCAACAAAATAGAACATTTAAAGAAACATAAATAATGTTCACAATCTAAAATCTTACTACACAACATTCAAGAAAAAAACTTACCAAAATAGCAGATAGCTTTAAATAAAATTTTATCACATCACCAATTAACATATAAGCACACATTGAATAAGTCCTGCAAATCAATTGATTCATGGAAACAGAAGCATATAATTTTGCATCCAACTAAATAAGTCCAAATTTCAATTATAGAAGACAAGAATACCAAATTACAACTTACACGTGTAGGCAGGGGTGAAATGCAGTAAAAGTAGAGATCCAAGGGTTGTCGACTCAAGTAGATGGTGACTGTCGAAAGCTAGAAGTATGGGGTTGGTCAGATATTGCTATGATAGGAAGGAGAGAGGTAAATATATGACAGTTTGTGGAAGGAGATGGACTGGACGACTGTGATTTGGAGAGGGGAGGAAAGTATGTGTCGGTTTGAGGGAGAACTAGTAGCGGGTTGTCGGGATGTGGCGACGAAAGAGGTGGTGTCGAAATGGGAGGGAAAAGGGAATGATGTCGATGGAGGTGGGAGGGGGTTGATTGCAGTTGCGGGTGGGTAAGGAAATGGATGGCAAATGGTAGTTAGCAGGTTTGCGGCTAATGGAAGTTGCCCTGGAATGGATTGTGAGAAGCAAAGGGATCAACGACGTGGTTTGTGAGTAGTACTCGTGGGGAGGAAAATGGGGGAGATGGCAACAGCTTTCAATTGTGAAGGGGAAGGAAGTGATGACAGTCACCGGAGGAACGGGCGTAGGAGGTAACCTTGGACTCGCACCAAGGATCTTGACGTCACACCAAGAGAGGTCAACAGTTAAATAACTGAAGTATAACCATCGGTGTCCTCTCACTCCTTGTGCACTATAAATATAGTATATAACTGAATGGCACCCGGATCGAACGACTCCCAATACCCAGATCAATCGGGTGTCAAATAAAACTCAAAACATAAAAGTAAATACATGAAAAAGACTTGAAACGATCATCCAGACACACTCGTGAACTCAGATCGTCTGAATGGGTAGCAAATCGCCGCCTCCTGTGGGAATACACGTGCGTAGGTCGACGATCTCCATCAACTCCCCCCGACTTAAAAAAACTCATCTCTGGTGAGTGAAGATGGTAGAATCTTGGTGTAGCATAGGGCAAATCACTCAAGCTCCTTTGGGGAAATCGAAGTATCATTTGACAGTGGTCAGCCGCTCCAATGGACAAGATATCGCAATGTACCTCTCTCATTCATGGCAGTGAATTCATGTGCAACAATCTGAAGTATGTCTAATCGCAAGTAGCTCTGAGTAAGATGTATATCCATCTGAAATTTGAATTGGTGGGAATCGTCGTTGGTGCGAGGTAGCCCTCATGGTGGGACTCGTCAAGCTGAGGCTGGGGTGGAGTGAACGGAAGTGAGGAATGTTGTGGCTCGGGAATGAGAATGGAGAAGGTATCTACATACAAGCGCTCCTCATAGTAAGGAGTCAAGTACTCGACAATGAATACTCGGTGTACCCCCATATTTCGAGTGATGTCAATCTCATATGGATTAGTACGGATCCATCGTATGACTGTATAGGACTCATTCGACAAGCATTAAATTTTGTTGTTGTTCCTGGTGGAAACCTTTCAGATAGTATGTGGATAATCTGTTATGGGTCTGCTTCCGTAACAACGGTAACTCGTCGGAGTGTTGATCGGAGGTGGAAATGATGGCGGTGACGGGGGATACCGTGGAGCCGGAACCGCGGATGCCTAGGTGGGGTTACTCGTTGGAGGAGAGAGCCACCAAGATCTCACAACAAGAAATAAGGAAACTAGAACTTCATTTCATAGATACCAAGCATACAATGCTCATGCCTTTATATAGGCTAAAAGATGACTCTTACAACTAATCACTCACCTAATAAGACAATAATAATATTAAGGATAAAAGGGCTCGGTGCTCGAGACCCCATAACATCTCATCCGCCCTTGAAATCGAGCTTGCCCTCAAGCTCGAACTCCACGTGGTGACCGGATCATCTGGCAGCTTGATCTACTGCCAGAACAATGCATGATATCGTGTAGCGACGGTGGCGGCGTCAGTGAGCAGCGGTTTCGCCGTTGGAAAGACGAGCGGCGAAAGAGATGACTTTGGCAAGGTTGGTGGCGCCGTGAGGGGAAGCAACAACAAGTAGGTCGGGTAAGCGACGACCAATAGAAGGAATAGATCTGAAGGCGGTGAGGTGGACGAAGCCGTGGACGGGTTCCTCGGGGTCGACGGAGCGGGGGTCGGTAGAGCAAGTGTCGGTAAAAGATGCGGCGAGTTGACCGGGGCAAGTGGAGTAGGGGTTGGAGGAACAATTGCCACTAAGAATGGTGGTGCGTCAATTGTCGGCGAAGATGTGTGACTACAAGAGGTGAGGTAGTTGCGACGACTGTGAACTCTTTGGTAGAAGAGCAGCGATTAAATTACCAAGTTTGTGGAGAGCATTGACATGGCGTCATGACGACGGGAGTCGGTGTCCCGATGACGGGCTGCGGCATCCTGACGAAGAGCGTCCATGGTGGCTGTGAAATCTCGTAGCATTGATATGATGGTGGACGCATTCGTAAATGTCGACTTGATCATAATGAGATAATATGATTTAATAATTAATTAATTTAATACAGGATAACACCTGATAAAACTACAACAACACTCAAGCCTTTATCCCACTATAGTGGGGTTGGCTATATGGATTTTTTGTCGCAATTGTGCCCTATCTTTTGTCACAACACCTGATAAAATTAATTAAAAAAAAATTAAATCGAAAAGTAAATGACAGGCTAAGATGGAGGACTTCCAATGAATGAGGGGTGGGGCCCGATGGATTAAATGGCAAGAGGCTGAATGATATTTGATAGTTGTGGGCAAAAAAGAGCCGGAATTAATAACCGGGTATCCCGTAGGCGTGCGGAAGCAATTAGGCGAGGAACAGCAGTTGAAGGGGTGTTCCTGGAAGCAGAAGCGTGCAGCTGAAGCTGAAGCCGGTGTGCGTAGGGAGGAGCCATCAATAGAGAAGCTTCCTCGCTTTCCTCGGGCCGGGAGGGTGCTGCGCTGGAGTGCGGATTCAGCATGGGTTTGATGTCGAACTGTCGAAGAAGAAACGCAGAGGCTAGAGTGTCGCTCAGGAGCTGTTCGTGTAAGGGAAAAAGGGATGCAGTCGCTGGAATGTCGTCGTCAAGGAGTGGCGCGGCAGTGGAGTGGCGAAGCAGTGACGGTAGCGATCCGTTCAAAAAATGTAGGGAAGGACCGGTGGCTCTGATACCAAGTTGTTACGGGTCTGCTTCCTGTAACAGCGGTAACACGTCGGAGTGTTGATCGGAGGTGGAGATGATGGCGGTGGCGAAAGATATCGTGGAGCCAAGAGAGCCACCGAGATCTCACAACAAGAGTCAAGGAAACTAAAACTTCATTACATAAATACCAAGCATACACTGCTCATGCCTTTATATGGGCTACAAGATGACTTACAACTAATCATTCACCTAATAAGACAATAATAATAAGAATAAAAGGGCCTGGTGCTTGAGACCCCATAACTTCGCAAAACAACCCATAACATAATCACTTGCTCTCATGATTCAAAAATCTGATCTCTTTTGTGTTGATCTTCTTAAGCCTTATAATAATCAACATTCATTGCAATTGATTTTGGACTGACTCATGAAGCGCACGCAAATGCTGAATGAAAGACTTTGTAAGCTCATTGGGCCGGTCTTCTAAAGGAACTTGAATCAAGTCAATGGGCTATTTAGGTTTATAACCTAACATGATGTATGTTACCACTAGGGAAGAGGGGGGAGGCCGGCGGTAGGAGAAGGGCCGGTTAGAGGGAGAGAGGAAGTAAGAGAGAATGAAGGAGAGGGAGCAGCCTCCCTTTCTTGCTAGATGATCCAAAGATAAAGTTTAGGGTTACAATAGGCCTCTTATATAATGAGGCTCAAATAAAACAAATAACCAAAATGCCCCTAAGATTAAAAACTAAACTTGCTCCCTATCCATGCCATCCGCCGGGTCCCCTGTTGTCACGCTGCCGCCCGCAGTATCGTTGTGAGTAACGTCGGGCGATACCGCGGTATTATCTCCGCTGTCCTTCTGTGTGTGTGATCGTCGTGCGTACACCCTCCAAGGCGGTTCGCCGTCTTGCAGTTCGGTAACAATGCCGCCGTCTGGAAAATTAGTCTTGTCCTCAAGGCAGTAATCCGGAAATTGGCGACGAAAATCATCGCGGAGGAGCCATGTGCTCGCCGACGGCGGCTGATGTCGCCACGCCACCCGGACTTCCTCGGGAAAACCGGTGCTGGAGTGGGGCGACCGACTATCCAGGATAGCCGTCGGGTACAAAGATGTCGAACCCGAGAAATCAAGGTCGACGGGAATATGGTCCAAGGTGGGGTGGTCGTCGATGACGCGACGAAGCTGAGATACGTGGAATACGGGGTGAATCTGGTTACCGTCTGGCAAGCGAAGGCGGTAGGCCACGGACCCAATTCGGTCGAGCACCTCGAACGGGCCGAAGAAACGCGACGCCAGCTTTGGGCATGCGCGGCGGGTTACTGTCAGCTGGCGGTAGGGATGGAGCTTAATGAACACCTTCTCCCCAGGGGCGAATTGCAAGTCTCGGCGTTTCTGGTTGGCAAACGAAGTCATCTTGGCCTGGGCTCGACAGAGATGCTGCTTCAGGCTGTCCAAAATGGTGTCGCGATCCTGAAGGTGAGCCGCTAGGCTGGCCACGGGTCACTCGCCCGGGAGGTGTCGCACGATAGATGAAGGTAGTCGGCCGTATACTGCTTCGAAGGGGGAGGTGTTGGCGGCGTGATGATAAGCCGTGTTGTACGAGTATTCCGCCCATGGAAGCCATTTTGCCCAGGTGCCCGGCCGCTCGCCGATGAAGCATCGAAGGTAGGTATCCAAACACCGATTGAGGACTTCGGACTGCCCGTTCCGTCTTGGGATGGTAGGCGGTGCTCATTCCGAGGCGAGTGCCCTGCAAGCGGAAAAGAGTGGTCCAAAAGCTGCTCAAGAAGAGAGGGTCCCGATCGCTGATGATGGAGCACAGAAAGCCATGAAGACGCACGATCTCGGCATGAAACTGTCTGCCACTGTGGCAGCCGCGTAGGGATGGCAGAGGGGAATAAAGTGGCCATACTTCGAGAGGCGGTCCACGACCACCAAGATGAAGTCGAACCCGACGGAGTACGGTAGCCGGGTGATGAAGTCCATGGCGATGTCTTCCCAAATCCGTTCGGGTACCGACAGGGGCTGTAGAAGGCCCCCCAGAAACATCGACTCATACTTGGACTTCTGGCATGAAAGGCATGCGGCGACATAGGCCTTGACCTGGCGAAACATCTGTGGCCAAAACAAGGAGGCAGCGAGTCGGCGATAGGTGCGGAACGCGCCGGCGTGGCCGCCGGACGGGGATGTGTGGAATTCCTCCAAGAGTCGCGGAATACACGTGGAACTGGCAGACAGCACGAGGCGGATCGCGGTAGAAATACTGGCCGCCGATGAGCGAATAGGGTGGGTGTGCAGACGGGTCGGCGATGAGAGCCGTACAAATGGAGCCGAGCTCGGGATCCTGTTCGACCCCCTACTGGATCTCAGCGCCCTCCTCCCAAACCGGTCGAGTAAGGGCCGCTAATTCTGGTGCGTGCGGCTGGCGGGAGAGGGCATCGGCCGCCCGATTAGTCTTGCCGAAGCGGAACTCGATCGAGAGATCGTAACCCAATAATTTGGCGGACCCACAGTTGCTGCGCCGGTGTGGCAATTTTCTGCTGGAGGAGGTAGCGAAGGCTATGATGGTCCGTCTGAACCACAAACGGCCGGCCGAGGTGATACGGGCGCCAATGTTGGACCGATAGGACGAGAGCCATGAGTTCATTTTCGTACGCCGAGCGGCTCCGGATGGAAGATGAAAAAGCGCGGTTTGTAATAAGCAATGGGGCGGTCGGATTGCATGAGGACCGCGCCGACCCCTGATGCCCGAGGCGTCGCACTCCACTATGAACGGTTGGTGGAAGTCGGGCATGGCCAACACCGGCCCGTGCACGAGGGCTGACTTCAGGGCTGTGAACGCGGCCAGGGCGGCGGCGGACGACACAAAGGGGCCCTCCTCCGAGGTCTTGAGCAACTGTGTAAGGGGACGGGCCAGCGTTCCGTAGCCTTGAATAAACCGCCAGTAGTAGCCGGTAAGGCCCAAGAAGGCGCGAACCTCGCGGACTGAAGTAGGCGTCGGCCAGTGGAGAACTGTCGTGATCTTGTCGTCATCCATGGCCACCCCATTGGCCGCAATAGTATGCCCCAAGTAGCTAACCTTCGGAGAGCCGAAGGTACATTTCTTTTAGTTCAGGACGAGGTGGTGGTGGCGAAGAGTGAGGAGGGTGTCCCGGACGTGCTGGAGGTGTTCCTGCCAAGTGGAGCTGTACACCAAGATATCATCAAAAAAAACAAGAACGTGCTTACGGAGTACCGGCCAAAAGATGTCATTCATGGTAAGCCTGAAAGGTGGCCGGGGCGTTGGTCAACCCAAACGGCATCACTAAGAACTCGAAGTGGCCGTTATGAGTCCGAAAAACCGTCTTGGGCACGTCGGCCGGCCGGACCCAAATCTGATGATAGCCGGTCCGAAGGTCCAGCTTAGTGAAGAAGGTGGCGCCGTGGAGTTTGTCAAGAAGCTCCTGAATGACGGGGATCGGGTATTTGTCGGAGACGGTCGCCTTGTTGAGCTCACGATAGTCCACGCAGAAGCTCCAACTACCGTCCTTCTTGCGCACGAGGACGACTGGGCTGGAAAACGGGCTCGCACTGGGCCGAATAATGCCCCCCAAGAGCATCTCCCGCACGAGGCGTTCGATCTCGTCCCTCTGAACGTGCCCGTAACGGTATGGCCGCACGGATACCGCGGAAGTGCCGGGCTGGAGGATGATGGCGTGGTCAGTGGGGCGGACCGGGGGTAGGCCGGTCGGGGCCTCGAAGAGCGCGGCGAACTCCTCGAGGAGGAGTCCGAGTCCTCAGGTGGTGGGGCGGGGGCGGCCTCGGCACCCTGAAGAGGCCAAAGCCAAGCGGAGAAGTCAACCTCGGAGGTGAGCTGAAGGGATCAGAACGAAACCGAAGTTTGGAGGAGGGTCGAGTCACCCGTGAGGCAGTGGGAAATGGGCCCCTGTTGGAAGTGCAAAGTCATCGTGGCCTAGTTGACCCGGACGTCGCCTCAGCGTTTGGAGCCAAGCCAGCCCTAAAATTGCATCAAGACCACCCAAGCCGAAGATGTAGAAGTCAGCCGTCACGGCGCAGGCACCAAGAGCTATCGTCACTGCCTGGCAGAGGCCCTGCGTCGGTCGGCGGACGACCGTCTCCCAGGCACACCGCGAAGGCCGGAAGGCGAGCGCCAACTCGTGCGCGATATGTTTCGAGATGAAGTTGTGGCTGGCGCCGCTGTCAATCATGAGAACGATGTTGCGGTCCTGGAGGCGGTCGCGGAGCTTAATTGTGTGCGGGCCTGTGATGCCGCCAACCGAAAAGTAAGGTAGCTCCAAACAGTGGAGGCCATCCCCGTCCGGAAGGGGTGGATCGGCGGTCGGAAGTGTGGCAAGGTCATCGGCCTCCGGCGGCGACTCATCGAGATGGTCATCGCCAAACAAGGCGTGAAATTCTTTGACCAAGCAGACAAGGTTCGGCGAGTACGACAGGAGACAACGGAAGCATAGACCTCGTCGGCGGAGTTCGTTGTATTCGGCATCAGAAAAACGGTGTGGCGGGCCGCGGCCCGGGCGTGGTCCCCCTGGGTGTGGAGCGCGAGTGGCCCCCTCCCGTGGTGGAGTCGGCTGAGGGGGAACATAGTGGTCCGAAGGAACATGGGGGGCCGGTGGAGGTGGCCGGATGCCCAAATCCACCTCCACGGCGCGGGCGAGGTCAATGGCGGCCGAGACGGTGTGGGGTTGATGCGTGCGGAGGCGGGAGCGAATGGCTGGCCGCAGGCCCTGTAGAAAGAAACCCAAGTAGTGATCCGGAGGCAGCGCGGGGACGTGGGAGACCAACGCCACGAACTCATCAATATAGCTATCGAGGTCGGTCGATTGGCGAACGCTGCAGAGGCGCTCAATAGCGGAGCCGGAGTACCGCGCGTCGTAGCGCTAAATCATTTTGTGCTTCAGCTTGGGCCACGAGATCTGGGGTTGAACCTGGCAGAGCCACCGCGCCCAATGCAAGGCGGAGCCGGAGAGGCCAACAATAGCGGTGCTCACCTTATCGCCATCAGCGGTGAGATGGAGATCGAAGAATTGTTCGACTCGGGCTATCCACCTCCTCGGAACGACGCCCGTAAAGGAGGGCAACTCCAACGCGAGGGGGGGTCGGCCAACCTGGGGTAGCGGGGCTGCTGGCTGCGACTCGGCCGCGAAAAGCGGCGGAACGGGGGGCTGTCCGAGGAGGGATGTGGACGAAGTGGCGGCGGGGGTGGGGGGCGCGAGTACGAGTAGGTCGAGACGGGCGAGAATGGCGGCGGTGGTGTTGGCGATGGTGAGGAAGGCGGCCTGGAGGGCGGAAACGGAGGCCCGCAGTTCGGAGAGGTCGGCATCATGGGCGTCGGCCCGGGCGCGGAGGTCGTCCGGGATGTCGGAGGGGGCGGCGGCGTTGTTCCGGGTCGTGACTGTCATGATGTAGAGATCCGGCGGCGCGGTGGCGGGCGGAGCGGCAGGTAGGACCAAATGTTACCACTAGGGAAGAGGGGGGAGGCCGGGGGTAAGAGAAGGACCGGTTAGAGGGAGAGAGGAGAAGTAAGAGAGAATAGAGGAGAGAGAGCAGCCCCCTTTCTTGTTAGATGATCCAAAGATAAAGTTTAGGGTTACAATAGGCCTCTTATATAATGAGGCTCAAATAAAAAAAATAACCAAAATGCCCCTAAGATTAAAAACTAAACTTGCTCCCCATCCATGCCATCCGTCGGGTCCCCTGCTGTCATGCTGCCGCCCGCGGTATCGCCGTGAGTAACGTCGGGCGATACCGCGATATTATCTCCGCTCTCCTACATGCGCGATCGTCGTGCGTACACCCTCCAAGGCGGTTCGCCGTCATGCAGTTCGGTAACAATGTAGAACGGACTTAAACATGTGGTTCTATTAACTAAACTGTTGTATTCAAACTCAGCTACAGATAGAACAGAATCCAAGTAGGACTATCCCAAACTAGACATCGCAGAAGGGTTCTTAGGCTACGACTGACAACCTCGGTTTAACCATCCGTCTGTGAGTGATATGCGGTGAAAAACTTCAGTGTCATATAAGTCTTCTTCCAAAATATTATCCAAAAGTATTTCATGAATCAAACATCGCGGTCAAAAACTATTGAAGTAGGTAACTCATGATACTTGAGCACCTATATAAATAATAGAGTTGTCACATGAGATGTATCCGTGATCTTTTGACGGGGAATGAAGTGGGCATTTTTGAAAAACAGCCTGCCACCACAAAAGTTGAGTTAAGCTTCCTCAGGGTACGTGGGAGCCCCAACATGAAATTCATTCTAATGTCAGCCCAGTTTCTTTATGGATAGGAAGTGGAGTATATAACCTTAGGGCTTAGTTTTGACTCCATTTGCGGTTTGACCTGTGAAACATCCTTCTTCATGTTAGGACAAAAGGAAGTGATATTCAACTAACGCAATTTCCTTGTCTAGGCCAAAATGTCTTGGAGCTCCACCAACGTGTAGCTCCCAGATAAGAAAATTTTGGAGGGGCGTCTGTGGTATGAAAAGGCGTAAACCCAAGTATAAATAATCATCAGAGATCAAGTAACCCTCACAAAGCTCATGTAGTTCTCTCCTCAGAGTATCATGAATGTCACTAAAATTCGGGCACTTTGGATAGTCGTTAACAAAATCCTCAACTCGTGTGCTCATAGTATGGAGGAAGCTGAGTCGATGACTCAGGGCACCACCCAGTTTGTTCTCAATACCTGCTCGATGCTTGAGAACATAATGATAGTCTTGCAAAAACTCCACCCATTTTGCATGACGACGGCCTAACTTCATCTGTGAATCAAGGTATTGCAGGGTCGGATGGTCAGAGTATAAAACAAATTCCTTATGTAGAAGACAGAGACGTCAATAGCGAAATACTTGCACATTAGCATAAAATTCACAGTAGTAGTTCGAGTATTTTTGTCGGAATGTCATTTAGCTTCTCACTGAAATAAGCAATTGGATGACCTTTCAGACCAAGTACTCCTTCAATACCAATTCCTGAAGCATCATAAGCTATCTTAAACATTTTAAGGAAATTAGGAAGACACAGGATGATAATTTTTCTTTAATTTTGCCAAATGTCAGGGTGGCTGCCTTTGTCCACACGAAATCTCTGTTACAAAGACAACTCGTAAGGGGACCATAATAGAACTGAAAACGCTAGAAAACCTTCAATAGAAGGTAGCAAGTCCGTGGAAACTACGGGCCTCATGAATATTTGACGGGATGGACCACACAAGAATGGACATGACCTTGTTTGGGTCCACCGATATACCAAATGCAGATACTATGTACTTAAAAAAATGGACACTCGCAAAAAAGAATGAGCACTTCTTCAAATTGATATATAGATGCTCCCTTCTGAAGAGATCAAATACCAAACAAATATGGTGCAAATGCTCGGCCTTATGACGAGTGTTTATCATATAGTGTTTTTGGCATTCATTTAGATCTACATTGCATAGTTTAGCTCCTTAGTCGTTACAATTCATCATCATAACTTTTGTATCGATCGAAGTCCATAAAAGAGCATATATGAGATAGTTTGGGTGCATTGCTTAGGGGAGATTACCACTCACCCACATCATTGAGTATGTTTGTTATTCCATGTCTTATGTGATTTATTAGTTCATTTGTAGTAGCTTGTAATCGCCTCATGGAGTTTGCGGCGCAACGTTGGAACTTGTTGTGAAACGCACAACCGTGTGAGGTCAATTTCATCTGATTGTGCGCGTTCATGGCCAAATACACTTGAAAATCGGAAATTCTGAACATGCAAGTGTGGTTTGATCACGTGTGACCGTGCGTGGTCAAAACGCATTGTGGTATGCATTTAAGGGTTTCATACGACCGTGCGCTATTCTTCGCACATGATCGTGCATGTTCATTTTGCCGCAACTCCAGTTTTAAAAATCTTCGTGCTTGGTAGTGCACTTTTATGCCAGTAAAGTCGTGCATAGCTGAAAGCGCACGACCTCCTTTTGGTTACTAGGGCTTCGCCGTTTTGCGTCTAAATCATGTTATTTGCGCACGATTGGACACCCAACCGTGCGCCCGACCGCGCGCGGCTATTAAAACTGGAGGATTATAAATTCAGATTTCGACGAAGAATTTTGATCCTTCTGGATTTTCGGCTCTCCTTCGCCTAGTTTCGCCTCCTACAGTGGGATTCGTCCCATAGGTCATCTCCACTCATCCCAAACATCAAGAAGTTTCTCCAAGGATTGAAGCCGCACCACAAGGATCTTGTGGATCGCAACGTGAACGGAACAAACCACCGAGAAGACGGTAATGTTGAGAGGTTGGTGACAGCCCTTTTGGACCCTGAAAGCAGCCACAAACTATGTGGGAGCATTGCTACCTCCCCCATATCCATGGAATAGGCATGGGCTTTGTTTGCATCTCTTTCCAATTTCTCCCTCTTTTGGTTTCATTTTCTTTAAGTTATCTCTATGTATATGATGATGGATTATTGTTAACTAATGTATAATCCTGCCTCGTACTTCATTTCTTAGTGATACGCATGGTTGTGTTTGTGTTCATTGCATTGTTGGTGAAAGTTCTTGTGCTCTGATTTGCAATATGTCTGTGCGAAGAGGTGAAGGTGACCCTCAATTTTGCAATCGTAGTTTAGCGAATAGGTGAAGGTGACCCTCGGTGTGGTGATTGTGATCTTGCAAAGAAGTTTCGGCGACCCTCGCTCATAGCTTAGTCTCCATCTCCTTGCATCGTAGTTTAGTAAAACAACTCTCAAATCAATTATTAGCATCTCTTTTGTACTTAGATTTTCAAATAGATAATCCACCGAACTATGTTCCTTGAGATATCGATACTCAGGGGTCATACCCTGTTTTAATATATTACTTTTGGCCGGTATACTGTCGACACCCTCTCCTCTGTAGGAGTGGTGGTAGAAGCGGTCAAGTTTTTATCGCAGATGTCGGGGAACACGACACATGTGTGGTTCTTCGATTTGAAGATTGAAGTATTAAGGCTTTTCTTTCTTTTATTTTCTTCGCACTTGTAAATTTTCTCTTAAAGTTTTTTAGTTTTTTTTCTAAATACAGGTTTTCATTAATTTCACTTATATATTCATGCATAGTTAGTCATTGTATTTCTTTATTTATCTTAAAACCGCCTCCACATTAATAATGTATGCTTACCAACAATGTAGATGGTGTGCAGCTTATAATCATGCTAGTGACAATTGTTATTTGGAAGCCGTAATTATAATTTGAATCCACATCATATGGATTGTCATACAATTAACCTATCTATTAAAATTATACATTTACACTGCGAGCATCACCATCACAAGGTGGTTTTGTTTCTTCGAGACCGGGGCCTCCCGGGAAGCAATGATTGTACTGTCAAAGCACGGATTATGCATTGAAGGATTGTGAAAAGTTGAAATTGCAAACGAAGGAGGATGATAAGCCAGCAATCACCGTCTTGCCACCCTCCACACCTCACTCTATTACTGCATTTGCTGATAAGAAGTATTCAATACCCACATGCTTCATTGGGAGTATTGAAGATGTTCTTGTCACCAGTGTCGCGGCTCCTTTAGGGTCTGTTTGGCGCAGCTCTGGCGGCTGGAGAATCTCTATTCCAGCCGCCAGAGCTGTTTTTTAACTGTTTGGGACAGCTCCTTGTGAAGAGTTTTTCATAAATCTGGAGCTGTTTTGCAGCTCTTCAGAAATCTCCCCCCCCAGCTTCAGCTTCCGCAAAATAGCTTTCTCTCTCACAGGATTTTGGAAATCTAATGGTTTCTTCAGTTGGAACATGCTCAGAGGCCGGACGTCCTTCCTCCGGAGATTCCGAGCCCCGGACGGCCTTCCTCCGGCGATTCCGAGCCCCCGACGGCCTTTCTCTGGCGATTCCGAGCACACTTCTGCACAGAACACCCAAACACTCTGCAGCTTTTCAAAACTGCTCCCCAGAGATCTATTTTAAAACAGCTCTATCCGAACAGCAGCTTTTCAATCCGCCAGAGCTGCGCCAAACAGACCCTTAGTTGATGAGGAGAAATATACGGTGCCCCCATGTCTTCTTGGGAGCGCGGTAGATATTTTTTTCAGCAGTCCCGTTGATACTAGTGATGACATAGTGGAGTCTACTTCTATTATAGCGCCCTCACTACCTTTGGATTCAGTGTCGGAGGATAGCTCACATATTTTCTCTGATTTCGTTGTTGGCATTGTGGATACTCCTTTATTTCTTGACTCTACTGCTCATGTACCTTTTGATCTTGTCGATAATGTTATTTTGCAGGAAAAACCCGAGGAGATCGAAGCTGAGCTGAGTTGTGCCGAGAAGATGTTCTCCCCGAGGAGGTTTATACCTCGTCATTGGTGGATGAAATTCAACTCGCATTGAAGCCCCTTGCAACTCATTTGTGTCCTGCAGTGATATCCTTTTGGCCGACAGTGATCAACCTGTGGAACCTAATGGGAGTGACACCGGGATCACTTCCTCTGATCATGACTCTTCTATTTCTGACTCTATCTTTACACCTGACCCCCCTTCATCATTTGTACCATTAAAGGACGATTTGTGGAATGATCATTTAGTGCTTATGCTGAAACTTTTGCTTTGCAGGGCGCACAAACGAGGGCAATGAAAATTGCATATTCTACTTTTAATTTTAGAGATGTCAGGTATCTCTTTGAGTTTTCCTCCCTCCTCGTGCCCTCTCAAGGTCGACCACTTCTTTGGAGGAGGAAATTATTCTGGTGTTGGTACTACTTACCAACACACAAACTCGGGCAGACACCTAAGCATTTCTATTTTTCAAATCCTATTAGCTAGGACCCTGATTTAGCATTAATAAGCCATGTTGGGGACAATAAACCCAGCATTTAACTTATTTTTCTGCATTTTGAATTTTTCAATTTTAAAAAGGCTAATACATGGATTTAATCTAGCTCAAAAGCGCTAAACAAAGCGCTCTTGGAAAGCACTTCAAGCTTATTGTGCTTGTTATTTTATTTTGTGTATGCTTGCATGATAGTCCAGCTGGAGACTTTAAAAGCAGCCTCGTTTACAGTCTTTTCCTCTATGTCTGCATGAGTTCAGTTGGGGAGATAAAAAGTAACACATTGTTTTATTTGAGTGTTTGTGCATGTTTGCTTAGCTAACGTTAATGCTTATTTCCATTTGTTTTGTTTGGAGCTAATTTTCTATGCATAATTTGGTCCTTATCACAGTCTTTGGGAGGGAGCCTGAACATGCTCTTGGGCTACATTTCATGGATGCAAAGAATGTTTCTTTGGTATTGGGGTAACGCTTATCTATCTCCCGTATTTCATTTATTCATGTATTGAGGACAATGCATCATTTAAGTTTTTTTTTTGTGTGTGTGTGTTGGGGGGGAGGCTAGTTTAGATGATCTCATTCACCACACATTTCACGCACATCCAATGCATCATTTACGTCTTTTGCCCATGTTTACTGTTACCACTAGGGAAAAAAGGGGGAAGACCGGAGGAAGGGGAAAGGCCGGCTAGAGGGAGAGAGGAGGAGCAAGAGAGAATAGAAGGAGAGGGATCAGCCCCCTTTCTTTGCTAGATGATCCAAAGATAATGTTTAGGGTTTACATTAGGCCTCTTATACAATGAGGCTCAAAAAACAAAATAACCAAAATGCCCTTAGATTAAAACTAAACTTGCTCCCCATCCAGGACTTCTGTCGGGTCTCCTGCTGTCGCACTTCCGCCTGCGGTATCGCGGTGAGTAATGTCTGGCGATACCGCGGTATTATCTCCGCCCTCCTTCTGCGTGTGTGATCATCGTGCGTACACCCTCCAAGGCGGCTCGCCGTCATGCAGTTCGGTAACAATGTCGCCGTCTGGGAAATTAGTCTTGTCCTCAAGGCAGTAATCCGGAAATTGGTGACGAAAATCATCTCGGAGAATCCATGCGCTCGCCGACGGCGGCCGATGTCGCCACGCCACCCGAACTTCCTCGGGAGAACCGGTGCTGGGGTGGGGCGACCGACTATCCAGGATAGCCGCCGGGTACAGGGTGCCGAACCCGAGAAATCAAGGTCGGCGGGGATATGGTCCAAGGTGGGATGATCGTCGATGACACGACGAAGCTGAGACACGTGGAACACGGGATGAATCCGGCTGCCGTCCGGCAAGCGAAGGCGGTAGGCCATGGCCCCAATCCGGCCGAGCACCTCGAACGGGCCGAAGAAACACGGCGCCAGCTTGGGGCATGCGCGGCGGGCGACTGTCAGTTGGCGGTAGGGATGAAGCTTAATGAACACCTTCTCCCCCGAAGCGAATTGCAAGTCCCGGCATTTCCTGGTTGGCAAAAGAAGTCATTTTGGCCTGGCTCGGCGGAGGTGTTGCTTTAGGCTGTCCAAAATGGTGTCACGATCCTGAAGGTGAGCCGCTAGGCTGGCCACGGGGCACTTGCCTGGGAGGTGCCGCACGATAGATGGAGGTGGTCGGCCGTATACTGCTTCAAAGGGGGAGGTGTTGGCGGCGTAATGATAAGTCGTGTAGTACGAGTATTCCGCCCATGGAAGCCATTTTGCCCAGGTGCCCGGCTGCTCGCTGATGAAGCATCGAAGGTAGGTCTCTGAACACCGATTGAGGACTTCGGACTGCCCGTCCGTCTGCGGATGGTAGGCGGTGCTCATCCGGAGGCGAGTGCCCTGCAGGAGGAAAAGAGCGGTCCAAAAGCTGCTTAAAAAGAGAGGGTCCCGATCGCTGACGATAGAGCGCGGAAAGCCATGAAGACGCACGATCTCGGCGATGAAACTGGCCGTCACTGTGGCGGTCGTGTAGGGATGGCGTAGGGGGATAAAGTGGTCATACTTCGAGAGGCGGTCCACGACCACCAAGATGCAGTCGAACCCGGCGGAGTACAGTAGCCGGGTGATGAAATCCATGGCGATGTCCTCCCAAATCTATTCGGGTACAGGCAGGGGCTGCAGAAGGCCCCCCGAAAACATCGACTCATACTTGGCCTTCTGAAATGGGAGGCAGGCGGCGACATAGGCCTTGACCTGTCGAAACAACTGTGGCCAAAACAGGAGGCGGCGAGGCGGCGATAGGTGCGGAACGCGTCGGCATGGTCGTCGGACGGGGATGCGTGGAATTACTCCAATAGTCACGGAATACACGTGGAACTGGCGGACAGCACGAGGCGGTCGCGGTAGAACAACCGGTCGCCGATGAGCGAAAAGGGCGGGTGTGCGGACGGGTCGGCGATGAGAGTCGTACGAATGGGGCCGAGCACGGGATCCCGTTCGACCCCCTCCTGGATATCAGCGCCCTCCTCCCAAACTAGTCGAGTAAGGGCCGCTAACTCTGGTGCGTGCGGCTGGCGGGAGAGGGCATCGGCCGCCCGATTGGTCTTGCCGGAGCGAACTCGATCGAGAAATCGTAGCCCAACAGTTTGGCGGCCCACATTTGTTGTGCCGGTGTGGCAATTTTTTGTTGGAGGAGGTAGCGAAGGCTATGATGGTCCGTCCAGACCAACAAATGGTCGACCGAAGAGATACGGGCGCCAATGTTGGACCGCGAGGTCGAGAGCCATGAGTTCATTTTTGTACGCCGAGCGGCTCCGAATGGAGGACGAAAAAGCGCGTTTGTAATAGGCAATGGGACGGCCGGATTGCATGAGGACCACGCCGACCCCGGTGCCCGAGGCGTCGCACTCCACTACGAACGGTTGGTGAAAGTCGGGCATGGCCAACACCGGCCCGTGCACGAGAGCTGAATGCAGGGCCGTAAACGCGGCTAGGGCGGCGGCGGACCACACAAAGGGGCCCTCCTCCGAGGTCTTGAGCAGTTATGTAAGGGGACGGGCTAACGTTCCGTAGCACTGAATAAACCGTCGATAATAGCCGGTGAGGCCCAAGAAGGCGCGAACCTCGCGGACAGAAGTAGGCGTTGGCCAGCGGAGAACCGCCATAATCGTGTCTTCGTCCATGGCCACCCCAATGGCCGCAATAGTATGGCCCAAGTAGCTAACCTTCGGAGAGCCGAAGGTGTATTTCTTCCAGTTCAGAACGAGGTGGTGGTGGCGAAGAGTGAGGGTGGCCCGGACGTGCTGGGGGTGCTCCTTCCAAGTGGAACTGTACACCAATATATCATCAAAAAAAACAAGAACATGCTTACGGAGTATCGGCCGAAAGATGTCGTTCATGGTAGCCTGAAAGGTGGTCGGGGCGTTGGTCAACCCGAACGGCATCACCAAGAACTCGAAGTGGCCGTCAGGAGTCTGAAAAGCCGTCTTGGGCACATCGGCTGGCCAGACCCGAATCTGATGAAAGCCGGCCCGAAGATCCAGCTTAGTGAAGAAGGTGGCGCCGTGGAGTTCGTCAAGAAGCTCTTGAATAACGGGAATCGGGTATTTGTCGGAGACGGTCGCCTTGTTGAGCTCACGATAGTCCACGCAGAAGCGCCAACTACCATCCTTCTTGCGCACGAGGAGGACTGGGCTGGAAAAAGGGCTCGCACTGGGCCGAATAATGCCCCCCAATAGCATCTCCCACACGAGGCGTTCGATCTCGTCCTTCTGAACGTGCCTATAACGGTACGGCCGAACGGACACTGCGGAAGTGTCGGGCTGGAGGACGATGGCGTGGTCAGTGTGGCGGACCGGGGGTAGGCCGGTCGGGGCTTCGAAAAGCGCGGCGAACTCATGTAGGAGGTGGCGGAGGTCCTCAGGTGGTGGGGAGGGGGCGGCACCCTGAAGAGGCCAAAGCCAGGCGGAGAAGTCCACCTCGGAGATGCGTTGAAGGGCTCGGAACGAAACCGGAGTCCGGAGGAGGGTCGAGTCACCCGTGAGGCAGTGGGAAATGGGCCCTGTTGGAAGTGCATAGTCATCGTGGCCCAGTTGACCCGGACGTCGCCCAGCGTTTGGAGCCAAGCCACCCCTAAAATGGTGTCAAGGCCACCCAAGACGAAGATGTAGAAGTCGGCCGTCACGGCGCAGGCACCGAGATTTATCGTCACTGCCTAGCAGAGGCCCTGCATCGACCAGCGACGACCGTTGCCCAGACACACCGTGAAGGCCGGGGACGGCTGGAAGGGGAGCGCCAACTCGCGCGCGAGATGTTCCGAGATGAAGTTGTGGTTGCGTCGCTGTCAATCATGAGAACGATGTCGCGGTCCTGGAGGCGGCCGCGGAGCTTCATCGTGCGCGGTCCCGTGATGCCGCCAATCGAGAAATAAGGGAGCTCCAAACAGTGGAGGCCATCCCCGTCCGGGAGGGGTGGATCGGTGGCCGGAAGTGCTGCAAGGTCATCGGCCTCCGTCGGCGCCTCATCGAGATGGTCGTCGCCGAACGAGGCGTGAAATTCTTTGACCGAGCAGACATGGTTCGGCGAGTACGGCTGGCAACAACGGAAGCACAAACCTCTTCGGCGGAGGTTGTTGTATTCGGCATTAAAAAACAGTGGCGGGCCGCGGCCCGGGCGAGGACCCCCTGGGTGAGGAGCGTGAGGGGCCCCCTCCCGCGGTGGGGTCGGCCGAGGAGGAACATGGTGGGCCGGAGGAACGTGGGGGCCGGTGGAGGGGGCCGGATGCACAAATCCGCCTCCACGGTGCGGGCGAGGTCAATGGCGGCCGAGACGGTGTGGGGTTGATGCGTGCAGAGGCGGGAGCGAATGGATGGTCGCAGGCCCTGTAGAAGAAACCCAAATTGTGATCCGGAGGCAGCCCGGGAACGTGGGAGACCAATGCCACGAACTCATCAATATAGCTATCGAGGTCGGCCGATTGGCGAACGCTGCAGAGGCGCTCAATGGCGGAGCCGGAGTACCGCACGTCGTAGCGTTGAATCATTTCGTACTTCAACTCGGGCCACAAAATCTGGGGTTGAACCTGGCGGAGCCAACGCGCCCAATACAAGGCGGAGCCGGAGAGGCCGACTATAGCGGTACTCACCTTGTCGTCGGCGGCGGTGAGATGGAGATCGAAGAATTGTTCGACTCGAGCAATCCACCCCATCGGATCGACGCCCGTAAAGGAGGGAAACTCCAACGCAAGTGGGGGTCGGCCAGCCTGGGGTAGCGGGGCCGCAGGCCGCAACTCAGTTGCGAACAACGGCGGGATGGGGGCTGGTCGAGGAGGGATGTGGACGAAGTGGCGGCGGGCGTTGGGGCGTGGGTATGAGTAGCTCGAGGCGGGTGAGTATGGCGGCGGTGGTGTCGGAGGTGGTGAGGATCGCGGCCTGGAGGGCGGACACGGAGGCCCGCAGTTCGGAGAGGTCGACATCATGGGCGTCGGCCCGGGCGCGGAGGTCGTCCGGGGTGTCGGAGGGGGCGGCGGCATTGTTCCGAGTTGTGACGGTCATGACACAGAGATCAGGCGGCGCGGTTGCGGGCGGAGCGGCAGGTCGGACCAAATGTTACCACTAGAGGGAGAGAGGAGGAGCAAGAGAGAATAGAAGGAGAGGGATCAGCCGCCTTTCTTTGCTAGATGATCCAAAAATAATGTTTAGGCTTTACATTAGGCCTCTTATACAATGAGCCTCAACAAAACAAAATAACCAAAATGCCCTTAGATTAAAACTAAACTTGCTCCCCATCCAGGACTTCCGCCGGGTCTCCTGCTGTCGCTCTTCTGCCCGCGGTATCGCGGTGAGTAACGCCTGGCGATACCGCAGTATTATCTCCGCCCTCCTTCTGTGTGCGTGATCGTCGTGCGTACACCCTCCAAGGCGGCTCGCCGTCATGCAGTTCGGTAACATTTACTCGCATGTTTTTCAATTCTAGCACCCAAGAAATTTTTTTACTTCAACCTTGTTTGTTCTCTAGTTTTCCACTTTTATTTCATTGGTGATTAGGATTGTAAATCTTCAATTAGATTATGTTACGAGAGTGAATTGTAAACTCGTGCAGTGCTCTAATCGTGCGCACGTGTTCATGAATAGAATGTCATGTAAATTATTTCCCTTTGCATAGCTTGTTTTTATGTCTTTTTACACTGTATCCGTGCATAATAACCACTTCTAATTAGAATGTGATTGTGTCTACCGAGTAGTGTAGGATATGTGTGTGACGAGCTACTAGAGAAGTATTATACAATCATGATCAAGGTTGTCAGGATCGAGATCCTAGATGAGATCATTTTGAGGTAGAATCAGATCAGATAGTAGGTTCGGATCGAGGATCGTTTTACAAAATCAGGATCGATTTATAACATCTGGATCGTAGGATCGTAAGATCCTATGATCCGGATCGCGATCCTGACAACCTTGATCATGATGAAAAGGTATTCTTTCTCAATGTCTAAAACTTGCCATTGGCGATCCTTGAAGCATGTGCACAGGTCGTTTCAATTTCATAATAATGATTTAGCCCTTCCTTTAAACAGCTTATGTCTTTGCATCATATCTGATGCAGTGGTAGGTCGACTCAAAAGGGATTTCTAAATGCAACCCTAAATGCACTGCGGTGTAATGCAAGTGTAAAGTGGTCCGCTCCAAAATTGCATCAATTAATTAATATATGACTATCAGTAGGGGCAAGTGCAGTCACAATTAATTAATTAAAGGAGAACACAATTTTAATTTTGCAAATGACAGAGGCGCAAGTAATTTTAAGCGTGCACAGAATGAGTTCCGCAAGTGGTACATCAAATGGACTAATAACATAATAAGATATGAAAATCCACCACAGTACAGGTTGTCGAAATAAACAACTATAAAGAAAATAACTTACCACAATTCACACAGTGCAGGCGGCGGCGGCGAAGTGGCGGAGACGGAAACGTCGAGGGGTGGCTGATTTGAAGTGGAGTCCACAACAATGGGATGGGGAATGGGGGGGTTGTGTGTTGTAAAAGGGAGGAGACGGAAATATTGCGGGTTTGAGGGCTTAAGGGAGTGCTGCGAGAACAGTGGGGGTGGAGGATAGGGACTCGTTCGGTGGAAAGTTGCAGGCGGAGTTGGCTTCAGCAGTTGGGGCTGGGCAGAGGCCGGTGGACTTGGAGTGGTGGTGATTTTGGGGTAGGGTGGAGGTCGACGGGGTTTGAGGGAGGAGGCTGGGCTCAGAGGAGAACGGGGAAGTGGGGAGGAACACGGGGGAGGGCGGGCTTACGGTGGGTGGTCAGAGATAGGGACGGGGAATCTGGCAGGGTTTTGTGTGCTGGGAACGGGAAGCCGTAGGGATGAGTCGGCACAGGAAGTGAAGAGGCGGAGAAGAGGAGTTCGCCTAGAGTCGCACCAGGCGCGGGAGTCTTCTCCGGCGTCGCACCAGAAAGCGCAGGACCGAAACAGTTCCAAAACTGCGGAAACCTTCGATGCCCATCACCGTCCGCCGCCTGCTATATATAAACCCTAAAATATAACCGTCTAATAACTGCAACATTAAACCAAAAATTAAACATCCACGATCAGACGGCTAAGACAATTTGGACCTATCGGGGACTAAATACATCTCGAAATGAAAAACACAAAATACGAAAGTGACTCGACTCGAACATCCGAACATGACCACGGACTCCGATCGTCTGACTGGGCCGCGGGTCACCGCCTCCTACGGGAATACATGTGAGTCGGTCGCAGCGCGCCGTTAATATCCCAACACTATCTACCATCGCATTCCTCAATTCAGTCTTGCACCATTTTATTGTATCAATTCTACATTCAACTCATCAAATTGTCATCCCCCTATAACACTTAGCGTTGAGCTTTAAATCAATATCCAAGTTGCTTTTGTGAGGTGTGATGAGTTATTTTTGTGAATGATTGTGGAAGTGGGAAAATTCTAATAGGATAGGAGGATAAGATTTACTATCCCTACCTTTTGGGGTGTTTTGATGTGGAAACGAAGAAGAAAAACTGAATGAAAAGAAAATCAATTGAAGATGAGTTTAGGGTTTGTGTTTGGATATTTGAGAGTGATCACATAGTTTATTGATTATGTTCGGGGGCATCACATCTCTAATCTTTTGCTTTGGTATATTTTTGATGCAAAGCTCATGTATTGTGTTTAAGCATGATTTAAGCCTTCATGTTAATCTTTGTATTCTTCTTACATTAAACCTATGTCTAAACATTTCGTCCCAATTCAAGTCCTAATTGATTCCTAAAATTATTACATCACCATACATCACCATTGTAATGGAGAAGGTGTGACCGAACAAAGCCTGTGGCGGCTAACATTGGTGGATTTCTTTGGAGGCTATCCCCTAGTCCCGAGAGTATAATGTTGATCTTAATAGCGTTGTTACTTAATCCTTACACGATATCTAGGAGTAGGACGCACAGATCATTCTAGTTGAGAAGTAGTTAATATTCAAAGGATACAATGCTCGAAAAGATTTTAAGTTCTTGCTATCCTTAAATATATTATTTAGGTTTCATTTTATCCCTCCATGTACACACAACTTCTTTGTTCACTCTTTATTTCATAATCGAATTGATTCATTTAGCTCTCTCTCATGAGTAGAGTTTTTTCTTGGGGGCAAGCAAATGTTCAAATTTGGGGTATTTAATGAGTATTTATCATATAGTGTTTTTAGCATCCATTTAGCTCTAAATATAGTGTTTTTAGCATCCATTTAGCTCTAAATTGCATAGTTCAGCTCAAGTTGTTACAATTCATCGTCATATCTTTTGTATGGATCAAAGACCATAGTTAGTTTGGGCACATTCCATGCATTTCATGCTTGGGAGAGATTACATCTCCCCCATTATCCTTGAATATTTTGATTATTTCATGTCTTTGTGATTTATCAGTTCAATTATAGCAATTTGTGATCGTCTCATGAAATTCGCGGCACAACCTTGGAACTTGCACGAAGGTCAATCTCGCACGAAGGTCAATCTTGGTCAATCTTGCGAGGTCAATCTCGCACGACCGTGCGAGGTCAATCTCGCACGACCGTGCGAGGTCAATCTCGCACGACCGTGCGAGGTCAATCTCGCACGACCGTGCGAGGTCAATCTCGCACGACCGTGCGAGGTCAATCTCGCACGACCGTGCGAGGTCAATCTCGCACGACCGTGCGAGGTCAATCTCGCACGACCGTGCGAGGTCAATCTCGCACGACCGTGCGAGGTCAATCTCGCACGACCGTGCGAGGTCAATCTCGCACGACCGTGCGAGGTCAATCTCGCACGACCGTGCATGTTTACGGCCAAATACACTTGAAAATTAGAAGTTCTGAAGTTGCATGTGCGTTTTGGTCATGCACGATCGTGCACAGTCAAAACGCATGATAGTGCGCATTTAAGGGTTTCGCATGATCGTGTGTTGTTCTTTGTGCACGATCGTGCGTGTTCATTTTTCCGCAACTCATCAGTTTTCTACATCTTTGTGGTTGGTTGTGCGCGTGTACGCTTGCACGACCGCGTGCAGATTAAAACGCACGATCTCCTTTTGGTTGTTGGGGCTCCACTGTTTTACGCTTAAATCCTATTCTTCATGCACAATCGAACGCCCGACCGTGCGCTACTATTAAAACTGACGGATTATAAATTCAGATTTCGACGAAGACTTTTGATCCTTCGGGATTTTCGGCTCCCCTCCGCCTCTTATTCGTCCCCAAGTCATCTTCATTCATCCCAAACTTCAAGGAAGGAGTTTCTCCAAGGATTGAACTAGCACCGCAAGGTGCTTGTGGATCGTGACGTGAACGAAGCAAACCAGCGAGAAGAAGGTTAATGTTGAGAGGTGGTGGAAACCCTCTTGGACCCAGGAAGCAGCCATGAACTGTGTAGGAGCATTATTGCCTCCCTAATATCCACGAAATAGGATCGAGCTTCATTTGTATCTCTTTCCTATTTCTTCCTCTCTTTTGGTTTCATTTCCTATGAGTTTTCTTTATGTTTTATGATGATGGATTGTTGTGACTAATGCCCAATCTTGCCTCGTACTTTATTTCTTAATGATAAGCATGATTGTTCTTGTGTACATTGCATTATCGATGATGAATGTTGAAGTCCTTAGGCTCTGATTTGCGAAGTGTTTGTGCGAAGAGGTGAAGGCGACCCTCAGTTATGCAATCGTGGTTTAGCAAAAAGGTGAAGGTGACCCTCAATCTGACGATCGTGTTCTTGCAAAGAGGTGTCAGTGATCTTAACTTGTAGATTCGTCTTTTATTTCCTTGCATTTTAGTTTAGCGAAACAACTCTCAAATCAACGATTAGCATCTCCTTCGTACTTAAATTTTCAAATCGATAATCCACCAAACCGTGTTCCTCGAGAGATCGATACTCGAGAGATCATACTCCATTTTAATATATTACTTCGACTGGTACACTACCTATACCCTCTCCTCCATGGGAGTGGTGGTCGTAGAAGCAGTCAACACGTATTGTGCATGGGCTTAAGCACTCATGTATAAAACTCTTTTGAAGGAGGTCATCAATTTTGTCGTTTTAGTTTGGCGTGTTCAATTTAGTTCATGTGTTGGTGGGTTAAATTAGGCAAAGATTCCCTCGGGATTAGATCAATCACATGCTTAATGCCCCTTATAGGAGGGAGATCCTCAGGAATGATATCTCAGTAATCATTCAATAAGCAACGAATGCCTGGATCAGTAATCGCAATGTTTGCAGAGGCCTTAGAATGGTTGCCGCTACAAACATAACACCAATATTTAAACTCTCTCAAAAAGTCACCCTTCCTTAAGATGTGCAAAGTTTTTGATGATTCTGCACCAATGGACGAGCCAACCTTACACTTGGGAGGATCCCTGGGTAATCTTTTGTACCTTAATGAAGAAAACACGCGTGTTAGATCTGTCATAACACGTAGCATCACTGTCATAGAACCAAGGTCGCCTCAGTAATACGTGCACTGCGTCCATGGGTATAACGACGCACTAGACTTTGTCCTCAACGGAATCTAAGAGAATCGGCACCAGACATCTCTGCGAAACCTAGATGGTAAACTTGTCCACCCGAAGGATGCGGTGAGGATGTGGGTGTGACTCAGTTGTGAACTACATACTCTTCAGATCTTTTCTAGCTATTATGTTTACGCATTTATAACTATTTATGGATAATGTATAGGGGCCTTCTGTTGTGAGAATATATATGTAAAAGATAGTGAGGCGCCGCCAGTCCTCTTCTACATGAGGGGTATGCAAAAGGCGGCGAATAGATCCTAGCTCCAACGATCTCTCAACATCGCTTTCTCATCCTTTCTCTACAGTAGTTGTAATCACCTCAACGGGTGTATCCTCAACCTCAGTGATGGTTTACTTTCTTCAATCAATAAATTCCTAATCGGGCATTGTGCAGTAATGCCCCCTGCCAGAGCATCTATAGCAATGTCGTCCCTAATGATGTCAAACTAGGCTCCTATCTGCTCAAATTGATCAAGTAAAATACTTTAGAACTCGGGGGGTGTCATGTCCAATTTCGAACTACCAACCTGATCGTCGGTGAGACTCTGGTCAAACATAGATGAATGGAACAACCTACCACTACGTAACATTAATATAGCCCAACCTGGGGCTCTGATACCAAATTGATGTGGGGATAGATTGAAAGTGATATATGCCTTATGTGAAATACGATGCACTTACTGACATCCCCTAATGTAGGTGCAAACGCAATAATTAACCAATTAAATTAGCAATGAGTAATTAATTAATTAATATACAACTTAACAGTGCGCAATTATTCACACTAAATTTAATTGGGAAAAGAGCAAATGTCAATTCTCAAACAATTGAGGTGCAAGTGTCTAAGCACACATTGAATAAGTCATGTAAATCAATTGATTTCACATAAACAAAAACATATAATTTTGCATCCAACTAAAAAAAGTCTAAATTTCACTAATAGAAGACGAGAACACCAATTACAACATACACATGTAAGCAGTGGTGAAATGTAGTACAAGTAAAAATTTGAGGGTTGCTGACTCGAGTAAGTCGTGATTGTCGAAAGGAGAAGTATGGGGTTGGTCGTATATGGCTATGATAAGAAGGGAAAAGGTCAAGATATGACAGTTTGTGGAAGGAGATGAGCTGGATGACTTTGATTTGGGGAGGGGAGGAAAGCATGCTTTGGTTTGAGGGAGAACTAGTAGCGGGTTGTAGGGATGCGGCGAGGAAAGGGGGCCGGTGTCTAAATGGGAGGGAAGAGGGGATGATGTTGATGGAGATGGGAGGGGGTTGATTGCGGTTGCGGGTGGGGAAGGAAGTGGACGGCGAGTGGAAGTTGACCTAGTGTGGATTGTGAGATGCAGAGGGATCGACGGTGTGGTTTGCGAGTGGTGCTCATGGAGAGGGAGATGCGGGAGAGGGCAGAAGCTTGCAGTTGTGATGGGGAAGGAAGTGGCGGCGGTCAGAGGAACAGAAGTCGGAGATAGCCTTAGAGTCGCACCAAGGATCTCGGCATTGCACTAAGAGAGAGATGATTGAAGATAATCATGTGTCTATGAAGATGGTGAATCATGTGTCTATCAAAAACAACATCGTTCAACTTTCTCCCCCCATTGTAGTAAAAGCGATGCTCCATTCCCTTTCGTTCATTCAAACATTTTGGGTCTATATAAAAGTGCTAGTTTATCTCAATATCGTTATTTTGCTATCTTTATAGATGATCATTCTTTCATGACATGTATTTATTTCGTGATCAATATGAATAAATGCATGTCTTTTGCTCATTTATTGTATAAATTCAATCGGTTTTTTACTAATATCAAAATCATTTAGATAGATAATACCTGTGAGCACATTAGTCACAAATTATTAGGAACCGCACCATTGATCAATATGTGATATTACATGAGAAAGGTCCAATAATTGAACTATAACCATTGATGTCCTCCCCCACTGCTGCCTGGGCATTATATATATAGTATATAATGGAACGGCACCCGGATCGGACGGCTCACAATGATCGGACCGATCGGATGTCAAATACATGAAAAACGACCTCCGGACACATCCGTGGACTCGGATCATCCGAATGGGGCGGTGGATCACCACCTACTGCGAGAATACACATATATGAGCCGCCGAACTCCATTACATATGCATCGAAAGACTCAACTTAAAGAACCAAAAAGGTTCAAGAAAAATTGCAGTGTGTAAGTTATTAACTGACCCCTAGTATAAAATAACTTCCGTGTTTCAAGTATATAGTGTTGAAACCGAAAACCGGTCTCTTGTGGAGTTCACCCTTGGGGAAGGGGTGGTCGCGCACCTACTTCGCTCCTGCAAGAAAACAACAAGGAAAAGAGAGCAAAAGGACTAGACCAAGGGCCCGGCACGGAGGTCCCACCACACACCCGGAAGATCACTGAGTGCTTCCCCTCCTTAGCCAAGTGTCGGGCTAAGGTACCTCAGAAAGCACTAGAAGACTGGGAGGCAAGTCCGCCCCCCTCTGAGGTACCCATTGGGTCCTATTTATAGGATTCTGAAGGTGATCTGCAAATAACTGACCTCTGTTGTCCTGAAATTACTGAAAACTCCTCGGGCTGGCCTGCCAACAGCCAAACTCCGTTGTTCCGAACAGCTATGTGCAGCCCACCTAGGTCTACCAACAGCGGGACTCCGCTGTTTTGACTGGCTAAGGGCAGGCCAGCAGGGCAAGATGGTAAGGAATTCCTCCCACTGGGGACTGGGCGAGTAGCTCTTCAACGCCTCTACTCGGCGGGAGGCGCGGGTCGGGGCTGGCTCGCCTAGGGGGACGCAGGTTAGAGACGGCCCGCCTGGGAAGGCACGGGCCGACCCGCCTAGGAGAGGCGGGCAGAGCTGACCCGCCAAAATAGGCGCGGGTCGGGGGCTGACCCGCCTGGGAGGGTGGCCCGCCTAGGAGGGCGCGGGCCGACCCGCCTAGGAGAGGCGGGTAGGGCTGACCCGCCGAATAGGCGGGGGTCGGAGGCTGACCCGCCTGGGAGGGTGCGAGTCAGGCTGGCCCGCTTGGGCGACCCTTGGAGGCGCGGGTAGGGTCGACCCGCCTGCTTGCCTGAGTCCCTTCCTCACCTACCGCATTTAAGACTTCTTCCTTCCCCTAGCCTTTTGCGAGAAATCCCCTGTCCCGCTCGGCCAGATTTTTGCAGGATGGGTGGTGGCAGTGGCGAGGCGGAGGGGAGGAGCAAATGTTCTTGGACCTTCTCCGAGCACGATTTCCCCCTCGCCGTCCTTACCGAAAGAGAATTTGAAGATACAGTCGGCCACTTTATCCCGCCCGATTTCGAGGCGAGACGGCCCGGGAAGGAGGAGCGAATAAACGAACTTCTCGCTGGCAAGCTCGCGTTCCCCACGGCCCACTTCGAGGCGGCCCTCCGGCTACCCCTATGGCCGGAAGTCCGCCAGATCTTCAAGTACTACGGGGTGATCCCAGGGCAGATGACCACGAACTCCGTTGTAGTGATCGTCGGGTTCGCCTGCTTCCTGCGAGAGGAGAAGATCGAGTTCAGCCTCGCGGTATTCCGCAAGCTGTTCTCTTTCCGGGCGAATAAAGACGGGACTGCCTGCTTCGCCAGCAACTACGTGAAGGTGCGGGAGACCGTCAACAAGAGCCACAACTGGCTCAAGAGTTCATCTTCGTCAAGGGGGACTTCGGCAATGTCCCCTTCTCGCCCGTCCAACTCAGCGAGGCGAGCTACCGCCCCCCGGCCCTGGGGGGTCATGAAGCGGGGTTATCCGGGTTCTTTGCTGAAAAGAACTTCGAGGTGGCCAACCTCCGCAGAAACCTGGACGACCTCATCCTCGTCCCGCCCGGTGAGGGTAAGCGATTCGCCCATCTACGCGCTCTTGATCCCGTCGAATATTTTCTAAGTTTCACGCTCTTGCAGGCGAGCGCGACATTCCTCTCCATCCGCCTTATGAGAGCGTGCGACTCGCTACCGGCGAGCTTGCCCGGGCCGAAGCGGCTGCTGCCGCCCATCGCGAGTTCTCAACCCCTGCTCCCGCAAAGCGGTCCAGCCGCGAACGGCCTCAGGACCCGCCACCGCCCAAGAAATCGAAGAAGGTGGGTGGCTCAACTCCCCCGAATCGCGACAAGGGCAAGGCCCCCGCGAGCCAGCCGTCCACCGTTCCCGCCCCCGCGGCCTCTCAGGTCGTCAGATCTTCTGGCGGAGAGGCGGGCACATCGCAGCCGCCAGAGGAGGTTCAGCCCGCCGGAAAGCCAATCCCCCGGGGGCACCGCAACTTTGGTTACGGTGAGGGACCCGCGGACGAGTCCGGAGTCCCGCTGCTCCAATGGGGCAAGGAGACCAACCGGGTCTACATATCCTCGCTGCTGCCGAGCTGGTTGGAGGACGACTCCAGCAGCGGGAACACTTACAACCTCGCCTTCGGCGTCTACGGGCGAGAGGACGCCGCCGTTTACGACGAGGAGGCGACGCGGGTGTTGATCTATGAAAGCGCGCGGGCCCAGTTTCGCAGCCTGGAGCTGGCCCATATGGTCGGTCGGCGGTGTCTTCGGCTGGACAAGAACGCCCCGTCCCTCAACAAGTTAGTCGACGAGAAAGAGGCGGCCCGCAAACTTGCTCAGGAAGAGGCGGATGAACTGCGGAAGCGGGCCGACGCGGCAGAGGCCGCTCTCGCTCAGTACCTAGGTGGAGCGGTAAGTTTCTCGACTTGCCTCAACCTTTCTTCCCTCCCGCGCGACTTAACTCGGTTGCTCTCCTTTCACAGGACGCGGTGACGGCCAGCCAACTGGGTACTGAGATCGCCACCCTCCAACAGGAGAAGCAGACGCTTCAGAAGCGGGTGGACACGTTGGAGGCTGCAGCGGCTGCCCCGCCGCCGTCTACAAGCGGCTACCAGCTCGCTCATTACAGCGATCACGAGATCGAGGTGATGATGCAGAAGAATGCGGCCGGCGCGGCGAAATACACCTTCCAGACGCTGCAGCGGGCATACCTCATCAAGGACGACGGTGCAAAGCTTCTGGTGAGCGAGGTTGTACCGGAGCTGTTCCTTCCGGTACCAGAGCCGGGCGACGGGTCCTACCACCGTGTATAAGGGCCCGCCGCTCAGGGCTCGCCTCGTCGGGAGCTTGCATTCGTCCCACTTTTGCCGTGGCAGTGACGCGGGCCAGAGCCCAGTTTTTGTAGTAGTAAACCCTTTTTTGATTTACCCAATGTACATAACTCTTTTTTTAATCTGAAACGCGGATATCTTTACCTCTCGCATTCGCCCCTTGATTCTTACACCTGTTATGATTATTTTTACTCTTGAATGTTCTTTTGGGCGTTGCGGTTGTGAGCGAGCGAGTGAGGTCGTCCGCTCGTTTTAGACTCTAAACTTAGGCATAGGAGCGATAGGTAAGTGAGATAGCCGCGATGCGAGGGGGCGACTCGCTTACTCCATCCGGGCTCGCTACCCCCATTCGCGTCATTGGGTGGGCGAGAAAACCCTAGCATGCGTTAGGACTTTGTGCGGGCTGGCTTTCTGGGGGTCTTGGCACGGCCGAGTTATCGTCGCCTAGCCCCTTTCGCGGGACTCGCCGATCTTTAGGTCGGGGCCGGCTCTCTTGGCTCGCTATCTTGCCGAGATCCTCTAGCCGACCCGCCGATCCATTCGTGTCGAGGACGGCTAGCTCCTTCCCGTATACGCTACTCCTGCCGAGGTCCCCCGCCCTTGTCGGTCAGTGGGGGTCTGAACGGGCTCCCGGAGTCGCGTCCAACCCTGGTTTTTTCGGCGGGATCTGCTCGGGGTCTGGGGCAGATTCCTCCGAGTGACATCTAGCCCTGTCAGCTTGATGGGAGCCTGGCAGCGGGATCTGCTCGGGGTCTGGGGCAGACTCCTCCGAGTGACATCCATCTCTGCCAGCTTGATGGGAGCCTGACAGCGGGATCTGCTCGGGGTCTGGGGTAAACTCCTCCGAGTGACATCCAGCCCTGTCAGCTTGATGGGAGACTGGCAGCGGGATCTGCTCGGGGTCTGGGGCAGACTCCTCCGAGTGACATCCAGCCATGCCAACTTGGTGGGAGCCTGGCAACGGGATCTGCTCGGGGTCTGGGGCAGACTCCTCCGAGTGACATCCAGCCCTGCCAGCTTGGTGGGAGCCTGGCAGCGGGGTCTGCTCGGGGTCTGGGGCAGGCTCCCATTTGCGTTTTTCATTGTCAAGGCACAGGT
The DNA here is from genome assembly GCA_039513925.1 of Platanthera zijinensis. NCBI lineage: Eukaryota > Viridiplantae > Streptophyta > Magnoliopsida > Asparagales > Orchidaceae > Platanthera > Platanthera zijinensis. The sequence continues at coordinate 165,945,385 of CM077089.1, read as the reverse complement.
TCATCAAAAGACACTTTATTAAAAACTGAAACGTCATTTACATGACTCAGGGGAAAAAATGTTTTAGGTCATCAGCGCTCCAGGTGAGGCTTAGGGTCTCGCCCTCCACATTCCGGAGGCGGTACCCTCTCAACTTCAACGCCTCCTGTACAATGTATAGTCCCTCCCAGTTGGGATTAAGCTTCCCCACGGGGGCTGACCTCCCTGCGGCATCCACTTTTCTCAAGACAAGTCTCCTTCCGCGAACTGTTTGACTCTGACGTGCTTGTCAAAGTATTTGGTCATTCTTCTCTTCGCTTCCTCTTGCCTGACGGCAGAGAGGTCTCGCAGCTCCTCAACCATGTCGAGTGAGAGCCGCAGCTCCTCCTCATTCTCGGCCCTCCATTCCTCTCTGCCCTCTCCGGCCTCGACCACCCGAGGGGTTCGGACCTCTAACTCTACTGGAAGTACCGCCTCGCACCTGTGGGAGAGTTTGAAAGGAGTCTCTCCTGTTGCCGTGTTGGGTGTGGTTCTAAGAGCCCAGAGGACCGAGGGGAGCTGCTCCACCCAGCTTCCTCTCAAATTCTTTACCTTCTTTTTGAGGAGGTTAACAATGATCTTATTCGCCGCCTCCACCTGCCCGTTGCTCCTGGGGTGATGAATCGAGGCGAACCTAAGATCGATCCCGAGCTGCCCGCAGAAGCTAATGAACTCGGCGCTGGCAAACTGAGGGCCGTTGTCCGTGACAATGGCCTGAGGCAACCCGTGACGGCAGATAATCTCCCCCCATATAAAGTTCTTGATGACCTGGGAGGTTACCTTGGCCAGCGGCTTGACTTCCAGCCACTTAGAGAAATAATCAATTATCACGAGCAGGAACCTTCTCTGGCCGCTGGCCTGGGGGAAGGGCCCAATCAAGTCCATTCCCCAGATTGCAAATGGCCAGGGGGCTGTGATACTCCTGAGGCATTGGGCCGATTGTAGCTGGAGGGGAGCGAACAGTTGGCACTTATGACACTCCTTCGTGAACTTTGCCGCGTCTTGGCTCAGGGTCGGCCAAAAATACCCTTGCCTGATGACCCGACCTTCCAAGGTTCGACTCCCGGAGTGGCTCCCGCACTCCCCGGAGTGAATTTCCTCCAAGATCCTCGGGACCTCCCTCTCGGCCACGCAGCGTGCCAACATCCCGGAGAGGGTCTTCCGGTATAGCTAGCCGTCTCGCATGATATAGTATATCGACTTGTACTTGAGCCTCTTCCTGTCTATTCCCTCAGAATACTCCCCAGTGGACAGGTACGTTGAGAAGGGATCCATCCACGAGGGGTGCTGCTCCACCTCCATCAGCTCCCCCTCTTCGATGGATGGGCGGAAGAGATCTGTGAGGGTACCCCCCACCCGGGGGGCATGTTTTGCTAGTTGATCTACCTGCTCGCTCTCCTCCCTGGGCACGTGTCGGATGGAGAAAGTCTGGAAGGCACCGATGACTCCCTTTACCTTTGCCAAGTAGAGCTGCAGAGTCGGCTCCCTCGCCTCGAACTCCCCGTTAATATGGGAAGCCACCACCATGGAGTCAGTGAGGACCTCCACATCATTCACCCCTAGTTCCCTGGCCAAGCGCAGACCCGCAATCACAGCTTCGTACTCGGCTTGATTGTTGGTGATGGGGAAATGTACCATCACTGTCTGCTCGATCCTCGTTCCCTGGGGGCTTTCCAGGATGATCCCCGCCCCAAGGGAATGCCTCCCCGAGGCACCGTCCACCATGACCTTCCAAGGAACCGGGCGAGTGAGTTCCTCCTCCGCCACCTCGATCATACAGTCTGCCGGGAAGTCGGCCAGAGCTTGGGCCTTGATCGAGAGGCGGGGAACGAAAGAGATGTCGAACTAGCTCAATTCCACCGACCACTTAGCCAATCTGCCCGAATGCTCTACCCCCTCGAAGATGCTGCGGAGGGGGTGGTCAGTCACCACTCGGATCGAGTGTGCCTGGAAGTAAGGCCGGAGCCTCCGGGCCGAGATGATCAGAGCGAAGGTCAGCTTCTCCAAAATAGGATAGCGGAGCTCGGCCTTTCTCAACACCCTACTCACATAATAAATCGGGAGTTGTTTCTTCCCCTCTTCCCGAACTAAAACAGAGCTCAGGGTCTCCGCCCCGACCCCTAAGTACAAGAATAAGTCATCCCCCCTCCTTTGGCCCCTGGAGCAGGGGGGCTTGAGTCAGCTGCCACTTCAAGGCCTGGAATGCCTCCTTGCACTCCGAGGTCCACTCGAACTTCCGGCCTCCTCTCAAGGTCTTGAAGAAGGGAGAGCACTTCTCCCCGGCCCGGGAGAGAAACCTGCTCAACCCTGTCAGCTTCCCTGTCAATCGTTGCACCTCCTTTGCATTCTGAGGCGACCCTAGCTCCATAATCGCCCGGACCTTGTCGGGATTGGGTTCTACCCCAGCGGGGGTGAGAAGGTGGCCCAGGAATTTCCCCTTGCTCGCCCGAAAGATGCACTTCAGGGGATTCAGCCTCATCTTGTACTCGCGCAGGGTGGCGAAAGTTTCCTCCAGATCCTGGAGGTGAGAGTCGTTGTCTCGACTCTTGATCATGAGGTCGTCAACATACACTTCCAAGTTCCTTCCCCTCTGCTCTCGGAAGACCTTGTCCATCATTTTTTGATAAGTTGCCCCTGCGTTCTTTAGCCCGAAGGGCATCATTTTATAGCAGTATCACCCATCCCCGGTGATGAAGGAGACATCTTTGATGTCGGGAGGGTGCATCCTGATCTGGTGATAACCTGAAAATGCATCTAAAAAACTCATTACAGGGAAACCAACGGCTGAGTTAACCAGCGCGTTGATCCGAGGCAAGGGGTAACAATCCTTAGGGCATGATTTATTAAGAAGAGAAAAATCAACCCACCTATGCCACCGGCCGTCTCCTTTTTTAACCATTACAACATTGGAGACCCAGCCGGAGTATTGGATCTCGGATATAAAACCGGCCTTAAGGAGCTTGGCCACCTCCTCTAGAATCGGCTCGGCCAACCTGTCCGTTATGGGCCTCTTCTTCTGTTGGACGGGGCGAGCCTCCGGATCCAGGTTGAGGCGATGGCAGGCCACGTCGGCGTCGATCCCGGGCATCTCTGCAGCGCTCCAAGCGAAGATGTCCACGTTCTTCAAAATGCACCCCAACATCTTGCCTTGGGCCTACAGGGTTTGCCCCCCGCTGACGCGAACCTTCTCCACCTTGCCTCCGAGGGTGAGAACCTCCATCTCCACCACCTCTTCCGCCGCCTCCAGGCGAGGCCGCTCCCCCCATTCCTCAGCATCCCCTCCTCCTGGGGCGAGGGCCTCTTCCTCAGCTTCTTCCACGGCCATTGCCCCGGCCTGCTCCCGAACTTCCTTCACTTCCTCTTTCTGGGCGCAACTCTCCTCCACCTCCATCTCCTCCTGGCCAATCCCCTGCTCTGCCTCCTCCATCCTCCGCCCCATCTCTTCAGTTCCCTCCTGCCATGAGATGGAGTTTACGGCGGTGACATAGCACTCCCTCGCCATCTTAGGGTCTCCGCGGACCCGAACTTGGACCCCCTCGACATTGAACTTCAGGCATTGGTGAAAGGACGAGGGGACGCAGCGGAAGGCGCTGATGAGGGGCCTCCCGAAGATGACGCTGTAGCTGCTAGGGGTGTCCACAATGACGAACTTGCAATTGCGGGATTGCCCTCCCAGAAAGACTTGGAGTCCTACTCCTCCTTCGACTTCCTTCCTCTCCCCCAAGAAGCCAAACAGGGGCCCATCTGAGGCCAACACCCTCCTGGCCTCCACCTTCATCGCGTCAAACGCCTTCTTGAAGATGACGTTGACTGAGCTCCCGTTGTCGATGAGGATCCGAGAGACGGTGAAATCTTCGATGGCCGTATGGATGACCAGCGCATCGCAAAAGGGGTCTTCGTGACCCGGCATGTCCTTGACCGTGAAAGTGATTCTTTCTTCCGGGGGCGGGGTCTGGGATGTGGAGCCAACGCTCCGTCGGTACATGGTGTGGAGGCTCGCTTTACGGGAAGCCTCGATCCCCGCCCCCCCCCCCATTGATCGCTCGGATCCCTCCCCGGGTTCCCACATCTGCCCGGTCTTCGCACCTGTCCTCCTCTGCCCGAGGCAGGACCTCCTCAATCCGCAACCCTTGGCGGTCTTACTGCTGCTGCTGCTCCCTGTTTCCTCTCATCTCGAGGAACTCCGGGCACGTGGCCGTGGCGTGCCCTTCCTCCCGATGGAAGTCACAGTAGGGTAGCTCCACCCTAACCTCCCTTCTTCTCCTCTGTATTGCTCTTCTCCTCTCCCTCGCGGCTATGGCCATAGCCTCCTCTTGATCGGGGAGGGGGGGCCTCTGGCCCTGCCTCCCACCTGGAGGGTAGAACTGGCCTTGGCCTCCTTGGTGGTTGTCCCCTCCGCGGAACCCTCTCCTCGCCCCTTGCTCCTGCCATTCGGGCCTCCACCCTAGCCGATGATTCGGCTCCTGGCGCCCCCACCTGGGCTGCTGTTGTGGTTGCTCCCTCTGTCGGGGCTCAGCTCTTCTTTCCTCCTGACCTCTGCTCCCTCTGGGTCTCTCCTCCTCCGTAGCCCACCTGGCCAACCTCCGGGCAAACTCCGGGTTCGACGCCTCCCCGTCGACTTCTCTCGCCGCCCTCTCCATCAACTCCTCGTAGGAGGGGGGAATCCTCTTCAACTCCATTCGAAAGAAACTCTGCTGCAGCCCCAGGGTGAAGGTCATCATCAGAGTGTGGCCCGGCATCTCCTGAACCTGGGTGACCTCCTCCTAGAAGCGATCGACGTAGCTCCTCAGGGTCTCATTCACCCCCTGCTTGATGCGGAACAGGGACTCTGACTCCCTCTTCCTCCTCTTCGAGGTTGTGAACCTCAGCATGAACTCCCGGCGGAGGTCCTCGAAGCAGTAGATGGAACTGGCCGGCAGCTGGTGAAACCATTCCCTGGCCTTCTCCTTCAGAGTGATGGCGAAGAGCCTGCACTTGAAGCCATCCGACATCTGCCGGATCGAGACCACGTCCTCAAACCACTGGACGAGCTGGACCGGGTCTCCCTTCCCGGTGTAGTAAGACATCTCGGGCTCCCTGAACCCATCTGGGACTGGTGCAGAGGAGACCAGCTCGCTGAAGGGGCTCTCTCCCCCTACTGGGCGAGCGGGAGGGTCTCGCGCCCCCAACTCGCCGAATCTGCCGCCGCTCCCCGAACCTGGGAAGAGTACTTGCCCGGGGAGCTCGGCACCCCGACCCTCCTCAGCCACTTCCTTCCCCGCTCGCCTGGCGGGAGCGACCTCTCCGAGTGCCGGATCCGCGAGAACCGGGATCACCGGAGTCGAGCTCTCGGCCCGCACGCCGAGTGCGAATCGGACCATGTCGAGCACTTCCTGCTTGAACTCCTCGAGCATCCCCATGGTGGCGAGAGGGGGAGGGGGTGGCGAGTCGGTCCTGTCCGATCCTTGCCCTTCTCCTCCAGTCATTGAGCTCGCTGGAGGTTTTCTGTGTTGACCACTTTCCACGCTCACCGCACCAAAAATGTTGAAACCGAAAACCGGTCTCTTGTGGAGTTCACCCTTGGGAAAGGGGTGGTCGCGCACCTACTTCGCTCCTGCAAGAAAACAACAAGGAAAAGAGAGAAAAAGTACTAGACCAAGGGCCCGGCACGGAGGTCCCACCACACACCCGGAAGATCACTGAGCGCTTCCCCTCCTTAGCGGAGTGTCGGGCTAAGGTACCTCAGAAAGCACTAAAAGACTGGGAGGCAAGTCTTCCCCCCTCTGAGGTACCCCTTGGGTCCTATTTATAGGATTCTGAAGGTGATCTGCAAATAACTGACCTCTGCTGTCCTGAAATTACTGAAAACTTCTCGAGCTGGCCTGCCAACAGCCAAACTCTGTTGTTCCGAACAGCTATGTGCAGCTCACCTAGGTCTGCCAACAGCGGGACTCCGCTGTTTTGACTAGCTAGGGGCAGGCCAGCGGGGCAAGATGGTAAGGAATTCCTCCCACTGGGGACTGAGCGAGTAGCTCTTCAATGCCTCTACTCGGCGGGAGGCGCGGGCTGGGGATGGCTCGCCTAAGGGGACGCAGGTTAGAGACGGCCCGCCTGGGAAGGCGCGGGCCGACCCGCCTAGGAGAGGCGGGCAGGGCTGACCTGCCAAAATAGGCGCGGGTCGGGTGCTGACCCGCCTGGGAGGGCGCGGGTCAGAGGGTGGCCCGCCTAGGAGGGCGCGGGTCGACCCGCCTAGGAGAGGCGGGCAGAGCTGACCCGCCAAATAGGCGGGGGTCGGAGGCTGACCCGCCTGGGAGGGTGCGGGCAAGGCTGGCCCACTTGGGCGACCCTTGGAGGCGCGGGCCGGGGTCGACCCGCCTGCTTGCCTGAGTCCCTTCGGCGAACACGGGATTGTACATATAGCAATTAGCCATGTACTTGCGGAAGGCATGAAAAAACACATGAATTAGATATTTGCGTCTTTTGTTTTTTAAATTAATCATGATACACTATAACCATTTCTGGTGAATATTTCACTTTTTTACTGCGGACTTATAGTACTATAGTACTTTGAAATTGTTGAAAGAAATAAAATAGAAGTTGTGTTTTATTCATCCTCATAGGAGCATTATATAGGAAATACAACGGCACTTATAGACTGAACTGGCAATGTGGGACTAAAACCCACTCACACACAAATATTAATAATAAACTCCTACACTCCAACACTCCCCCTCAAGCTGAAGGGGGACCCTTCAGTTTGAACACATCAAATGACGGCAATGGAGGTAGGCGATGCGGGACAAAACATCAGACGAGTCACGGGGGAAAATTTCCAAACCAGGGAATCAAGTCGGGGACATAGCCACGCACGAGACTAGCCCACACACGACGCAGGATCCACACACAACGTGGACTCGCTGAAAACCGGTCAATCAACATCACCTACACACACAACATGCAAAAGAGAACAAAATATGTGGAGCAAATCATACACCGGGCAACCGGGGATAATCCGCATAAAGCGCGATCCCATGCGACAAGGTCTCACGCGACACAACCCGCTGAGATTAGAACAACCAACATCCGTTGTGCCCCAACACACGACTAATCAAAAGAAATATGGGGAGACGCTAACAATATATGACATAAGCCTAGGGGTCGTGTGGAACGAAAGCGAAAGGTCGGGAAAGATTATCTGAGGCGTCTTCATCCCAAAGACTCCCCCTCACGTGAGACACATGCATGAGGGCTCAAGCTAGACATGCAAAAAAAACAAAGACTAGCAACCAAATAAAGACACATAACAAACAACAACAAAGACTGCGACTGGAGGTAGCTGGAGTCGTCAGAAAGCAGCGGCAAGCAAAAGCAGACAATTGGATGCGGCTGGAGTCAATCCAAAGTCTATCGAGGGATGTCGACAGTAAGCAACAATTGTTGCGGTCATCAAAGCAGGAAGAGTCAACTGATGCGGGCAAGGGACAGTCCTAGCCCCTAGGAAACAGCAGACGGGGCCATCATTGGTAGCAAGAAGAAGAGGCGAGATCCGAACTCCTAAAGGGGTCGCAACCAGGATCAAATACGTCAGGGAGGGGCTCGACAGGATCAGAAGAGGAGATTTTCGTCATCGAGAGCCACAGAGACAGCAGGCCGGCATGAGTTCGACGAGATTCGGCTGGAAGAAGCGTCGCAGTGAGAAGCAGTGGAATTGTAGAAGTGTCGAGATCAGAAAGCTACGTAAGAAGGAGACTTGCCCTCGACGTCGATGGAAGTAGCAGTCAAAGTCAAAGACTTCGGAAGATGCACTCGTTGACGGAAGAGGTGACGGAAGCACCACGGGATCGTAGTCGGGAACAAAGAAGAAAAGCTCGACTGGACCAGTCGATGATGATGAGAGGTTCGTCGGGGCTAATTAAAGCAGACGGCGACAGGATGGTTGAGACGAGAGGGTCGACGCGATGATGGGTTCAGAATAAGCTGAGGTTGACGGAGAACGGATCGTCGATGCCGAGGAGGGGAGAAAGGCCTGCTCCCATCATTGGAATTCTGTCAATTACGTCGATGGGAGCGGGAGCAAAGCTACCCGACAGAATTTCTAGCTGCACACGTCGGCGGGGTCTAAGCAAAGAAGCGGAAGCGGGAATGTGGCGGCCATGGGAAAAAAATTTAGGATTTCAGATTTTTGCCTCTGATACCATGTTGAAAGAAATAAAAGAGAAATAGAAGTTGTGTTTTATTCATCATCATATGGACATTATATAGGAAATACAACGACACTTACAGATTGAACTGGTAATGTGCGGCTAATACCCACTCACACACAATATTAATATAATAATAAACTCCTACACTCCAACAGAAATCTAATGTAAGAAATAAAACTAGCAACTTACTCTCAGCTTCCATAACCTAATATATGCCCTCCTTTTGAGTGGATACAAAAAAATTTCCCCCTTAAATCAACGGATAGGGTAATGAAATTCATTTAGCTTGAACCAAAACAAAGGAGTGTATGCATCCACAAATATAATTCAAACCTTTAATGAAATTAAATGTGAGAAAACTTAGAGCCAATTCAAATCAAATTTCAGGGCCATCTTAGAAGACGTGTTTTGATGCATACATACACGTGAGCGAGTGAGCGCACACACACAGACACAATTTTTACCACCTATATAATTTTAAGCTACAGTTATAATTGATGATAAACTTTCACCAGAAAGCAATTTGCCACAAAAAATAAACTTCAGCACTCAGACAGAAAAATAGAAAAGGGAACAAAAAATGAGAAGTACCCATAAGGTTGAATAGACGAAATGGCGACAGCTCAATCTTAATTTTTGGTAAGGAGACGAAGGCCCATGATACAGCACCAACATAAGGTTCTGTTGGTATTAAACGTAGTTTAACCCACAATTCTCCATCGATATCAAAATCACGAACACCAACAGGAACAACAATGGGGATTATGCCAAACTTTAGGGATAAGGACAATAGCATGCGAGCTCCACCTGTATATCGAAGGCCAATATGGTACCTGCAAATAAATAGATACTTCGTAGAGTAATGGAATTATAACATGTTCATGATGGAAAAAAGCTAGCATCCATCATAAGCGAAGTCTATTGATACCTTTATGTATGCAGCAGATAAGGAAATACGGGGCAGCGTGAGAACACAATATATTATGATACAAAACTGACGCAATGAAAAACAAAATTTGATGCGGGAAGGGTGAATAGATACTGCGTTACTAGTGCAGTACTTCCCAAAAAGTGGAATTAAACCTGCTCCAAATCAAAAAACAATCCACCTCCCTTCTAAAACAGCAATCATAATTAAATACAGGGTGAGAACAGTCCAAACAACAAAAAGTAAAATCTGGCCAGCGGAAACATCTTTGGTAATAACAATTAGTTCAGGTAAATATTCCATTTATTTGCCAAATTACCACCAATGACCTACAACAACAAAATACGTTCAAAGGGAGCATACACTTAGCCAAATTTAAGAGGAAACCACTTGAGTCAAAAACTGCATTCCAAAATTATGGACAGCAACAAAAAAGAAAATTTGATATGAAACTACTGAGTCGGGGATTAAGACACAAGCTCGCCGCCGTTGAAGGATAAAGTCGTCTATGACTTTGACATACCCGGTCGAAGCATGGGCATTACGACATAAAATATCAGAGAATGGGTCCAGGAGTTTAGGGGACTGAACCAACTGGTTCAGTCCCCACATTGTGCTGAACCGGCCATTGGTGAACCAGTCGGGCCAGCCGGCTAATATTTAGGGAGGATCAACTCTCCCCCCTAGGGAACCTTGGAATGATTATCAGGTATTTCCCTAGTTAGTGTACTCTAGTGTGTAGTCGTTGATAACATTTGGTATAAAAGCACCAATTGCGGGAGGGAGATGGCGAATACGCGGGCCCAGAACGATGCACGAAGGATGGCAACGCTAGAGGTGTAACACCCCTTCCCAGTATTTCAGAAATCAGCCGTCCGGCCGGGTCAGCGATATAAAGAAAACTAGGAAACAGTATTAAAACTAGCATGCAGCAGGTAAGAAGAAACAACTATTAAAAATTTTATAGCATACAACGGAAGCTAAAAAAGTAAACTAAGGGTAACCACATATCTCAAAATCCGGATTCACAGAGCCACTAAACATGAATAGAATTGAAATTACTGTAAATCTGTAATATCATAATAAGTCTGATACAAGGTATATTAAAACATTAACAAGATACATGTCTACAACTACAAGTATAAACTGAAGGTAAGACAAACTGAATGGGAAAACACTATAAACTGATGCCACCAACGCTCATCCTAGGCGTAGTTTCCCACCTGGATCACCTGAAAAACATTGCCCACGAGGGGTCAGAATAAAGAAAAATAACTCCTCCTAGTGACACTAAAATCATTTTCTCATATGATGAATGCATGCATTTAGAAAATAGTTTTGTGCATTAAAAATGTTTATGCTATATGTTATGCATGTCTTCGCACCACTTCCTGGTCAAAACATCTATTTGTTCTATGTACGTGACTTTTAGTTCACTAACCCAAGTCCTGACGTTCACTAACTAGTGTACTGTCTCACGTCAAGTCTATACTTGAGTTCTAGGTGGCTTCTAGCCAACACATCTACTGGAAAGGCTCTAGGCAGAGTAGATCCTAACGCGCATCTGAAACTGACGATCCGAGACCATCTGACGAACTCAATTGTTCTAGTGTCGCGCGGATACGGTCTCGAATCTACTAACTGTCTCAAAGGGAAGTAAACTCCCAAAACTATACTGCTCACAAGATACCATATGCCTTATGAGAAAGGTAGTGCGCCTCTACCGAGCACGGAAAGACTTGTGTGTTCACTGACCTTTTTGGTCTGATGCTACTCTGTTTGGGATATCTCTTTTTGTGGACTACTGAGCGACCCTTGACTTTCTTGTGGTCAACTAAAAGGGACATTCACGCCCTTGGTTGGACAAATTCCAAACTTACAAACACGGGTAAAGGTTTCGTACCTAACGTTACCATTTCTGATCTGACTACCTGAGTCTTGGAGAAGGGTGTCATCCTACACATTTTTCGCGACCGTTTTCCTATCACCACACATTTCTATGCATGGTCATGATACTTGTACAAAGCCTACTCATGCGTATACAAAATATATATTTATTACTATGTCTAATTAGCAGAAATTAAGTTTTCTTACAGTGGTGTTGTGGCGCTCGTACACTCGGCGCGGCGACATTTTCTCTTCCGAAGGCAATCCTACTGCTGGGGACCTTCAGAATGTTGCCCCGACCCAACAAAGTCCTGCAATTTAGGGCAGCCCTAATTTCATAATTTTTTCCTTTGCGATTTTGCCGTTGAAAATTTCTATACAACTAGGGTTACAAAACTTCAAGCGCTAAACTTCAGATATTACCTTTACGTGAAGTGATTGATGCTCTCAAAATGCCCTACACAAGATCCGTTGTGGATTTAGAACTCCAAACCTAATTAGGGCACTAGGAACAAAAATTATTTAGCCTAATCTCCGAATCGAAGGATCTCCATGAGGGAATAGAGATAAGGGAGGAATCGACTCACCGGAACCAAAATCGTTTTCACTACCACCGGCTAGGGTTGAAACCCGGCACTTCCACGGCCAAGGAATGAAGAGGAACACTCACTGGCGCCTGCAGAGGAGGGAGGAAGAGTCGGCGTGCGATTCTGGAGGGGGATCGGCCGTCGGAAAGGACCGGGAGGCGTCGGCTTGGCGTCGTTTGCGGGAGACGGGAACGATCGGCCTACGGTTTCTATCCAGTGAGAGAGAAGCTTGCGGGTTTATATCGGGCTGCAACGGTTTTTAATCAAACCGTGGGGTCGGTTTGATAATCACTTCCCCCCCCCCTTTAATACCCAAATACACTCTATTAAAATGGCTATTGGCACACCCAACTCACAAAAACCTTTGAATATTAACACATTTTCACCGCGCGCGTCACATCTAATATTAAATGCGTTACGTACTATATTTAACGCACTTAATAAACTAACGGACGCTATCATCAGGAAAAATAACATTATACCTGGTCGACGCGCTGCCTCGATCAAAATTCGTCGCGACTCGACCCTAGAATTTAAAATAAATTTTTCGTCAAATTAAGGTTGTTACAAGAGGAAGGCTTTGAATGGCAGGATGAGAGCAGTCGCGCTTCCCTCAAGCGCCTATCGAACGCCAAACGCACAGCAATAGAGGCGACGGAGGAGACGAGGGCTCGATTTGATCGTCTTGACGCTGCGTTTGCGTCTCTGCTACAACAAACTTCCGTCAAAGTGTCGAGCGGTCCATTGAACCCTCGTCCCTCGCAGAGGTGTCGACATGACACATGGGCCAGATGCGGGGCTCCAGTGACCTCGGGGAGGTGCGTCGTTGTCGGTGGATAAAGCTGTTGAAGCGCCTAGTGATGGGATGCTGCTGGGGGCAGAGGAAGTGCATCTCAAGAGGTTCATTGGTTGCAGCGGCCTGCGAAGGCTGCTGGGGGGGCTCCCGAGGTTTGGGAGGGTCTGGATGGCGGTGTGGGACGAAATGCAGGTCAACAATAGTTTCTGTGGGAGCAACCGACTTTCCCTCGCTGGGAGGAAAACGGGATGAGGCCTAGGGAGGTTGAATTTCAGCACAAACAAGTTGAGGACAGAAATTGGCGACGCAACCCAAACATTATATTCGCCAATGGTCGCCAGGGGCACTTTGGTCCGGAAGGCAGGAATTGGCAGCAAAATAAAGAACCAAGGGGATGGGAACAACCCCCTGATAAGAGGGAAGGAGGGGGCCAAAATAGACCACCACTACACTCTTCCATCGACGACCCTTGGACGACTTCCGGTGGACCTCTTCGAGACTCACCTGGCATACATCGAGAGAATTTTGATCCCTATTCATCGAGAGATGAATTCTTCCAAGTCGGGGAGATTGATACGGAGCAGAGACGATGACGAGTTTTGGGCCCGTTCGAGGCCAATTGGCGACTTTCCATATTTGGCGTGCCCGGGTCGACGATCGGACTCCGCGGATGCGTCTGGAGTCGTGATGCGAGTCAAATACATATATTACTTTATTATTTTTTTATTGTATTTGATGTATTTGAGTGGTTCCACTTCCGTCCAATCACAATCGTTGATGGTGGGATGCCCTAAGTTGTCTTTTCTTATAAATAGAGGAGTAGTGGGCTGATTATAGGCATTGCAGATTTTGGAGAAGAGAAATCCCGAAATCCGGCAATCCCTCCACGGTGCTGAATCCGTGGAACCCTCGGTAATGACTCCTAGGTGTCTATCTTCCTCCCCAAGGTACCCCCTAACCCTAGCACTCTTTTCCCCCTCCCAAACTCCCTCCCGTAGCCCGCTACAGCCCCCAAATCAGCCAATGTTTGGCTGTCCAAAAATCCTTCTCCTTTCCACTATTCAAAAATGAAATTTACTACTCGCCCTAAAGTTTACAAACAGTGAATCCTCCTTGCTCCAGCCATCGGCCTCCCCTTGCTTGCTGCTGCCAACCGCCCAGCCACCCCTCCCTGCCGTCTCCTCTCCAGCAAAGCCCCCTCTTGCCGCCACCCTCAATCCCCTCCCAGCAAGTCGTCACCAGCCTTCCACCCCCTCCCCTCCCCTGCAGCGGGCTTCCCCATTGCCTGGAGGCTCCACCGCCCCTCTCAGCCAACCCCAGCAGCTGCCTCCTCCCTGGTTGCAACCCCTCCTTGCCGCCCCTCCCTACCTTTCTCGTGGAGCCACTACACAGCCACCCCAAAACCTAATTCCGCCCAGATCAGGACCGACCAGCCTAGGTCCAGTCCTCCCCTTGTCCACCCCACACCCCCATAGCCCGGATCCGTTCCAAAACAACGGATCCATCCACCCCTCGACCGGATCAACCTATACCTAGCTGAATCTATCCATTCTCGGCCCGTTTTCGACCTCCGCCACCGAGGACAGCCACCTACATTATTTCCACACCATCGGTTCCGCATTAGATCGCCGTCAAAACGCATCCAGCTCTGGAATCTTCAGTGTCTTGGTCAGTCCGCTATTTGGTGAGATTCCATTGTATTGGATTATTATTTTCAGCATATTTATATTGGATTGGACCTCATAATTATTTAGGTATATTGTATTATGGTGATTTGTTAGATAAATATTGTGATTTGCATGGTTCATTCGTCGCATGCTCTCGCTTTGGCCCTCCACGCGGAGGAAAGCCTAAGCTTCCTTTTGCCCTAATAAAATACTCTGGCTTGCTGTTAATTATCTGTGTGGGATGTTGAAATTTATTATCTAATATGTGATCTAACCGTCGGATTTGCATAGCATGTAGGGTTAGGTCGCAGGTTTTCCACCGCCTATAGATTCGCCCTGCGTCACTTCATCATCTTCTTTGAGTTTTAAAATTCTCTAAAAGATTTTGTTTGGTTCTAAAAGAGACTTTATCAAAAGACTTCGTTGTATTAATTCTAAGAGTCTCCTTATCAAAAGATATTGGTTTCGATAGTAGTGATCTTCGTAGTGGTGGAAAAGTGGACGTACCGAAGTTTTGGGAATCACTATAAATCTTTTGTCTCGTCTCTCTATCGCTTTAGTTTTTGTTTCCGCATTTACTTTATTTGTTATTTCTTGCATATGAACGTGTTGTACATATGGGAAGAAATATTTATATAATCAATCACAAACTCGTACTTTCAATGAGTTGCATATAATTACATTTTAGATTAAGGTGTTTAACTCTTGGTGAGGTCCACGGTGATTCAACCAGATACACCTAGTGTGCAATAGGCTTCATTGGACTGGAAAGTAGCCAAATTGAGCCCATCAAGTGGTGGTATCTTGGTTTTGGGCTTTGAAGGGTCTCAACCCGAGCCCATCAAGTGGGGGCGGGCTCATTATTGGGCAGGACGATCCCAACTCGAGTTCACGGCCTACTACGGTTTTGAATACAAAAGGAAAATTCACCACCAACATGTTTTCATCAAAATTCATATCCGAACTTTAAATTTTTATAATACATATACAACACATATTCGTTGAGGTGGGCTCTGACCCAGTGTTGAGCCCCCTTACCTCCAAAGAGAGGTCATCAACCGAAAAAGGCGAGAACAAGAGAATTGGAAAGGAGGACCGAGGGCTCACCTATACTACCGGCGAGCTCATCAACCCTAAAAATCGAGAACTCGCCTATGCTATCGGCGCGTTCGCCAGGGAAATCTTGCCATTCAGCGAGCAGTCTCCTATAATCCTCACAATTTGGTTCCAACTCGCCAAACCGAGCTCAGTAGACAAGGCCTCGGTAAAAGCGACCTCGGCAAAAGCGATAGCAAACAAACTCTCCAGCAGCCAGGTACCTAGTATCTCAAGAGGCGGTGTGGCTATTTGCAGCACATATATACCCCCCCCCCTCCTATTGATTGCCTATAAATAGGACTCCCATGGCACAAGTTGAAGGCGCGTTGACCCCCCCACCCCACCCCAAAGGTTCCAAAAAACCTTTGTGTCTCCCATGTGCCGAGCACAGCTCTGGCTTTGTCGATTCTATCACATAATTACTATCTCTCCTGATTACATGAGGATATAAGTATCCTTTCCTCCTTTACTATCAACCTTAACAGAGACAAAAAGAGTGTTATTCAAATTGCTCATAATGATGTTTTCATTATCAGACTAAGCATATTGAGATCGATTATCACTTTTTATTTTTATTTGTTATCATCATGTTCCCAATGGTATGATCAAACTACCAACATTTCTATCAAAACACATCTTGGCAGCCAATTTCAAGACTATCCAAACTCAAGATGGCACGTTAAGTCCGCAGTTGAATTTGAATGGGAGTATCAAAAGATAAATGAAAAATCTGGAATACCCTAATCTAGAGTATTCTACTTTCTCCTTTGTTTTCTAAAATATTAAATTTCAAAAGCATTAGCCCTTGTAAATAAACAATAAACAAATCAAGATAGATATGAATATCTTCATTTGTAACAGTTCAGGTGAAATAAATGACGCAAAATCTTACTGCAAATCGTTGACCCTCCGAGAAGTTATCCGCTCCACATTTCTAACTGACAAAGGCTCGTCCCCTAGTGAAAACTGCTTAATCTCTACCCTCTGCACATACCCAGGCTTCCTCAGATCATCAATCACCGGCTGAAGAATACCGATAATCCAATTCTCAATACCAGGTCTATACACTTTCCACAGCTTCCCCAACACCATATTAACCCACTCCACAGACTCCTTCCTCTGCAAATCCTTCTCCAAAAACATCGGGAAGCTAGTAGGCGCCTGCGGCCATGTCCCCGGTCGCCGCTCGCGAGCTGACTTGTTCGGCCTCCTCGACGTCCACAGCTTATCAAACACAACGCCGATGAAGAAAAATAGCACAAAGAATCCCACAATACTCCGGTTTATAGTAGGCGAAGGGATCGGATGGATGGCCCCGAGTTGCGTCCGCAGCTTGTCCACCAAAGGATCCTCCTGATAGCTCGTAAATTTGTTCGTCTCCATCTGCACAAGCTCGGAGCCATCCACCGTCTCCTCCTCCCGATAGCCTCCTCCGACTCCAAGCTCGTCGGAAAGTTTCTTGGCGACCAACAGACGCTGTGCCCTGGCACACTTCTTGGCCGAGCTTAAGACCTCCGGATGGAGCGGGCCAAAGTTTGGGTTCACATCTTTCGTGCTTGCTAATAAGCATTTCCAGCTCCTTCTGCAGGCATCGACGGAAAAATAGCCGAGGGCCACTCTCCTACTCCGGTTCCGGTAACTCAGCCGGACGATTCTGATGGAGCATTCGTTGCCCAGTTTACAGGGGTAGTCTAAAGGGGGGCCACGGGAGATTAAATCCCGGAGCGAAAGCATCGCCATGGAAATTCACATGACCAGGGAGGGAATTCATGGAGTGTTAGGACAAGCGTAGTGGGGATAGGTTGGAGCTAGGTTTCTTTCGGCGGCGACGAGAGAGAGACGGAGCGCCATTACATTACTGCGCTTGTTTTGGAACTGTTTGGTACTCCGTTTGTTAAATAAGCAGCCTTGAGCCTATTTTTCAAGGGATTATTGCGATCGGGCTCCGTCCCTAGTGAAATCGAAAATTGGTTTTTGACGAGTTCGAATTTTTGGGGAAGAGGTGATCGCACACCAACTTCTCCCTAGCAAGCTTGAACGATCAAAGACTTAGAACCGGAAACTGACCCAAGGCTCCAGCACGGAGGTCACACCACATGTACAACCCCGTATCCCGCGAGTGGTCGACAGGGATTGAACCGGCCGGCTCAGATCACCTTGGACCCAGCTTGCCGAGCCCGAGCTCGGCGATAGTCGAGCTAAGCTCGGCGATGGCCGAACGAAGTCCGGCATGCCGAGACCGAGCTCGGGTGCGGAAACAGGGCTCGACGATGGTCGAGCCAAGCTCGACGATCTCCGTGCCGAGTCCGAGCTCGGCGATCGTCACGCCGAGCCCGAGCTCGGCAATAGTCCAGCCGAGTCCGGCGCTAGCCGAGCACAGTCCGCCCAGGGCGAGGCGAGTCGGGCCCCTTGCCGAGCGAGTGCCCCTCAGGTCCAGCTCGCATCTTGGCCATGGCACACTTTTACTGTGTGGCCCCCTTTGGTTTGCCTGTAGTCCTCGAAAACAGTGAAGGTTGTATATTGGCAGGCCATCTTTTCCTATAAATAGGACCCAAGGGGTACCTCAGAAGGCACGTTTTTACGAATTCTCCGGCCTACTAGCGCTTTCTGAGGTACCTTAGCCCGGCATTTGGCTAAGGAGGGGAAGCGCTCTGAGATCTTCCGGGTTTGTGGTGGGACCTCCACGCCGGGCCCTTGGTCTAGTCCTTGTTTCTTCTTTTCTTTGTCATTTTCTTGCAGGAGTGAAGTAGGTGCACGGCCACCCCTTCCCCAAGGGACGAACTCCACAGAGACCGGTTTTCCGGTTTCAACATTTTGGTGCGGTGAGCGTGGACAGTGGTCAGCAGAGAAAATCTTCTGCAGGTTCGATGACCGGGGAAGAAGGACAAGGATCAGGCAGGGGCAACTCGCCACCCCCTCCCCCACCCCCAGCGGCGAGCATGCCGGCGGAGCTTAGGGAGGAGATCCTCGGGCTCGTAAGGACCGCTCTCGGCATGCGAGCTGAGAGTGCGACGCCGGCTGTCCCGGTGGTCGCCGTTCCCGCACTCGGCGACGACGCGCCGCTCAGGCGACCAGGGAAGGAGCCCGCCGAGAGGGGCGAGCGCGAGTTCCAGGGGCGAGTTCTATTCCCCGGCTCGGCCGCCGAGTACCACTTCGGCGAGACGGCAGGGAGGGAGTTCCCGACTCGCCCGACTGAGGGGGGGAGCCCTTTCAGCGAGTTCGTTTCTTCAGCCCCCGTTCCCGAGGGGTTTCGCGAGCCGGAGATGACTTACTACTCCGGGAGAGGAGACCCGGTCCACCACATCCAGTGGTTCGAGGACATGGTCTCCATTCGACAGATGTCAGACGGCTTCAAGTGCCGGCTCTTCGCCATCACCCTCAGAGAAAAGGCGAGAGAGTGGTTCCACCAACTCCCGACCGGGTCCATTTACTGCTTTGAGGATCTGCGACGGGGTTTCATGCTGAGGTTCACCACTTCAAAGAAGAGGAAGAGGGAGGCGGAGTCTTTGTTCCGCATCAAGCAGAGGGTAGGAGAGACCCTGGGGAGCTACCTGGACAGGTTCCAAGAGGAACTGTCCCAAGTTCAGGAGATGTCAGGGCACACCATGATGGTGGCCTTCACCCTGGGTCTCCAGTCCGGATTCTTCGCCATGGAGCTGAAGAGGTCACCTCCAGTGTCTTTTGAGGCACTTCTAGAGAGGGCGGCCAGGGAGGCCGAAATGGAAGCAGCGCATCCAGAGTTCGCGCGAAGGTTGGCCAAGTGGGCCGTGGAAGAGGAAAGGCCAAGGGGTGGCCGAATTCAGGAGGAGAGGAGGGCTGAACCTCGGCAGAGGGAGCAGCCGCAGCAGCAGCCGCAACCCAGGTGGGTGCGTCCGGAGCAGACCCACCGTTTGGGGTGGAGGCCCGAATGGCAAGACCAGGCACCACGAAGGGGCTATCAGGGAGGAGATAACCGCCAGGGTGGCCGAGGGCAGTACAACCCTCAGGGGGGTCGGCAGGGTCAGAGACCCCCTCTCCCCGACCAGGAGGAGGCAATGGCGATTGCCATGAGGGGAAGGAGGAGAGGACAGCCGAGGAGAAGGAGGGAGGTCAGGGTGGACCCGCCCTATTGCGACTTTCATCAGGAAGAGGGGCACCTCACGTCCACGTGTCCGGAGTTCCTCGAGATGAGAGGGAGAAGAGAGCAGCAACAGCAGCAGGAAGTTCGGATAGAGGAGATCCGGCCCCGGGAGGAGGGGGATCGGTGCGAAGATCGGGTTGATGTGGGCACCCGAGGAAGGATCGGAGCGATCCACGGGGGGGCCGGGATCGAGGCTTCCCGCAAGTCAAGCCTCCACACCATGTACCGGAGGAGCGTTGGCTCCACATCCCAATCCCCTCCCCCGGAGGAGAGGATCACCTTCTCCAGAGAGGATTTGCCGGGTCACGAGGACCCCTTCTGCGATGCGCTGGTTATCCAGACAGCCATCGAGGATTTCACTGTCTCCCGGATCCTCGTAGACAATGGGAGTTCGGTCAACGTCATCTTTAAGAAGGCGTTTGATGCGATGAAGGTGGAGGCCAGGAGGGTGTTGGCCTCGGACGGGCCTCTGTTCGGCTTTTCAGGGGAGAGGAAAGAAGTCGAGGGAGGAGTGGGACTCCATGTCACTCTAGGGGGGCAGTCGCGCAACTGCAAGTTTGTTATCGTGGACGCCCCTAGCAGTTATAGCGCCATCTTCGGGAGACCCCTCATCAGCGCCTTCCGCTGCGTCCCCTCGTCCTTCCACCAGTGTCTAAAGCTCAACGTCGAGGGGGTCCAGGTCCGAGTTCGAGGAGACCCTAAGGAGGCAAGGGAGTGCTACGTCTCGGCGGTAAACTCCATCTCTTGGTTGGAGGGGGCCGAGGAGATGGGGCGGAGGCTGGAGGAGGAGCAGGAAGCTGACGAAGAGATGGGGGTGGAGTGCCGCGCTCGGGAGGAGGTAGCGGAAGAGACTCGGGGGTCGGCCGAGGCCATGGCCGTCGAAGAGGCTGAGGAAGAGGCCCTCGCCCCCGGAGGGGGAGGTACCAGGGAATGGGAGGAGCAGTCCCGCCTGGAGGCGGCGGAAGAGGTGGAGGAGATGGAGGTCCACACCATTGGAGGAAGGGTGGAGAAGGTCCGCGTCAGCGGAGGTCTGACCCCGGAAGCTCAAGGCAGGATGCTGGAGTGCATCCAGAGGAACGTGGACATCTTCGCCTGGAGCGCCGCGGAGATGCCAGGGATCGACCCCGACGTGGCCTGCCACCGCCTTAACCTGGACCCGGAGGCTCCCCCCATCCAGCAGAAAAAGAGGTCCATCACGGACAAGCTCGCCGAGCCAATCAGAGAGGAAGTCGCCAAGCTCCTCGAGGCTGGCTTCATATCTGAAATCCAATACCCCGGCTGGGTCTCCAATGTTGTAATGGTTAAAAAAGGAGACGGCCGGTGGAGGATGTGTATCGACTTTTCTCTTCTTAATAAATCATGCCCGAAAGATTGTTATCCTTTGCCTCGGATCGACGCGCTGGTTGACTCAGCCGTCGGTTTCCCTGTAATGAGTTTTTTAGATGCTTTTTCAGGTTATCACCAAATCAGGATGCACCCCCCTGACGTCAAAGACGTCTCGTTCATCACGGGAGATGGGTGTTATTGTTACAAGATGATGCCCTTCGGGCTAAAGAATGCAGGGGCTACCTACCAAAAAATGATGGATAGGGTCTTCCGAGAGCAGAAGGGGAGGAACCTCGAAGTGTATGTGGATGATCTCATGGTCAAGAGCTTGGATGTCGACTCCCACATCCGGGACTTGGAAGAGACTTTCGCCACTCTCCGCAAATTTAAGATGAGGCTGAACCCCTTGAAGTGTGTCTTCGGGGCAAGCCGGGGAAAGTTCCTAGGGCACCTTCTCACCCCCTCTGGGGTAGAACCTAACCCAGACAAGGTGAGGGCAATCCTGGAACTAAGGTCGCCGCAAAATACCAAGGAAGTACAGCAGCTGACAGGGAAGTTGGCAGGGTTGAGTAGATTCCTCTCCCGGGCCGGGGAGAGGTGCTCCTCATTCTTTAAAACCTTGAGAGGGGGTCGAAGGTTTGAATGGACCTCGGAGTGCGAGGAGGCATTCCAGGCTTTAAAGAAACAGCTGACTCAGGCCCCCCTGCTCCAAGGGCCCAAGGAGGGGGAGGACTTATTCCTATATCTAGGGGTCGGGGCTGAAGCCTTGAGTTCGGTTTTGGTTCGGGAAGAGGGGAAGAGGCAACTCCCCGTCTACTATGTGAGTCGGATACTAAAGAAGGCCGAGCTCCGCTACCCCATCCTAGAAAAACTGGCCTTCGCCCTAATCATCTCAGCCCGAAGGCTTCGGCCTTATTTCCAGGCACACTCAATTCGAGTAGTGACCGACCACCCCCTGCGCAACATCTTCAAGGGGGTAGAGCATTCAGGTAGGTTGGCCAAATGGTCGGTGGAACTAAGCGAGTTCGACATCTCCTTCGTCCCTCGACTCTCAATCAAGGCCCAAGCTATGGCTGACTTCCTGGCAGAGTATGTGGTCGAGGTGGCGGAGGAGAGACTCACTCGCCCCCTCCCCTGGAAAGTCAGGGTGGACGGTGCCTCAGGGAAGCATTCTTTAGGGGTTGGGGTCATCTTAGAAAGCCCCCAAGGGATAAAGATCGAGCAGACCGTGGTAGTGCACTTTCCTATCACCAACAACCAAGCCGAATACGAAGCTGTAATCGCAGGTCTGCGCCTGGCAAGAGACTTGGGGGTGCATGACGTGGAGGTCCTCACTGACTCCATGGTGGTGGCTTCCCAGATCAAGGGGGAGTTTGAGGCAAGGGAGCACACCCTGCAGCTCTATTTGATGAAGGTAAGGGGAGTCATTGGGACCTTCCAGACCTTCTCAATCAAGCACGTGCCAAGAGGGGAAAACGAGCCAGTCGACCAGCTAGCAAAGCACGGTCCCCGGATGGGAGGCACCATTACGGATCTCTTCCGACCTTCCATCGAGGAGGGGGAGCTAATGGGAGTAGAACAACACCCCTCATGGATGGATCCCTTCGTCATCTTCTTGTCCACCGGGGAATACCCGGAGGGATGGACCGAAGAGGGCTCAAGCACAAGGCAGCATACTACCTCCTACGCGAGGGACAGTTATACCGCAAGACCCTCTCAGGGATGTTGGCCCGTTGCGTGGCCGAAAGAGAGGTGCACAAAATTTTGGAGGAAGTCCATTCCGGTGAATGTGGGAGTCACTCGGGGAGTCGGACTCTGGAAGGGAGGGTCGTCAGGCAAGGGTACTTCTGGCCTACCCTCGGTCAGGATGCAGTCGAATTCGCGAAAAAGTGTCATAAGTGCCAACTATATGCCCCGCTCCAGCTCCAGCCGGCTCAGAGGTTAAGAAGTATCATGGCACCATGGCCCTTCGCCATATGGGGGCTGGACCTTGTAGGACCTTTCCCTCGGGCCAGCGGGCAGAGGAGGTTTTTGTTGGTCATGATCGATTATTTTTCTAAGTGGATGGAGGTGAAGGCTCTAGCCAAGGTAACCTCTCAGGTAGTCAGGAACTTCATCTGGGGAGAGATCATCTGCAGGCATGGGCTGCCACAAGCTATTGTCACGGACAACGGACCTCAGTTCGCCAGCACGGAGTTCATTCGTTTCTGCGAGCAGCTAGGGATTGACCTTCGGTTTGCTTCTGTCCATCATCCCAGGAGCAACGGGCAGGTGGAAGCGGCCAACAAAATCATCGTGAACCTCTTAAAGAAGAAAGTGGAAAACTTGAAGGGGAGCTGGGTGGAGCAGCTTCCATCGGTCCTTTGGGCATTAAGGACCACCCCCAATACGGCCACGGGGGAGACTCCTTTCAAGCTCTCTCACGGCTGCGAGGCCGTTCTTCCTATCGAATTCGAGGTCCAGACGCCTCGGGTCGTCGAGGCAGGAGCCGGAAGGGAAGAATGGAGGTCAGAGAATGAGGAGGAGCTCCGACTCTCCCTTGATATGGTGGAGGAACTACGCGACTTGTCCGTCATCAGGCAGGAAGAGGCCAAGCGAAGGATGGCCAAGTATTTCGACAAGCACGTCCGTGTCAAGCAGTTCGTGGAGGGGGACCTTGTCTTGAAAAAAGTGGATGCGGCAGGGAGATCAGCCGCTGTGGGAAAACTCCACCCCAATTGGGAGGGCCCCTACATTGTGCAGGAGGCCTTGAAGTCGGGGGGGTATCGCCTCCAAGATGTAAGAGGGGACACCCTCAGCCACACTTGGAGTGGCGACGATCTGAAACGTTTTTACCCTTGAAAATATTGTAAATGACTTGGCTTTAAGAATGAAAGAGAATCTCGTTGCCGTATTTCACGCTCTGTCAAAGTAGTGAAGGTAAAGGGATTCGCAGCTTAAACCCCCAAGAGGCAAAAGTTTCTAAGTCTTCTCGCTCTGGGGTTAGGTCTCGTCACTCCCCTGCCAGGCTCCCACCTAGCTGGTACGGCCGAGTCTCGATGGACATCGTTATGACCCTGGGGCTGAGCCCGGAGGATGTTCAACACCCGCCCTCAGGCTCTCACCTAGCTGACTGGCCCGGTGGTAGCACCCGGGAGAGGCAAAAGTTTCTAAGTCTTCTCGCTCTGGGGTTAGGTCTCGTCACTCCCCTGCCAGGCTCCCACCTAGCTGGTACGGCCGAGTCTCGATGGACATCGTTATGACCCTGGGGCTGAGCCCGGAGGATGTTCAACACCCGCCCTCAGGCTCTCACCTAGCTGACTGGCCCGGTGGTAGCACCCGGGAGAGGCAAAAGTTTCTAAGTCTTCTCGCTCTGGGGTTAGGTCTCGTCACTCCCCTGCCAGGCTCCCACCTAGCTGGTACGGCCGAGTCTCGATGGACATCGTTATGACCCTGGGGCTGAGCCCGGAGGATGTTCAACACCTGCCCTCAGGCTCTCACCTAGCTGACTGGCCCGGTGGTAGCACCCGGGAGAGGCAAAAGTTTCTAAGTCTTCTCGCTCTGGGGTTAGGTCTCGTCACTCCCCTGCCAGGCTCCCACCTAGCTGGTACGGCCGAGTCTCGATGGACGTCGTTATGACCCTGGGGCTGAGCCCGGAGGATGTTCAACACCCGCCCTCAGGCTCTCACCTAGCTGACTGGCCCGGTGGTAGCACCCGGGAGAGGCAAAAGTTTCTAAGTCTTCTCGCTCTGGGGTTAGGTCTCGTCACTCCCCTGCCAGGCTCCCACCTAGCTGGTACGGCCGAGTCTCGATGGACATCGTTATGACCCTGGGGCTGAGCCCGGAGGATGTTCAACACCCGCCCTCAGGCTCTCACCTAGCTGACTGGCCCGGTGGTAGCACCCGGGAGAGGCAAAAGTTTCTAAGTCTTCTCGCTCTGGGGTTAGGTCTCGTCACTCCCCTGCCAGGCTCCCACCTAGCTGGTACGGCCGAGTCTCGATGGACGTCGTTATGACCCTGGGGCTGAGCCCGGAGGATGTTCAACACCCGCCCTCAGGCTCTCACCTAGCTGACTGGCCCGGTGGTAGCACCCGGGAGAGGCAAAAGTTTCTAAGTCTTCTCGCTCTGGGGTTAGGTCTCGTCACTCCCCTGCCAGGCTCCCACCTAGCTGGTACGGCCGAGTCTCGATGGACGTCGTTATGACCCTGGGGCTGAGCCCGGAGGATGTTCAACACCCGCCCTCAGGCTCTCACCTAGCTGACTGGCCCGGTGGTAGCACCCGGGAGAGGCAAAAGTTTCTAAGTCTTCTCGCTCTGGGGTTAGGTCTCGTCACTCCCCTGCCAGGCTCCCACCTAGCTGGTACGGCCGAGTCTCGATGGACGTCGTTATGACCCTGGGGCTGAGCCCGGAGGATGTTCAACACCCGCCCTCAGGCTCTCACCTAGCTGACTGGCCCGGTGGTAGCACCCGGGAGAGGCAAAAGTTTCTAAGTCTTCTCGTTCTGGGGTTAGGTCTCGTCACTCCCTGCCAGGCTCCCACCTAGCTGGCACGGCCGAGTCTCGATGGACGTCGCTACGACCCTGAAGTTGAGACTGGGAGTTGGCCCGAGGAAAATACCAGGGGGGGGAGGAAGAGCTCGCCAGTTAAGACGGCGAGCTCGGAATATCCTACCCCCCCCCCCCCCCTCTCCCCTTTCTCTCCAGCTCGCTACTAAAGAAACCTTGGTTCTGTCCCAGACTCAGGGGAAGGAGAGCGGCTCTCTCCAGCGAGCCCACCCTCGCTCCAGCTAGCTCGGCGAAAGACATGCCCTGATGTCTAAGGCGGATGCCGGCAATATCTTGACCCAAGCGTGTTTTCACTTGTCTGAATTATCGAAAAACTAAGGCGAGACATGGCAGGGGAATGTGAGGCGCGAGTAGGATATGGCGCGAGCACGCGTCCTAGGGATTCGCCGCGAGCACCGCGGATGCTGGTCCTAACTCAAAAACATTCTACAGGCGAGGTCGCTCTACCTAGCGCGCGGGTATAACATCGCAAGTAAGCTCGAAAAGAAGATAGCAAAATTGTGCAAAAATATCTTTGAGTTATCATTACAGGTTTACAAGGCCCGCCTCGGCAGGGTACAGAAAAGAACAGAGAAAAGAAAACAAAAATTAACTCTCGCCCTCCCCCCTCGAGTGGCGGTCCTCCTCGTCACCAAGCCGAGCGTCCTTCTCCCTCACCCCAGCAAAAAGCGAGTCAAAGCTATCTTCCTTCTCGCTGAGCGGGCTGGGCGGGAACAGGGTTGGCAGGAGCTCCCGGACGGTGACCTCCTCGCAGCCTTCCGCCAAGATCCCCGTCCCCCTCATGGCCTGTAGGAGGCACTCGGCAGCCTCGACGGAGTTGACTCGCAGCCGCTCCGCGACGTCAGCCTCGCCAAACACCCAGGGCCTCTTGAAGGGGAAGGCCGGCTCGCTGGCGTCCGGGGGAAGGAGAGCGTCGGCTTGGCGAAGGACCTCTCCCAGGAGCCCCTTATTCTTCTCTTTCAATTCCTCCACCTCCGCCCCCAGCCGGGCGGCAACAGCCTCCTGCTCCTGGGAATATGTCTTCTGATCGGCGAGCTGGGCTTCCCGCTCAGCGAGCTGAGCCCGCAACTGAGCCATCTCATCTCGCATCGCGTTAGCGGCTTCGGCGTCCTGTAAGACTAGAAGTTCAGAACACGCGCAGGAATAATCTTAAGCAAGGTAAATAGAGGTATCCAGCGATTACCAGGCCGCCGACAGACTTCGCGAGTAGAGCGTCCGCGAGGCCGAACCGCCTTTCCGCGTCGACCGCGCTCTCCTTCGCCAGGTCGCGCTCCTGCTCGGCAGTCAGCAGGGCGTTGCTGAGCTGGAAGCCGCGGCGGACCATCATGTGATGGAGCTCGAAGGCCCGCAGGTGGGCCTGCATCCCCTCGTAGCCGAGCTGACTAGGGGTCAGCTTCTTGTACGACTCGGCGCTGTCGCGGCTGTAGAGGCCGAAGCCGAAAGCGAAGGCATGGGCGGTGGGCGGCCGGCGAGCTCCCCAGGAGGGGGCGCGAGTGGAGACGGAAACTCGGTGAGCCCCCTCGTCCCACTTCAAGATGGGCTCGCCAGCCGCATCTTTGCTCTTGCACCCCTTGCCGAAGTTGGGGTGATCCTTCGGCAGACTGGGCTCGCGGACGGTGTCCTCCCCGGTAGAATCGGAGGACGGCCCGCTCTTCTTCTTCCCCTTTCGGGGAGAGGAGGCTTCTTTCAGCGGGCTCAAGGGCGGCTCGTCGGACAGAGCCTCCGGCGAGCTCATGAACTTGGCGGGAGACGAGGGAAGGTGCAGCCGTCTGCGCGAGACCACCTTCGCCCTCTTCTTCTTGGGGAGCGAAGAATCGGGGCGCGAGCTCGACCCCCCGGACTCCGAGCGCTTCTTGCCGGAGGGTTGGACTCGCGGTTGCTCCTCGCGACAAGCCAGCGCCGCCGCCCGGGCCAGCTCCAGAGGGTCCGAGAATATCCCCGGGTCGGCGAACGGCGGATGCTCCGGGAGAACCCGTTCCCCTGCAGAGAAAGACTTAGTCAAAAAAAAAAGAGAGAGGGAAAAATCATTTGAGATCCACCCTGATAAAGTTCGCGAGAGGGCTGAGCGAGATATACCTTCGCCGGGGAGAACGGGCTGAAGCAAGTCGAGGCCGCGGCGGAGGAAGGCGACCTCGAAGTCCTTGTGGAGAAAGAACTTGTGGAGGTCGGCGTCGCTACCGGACAGGGAGGGAGGACGGTATATGTCCTCGCTCTTCTGCAGGGGGCGAAAAGGGATGTTGCCGAGCTCGCCTTTGATGAAGACGAGCCGGGTCATCCAGTTGTGATTCTTGTTCGCCAGCTCGCGAACCTTGATGAAGGACCCGCCGAAGTAGGCGACCCCGTCGGGGGTAGCCTTGTAAGAGAACAACTTGCGGAACACCGCGAGGTTGAACTCAATTCGTTCCCGGCGGAGGAAGCAGGCGAACGCCACCATCATAGCAATGGCGTTGGAGTTCAGCTGCGCGGGCACCGCGCCGTAGTACTTCAGGATCTGGCGGATTTCTGGCCAGAGGGGGAGGCGCAGTCCCACCTCGAAGTGCGAGATGGGAAAGGCGAGCTCGCCCTCCGGGAAGGAGTTGATGGCTTCATGCTCGGCGGGCCGGCGAGCCTGGAAGCCGGGGGGAACGAACGCCGCCGTGAACTCGACGAGCTCCTCCTCTGTGATGTGCCCCTCGAAAAAGCAATGGTCCACGAAGTGCTGGGCGCACTTAGACCGACCGTCCGCATCAGGGTTGGTCTTCACCATGGTCACAGAGAAAAGGGAAAGCGCGAGCTCGGGAAGACAGAAGCGAAGCAAAAATTCGAAAGCAATAAAGGCGTGCTTCGGGGGTAGGTGAGAAGGCCTATTTATAGAAGAAGGTAAAGAAGGGTGAGAGGGAGGGCGAGTCGGCCGATCGGTCCGGTCTCGCCGCGCCACCTCGCCACCCTCTCCTCGCAAGTCTTGCGAGCCGGCCAGGCCCCCGAAGGGGGAATTCGAAAAGACCCGCCAAAATATTGAAAAAGCGTCTACATATACAAAGTAGTTAAAAAATTGTTCCAAGGTTATTACATGCAGACCATTCAGAGTAAATAAAAGGAAAAATACAAATAGGGGCGCGAGGACCATGCGAGGGTGGGGGCGAGTACCGGCCGACTGGCAGAAGAGCCGTCTCATTCTCCCCGGTCTCGCCGGCCCGCCGTCGCAGGCCGCCGCGCATGAAGTTCGCGAAGCCGCCCCATGTTCCTGTTTATCACCCGCAGGTTCTCGTCGATTTCGTCCATCAGCACCAGGGAAGACGCCTCCTCGAACGCCAGGCTGACTCTAGCACCGTCCGCGAGACGCGAGCACTCCCACTGCAGCCTGTTGTTGTCCTTCCGCAGGTCGTGGAGCTCGCGCACCAGCTTCTTGAGAACCTTCCGCTCCCGTCTTGCGCGTTCAGGACTGCCCACCTCGGAGTCCAGGAAGGCGTCCAGGGCGCTTGGAGAAGGGAGGGGCGAGTAGGGAGGTCGATCCACGGACTCGCCGTCCTCCGTCCGCCCGGGAAATTCTGGGTGAAGAATTGAAAGACGGTCAGAAAAGCAAAAACCCACGGAACAGAAGAGCAATGCCGGAAACTTACCGCGCGAGCCTGGCTCTTCCGGGTGGGCGCGAGGAGAGAAGTGGCGCAGGTCCTTGCCACGCCCCAGCAGTTCTTGAGGAGCGAGTTGGTAGCCGGGAACGGGGATAATCCCGGCGCCCCTCCCCACGACCAGGGATCCAGGGGAGGGTTGCCGGGAAGGGAGGCGACTCGGCGACGCCGGTTCTCGCGAGCCCGGCTCCTTAACCTCGGGATCCTGCCGTGGCGAGTTGACAGGAGCACTTTTGGCCCGGGGGGTGGACGCTTCGCCGCTGTTCTCCCGGTCAGAAGACAATTCCACGAGATTTTTAGTGGAGGAGCCAAGAATTGGCTGGTTGGAGGAACCGGCCCCGTTCCCCAAGGCGGCAGTAAAGTCGGCCAGGATGGGTTCGGCCCCCGGGGGAAGGGGCTTCGCCCGCTTGGCCGAGCTGAGATCGGCAAAACGGCGAGCAGGGGCTTCAAGGTTGGTTAGCCCCGCGGCCTGGGCAGCGATCTCCCCGCGGGAGCGTGCGAGTCGCTCTAAGACTTCCTTGGGGAGCGGCATCTTGTCAGAATTTGGGGAAGGGCAAAGGTCAGCCAGATGCGCAGGGGTACATATATATAGCTATCCGTGGGGCCTACCAGAAGATTCCTTTTTGCCCCTGTCGCACTCGCCGGATCCCATGGGGTTGGATGTTTCTTTCCGAGCTTGTCCCAACCTCGCAAAGAGCGGGGATTATGTACAACCCCGTATCCCGCGAGTGGTCGACAGGGATTGAACCGGCCGGCTCAGATCACCTTGGACCCAGCTTGCCGAGCCCGAGCTCGGCGATAGTCGAGCTAAGCTCGGCGATGGCCGAACGAAGTCCGGCATGCCGAGACCGAGCTCGGGTGCGGAAACAGGGCTCGACGATGGTCGAGCCAAGCTCGACGATCTCCGTGCCGAGTCCGAGCTCGGCGATCGTCACGCCGAGCCCGAGCTCGGCAATAGTCCAGCCGAGTCCGGCGCTAGCCGAGCACAGTCCGCCCAGGGCGAGGCGAGTCGGGCCCCTTGCCGAGCGAGTGCCCCCTCAGGTCCAGCTCGCATCTTGGCCATGGCACACTTTTACTGTGTGGCCCCCTTTGGTTTGCCTGTAGTCCTCGAAAACAGTGAAGGTTGTATATTGGCAGGCCATCTTTTCCTATAAATAGGACCCAAGGGGTACCTCAGAAGGCACGTTTTTACGAATTCTCCGGCCTACTAGCGCTTTCTGAGGTACCTTAGCCCGGCATTTGGCTAAGGAGGGGAAGCGCTCTGAGATCTTCCGGGTTTGTGGTGGGACCTCCACGCCGGGCCCTTGGTCTAGTCCTTGTTTCTTCTTTTCTTTGTCATTTTCTTGCAGGAGTGAAGTAGGTGCACGGCCACCCCTTCCCCAAGGGACGAACTCCACAGAGACCGGTTTTCCGGTTTCAACACCACACACCCGGAAGATCTTAAAGAGCTTCCCCTTCTTAGCCTATGCTGAGCTAATGGCACCTCAGAAAGCACTCGAAGATCAAAGAAAAGAAGAGTTGGAATACTTGAAAAGCTTGCCTTCTGAGGTACCTTCTTGTGTCTATTTATAACTTTTTTGAAATTGGTCTGCCAACAGCGTACCTCCGCTATTTGGAACGGCTATATGCAGTAGGCCTGTAAGCCAACAAACCGAGCCGCAAAACTGAACCAAACCAAACCAAACCTGTTTGGTTCGGTTTCAGTGGGCTGTGGTTCGGTTACAGTTTTGATTTTGAAAAAACAATACGGTTCGGTTCGGTTTATGGTTTTGTGTGGCAAACCGAACCGAGTCGAACCAAACTGAACCCAGTCGAACCAAACTGAACCATTGTGTATAAAAACATTTAATTTATTAATTAAATTTCATTAAACCATACAGTTAATCATATAACAGTTAATTACATTTCACATTTTCATTAAATCATACGTTAAAGTGTTAAAACATATGTTTAGTGATTTTGACTTTTGCGACAAACAGTTAATTATATTTCATTAATGATTAAACTCATGGGCGAACCCAACACACTCGGGCGTGATTTTTCGCGGATTTCACCTGGAGATATAGAACTCATTTTTGTTGGCTGCTTCTCCCTCGCGAGTCTCGATTTGCCCTACCCCGCTAACTGCGCGCCTCTCTTTCGTCGTTCCGAGTACCGCACACCATTCTTACTTCTTCTCCACCTTCGTCGTTTCGATCTCGGATCCCGTATGGAGTGTTTCATTCAGAAATTAGGGCAGAGGTGTAAGGAGACTGAGTGATAGCCGCAACCGCAATCTTCCCGCATCCCTGATATCGTATATCTAGTCTAGATAATTTAGTAATCTAGATCTTTCTCAAAACAAACAATGTTGATGACTATTTCATTTTCCATTCACTTGATTTTGGAGTCCTGAAATGGTTAGGTGATAGGAATTGTGTTCAGACAGCAATTTCATTGTTGAAGCCAAAAATGACCGAAGCCAAAATTGACTTCTGTGGAGTTCGACCCTTGGGGAAAGGGGTGACCTCACACCTACTATGCTCGGAAGAACGTCACGGACCGAAGACTTAGGAAGTTATGAACTGACCCTCGGCTCTAGCGTGGAGGTCTCACCTCACACCCGGAAGACCTTTGAGGTCTCCACCTCCCTAGCCAATGCTTGAGCTAGGTGCCTTGGAGGAAGAAAGCCAAAGAGATTCAAGTGGCTAAGGAATCATGAATGCTCTCCAAGGCACCCTCAAGAGTCTATTTATAGCTTTTCCAAGTCCTAGGGGTAAAATAACCAAAATGCCCCTAAGGCAAATAAGCCTCAAGCCAATAGAAAACCTCCACACCGGGGGGGCAAAGAGGGAAATTCCACCCCGGGGGTAAAAGCACGACCCAAAGAGGCCTAGGAGGAATGGAGGCTAAGCCATCCCCCCCCACCTGGCAGCAGGCCGCTCTCGCCTGCGCGAGCAGGCCGCCCGGAGCGAGAGCCCGGCCGTAGGCCGCTCTCGCCCGCGCGAGCAGGCCGCTTCGGGGCGAGGCCTGGCCGCAGGCCGCTCTCGCCCGCGCGAGCAGGCCGCTCGGGGCGAGAGCCCGGCCACAGGCCGCTCTCGCCCGCACGAGAAGGCCGCTCGAGGCGAGGCCTGGCCGCAGGCCGCTCTCGCCCGCACGAGAAGGCCGCTCGAGGCGAGGCCTTGTCGCAGGCCGCTCCGACCTCACGCCTATCAAGCCGGGGCGGGTGCCGACCAACTTGCCGCACCCTCCCTCCAAAAGGGGCCGGGGGGAGGTAGAATTTTCCTCCCCCTACTAGTATATTACAAGAGTTAGGTCAAAATTGGCTACCAATAGTGCAAAACTCTCAAAAAACTTAAAAACCCAAAGTTGGTCCTGCGCTTGCCGGACGGACCTTACTCGGCGAATACGGGGTTGTACACAATCCCCGCTCTTTTCGAGATTGGCACGAGCTCGGAAAGAAACATCCAACCCAACGTATTCGCTGGGTGTAGCTTGCTCTTGTGATATCGAAAGACTACGAGGCCTCTTCCGAGGGGTCAACTTGCCATGCCCGCTGATGAGAGCCTAGGCGGCGAGACCCCCTCAGGGTAAAAACACTTAGCCTCCTGAGGGGTCAACCTGTCATGCCAGCTAAAGGGAGCCTGGGTGACGAGACAGCCTCGGGGTAAAAACACTTAGCCTCCTGGGGGGTCAACTTGTCATGCCAGCTAATGGGAGCCTGAGTGACGAGACAGCCTCAGGTTGAGAACACTTAGCCTCCCGAGGGGTCAACCTTTCATGCCAGCTAAAGGGAGCCTAGGTGACGAGACAGCCTCGGGGTGAAAACACTTAGCCTTCTGAGGGGTCAACCTGTCATGCCAGCTGATGGGAGCCTGGGTGACGAGACAGCCTCAGGGTGAGAACACTTAGCCTCCCGAGGGGTCAATCTATCATGCCAGCTGATGGGAGTCTGGGTGACAAGACAGCCTCGGGGTAAAAACACTTAGCCTCCTGGGGGGGTCAACCTGTCATGCCAGCTGATGGGAGCCTGGGTGACGAGACAGCCTCAGGGTAAAAACACTTAGCCTCCTGGGGGAGGTCAACCTGCCATGCCAGCTGATGAGAGCCTGGGTGGCAAGACCCCTTCAGGGTAAAAACACTTAGTCTCCCGAGGGGTCAACCTGTCATGCCAGTTAATGGGAGCCTAGGTGACGAGACAGCCTCAGGGTGAGAACACTTAGCCCTCCGAGGGGTCAACCTGTCATGCCAGCTAAAGGGAGCCTGGGTGACGAGACAGCCTCGGGGTGAAAACACTTAGCCTCCTGAGGGGTCAACCTGTCATGCCAGCTGATGGGAGCCTGAGTGACGAGACAGCCTCAGGGTGAGAACACTTAGCCTCCCGAGGGGTCAACCTGTCATGCCAGCTGATGGGAGCCTGGGTGATGAGACAGTCTCGGGGTAAAAACACTTAGCCTCCTGGGGGGGGTCAACCTGTCATGCCAGCTGATGGGAGCCTGGGTGACGAGACAGCCTCAGGGTGAGAACACTTAGCCTCCCGAGGGGTCAACCTGTCATGCAAGCTTGTAAGAAGCGAACTAAAATAAGCCGGAAATGGTATAACTGAAATTTTATTATCAGAAAAAGGTATCTATTACAAAGGTATGACCTCCCTTATATAGAATGGAGGAGAGAAGAGAGAATACAAATAAGAGATGTGGGACTAAAACTATACAAAAAATCTGGGCGGCTAGAACAACAGACCGGAACAAGCCGCGCGGTTAGACAGAAGGGCTAACCGCTCGGCCACTGCCAGAGAGAGAGACAAGCCGCCATGTGAGACCGATAGACCGCCCGGTCTCCTAGTCGCCAGTAACAGACCGCTAGACCGCTTGGACCTCAGACCTCAACACAGCAACCAAACCGCTGAAGGCAAACCACCAGACCGCCCGGTCAATAACCCGCCAAGCCAGACCGACAGACCGCCTGGTCTCCAACTTTAACACTCCCCCTCAAGCTGGAGCATATATGTCGATCATGCCCAGCTTGTCACATATATGAAGAAACGAGGCGGATACTGGCTTGGTGAAGATGTCAGCCAGCTCTTTTTCAGACGTGACGAAGGGGGTGCAAATTTGTTCCTTCAGAATCTCTTCACGAATGAAATGACAGTCGACCGCAATGTGCTTGGTTCTCTCATGGAAGACTGGATTTTTGGACATATATATAGCAGCCTTGTTGTCACAGAACATAGGTAGAGGATGGTTGTAGACCTCTCCTAAATCCAACATGAGAGCTCGTAGCCATTTTAGCTCACAAGTGGTCGATGCCATACTCCGATACTCTGCTTCAGCACTGGACCTGGAGACAACAGATTGCTTCTTGCTCTTCCAGCTTACCAGATTGCCCCCAACAAAGGTACAGAAATCGGAGGTAGACTTGCGGTCCCCTTTGTCATCAGCGTAACTCGCATCTGAGTAAGCTTCAACCCTCAGATGATCATTCTTCTGAAAGAGCAATCCTTTCCCAGGGGCTGCTTTGACGTACTCCAAGATCCGCAAGGCGGACTGTAGATGGCACTCCCTGGGAGCTTGCATGAAT
This sequence comes from Platanthera zijinensis, assembly GCA_039513925.1. Classification (NCBI taxonomy): domain Eukaryota; kingdom Viridiplantae; phylum Streptophyta; class Magnoliopsida; order Asparagales; family Orchidaceae; genus Platanthera; species Platanthera zijinensis. The sequence goes on along the minus strand of CM077089.1, from coordinate 165,911,064 downwards.
TGACTCACCTTGCCCACAGCATAGGAAATGTCGGGCCTAGTCACGGTGAGGTATATGAGCTTACCAACCAGACGTCTGTACCGCAAAGCATCTGAAAGAAGAGGCGAATCATCTGTCCAGGTTTTGTCTTCTCCAACAGCCATGGGACACCGGGCAGGTTTGGCCCCAGTCAATCCTGCTTCTTTTAAAATATCAAGAGCATACTTACGCTGAGAGAGGACTAAAGAGTTGGGCTTCCGAGAGATTTCGATCCCCAAAAAGTACTTCGGAGAACCCATATCTTTCGTGACAAGATGTTGGCGAAGATGCCGCTTTGTCAAGGCTACCCCTTCCTGGTCATCACCAGTGAGAAGAATATCATCAACATATACTGCAAGAACCACCAGTCCCGAAGAGGTTTTGCGAATAAATAGAGAGTGATCAGCAGCGCTGCGAGCAAAACCAACGGCCGCCACGATGCCGCTGAACTTGTCAAACCAAGCTCGAGGGCTCTGCTTGAGGCCATAGATTGCCTTCTATAGCCGGCATACTCGTGTCTCCCCCTGAGCAACATACCCTGGAGGTTGCTCCATGTAGACGGCCTCCTGAAGATCACCATAAAGGAAGGCATTCTTGATATCCAGCTGGGAAAGTGGCCAGTCTTTGTTGACCGTCATAGAGAGAAGGACCCGTATAGTGCTGAGACGAGCCACAGGAGAGAAGGTGTCAAAGTAATCAACCCCATAGGTTTGAGTAAAGCCCTTAGCCACCAGGCGAGCTTTGTAACGGTTCACAGTGCCATCTGGGCCAAATTTGACCACAAAGACCCAGCGACAACCAACAACATCTGTATCAAAGGGAGGATGGACAAGAGTCCAGGTACCCCGCTCTGTGAGGGTCGCCATTTCCTCATTCATGGCTATCTTCCAGTGAGGAATGTCAAGGGCCTCCTAGTAGGAACGAGGTGTGGTAGTAACAGAGATAGCCAGTGCAAAGGCCCTGCGAGAAGGGGTAAGACGATCATATGAAACAACAGCAGCAAGGGGGTGTAGGGTGTAACACCCCATGTTCAGTCCTGGAGTCGGTGGGAGTTAACGCCTCGCGGTAGAGTAACCGTCGGCGGAAGGGCGTTGAACTGTGCAGTTTTTCCCTTAGCGCACGATCACTGACCACAGGGCGCACGACCACTGACCGTGCGCCACTGGTCGTGCATAAAGAAAATATAATGCCAAATCCCTGTTTAACGAAAACGCACGATCACTGACATAGGGCGCACGACCACTGACCGTGCGCCACTGGTCGTGCGGACGGGTGCAGGATCCGTAAAATGACTCCGTGGCCGTCCGATTTTCCATCAAATCTCATCTAACGGCCTAGGATGGTCCGCCCAAACTTTTAATTTAGGGTTGAAGGGTTCTAAACCCTCATTTCAAACCCTAGACTCTCTTTCTAAAAGTTTAGAGAGAAGGGAGAGCAAGGAAGGAGAAGAGGAGATCCGGCCGCCGGCGGAGCACCGGAGCACCGAATCTCGATCCGAGACCGGATCCTCGACGGCAAGAGCGAGGCGAAGCTTTTCAACCGTCTACTTCTTCATGACGGCGCGCGAAAATCTACGAGGGTAACGATCCTCTTCATAGGGCATGTGTAGTCGCCCTTCTTCCTTTGCATGGGGAAATCCCCCTCTCGCGAGTAAGCGTTGAGGAGCGGAATCCCTTCGGGTAGATATGTAAAGTCCCCGTTGTTAGAGCCCGGAATCGAAGTACGGGCGTAGGCATTGTGTGTGAAGCCCATTCGGGTTTAGCCCGAATCGGTGATGTTGCATTGCATGGTCGGAGAAGACTCCGCACCGATGATTTCAGTTTTCCGAAATTTCTACGCGGTAGATTGCATACAGGGATCCTTGGGGATTAACCTCGAGGCGCACCCGGAAAGCTTGGGCGGAATCGCATTGCCGCCACGATGTTGCCTTGGAGGGCAAATCGGTACATAACGGGGTTATGTGCGTGTTTTGATCGATTGTGGGAATGAGGAGAAACTTGGCCTGCACCGATGGCTAAATGGCCGTGGTGAAGTGAGCAACGGGCGGGTGGAACTCTACTCATTCCAAGTGGTCTCGGTAGAAGCGACCTAAAGTACATGGGACTTCCCGGGGGGCTGGAAACGGGCCTAGGCTTCGGCTGAAAGGGCTATTTGCTCACGAGAATTGTCGTCCACGAGACGACGGTGGAATCGCGGGAACGGACCGGGTCCGGACCGGATTCACCAATTAGTGCCCTGAGAGCACGGGGTGTACGGCCGTGCGTGCCGACACTTGTGGCGAATAGTTATATAGATTTACATATTGCTATGTTAGTTGTTATGCAGGGAAGGAGCACCGCCGTCCCGCAATTGCGGGGCGGGGTCGTTATAATTTGGTCAGCGTTGCTGACCGGTTACTCGTGTAAATTGCCACCTCTTCGGTGGATTGCTTCTTACAGGTGCTGCTGCGGAGCCGAGCGGCAAATAGCAGGCTAAAGCCCAAGTTGCAGCGCTAGCCCATGAAGGCTGAAGATTTAGTTTTGTTTTTCATATTCATGTTTGGCCGGCCTGCGCGCCGATGTATGAAAGACACTATTTGGTTAAGAGAACAATGTTTGTAAGGCCTTAAGGCCGAGGACTGTTTTGTGTATTTTTAGTCGTTTCATTCCTATGGGTTTTATCTTTAGTGGACATTCATGCTTATTGTTGGGTTCTTTTTAATAACCTAAAATGCTTCCGCTAGGTGTTGCGTAGGACGTTGTCTTTCAAATTGTGAGTATGATAATGCGATGCGTAACTCCACGGTCTGTCTGCGGTATATGGCGCCGGGCCCCGGCCGGACCTACTGCTATATGCCATGTGACGGATAGGGGTGTTACAAATTGGTATCAGACTAACGGTTTCGGTCTTGCTTATTAGAATTCGCGGACGAATTCTTTTAAGGGGTGGTGAGCACTATCACGTGCGTCATCGTTATAACATGAAAAAGAACCCATGAATGTCCACTTAGGAATGAAAATACACAGTTTTGAACAAGTTAAATGTTCAAATGATTGCTTTTTAGCAATGTGCTTGTCGCTTATTTGTCGGTTTTGTTTATCTAGGTGACTAGGAGTGGGGCAGGGCAGTCAGCCCGTACACGTTCAGCGGAGAGTAGGGCACCAAGCGAGGCGCCTGCAACACCTCCATCTGCTGAAACTATTCGGCTGGTTACCGAGGCGGTGCTTGCCGCACTAAATGCCCAACCTGCAGGGCAGGTACAACGTCCAGCACCGGAGATTGAGCAAGAACCTGCGAGAGCGACAGTGCCTGTAGTGGCTGAGGAGCCTAGACCACCAAGGCGTACGACGGATTGTCAGCTGAAGCACGTGATGAGCTTCAATCCGCCAATATTCTCGGGGGGTGGAACCCCATCGCAAGCGGAGGATTGGCTATCACGCGTTAAGCGGATCCTTTCGACAACCAGAACCGAAGCGGATCAGAAAACCGCCATAGCCACTTTCTTATTGGATGGCGAGGCAAGGCTGTGGTGGGACGGTGTGGAGCAACACCATCTAGTCGAAAGACAGTTGGAAGAGGTTTCTATTGAAGAATTCTCAAGAATGTTCATGGCGCGGTACCTACCGTCGACCGAGAAGATAGAACTGGAAAATCAATTCCTCAGACTGCAACAAGGGAGTCAAAATGTGGATGATTATCTGCATGAGTTCACAAGGCTGGGTCGTTATGCAGCTCCTACTTTTGGCGATGAGGAACGGAAGACGAACCGTTTCTATGAAGGACTGCGAGATGATCTCAAGGTACTTCTATCAGGGCCGTTGACGCAAGGATTTCTAACCTTGGTCGGCTCGGCTCGATCGTTGGAGCGAGAGTTGGCAAGAATCTCTGGAAAGAAAGAGCTGGGTGTGCAGAAGCCCGAGTTCAAGGTGCCGAACGCTACGAAGTCAAAGTTTCAGAGGTGGAATAAGAGGGCCAAGACGTCAAGTCAAGCCCCCTCTTCTGGTGCCTCGGGAGCAACGACAGCGCGCACCCCAGGTGCTTGTTATAACTGTGGGAGGCCAGGGCACTTTGCCCGTGATTGTTGGAGCGGACGTCCAAAGTCCGAGAGAAAGCCAGGAGCAACTTATGAGGAGAAAGGGAAGATGGCGGAGTCATCCGCATCTCACCATACTCCAGCTCAGCCCAGGGTGTACAACCTTGGCCTTCAAGAAGCCATCAAACAGGCTGACGTGGTGACAGGTATGAGTTAAATTATTGCAGTTTAACCTTATTTGAATAATTACCTGTTTGCATGTTAGCTTATATTTCCTATGCTAGGCTTCGTTTTGATATCCGATAGCCCAGCAAGGGCATTATTTGATACGGGAGCGTCGCACTCCTTTATGTCCGAAGAATTCGTATCGCGCATCGGAGTCCCTTCTTCGATGGCTAAGGACAAACTGGATGTGCTACTCCCCAATGGATGCTCTATGCGCGTAGATAGAGTATGCCTCGTGAAGATTCAGATTGGGGATCAGGAATTCGATCTGCAGGCGTCGTTACTTCCGCTAGTGGAGTTTGACGTGATCCTTGGGATGGATTGGCTCTCGGAGCAGCGAGCCTATATTGACTGCAGTCGGAAGGAAGTTAAACTGGGGGCAAATACTAGTCGCGAGACTACGTTCGAGGGCATTAAAGGGGCGAGCAAGACACTGATGTCTGCTCTTCAGGTGGTCAAGGCGGTTCGTGCTGGAGCAGAGCTGTTTTTTCGCGTTAGTGGAGGCCGCAAAGCCTAAGACGAGTCTGGATAGTATCCCAGTGGTTTCGGAGTATCCTGACGTGTTTCCCGATGATCTCCCTGGGGCTCCACCCCAAAGAGAGATTGATTTCACAATAGAGCTGGTGCCAGGTGCCAAACCTGTGTCCCGCTCACCTTATCGGCTAGCGCCGAAGGAGATGGCAGAGCTGAAGGTCCAATTGCAAGAACTGTTGGATCAGGGGTACGTGCGTCCAAGCTCGTCACCTTGGAGTGCACCGGTCCTCTTCGTCAAGAAGAAGGATGGAAGTCTGAGGCTGTGTATCGACTACCGAGAGTTGAACAAGCTCACCGAGAAGAACAAATACCCGATTCCGAGGATCGACGATCTGTTTGACCAGCTAGTGGGGTCTACAGTTTATTCGAAGTTGGATCTGAAGTCTGGGTACTACCAGTTGAAGATCAAGGAGAGTGATATCCCTAAAACGGCGTTCAGCACGCGTTATGGGCATTACGAGTTCACGGTTATGCCGTTTGGACTGACGAATGCGCCGTCCGTATTTATGGATCTGATGAACAGAACATTCAGAGAGTACTTGGATCGGTTTGTGATCGTGTTTATCGACGACATCCTGGTATACTCTCAGAGCGAAGATGATCACTACAAACATCTGCACATGGTGTTGGAGACACTGAGGAGGAACCAGCTCTATGCTAAGTTCTCCAAATGCGAGTTCTGGTTATCCTCGGTGGCTTTCCTTGGCCACATCATTAGTGGAGCAGGGATTGCGGTAGATCCGGCGAAGATAGTGGCGATACGGGAGTGGCCTGTTCTTTCCTCGGTAGCGGAAGTCCGAAGTTTCCTAGGACTTGCCGGCTACTACAGGCGCTTCGTAGAGAACTTCTCGCGGATAGCGTTACCTCTCACATCGTTGACAAGAAAGGATCAAAGGTTTGTGTGGTCGCCGGAGTGCGCACAAGCTTTTGAGGAGTTAAAGGGTCGGTTGACCACGGCGCCAATCTTATGTTCGCCGAGTGGGACCGAGGGATTCGAAATCTACAGTGATGCTTCGGGGAGTGGCTTGGGATGTGTACTACTACAGCGTGGGAGTGTGATTGCCTACGGCTCGCGGCAGCTGAAGGTACACGAGAGGAATTATCCGGTCCATGACTTGGAGTTAGCGGCCGTGATACATGCACTGAAGCTGTGGAGACACTACCTTTACGGTGTGAAAGTTGATATCTACACCGACCACAAGAGCTTGAAGTACTTGCTGGATCAGAAGGACTTGAATATGCGGCAAAGGAGGTGGATGGAGTTCCTGGGGGACTACACCTTCAAAATTCATTATGTGCCGGGGAAGGGCAATGCGGTGGCAGATGCGTTGAGTCGCAGAACTCCCGCACGTGCTAGTTGGCTGTTGGTGCATGATGCACGATTGATTCAAGAGTTAGAGGATTTGGAGATCTTCTGTGTAGATAGACAAACGGGCGCCGAAGCGCGTTTGAGTTGGACAGAGGTGCAGTATGACCTGGCTGATAGGATTCGGCAGGCTTTAGCTGTGGATGATGTTATGAAGCAACTCATGGATGGTGTTTTGGATGGGTCAAATTCCCAATTTATGTTGGAGGACGGATTGCTCAGAAAGGACGATCGTTTGTGCGTCCCCAACGTAGGTAATCTACGGGAGGAATTGTTGTACGAGGCTCACCATACCAAGTACTCAATCCACCCGGGGAGTACAAAAATGTACAAAGACGTGAAGAAACTATTCTGGTGGCCAGGACTGAAGAAAGATGTAGCGCTTTATGTGGCGAGGTGTCAAACCTGCGCCCTAGTGAAGGCGGAATGTCAAAAGCCGGGAGGTTTCTTGAAGTCCTTACCCATTCCGGAGTGGAAATTCGACGACATATCTATGGATTTTGTGCATGGATTGCCAAGATCGCAGAAGGGAAACGACGCCATCTGGGTGATCGTGGACAGATTGACAAAAGTGTCGCATTTCATCCCGATGAGGAAGGATGATCCGGTGGAGAAGCTAGCAAAACTCTACGTGGATAATATTGTGCGAATGCACGGAGTGCCCCGCAGCATTGTGAGTGATCGCGATGGACGCTTCACGTCCAATGACTGGAGGCTAGTACATCAGATGTTGGGCTCGAAACTGAAGTTTAGCACGGCGTTTCATCCGCAGACGGATGGCCAGACCGAGCGAGTCAACAGGACATTGGAAGACATGCTTCGCATGTGTGCGTTGGACTTCGGAAAACGGTGGGAGGATCACTTATACTTGGTCGAGTTTGCGTACAACAACAGTTACCAAGCAAGTATCCAGATGGCACCGTTCGAAGCTCTTTATGGGAGAAAGTGTCGCACGCCGTTGTCATGGTTGGAGACGGGTGAGTCGAAACTTTACAATCGTCAGGAGATCGAAGATGCGACTTCTTTGGTGCGAACGATACGAGAGCGCTTGCTTATAGCTCAGGACAGGCAGGCTAAGTATTTTAATGCCAAACATAGGAACGTGGAGTTCAATGTTGGCGAATGGGTATACCTGAAGATCAAACCGTTCAAGGGGGTGTCACGGGTTCGACGCTTGAAAAAGTTGAGTCCGAGATACCTTGGGCCATTCGAGATTCTAGAACGGATCGGAGAAGCGGCCTACCGGTTGAGATTATCTGTGGAACTGAGTTGTTTGCATGACGTATTCCACATCTCAGTATTGCGGAAGGCGGTGCAAGAGCCGTCGCAAGTGTTAGCGGTTGATCAAGTACCGGTTGAGGAAGGGTTGACGACCAAGGTCAAGCCCATTTCTATCGAAGATTTCGAGGTCAAGCGGCTTCGGAACAAAGAAATCAGGATGGTGAAAGTCCGTTGGGACAATTGCGGTCGTGAGGAGCTATCGTGGGAACGAGAGCAAACCATGCTCGAGGAGTACCCCGAACTCTTCAACTCAGGTACCGTTTAAGTTTAAGTTGTTTACTTGCTATTCGTAATTTCGGGACAAAATTCTTTTAAGGGGGGGAGAGTTGTAACACCCCATGTTCAGTCCTGGAGTCGGTGGGAGTTAACGCCTCGCGGTAGAGTAACCGTCGGCGGAAGGGCGTTGAACTGTGCAGTTTTTCCCTTAGCGCACGATCACTGACCACAGGGCGCACGACCACTGACCGTGCGCCACTGGTCGTGCATAAAGAAAATATAATGCCAAATCCCTGTTTAACGAAAACGCACGATCACTGACATAGGGCGCACGACCACTGACCGTGCGCCACTGGTCGTGCGGACGGGTGCAGGATCCGTAAAATGACTCCGTGGCCGTCCGATTTTCCATCAAATCTCATCTAACGGCCTAGGATGGTCCGCCCAAACTTTTAATTTAGGGTTGAAGGGTTCTAAACCCTCATTTCAAACCCTAGACTCTCTTTCTAAAAGTTTAGAGAGAAGGGAGAGCAAGGAAGGAGAAGAGGAGATCCGGCCGCCGGCGGAGCACCGGAGCACCGAATCTCGATCCGAGACCGGATCCTCGACGGCAAGAGCGAGGCGAAGCTTTTCAACCGTCTACTTCTTCATGACGGGCGCGCGAAAATCTACGAGGGTAACGATCCTCTTCATAGGGCATGTGTAGTCGCCCTTCTTCCTTTGCATGGGGAAATCCCCCTCTCGCGAGTAAGCGTTGAGGAGCGGAATCCCTTCGGGTAGATATGTAAAGTCCCCGTTGTTAGAGCCCGGAATCGAAGTACGGGCGTAGGCATTGTGTGTGAAGCCCATTCGGGTTTAGCCCAAATCGGTGATGTTGCATTGCATGGTCGGAGAAGACTCCGCACCGATGATTTCAGTTTTCCGAAATTTCTACGCGGTAGATTGCATACAGGGATCCTTGGGGATTAACCTCGAGGCGCACCCGGAAAGCTTGGGCGGAATCGCATTGCCGCCACGATGTTGCCTTGGAGGGCAAATCGGTACATAACGGGGTTATGTGCGTGTTTTGATCGATTGTGGGAATGAGGAGAAACTTGGCCCGCACCGATGGCTAAATGGCCGTGGTGAAGTGAGCAACGGGCGGGTGGAACTCTACCCATTCCAAGTGGTCTCGGTAGAAGCGACCTAAAGTACATGGGACTTCCCGGGGGGCTGGAAACGGGCCTAGGCTTCGGCTGAAAGGGCTATTTGCTCACGAGAATTGTCGTCCACGAGACGACGGTGGAATCGCGGGAACGGACCGGGTCCGGACCGGATTCACCAATTAGTGCCCTGAGAGCACGGGGTGTACGGCCGTGCGTGCCGACACTTGTGGCGAATAGTTATATAGATTTACATATTGCTATGTTAGTTGTTATGCAGGGAAGGAGCACCGCCGTCCCGCAATTGCGGGGCGGGGTCGTTATAATTTGGTCAGCGTTGCTGACCGGTTACTCGTGTAAATTGCCACCTCTTCGGTGGATTGCTTCTTACAGGTGCTGCTGCGGAGCCGAGCGGCAAATAGCAGGCTAAAGCCCAAGTTGCAGCGCTAGCCCATGAAGGCTGAAGATTTAGTTTTGTTTTTCATATTCATGTTTGGCCGGCCTGCGCGCCGATGTATGAAAGACACTATTTGGTTAAGAGAACAATGTTTGTAAGGCCTTAAGGCCGAGGACTGTTTTGTGTATTTTTAGTCGTTTCATTCCTATGGGTTTTATCTTTAGTGGACATTCATGCTTATTGTTGGGTTCTTTTTAATAACCTAAAATGCTTCCGCTAGGTGTTGCGTAGGACGTTGTCTTTCAAATTGTGAGTATGATAATGCGATGCGTAACTCCACGGTCTGTCTGCGGTATATGGCGTCGGGCCCCGGCCGGACCTACTGCTATATGCCATGTGACGGATAGGGGTGTTACATAGGGTACACGTCCGCACCCCTTTGCGAAGAGCTATAGGAAGATCTAGGTCGGCGGGCTCCTCGGCATCCAGAGCATCCGTGGCAGAGAGAGCTGGCCCGGGAGGAGAGAGCGACGGCAACGGAGATGAGGGAGATGGAGGCGGAGAGAGAGGCGGAGGGAGAGGAGTGGGCGGAGACGGAGGAGGGGCGGATATCGCAGTAGGAGACGAGGGAACGAACGGAATAACAGGAGAATCAGAGGTGGGGGGAAGAGAAGAGGAGTCATCCGAGAAGTAAGAGGCATTCTCGAAGAAGGTAACGTCAGCGGAGACGAACTGCTTACGAAGAACAGGATCAAAGCAGTAGTAGCCTTTCTGAGTGGCTGAGTACCCCAGAAAGACACATTTGGTGGAGCGAGGGGAGAGCTTATCACGGGTGGCAGATGGGGCATGCACAAAAGCAGTGCACCCAAAGATTCGGAGAGGGAGAGGAAAAGGGTCCTTGCCTGGATAAAGGATGGAAAAAGGGGTTTTCCCTTGAGAATGGAGGAGGGAATGCGATTGATGAGATAGCAGACAAGAAGAACAGCATAGCCCCAATATGAGCGAGGGACATGCATTTGAGTCATCAATGTGCGAGCAACATCGAGGAGGTGACGGTTTTTGCGTTCCGCCACCCCATTTTGTTGGGATGTATAGACACAACTTGTCTGATGAATAACGTCATGTTGCACACAGAAAGAGGTAAAATCATGACTTAAGTACTCTTTAGCATTATCAGAGCGAAGAGTTTTAATACCAATACCAAACTGATTTTTGATTAAATGATAATAGGAGGTCCATACATTAAAAAGTTCAGAGCGATCTCGTAAGATATACACCCAAGTACATCTAGAAAAATCATCAATAAAGGTTACAAAATAAGAACTACCCCAACCAATAGTAAGGGTAGGAGCAGGTCCCCAGATATCGGAGTGGACTAGATCAAACGGACGGGTAGAGTCCCGACCCTGCTTCGGCGGGAAGGAGGAACGATGATGCTTGCCAAGTTGACATGCTTCGCAGTTGAGAGGAGTATTGGAGGGAGGGAGGTGGGGCAGAAGCTGATGTAGAAGCCGTGGTGGAGGATGACCGAGACGGAGATGCCACTGGAAAAGATCCGTACAAGAAGAAGAGAAGGCGGACAAAGCGGAAACGTTGTCGAGAAAGTAGAGGCCGCCGCTCTCAGTCTCAGTAGCAATCGTCCGCTGGGAGCTCGGATCCTGAAACGAACAAGAAGATGGAGTAAACGTTACAGAATATTGAAGCTGCTTGCACAAAGAAGTAACCGACAACAGATTGCACGGAAACTTGGGCACATAGAGAGTGTCCTCTAGCCGAAGGGACGGAGTAACATGAACCACTCCCGACCCATGAACCGGGGAGGGAGAACCGTCTGTAATGAGGACCGGGGGAAACCGATCATGCTGTTCGAGGAGAGAGAAGCAGTGAGGATTGCCCGTCATATGATTAGTTGCACCGGAGTCGATAAGCCATTTACCTTGAGTGACCACATGGGCACTACCTGATGATGTGACCACGGAAGCAGACGGCTTGGAAGAGGAGGCGGAAGAGTCACCCGAGGGGCGAAGATGGGGATGCTTTGTCCAGCAGCGGTCAAGAGTGTGTCCGGTGCGGCCGCAGTGAGAGCAGAGGTAGCGGGAAGAAGGACGTCCGCCAGACTGATGATTGCGACTACCAGAGCCACTCCACTGAGTTTGATGAGCATAGTTATCCGGAGGAGAAGGAGCGGGCAGAAGCGGGCGCTGAAGGAGAGAGGTGATAGCGGCGATGCGAGCAGCGGTGACATCTAAAGTAGGAGATTCCGCCTCACCCAAAATTTGTTGGCGGATCATGTCATAAGTGTCAGGAAGACGGAGCAGATAACACACAACCAGAAGCTCCTGGAAGTGCTTGTGTTGTTGAGCCAGATCCGCAGAAAAGGGGCGATTCTGAAGAATCTCAGCCCCAAGAGCTTGAACTTGTTGGTAGGCAGCAGCAGGAGACAAGGTAGGCCGGGCAAAGAGGTCCGCATACAACGTATAGATGCGGGACATCTGAGCCCCTTTGGAATACAAAGCAGCAAGATGAAGCCAAGCGGCCTTCACCGTCTCATCATGACGGATGACGGGAAGGCACTCATCAGATAGACTGTTAGCGAGCCAAGTACGCACAAGGGCGTCACTCGCATCCCAGTCATCAAAGAGAGGTGAAGTTGTATGAAGAGGGTCATCAACGAGATGGTGGCGTTTGCGTTGCGAGCGAAGGAGAAAGGTGAAAGAGACACTCCAATCCGGGTAGTTGGAGCCGACAAGCTTGGAAAGGGTGCCAAGGTTCCCGGAAGGAGTAGGAGGTAGAGGCGGAGCCGGATTGGCTACAGGGGTGGCGGCAGGAGTGGTGGCAGTGGAAGCATCAGAAAGAGCCATAAGAGCAAACAACATGAAGCCGCGCGGTTAGGAAACAAGCCGCGCAGATAGGCAGAAGAAGAACTGCAGCGGTCAAGATGTCAAACACCAGCGGCCAGAAAGACCACGACCAAGCTGCAATATCAAGCAGAGGGGAAGAAGTCGAGCGGCAAGCAGACAGTCCGCTCGAACAGAAGCACAAGAGAGGGCAAGGCACACGGCGATAGGTCGCGGCGAACTAGGCGACAGATCGCAGCGAACAAGGCAACAGGTCGGGACGACCAGAGCAAGAGCAAACAGGAGGAGGCAAGGCACACAGCGATAGGTCGCGGCGAACAAGGCGACAGATCGCAGCGAACAAGGGAACAGGTCGCGCACACAGAGGGCAACGACAAGAAGACCGCGCAGACAGGGCGCAAGCCGGAGAAGCAAGTCGCGCGGACAGAGAGGGGCACAGAATCAGGAGGAAAGGATCGATTCCTCTGATACCATGTAAGAAGCGAACTAAAACAAGCCGGAAATGGTATAACTGAAATTTTATTATCAGAAAAAGGTATCTATTACAAAGGTATGACCTCCCTTATATAGAATGGAGGAGAGAGGAGAGAATACAAATAAGAGATGTGGGACTAAAACTATACAAAAAATCTGGGTGGCTAGAATAACAGACCGGAACAAGCCGCGCGGTTAGACAGAAGGGCTAACCGCTCGGCCACTGCTAGAGAGAGAGAGACAAGCCGCCAAGTGAGACCGATAGACTGCCCGATCTCCTAGTCGCCAGTAACAGACCGCTAGACCGCTTGGACCTCAGACCTCAACACAACAACCAAACCGCTGAAGGCAAACCACCAGACCGCCCGGTCAATAACCCGCCAAGCCAGACCGACAGACCGCCCGGTCTCCAACTTCAACAAAGCTGATGGGAGCCTGGGTGACGAGACAGCCTCGGGGTAAAAACACTTAGCCTCATGGGGGGGGGGGGGTCAACCTGCCATGCCAGCTGGTGAGAGCCTGAGTGGCGAGACCCCCTCAGGATAAAAATACTTAGCCTCCCAAGGGGTCAACCTGTCATGCCAGCTAATGGGAGCCTGGGTGACGAGACAACCTCAGGGTGAGAACACTTAGCCTCCCGAGGGGTCAACCTGTCATGCCACCTAAAGGGAGCCTGGGTGACGAGACAGCCTCGGGGTGAAAAAACTTAGCCTCCTAAGGGGTCAACCTATCATGCTAGCTGATGGGAGCCTGGGTGACGAGACAGCCTCAGGGTGAGAATACTTAGCCTCCCGAGGGGTCAACCTGTCATGCCAGCTGATGGGAGCCTGAGTGACGAGACAGCCTCGGGGTAAAAACACTTAGCCTCCTGGGGGGGTCAACCTGTCATGCCAGCTGATGGGAGCCTGGGTGACGAGACAGCCTCAGGGTGAGAACACTTAGGCTCCGTTTGGGGGGACTTATTTTCACCGGTCAAATGGTTACGACCGCATGTGTCGGGACTTAATTAAGGCCCGGTACATGCGGTCGTAACTGCTTGACCGGTGAAAATAAGTCTTTCCAAACAGAGCCTTAGCCTCCCGAGGGGTCAACCTGTCATGCCAGCTGATGGGAGCTTGGGTGACGAGACAGCCTCAGGGTGAGAACACTTAGCCTCCCGAGGGGTCAACCTGTCATGCCAGTTGATGAGAGCCTGGGTGATGAGACAGCCTCGGGGTAAAAACACTTAGCCTCCTGGGGGGGTCAACCTGTCATGCCAGCTGATGGGAGCCTGGGTGACGAGACAGCCTCAGGGTGAGAACACTTAGCCTCCCGAGGGGTCAACCTGTCATGACAGCTGATGGGAGCCTGGGTGACGAGACAGCCTCGGGGTAAAAACACTTAGCCTCCTTAGGGGGTCAACCTGCCATATCAGCTGATGAGAGTCTGGGTGGCGAGACCCCCTCAGGGTAAAAACACTTAGCCTCCCGAGGGGTCAACCTGTCATGCCAGCTAATGGGAGCCTGGGTGACGAGACAGCCTCGAGGTAAAAACACTTAGCCTCCTGAGAGGTCAACCTGTCATGCCAGCTGATGGGAGCTTGGGTGACGAGACAGCCTCAGGGTGAGAACACTTAGCCTCCCGAGGGGTCAACCTGTCATGCCAGCTGATGAGAGCCTGGGTGATGAGACAGCCTCGGGGTAAAAACACTTAGCCTCCTGGGGGGGTCAACCTGTCATGCCAGCTGATGGGAGCCTGGGTGACGAGACAGCCTCAGGGTGAGAACACTTAGCCTCCCGAGGGGTCAACCTGTCATGCCATCTGATGGGAGCCTGGGTGACGAGACAGCCTCGGGGTAAAAACACTTAGCCTCCTTAGGGGGTCAACCTGCCATGTCAGCTGATGAGAGCCTGGGTGGCGAGACCCCCTCAGGGTAAAAACACTTAGCCTCCTGAGGGGTCAACCTGTCATGCCAGCTGATGGGAGCTTGGGTGATGTTGCTGTATAGGCCTGGGCGGACAGGCGGTTAAAGACTGGGCGGTTTGGTAACCGCGCGGGTTGGCGGGTTGTCTCTGGCGGTCTGATATCTAAGCAGCGATAGCGGGTTGGCATGGCGGTTTGGTAACCGGGCGGTTAGCCGGTTACTCTCTGGGATATCGATGGTCGGCGGCTCGTCTCCTGGTGGTAACCGAGCGGTTAGTGTTCTTACTAACCGCGCGGTTAGGCGATTAACTTTGTATATGCTGTATTTCTGTATTTAGTCCCACATTAGGTATCTCTACTCTATCTCATCTCCTCCATTCTATATAAGGGAGGCTATACCATTATAATAGTTAGTTTTTTGGATAATAAAATTTCTATTACTCCAGTTTCCGGACTGTTTTTGGTCTATTCGCACATGGTATCAGAGGGAGCGATCTAGTCCCCCTGTTCCGTTGCCTTCTGTCCGCGCGGCCTCCTCTTCTCGCTGCGTTCTTATCTTTCAGTTCGCCAGGTTTTCTCATCCTTATCCGCGCGACCTCCCCTCTGCTTCTCTGCACTCTTCTCCTTCTGTTCGCCCGGCTTACTCATCCTTATCCGCGTGGATTTCTCCTTTGCTCTCCGCAGCTTGGTCGTGGCTTTTCTAGCCGCTGGTGTTCCCCTTGTGACCGCTGCGGTCTCCTACTTCTGCTACCCGCCCGGTTTACTTTCTTAAGCACGCGGTCTCCTCCTTCCAGAATGACTGTTTCTGATGTCTCCACCTCGACTACTGTCGTTACCCACCCTCCTCCTCCTGCTGCTGCATCCGGGAACCTTGGAACAGTTTCTAAGCTTCTCGGCCCCAATTATCCCGATTGGAGTGTCTCGTTTACCTTTCTTCTCCGCTCTCAGCGCAAGCGTCATCATCTTACCGATGACCCTCCTCCTGCGGACTCTGACCAGTTTAATGACTGGGATGCGAATAACGCTCTTGTTCGTACGTGGCTGGCAAACAGCTTGTCCGATGAATGTCGTCCGGTCATCCGTCACGATGAGACGGTCAAGCAAGCTTGGCTTCACTTAGCCGCCCTCTACTCTAAAGGGGTTCAAACATCTCGAATCTATACTCTGTATGCGGATCTCTTTGCTCGCCAATCCATGTCTCCTACTGCGGCTTACCAACAGGTCCAAGCCCTTGGAGCGGAGATTCTTCAAAATCGTCCCTTCTCTGCTGACGTGGCCACCCAACTGAAGCACTTCCAGGAACTCCTGGTTGTTTGTTACCTTCTGAGGCTCCCGGATTCCTATGATATGATCCGGCAGCAAATTCTTGGAGAAGCTGAATCTCCCACCCTGGATGCTACAGCTGCTCGCATTGCCGCTGTTACCTCTCTGCTCAATCGTCCCTTGCTTGCCGCTCCTCCGGCTTCGGATGTCTATGCCCACCAAGCACATCGTGGTGGCTCGGGTGGACGTGGTCACCAGTCTGGCGGGCGCGGCCCTTCTCGCTATCTCTGTTCTCACTGTGGCCGCACATGCCACTTGATTGACCGATGCTGGACAAAGCATCCGCACCTTCGTCCCTCTGGTGATGCCCCCCACTCCTCCAACTCATCTGCCTCGGTGGCCACGACTTCAGGTAGCGCCCATGTGGTGACTCAAGGTAAATGGCTAATCGACTCTGGCGCCACTAATCATATGACGGGCAATCCTCAGTGTTTTTCTCTCCTAGAAACACATGATCGATTGCCCCCGGTTCTCGTTGCGGATGGCTCTCCCTCTCCGGTGCATGGGACTGGCATGGTTCAAGTTACTCCGTCCCTTCGTCTCGCGGATACTCTCTATGTGCCCAAGTTCCCGTGCAATTTATTGTCGGTTACTTCCCTTTGCAAGCAACTTCAGTGCTCCGTAACGTTTACTCCTGTTTCTTGTTCTTTTCAGGACCCGGACTCCAAGCGGATGATTGCTACTGGGACTGAGAGAGGTGGCCTTTACTTCCTTGATGATGTATCCGCTCTTTCAGCATTCTCATCCGCTTCTACAGATCTTCTTCAGTGGCACCTTCATCTTGGGCATCCTCCATCACGTCTCATCCACCAACTGTTACCCCACCTACCTCAGCATGCTTCTCCTATCAACTGTGATGCCTGTCAGCTTGGCAAGCATCACCGCTCCCCATTTCCTCCTAAGCAAGGTCGTGGCTCTTCTAAGCCGTTCGACCTTGTTCACTCTGATGTATGGGGTCCTGCCCCCACCTTTACCATAGGGCGGGGTAGTTCCTATTTTGTAACCTTTATTGATGATTTCTCTCGATGTACATGGGTGTATCTTTTAAAAGATCGCTCTGAACTATTTTCTGTATGGCAATCCTTCTATTTTATGATTAAAACTCAGTTTGGTGCTTCCGTGAAAGTTTTCGTTCAGATAATGTTAAAGAATACCTGAGTCATGAATTTTCTTCTTTCTGTATGCAACACGGCATCATTCATCAAACTAGATGCGTATATACCTCCCAGCAAAATGGGGTGGCGGAACGTAAAAACTGTCACCTCCTCGATGTCGCTCGCACTCTCATGGCACATATGCAGGTTCCTCGTAGCTACTGGGGCTATGCAGTTCTCATCTCTTGCTTCCTTATCAATCGTCTTCCCTCGACAGTTCTTAAAGGCAAAACACCATTTTCCATTCTCTATCCAGCCAAGAATGCTTTTCCCTTACCTCTACGCATTTTTGGCTGCACCGCCTTTGTTCACAACCCTTCCGCAACTCGCGACAAGTTATCCCCACGTTCCACCAAGTGTATCTTTTTGGGTTATTCTACTACTCAAAAAGGTTACTGTTGCTTTGACCCTGTTCATCGCAAACAGTTCGTTTCGGCGGATGTAACGTTCTTTGAAAATGCCTCATACTTCTCTTATGACCTTACTCTTTCTCCGACTGACTTGCCCTCTCCAACCATTCCCTCCGTCTCATCCACTCCTCTTGAGATTCCTCCATCACCAACTCCACCGCACACTCCGTCTGTTGATCCCCTGCCATCTTCCTCCTCTCCTCGGCCGTCTCTTTACTCTCCCGGGCCAGCCTTCTCCGCCACGGATGCACCTGCGACTGAGGAACTAGATGACCTGGAACTGCCCATTGCTCTTCGCAAAGGGGTTCGGACGTGCACCCAGCACTCGCTGGCCGCTGTTGTTTCTTATGATCGGCTAACACTTTCTCGCAGGGACTTCGCCCTAGCCATCTCGGCGACTTCCACTCCTCGCAACTACCAGGAAGCCCTTGATGTTCCTCACTGGAAGGCGGCCATGGATGAAGAAATTGCTACTCTTTCTGAGCGGGGCACTTGGACTCTTGTGCCTCCTCCTTTTGGCACGGATATGGTTGGATGTCGCTGGGTCTTTGTCGTCAAGTTCCGTCCGGATGGCAGTGTGGACCGGTACAAGGCCCGTCTTGTGGCCAAGGGATTTACCCAGACTTACGGTGTTGATTACTTCGACACGTTCTCTCCGGTTGCTCGTCTCAGCACTATTCGAGTTCTTCTATCGGTGGCAGTCAACAAGGATTGGCTTATTTCCCAGTTGGATGTCAAGAATGCCTTCCTCTATGGTGATCTTCATGAGGATGTCTACATGGAGCAACCTCCTGGGTATGTTGCTCAGGGGGAGACTCGAGTATGCCGGTTGAAAAAGGCCATCTATGGTCTAAAGCAGAGTCCTCGGGCATGGTTCGACAAGTTCAGTAGCATAGTTGGGGAAATCGGTTTCACAAGGAGTTCGGCGGATCACTCCTTGTTCATTCGCAAGACATCCTCAGGTCTGGTTGTGCTAGCCGTTTATGTGGATGACATACTTCTTACTGGCGAAGACCAAGCTGGTGTAGCCTTGACGAAGGTCCATCTCCGCCAACACCTTGTCACGAAGGATATGGGTCCTCCAAAATACTTCTTGGGAATTGAAATCTCTCGGAAACCGTGCTCCTTGGTTCTCTCCCAACACAAGTATGCTCTTGACTTATTGAAAGAGGCAGGATTGACGGGCGCCAAACCTGCTCGGTGTCCCATGGCTCCTGGAGAAGACAAAACATGGACTGACGAATCACCTCCTCTATCGGACACTACGAGGTATCGGCGTCTTGTTGGCAAACTCATTTACCTCACGGTGACCAGACCAGACATCTCTTATGTAGTAGGAAAGGTCAGCCAGTTTATGCAGTCTCCTAGGGAATGCCATCTTCAATCCGCTCTAAGAATTCTGGAGTATGTAAAGTCATCTCCTGGGAAAGGTCTCCTCTTTCAGAAGAATGACCATTTGAGAGTTGAAGCGTACTCCGATGCTAGCTATGCGGACGACAAAGGGGATCGTAAGTCGACATCAGGCTTTTGCACGTTTGTTGGAGGAAATCTGGTTAGCTGGAAGAGCAAGAAGCAATCCGTTGTATCCAGATCTAGTGCGGAAGCAGAATATCGAAGTATGGCGTCTACCACGTGCGAGTTGAAATGGTTGCGGGCTCTCATGCTGGATTTAGGAGAGGTCTACAACTATCCGCTTCCCATGTTTTGCGACAACAAGGCGACCATCTACATTTCCAAGAACCCGGTCTTTCATGAGCGGACAGAACACATAGAGGTTGACTGTCACTTCATTCGGGAAGAAGTGTTGAAAAACCAGATTTGCACTCTGTTTGTTACGTCAGAGAAAGAGTTAGCAGATATCTTCACAAAGCCTGTATCCGCTTCCTTTTTCCACATTTGCAGCAAGCTAGGCATGATCGACATATATGCT
Organism: Platanthera zijinensis; assembly: GCA_039513925.1. Taxonomy (NCBI): domain Eukaryota; kingdom Viridiplantae; phylum Streptophyta; class Magnoliopsida; order Asparagales; family Orchidaceae; genus Platanthera; species Platanthera zijinensis. The sequence continues at coordinate 165,891,822 of CM077089.1, read as the reverse complement.
CCAGCTTGAGGGGGAGTGTTGTTGTATAGGCCTGGGCAGACAGGCGGTTAAAGACCGGGCGGTTTGGTAACCGCGTGGGTTGGCGGGTTGTCTCTGGCGGTCTGATATCTGAGCAGCGACAACGGGTTGGCATGGCGGTTTGGTAACCGGGCGGTTAGCCGGTTACTCTCTGGGATATCGATGGTCGGCGGCTCGTCTCCTGGTGGTAACCGAGCGGTTAGTGTTCTTACTAACCACACGGTTAGGCGGTTAACTTTGTATATGTTGTATTTCTGCATTTAGTCCCACATTGGGTATCTCTACTCTATCTCATCTCCTCCATTCTATATAAGGGAGGCTATACCATTGTAATAGTTAGTTTTTTGGATAATAAAATTTCTATTACTCCAGTTTCCGGACTGTTTTTGGTCTATTCGCACAGGTGACGAGACAGCCTCAGGGTGAGAACACTTAGCCTCCCGAGGGGTCAACCTATCATGCCAACTGATGGGAGCCTGGGTGACGAGACAGCCTCGGGGTAAAAACACTTAGCCTCCTGGGGGGTCAACCTGCCATGCCAGCTGATGAGAGCCTGGGTGGCGAGACCCCCTCAGGATAAAAACACTTAGCCTCCCAAGGGGTCAACCTGTCATGCCAGCTAATGGAAGTCTGGATGACGAGACAGCCTCGGGGTGAAAACACTGGGCTTCCACGAGAGATCAACCGGCCTTGTCAGCTAGTGAGAGCCTGACAGCGGAATCATCATTGGAGCTAAGGATTGGGCTTCCACGAGAGATCAACTGGCCTTGTCAGCTAGTGAGAGCCTGACAGCGGAATCGTCATCGGAGCTAAGGACTGGGCTTCCACGAGAGATCAACCGGCCTTGTCAGTTAGTGAGAGCCTGATAGTGGAATCGTCATCGGAGCTAAGAATTGGGCTTCCACGAGAGATCAACCGGCCTTGTCAGCTAGCGAGAGCCTGACAGCGGAATCATCATCGGAGCAAAGGACTGGGCTTCCACGAGAGATCAACCGGCCTTGTCAGCTAGCGAGAGCCTGACAGCGGAATCATCATCGGAGCTAAGAACTGGGCTTCCACGAGAGATCAACCGGCCTTGTCAGCTAGCGAGAGCCTGACAGCGGAATCATCATCGGAGCTAAGAACTGGGCTTCCACGAGAGATCAACCGGCCTTGTCAGCTAGGGAGAGCCTGACAGCGGAATCATCATCGGAGCTAAGGACTGGGCTTCCACGAGAGATCAACCGGCCTTATTAGCTAGGGAGAGCCTAACAACGGAATTATCATCGGAGCTAAGGACTGGGCTTCCACGAGAGATCAACCGGCCTTGTCAGCTAGCGAGAGACTGACAGCGGAATCATCATCGGAGCTAAGGACTGGGCTTCCACGAGAGATCAACCGGCCTTGTCAGCTAGCGAGAGCCTGACAGCGGAATCATCATCGGAGCAAAGGAATTAACGAGCCACCCTCCGAGGCACTCTCGACCCTGCCAGCTGGTGTGAGCCTGGTATGAGGAGATCCTCTCGGGGGTGGGAGATGGACATGTCACCTAGGTTTTTTCAATTCCAACATCCTCTAACGGGGAAAAAAGATGGGTTACATGACCCCTCCGACTCAGCTGGTCGGCGACTGGACTCATTACATCATAAAGAAATACAAGACTCCGCCGAGGTGAGGCTTCTTCAGAGGGTCTGGGATTGATCTCCAATCTATTGCGGATCACTCACAAGGTCCCTCGGGTTCCTGCATCGACCCGATCCTCACATATGTCTTCTCCCCCCACTCTAGGTCGAACTCCTTCAACCTGTGCCGGCGGTTGAGGCTGGGCAGGGCCTCTCGCCCCCCTCACTTCCAAGAACTCGGGGCAGGTAGCCGTGGCGTGCCCCTCCACCTGGTGGAAGTCGCAGTACAACAATGCTCTTTCTCCCCACTTTCGGCGGGCTGGGCGATCTCTTCTGTTGCATCTTCCCCCTCCGCCTATCGCCAAGGCCTGTTGGGGTGGGGGTAGGAGCTGCTTTGGGGCTTGTCTTTGGAAGTTGAACCTCCCTTGACCCCCATGAAAGTTCTCTCCACCTGGGACGAGAGCTAGCCCTGGCCTTGGGCAGGTCTTCCCTGTTGCCTCCAGCCTGACTCCGGACCCTCCTGAGCTCTCTGCTCCTCTCTCCTCCTTCCTTAATGATGCCTTGGGCCACCTTGCTCTTTTGGATCCACCTCCGTCAACTTTGCCAACTTCTTCACAAAGACCGGGTTGGCCGCCTCCATGGCTATCTCCTCTGCCGCCCTCTCCATCAGCTCCTCGAAGGAAAGGGGGGCCTTCCGGGTCAAGCTTATCTTGAAGAACCCTTCGCGCAACCTCACCGTGAACGCCATCTGGAGGGCATACCCTGGCACCTCCTGGATGTCAAGGACCTCCTCCTGGAACCTGTCAACGTAGTGGACCAGCGACTCCTCGGCCCTTTGCTTTATCAGGAAGAGGGACTCAGGACCTTTCTTTCTCTTCTTGGAGGTGGAGAAGCGAAGCTGAAAGCTCCGGCTCAAGTCTTCGAACCCGAAGATGGACCTTGGGGGAGTTGATGGAACCAGTCCCTCGCCTTTTCTTTCAAGGTGATCGCAAATAGACGGCACTTGAAGGCATCCGTCATTGGCATGATGGAGACGGTGTCCTCAAACCACTGAAGGTGCTGGATGGGTTCATCCTTCCCAGTATAGTGTGCCTTGTCAAGTTCCCTGAACCCCTCGGGAACGGGAGATGAGATGATCAGCTCGATGAAGGGTGACCCCCTAAGGGGAGTTCTCGCCACCTCTATCACCACAACCTGCTCTCCAGGAGGGCTAGCTCTCGCCGGGCTGGGGAACAGCTCCCGGCCGAGGAGGTCTCGCTCGACCACCTCTCCCATCCTCTCCTTGCCAGGTCTCCTATCCGACACACTTACTTCTCCCCCTGCCGGGGTGATCTCGCCTTGCCCCCTAGGAGCCAGCTCGCCGAGACCACTCTGGGTTAGCTCGCCGAGACCCCTGGGAGCTAGTCCCTGGGGGGTGGGGGTTGAGCTGTCAGCCCATGGGGCAATGCTTCTCAGCATATCCATGATGCCTGAGATCGAAGCCATGAACTCTTCCCTTCCTACGAAGGGTCCTGGGTTGGGGAGACCACCGAGGTCATCACTACCTCCCTGATCTCCAGCCATGACACTCTCCCGAGATTTTCTGTGCTGGTCACTCTCCACGCTCACCGCACCAAAACTGTTGAAGCCAAAAATGACCGAAGCCAAAATTGACTTATGTGGAGTTCGACCCTTAGGGAAAGGGGTGACCTCACACCTACTATGCTCGGAAGAACGTCACGGACCGAAGACTTCGGAAGCTATGGGACAGACCCTCGGCTCTAGCGTGGAGGTCCCACCTCACACCCGGAAGACCTTTGAGGTCTCCCCATCCCTAGTCAATGCTTGAGCTAGGTGCCTTGGAGGAAGAAAGCCAAAGAGATTTTTGTGGCTAAGGAATGAATGAATGCTCTCCAAGGCACCCTCAAGGGTCTATTTATAACTATTCCAAGTCCTAGGGGTAAAATGACCAAAATGCCCCTAAGGCAAATAAGCCTCAAGCCAATAGAAAACCTCCACACCGGGGGGGGGGGGCAAAGAGGGAAATTCCACCCCGGGGGTAAAAGCACGACCCAAAGAGGCCTAGGAGGAATGGAGGCTAAGCCATCCCCCCCACCTAGCCGCAGGCCGCTCTCGCCAGCGCGAGCAGGCCGCCCGGAGCGAGAGCCCGGCCGTAGGCCGCTCTCGCCCGCGCGAGCAGGCCGCTCGGGGCGAGGCCTGACCGCAGGCCGCTCTCGCCCGTGCGAGGAGGCCGCTCGGGGCGAGAGCCCGGCCGCAGGCCGCTCTCGCCCACGCGAGCAGGCCACTTCGGGGCGAGGCCTGGCCGCAGGCCGCTCTCGCCCGTGCGAGCAGGCCGCTCGGGGCGAGAACCCGGCCGCAGGCCGCTCTCGCCCGCACGAGAAGGCGGCTCGAGGCGAGGCCTGGCCGCAGGCCGCTCTCGCCCGCACGAGAAGGCCGCTCGACGCGATGCCTTGTCGCAGGCCGCTCCGACCTCACGCTTATCAAGTCGGGGCGGGTGCCGACCAACTTGCCGCACCCTCCCTCCAAAAGGGGCCGGGTGGAGGTAGAATTTTCCTCCCCCTACTAGTATATTACAAGAGTTAGGCCAAAATTGGCTGCCAAGAGTGCAAAACTCTCAAAAAACTTAAAAACCCAAAGTTGGTCCTGCGCTTGCCGGACGGACCTTACTCAGCGAATACGGGGTTGTACACAATCCCCGCTCTTTTCGAGATTGGCACAAGCTCGGAAAGAAACATCCAACCCAACGTATTCACTGGGTGTAGCTTGCTCTTGTGATATCGAAAGACTACGAGGCCTCTTCCGAGGGGTCAACCTGCCATGCCCGCTGATGAGAGCCTAGGCGGCGAGACCCCCTCAGGGTAAAAACACTTAGCCTCCTGAGGGATCAACCTGTCATGCCAGCTAAAGGGAGCCTGGGTGACGAGACAGCCTCGGGGTAAAAACACTTAGCCTCCTACGGGGGTCAACCTGCCATGCCAGCTGATGAGAGCCTGAGTGGCGAGACCCCCTCAGGGTAAAAACACTTAGCCTCCCGAGGGGTCAATCTGTCATGCCAGCTAATGGGAGCCTGAGTGACGAGACAGCCTCAGGGTGAGAACACTTAGCCTCCCAAGGGGTCAACCTGTCATGCCAGCTAAAGGGAGCCTGGGTGACGAGACAGCCTCGGGGTGAAAACACTTAGCCTCCTGAGGGGTCAACCTGTCATGCCGGCTGATGGGAGCCTGAGTGACGAGACAGCCTCAGGGTGAGAACACTTAGCCTCCCGAGGGGTCAATCTGTCATGCCAGCTGATGGGAGCCTGGGTGACGAGACAGCCTCGGGGTAAAAACACTTGGCCTCCTGGGGGATCAACCTGTCATGCCAACTGATGGGAGCCTGGGTGACGAGACAGCCTCAGGGTAAAAACACTTAGCCTCCTGGGGGGGTCAACCTGCCATGCTAGCTGATGAGAGCCTGGGTGGCGAGACCCCCTCAGGGTAAAAACACTTAGCCTCCCGAGGGGTCAACCTGTCATGCCAGCTAATGGGAGCCTGGGTGACGAGACAGCCTCAGGGTGAGAACACTTAGCCCTCCGAGGGGTCAACCTGTCATGCCAGCTAAAGGGAGCCTGGGTGACGAGACAACCTCGGGGTGAAAACACTAAGCCTCCTGAGGGGTCAACCTGTCATGGCAGCTGATGGGAGCCTGGGTGACGAGACAGCCTCAGGGTGAGAACACTTAGCCTCCCGAGGGGTCAACCTGTCATGCCAGCTGATGGGAGCCTGGGTGACGAGACAGCCTCGGGGTAAAAACACTTAACCTCCTGGGGGGTCAACCTGTCATGCCAGCTGATGGGAGCCCGGGTAACGAGACAGCCTCAGGGTGAGAACACTTAGCCTCCCGAGGGGTCAACCTGTCATGCCAACTGATGGGAGCCTGGGTGACGAGACAGCCTCGGGATAAAAACACTTAGCCTCCTGGGGGGGTCAACCTTCCATGCCAGCTGATGAGAGCCTGGGTGGCGAGACCCACTCAGGGTAAAAACACTTAGCCTCCCGAGGGGTCAACCTGTCATGCCAGCTAATGGGAGCCTGGGTGACGAGACAGCCTCAGGGTGAGAACACTTAGCCTCCCGAGGGGTCAATCTGTCATGCCAGCTAAAGGGAGCTTGGGTGACGAGACAGCCTCGGGGTGAAAACACTTAGCCTCCTGAGGGGTCAACCTATCATGCCAGCTGATGGGAGCCTGGGTGACGAGACAGCCTCAGGGTGAGAACACTTATCCTCCCGAGGGGGTCAACCTATCATGCCAGCTGATGGGAGCCTGGGTGACGAGACAGCCTCGGGGTAAAAACACTTAGCCTCCTGGGGGGTCAACCTGTCATGCCAGCTAATGGGAGCCTGTGTGACGAGACAGCCTCAAGGTGAGAACACTTAGCCTCCCGAGGGGTCAACCTGTCATGCCAGCTGATGGGAGCCTGGGTGACGAGACAGCCTTAGGGTGAGAACACTTAGCCTCCCGAGGGGTCAACCTATCATGTCAGCTGATGAGAGCCTGGGTGACGAGATAGCCTCGGGGTAAAAACACTTAGCCTCCTGGGAGGGTCAACCTGTCATGCCAGCTGATGGGAGCCTGGGTGACGAGACAGCCTCAGGGTGAGAACACTTAGCCTCCCGAGGGGTCAACCTGTCATGCCAGCTGATGAGAGCCTGGGTGACGAGACAGCCTCGGGGTAAAAACACTTAGCCTCCTGGGCGGTCAACCTGCCATGCCAACTGATGAGAGCCTGGGTGGCGAGACCCCCTCAGGGTAAAAACACTTAGCCTCCCGAGGGGTCAACCTGTCATGCCTGCTAATGGGAGCCTGGGTGACGAGACAGCCTCGGGGTGAAAACCCTTAGCCTCCTGAGGGGTCAACCTGTCATGCCAGCTGATGGGAGCTTGGGTGACGAGACAGCCTCAGGGTGAGAACACTTAGCCTCCCGAGGGGTCAACCTGTCATGCCAGCTGATGAGAGCCTGGGTGACGAGACAGCCTTGGGGTAAAAACACTTAGCCTCCTGGGGGGGGTCAACCTGCCATGCCAGCTGATAAGAGCCTGGGTGGCGAGACCCCCTCAGGGTAAAAATACTTAGCCTCCCGAGGGGTCAACCTGTCATGCTAGCTAATGGGAGCCTGGGTGATGAGACTGCCTCAGGGTGAGAACACTTAGCCTCCCGAGGGGTCAACCTGTCATGCCAGCTAAAGGGAGCCTGGGTGACGAGACAGCCTCGGGGTGAAAACACTCAGCCTCTCGAGGGGTCAACCTGGCATGCCAGCTAATGGGAGTCTGGATGACGAGACAGCCTCGGGGTGAAAACACTGGGCTTCCACGAGAGATCAACCGGCCTTATAAGCTAGTGAGAGCCTGACAGCGGAATCATCATCGGAGCTAAGGACTGGGCTTCCACGAGAGATCAACCGGCCTTGTCAGCTAGTGAGAGCCTGACAGCGGAATCATCATCGGAGCTAAGGACTGGGATTCCACGATAGATCAACCGGTCTTATCAGCTAGTGATAGCCTGACAGCGGAATCATCATCAGAGCTAAGGACTGGGCTTCCACGAGAGATCAACCGGCCTTGTCAGCTAGGGAGAGCCTGACAGCGGAATCATCATCGGAGCTAAGGACTGGGCTTCCACGAGAGATCAACCGGCCTTGTCAACTAGGGAGAGCCTGACAGCGGAATCATCATCGGAGCTAAGGACTGGGCTTTCACGAGAGATCAACCGCCTTGTCAGCTAGCGAGAGCCTGACAGCGAAATCATCATCGGAGCTAAGGACTGGGCTTCCACGAGAGATCAACCGGCCTTGTCAGCTAGCGAGAGCGTGACAACGGAATCATCATCGGAGCAAAGGAATAAACGAGCCACCCTCTGAGGCACTCTCGACCCTGCCAGCTAGTGTGAGCCTGGTATGAGGAGATCCTCTCGGGGGTGGGAGATGGACATGTCACCTAGGATTTTTCAATTCCAACATCCTCTAACGGGGAAAAAAGATGGGTTACATGACCCCTCCGACTCAGCTGGTTGGGGACTGGACTCATTACATCATAAAGAAATACAAGACTCCGCCGAGGTGAGGCTTCTTCAGAGGGTCTGGGCTTGATCTCCACTCTATTGCGGATCACTCACAAGGTCCCTCGGGTTCCTACATCAACTCGATCCTCATATATGTCTTCTCCCCCCACTCTGGGTCGAACTCCTTCAACTTGTGCCGGCGACTGAGGCTGGGCAGGGCCTCTCACCCCCCTCACTTCCAAGAACTCGGGGCAGGTAGCCGTGGCGTGCCCCTCCACCTGGTGGAAGTCGCAGTACAACAATGCTCTTTCTCCCCACTTTCGGCGGGCTGGGCGATCTCTTCTGTTGCCTCTTCCCCCTCCGCATATCGTCAAGGCCTGCTGGGGTGGGGGTAGGAGCTGCCTTGGGGCTTGTCTTTGGAAGTTTAACCTCCCTTGACCCCCATGAAAGTTCTCTCCACCTGGGACGAGAGCTCGCCCTGGGCCTTGGGCAGGTCTTCCCTGCAGCCTCCAGCCTGGTTCCGGACCCTCCTGAGCTTTCTGCTCCTCTCTCCTCCTTCCTTCATGATGCCTTGGGCCACCTTGCTCTTTTGGATCCACCTCCGTCAACTTTGCCAACTTCTTCACAAAGGCCGGGTTGGCCGCCTCCATGGCTATCTCCTCTGCCGCCCTCTCCATCAGCTCCTCGAAGGAAAGGGGGGCCTTCCGGGTCAAGCTCATCTTGAAGAACCCTTCACGCAACCCCACTGTGAACGCCATCTGGAGGGCATACCCTGACACCTCCTGGATGTCAAGGACCTCCTCCTGGAACCTATCAACCTAGTGGGCTAGCGACTCCTCGGCCCTTTGCTTTATCAGGAAGAGGGACTCAGGACCTTTCTTCCTCTTCTTGGAGGTGGAGAAGCGAAGATGAAAGCTTCGGCTCAAGTCTTCGAACCCAAAGATGGACCTTGGGGGGAGTTGATGGAACCAGTCCCTCGCCTTTTCTTTCAAGGTGATCGCAAATAGACGGCACTTGAAGGCATCCGTCATTGGCATGATGGAGACGGCGTCCTCAAACCACTGTAGGTGTTGGATGGGGTCATCCTTCCCAGTATAATATGCCTTGTCAAGTTCCCTGAACCCCTCGGGAACGGGAGATGAGATGATCAGCTCGCTGAAGGGTGACCCCCTAAGGGGAGTTCTCGCCACCTCTATCCGCGCAACCTGCTCTCCAGGAGGGCTAGCTCTCGCCGGGCTGGGGAACAGCTCCCGGCCGAGGAGGTCTCGCTCGACCCCCTCTCCCATCCTCTCCTTGCCAGGTCTCCTATCCGACAAACTTACTTCTCCCCCTGCCTGGGTGATCTCGCCTTTCCCCTAGGAGCCAACTCGCCGAGACCACTCTTGGTTAGCTCGCCGAGACCCCTGGGAGCTAGTCCCTGGAGGGTGGCGGTTGAGCTGTCAGCCCACGGGGCAATGCTTCTCAGCATATCCATGATGCCTGAGATGAAAGCCATGAACTCTTCCCTTCCTACGAAGGGTCCTGGGTTGGGGAGACCACCGAGGTCATCACTACCTCCCTGATCTCCAGCCATAACACTCTCCCGAGATTTTCTGTGTTGGTCACTCTCCACGCTCACCGCACCAAAACTGTTGAAGCCAAAAATGACCGAAGCCAAAATTGACTTCTGTGGAGTTCGACCCTTGGGGAAAGGGGTGACCTCACACCTACTATGCTCGGAAGAACGTTACGGACCGAAGACTTAGGAAGCTATGGGACAGACCCTCAGCTCTAGCGTGGAGGTCCCACCTCACACCCGGAAGACCTTTGAGGTCTCCCCCTCCCTAGTCAATGCTTGAGCTAGGTGCCTTGGAGGAAGAAAGCCAAAGAGATTTTTGTGGCTAAGGAATGAATGAATGCTCTCCAAGGCACCCTCAAGGGTCTATTTATAGCTTTTCCAAGTCCTAGGGGTAAAATGATCAAAATGCCCCTAAAAAAAATAAGCCTCAAGCCAATAGAAAACCTCCACACCGGGGGGCAAAGAGGGAAATTCCACCCCAGGGGTAAAAGCACGACCCAAAGAGGCCTAGGAGGAATGGAGGCTAAGCCATCCCCCCCACCTGGCCGCAGGCCGCTCTCGTCGGCGCGAGCAGGCCGCCCGGAGCGAGAGCCCGGCCGTAGGCCGCTCTAGCCCGCGCGAGCAGGCCGCTCGGGGCGAGGCCTGGCCACAGGCCGCTCTCGCCCGCGCGAGGAGGCCGCTCGGGGTGAGAGCCCGGCCGCAGGCCGCTCTCGCCCGCGCGAGCAGGCCGCTTCGGGTCGAGGCCTGGCCACAGGCCGCTCTCGCCCGCGCGAGCAGGCTGCTCGGGGCGAGAGCCCGGCCGCAGGCCGCTCTCGCCCGCACGAGAAGGCCGCTCGAGGCGAGGCCTGGCCGCAGGCTGCTCTCGCCCGCTCGAGAAGGCCGCTCGAGGCGAGGCCTTGTCGCAGGCCGCTCTGACCTCACGCCTATCAAGCCGGGGCGGGTGCCGACCAACTTGCCACACCCTCCCTCCAAAAGGGGCCGGGGGGAGGTAAAATTTTCCTCCCCTACTAGTATATTACAAGAGTTAGGCCAAAATTGGCTACCAAGAGTGCAAAACTCTCAAAAAGCTTAAAAACCCAAAGTTGGTCCTGCGCTTGCCGGACGGACCTTACTCGGCGAATACGGGGTTGTACATTCATGTTGGGTGGTTGAGCCTCATTCATTGCACCATTCATGATCTCTATCTATAAATCTTTAGGCTTTATCACATTATTTAAACCACCAAAACCGAACCGAACCGAACGGTTCGGTTCGGTTTCAATGTTTAAGCGGTTCGGTTCGATTCCAAATGTTTGAAACCACATAGGGATGGTTCAGTTTGCGGTTTTTCTTACAAACCAAACCGAACCAAACCATTACAACCCCAATATGCAGTCCATGTTGGCATGCCAACAGCGTAACTCCGCTGTTCTGAAAGGCTATATGCAGGCCAACGAGGGTGTAATGGTAAAAATACAACATACACCACTGGGCGAGTGGCCCTTGAAAACCTCCACTCGCATGGGGCGACGAGTGCTCAATAGGGTTTGCCCACCTCCCCAGGGCCCTGGGCCAGTGTGAGCCCGACCTGCTCCACTCGCTTACTGCTGCCGGGAACTAGGGGAGAGTGTCAGCCCACTTGCTCCACTCACCCCTCTTCCAACCCTCCCTGTTTGGGCAAGTCGGCGAGGCTGCCGAGCTCTTGCCTCCCTTCCGACTCGCATGGGACTTGGACTGTCTAGCATGGCCACCCCAGCTCATGTCGATCCCACTTGCCTCACTCAACGCCAAAGGCAAAGGAGCTGAGTACACTGGCCTCACTCAATGCCAAAGAACTGAAGGTGTTGAGTGCAATGGCCTCACTTAACGTCAAGGAACTGAAGGCGCTGAGTCCACTTGCCTCACTCAACGCCAAGGAACTGAAGGCGCTGAGTGCACTGGCCTCACTCAATACCAAGGAATTGAAGGCATTGAGTGCACTGGCCTCACTCAACGCCAAGAAACTGAAGGAGCTAAGTGCACTGACCTCACCAAATGCCAAGGAACTGAAGGCGCTGAGTGCACTAGCCTCACTAAACGCCAAGGAACTGAAGGCGCTGAGTGCACTGGCCTCGCGCAATGCCAAGGAATTGAAGGCACTGAGTGCACTGGCCTCACCAAACGCCAAGGAACTGAAGGCGCTGAGTGCATTGGCCTTACTCAACGCCAAGGAACTGAAGGCGCTGAGTGCACTGAACTCACTTAACGCCAAGGAATTGAAGGCGCTGAGTGCACTGGCCTTACCAAACACCAAGGAACTGAAGACGCTGAGTACACTGGCCTCACTCAATACCAAGGAACTGAAGGTGCTGAGTGCACTGCCCTCACTCAACGCCAAGGAACTGAAGGCGCTGAGTGCACTGCCCTCACTCAACGCCAAGGAACTGAAGGCGCCGAGTGCACTGGCCTCACCAAACGCTAAGGAACTGAAGGCGCTGAGTGCACTGGCCTCACTCAACGCCAAGGAACTGAAGGCGCTGAGTGCACTAGCCTCACTCAACGCCAAGGAACTGAAGGCGCTGAGTGCACTGGCTTCACTTAACGCCAAGGAACTTAAGGCATTGAGTGCATTGGCCTCACTCAACACCAAGGAACTGAAGGCGCTAAGTGCACTGGCCTCACTCAACGCCAGGCGAGCTAAAGGCACTGAGTGCACTCGCCTCACTCAATGCCAGGCGAACTAAAGGCGTTGAGTGTGTTGGCCTCACTCAACGCCAATTAACTGAATACATTGAGTGCACTAGCCTCACTGAACGCCAATGAACTGAAGTCGTTGAGTGCATTGGCCTCACTCAACGCCAGGCGAGCTGAAGGCGCTGAGTGCACTCGCCTCCCTCAACACCAGGCAAGCTGAAGTGTCGAGTGAACTCGCCTCACTCGATGCCAAAATCCCGACTCGCGCGGTCAACTCGGCGAACACATGGAGGGGGCTCGCTGCGGGTTCAGCTTCTAAAGATCTCACAAAGCATGGATCCTGGAGGGGAACTCACTCATTGAATACGGGGTTGTACACAATCCCCGCTCTTTGCGAGCTTCCACGAAGGTCGGAAAGAAACATCCAACCCTAGGTATTTGATGAGCATTGCGAGAGCGGAAGGGAATCTTTTGGTGGGGTCCACAAGCTACTATAAATATATGTCCCCTACCTGGGTAACCTTTGTCATTCCCCTTACTCTGATTCTGCAGAGATGCCTCTCTCCAAGGAGCTCCAAGAGAGGCTTAGCTGCGCCCGGGAGCTCAATGTTGCTCGTGCTGTCGAGCTGACCTCCCTGTTGCCCAACTCTTTACCGGGCGAGCCGCCAAAACACGATCCTGCCAAGAAGGCCAAAACAACCCCGAGAGTTGCTGACTCTGTGTACCATGACCTAGCCTCCACCCCAGATCATGGCCTTGCTTCCTCCTCTAAGACAGCCGCCAAACAAAAGGGAAAAGAGATCTTTGACCTTCCAGCCAACGCGGACACTCACCACAACGGTACAGGAACTGATGTACCGCGAGTAGACTCTCCTCGCAACGACACGCGCCCCCGATCCTCTCCTGAAGGCCGCGAGAGAGACCCATCGCCCCCCTTCGGCGTCACTGGGCTGGGCTCGCTGCTGATAAAGTCGCCGGTCCGCGAGCTACCTTGGGTTCTTACCCTCGATCTTCTACTCGCAGGGGGTGGTGTCGAGGACATCCCCATCCCTATTGGAGTTACCATAGTGATCTAGAAGTGGTCAAACATGTAATCTCACTGCCAACGCGATATGAGCATGCAGGGTCGCACATAAGAGCATGTGGAGAAGTTGGAAGATTGATTGTGTTGGTAAAGGTTACCAATCACCATACAGAATGGGGTCCGGCAATTGTTGTCAGGAGGTTCGTCGAGAATCGTCGAGTATCGATCGTCGAGAATCGTCGAGTATCGATCGTCGAGAATCGTCGAGTATCGATCGTCGAGAATCATCGAGTATCGACCTGTTCGAGAATCGTCTAGTATCGATCGTCGAGAATCGTCGAGTATCAACCTGTTCGAGAATCGTCGAGTATCGATCGTCGAGAATCGTTGAGTATCGACCTGTTCGAAAATCGTCGAGTATCGATCGCCGAGAATCGTCGAGTTTCGACCTGTTCGATTCTCGACGAATGCTCCTTCCCGACGAACTATTCCAGAAACCCTAATTTTCTGTGGTCTGCGAATAGCGATTTTTCCTAGGACTGTTTATGCTTCGGGTATAAATAGGAACTTAGGTTTCGGGTATGTGTATCCCCATCCCGAAGATCCACTCGCGGCCCGACGGAAGTGTTCCTCCGTTCCGCCGACGGAATGGTTTTGCCGACGGAAGTGTTCCGCCGACGGAAGTGTTTCGCTTCCGCCGATTCGCTCGCTCCGCCGGCCTCCTCTCCGACGACAGTCGTCGGTGCTTGTCTTCCTGGAGCGGACCTAGCAGTCCGTGGAAGTGCAAGGTGCAGTTAATCTCCCTTCCCGTTTTTCGTGCGACGAAGATTGGCGTTCTTCCGCTCGTGTGGATTTCTGCAGAGACGTAGACGTTATTCTACGTGGAACTCGCCGCCGACAAGAACTCATACATTGGAGCATCTTCGTTGAGTTGTGACTCAACGCCGCCAAGTTAATTTTACCTAGTTATTTCTTAACTTCTTGATTCAACATTCATGGTCCGATCCCAAATCTCTTTTGGGTTGTTCTTGATTTTACTATTTCCGTTGCGTGCATAACTGTTGTGCCACCTCATAGAGAAACCCAACAATCCCAAACTTCAATCTGATCTCCCCAAGCTCTCAAGCTCCGGGTCGCGGCAAGGCCCTTCAGCCTCCCCTTTCTTGCCCATTCTAAGGTCAGCCAAGTTTTTCTCGGCACCCCCACCTCGACGGGACCATCTCGCGAAGTTAGTCTAGTGTCTATCATTTCTGCAAACCTCAGCTCCTCATCTGAATTTCATTATTCTCGTAGGCCTTCCTAACTAATCCGAAGCCGAATAATCTTCCGAGTCAGCTCGCCACCTCTTTTACCCAATGCGATAGAGGATTTCTTGGATGCCTCGCTTGACCGTGCCGAGCTGAGGAGGCGAATCATGGAAGTCCTCAGGAAGCAGGGACTCGCACTGCACCGGATCTAGGAGAACACTCTCGGCGAGCAGAGGCTGCAGGCACTGGAGTGAGACTATGTGTTGCTGGCTGGCGAGGTGGGGCGCTGCTCGGCGAGTGGGATGACTTCTCATACACCGCTTATGGAGTGATTCAATGAGAACATGCAGCTAATACAATAAGATTTGGAGTTGATCCACGAGTTCAACAACCCGCGAAGACCTCCAGGGATGGGGACGTGAGGCCGAGGTAGATGGAAATGGCTCCCTAGCTGAGCCTACCGGCACTCGCCCCCCCCCCCAGTTCCCCCAGCTCGCAAACTTCATTGTCGACTACATCTCATCGGGCTTCACCGCGCGCCGACCTGGGAGGGGTGAGGCGATCAACACTTTCTTCGTTGATGAGCTCGCCTTCCCCATCTCACACTTTGAGGTGGGGTTGCGCCTTCCCCTCTGGCTGGAGATCCGCCAGATCTTGAAGTACTACGGGGCAGTTCCCGCGTAGCTGAACCCGAATGCGATTGTCATGATGGTGGCATTCGCCTGCTTCCTCGGCCGAGAGCGGATAGAATTCAATATCATCGTCTTATGCAAATTATTCATATATTGCCCGACCAACGACGGCGTTGCCTTCCTTGCTGGCTCGCAACTCAAGGTTCGCGAGATGGCAAACAAGAACCATAATTGGTTCTCCAAGTTTGTATTCGTCAAAGGGGATATCGGCAACGTCCCCTTCTCGCCTCAGCAACGCAGTGTGGAGGTATACTGGTCGCCCAACGTAACGGGCAACGATGTCGAGCTGCACAAATTTTTCCTCAATAAGGATTTTGAGGTCGCCTTCCTCCGAAGGGGCCTCGGCTTGCTCCTTCTGGTTCATCCCGGCGAAGGCATAACTTTCCTTCCTCTTCTTTTGATGAACTCGCCAATATCAAATGATTTTCTGCTGACTAAGTTTTTTCCTGCACGGGAGTGACTCATTCCCGAGAACCCGCCCTTCGCGGACTCGGGAATCTACCATGACCCACTCACGCGCGAGCGGGTGGCCGCGGCGGCCTGTCAGATGGAGTCTGAGTCGGCCAGGCCTCCCTCCAGCAAGAGGCGACCCGACCCCTCGAGCTGCAGCTCGCCTCGCCACCCCCCCCCCCCCCCCACCGCCGAAGAAGTTGAAAAAGGCAGTGGCAATCTCCAGGGAGAAGCAAATCATCCTCGACTCGCCGGAGAAGGATCAAGGCGGCGGTGATCCTCCTACTTCCCTAGCTGCTGAGGAATTCCCGGTCCGCGAGTCGGGCCTGCCAAAAGACCATCGAAACTTTGGCCTAGGCGGGAAGGCGAAGGACCAGCTCGGCGAGCCGATGGTCCAATGGGATGAGCAAACTCACCGAGTCTCCATCTCATCCCTCATCCCCTCCTGGTCCGAACGCCACCCTCCCAGCGGACACGCCTACGCCCTCGAGTTTGGGCTATATGGTTGCAAGTACGCCGAGGCTTACAACGACATGAGCCTCCAGTGGTTCTCTCATGAGAGCTCGCGAGTCCAGATGCGCTCCATGGAGATCGCGCATATGTCAGCTCGCCGGCGGCTTCCACCTCAGCCATAACTTGGCGAAGGCGAGGAGCGAGATGTATCCAAGGATGATGTCGCCGACCTGGCGAGGTGACTGGGGATTACCGAGGGCATCCTCAGTAAAAACGTCGGCGGGGTGGTAAGTATCAACTAACCTCCTTTTCATTTACTTAGTACTTTCACAACTTCTCTTACCTTTTCTTGCCTTGTAGGATATCAAGACCGCGAACCGGATGCCCGCTCGCATTGCCGAGATGGAAGAGAAAAACAAGAAGTTAGAGGAGCAAAACAAGGGGCTCCAGGGCGAGTTGACTCGCCTGATGAATATCTTCCTTCCCCCCACTGTTGGCAAGCTGGGCGTCCAAGACAAGAGGCCAAAGGTGTTCAGCGAGGCGGAGGTTGCCCAGAAATTGCGGGATAACTCTATAAGCACTGCTGACTACACTCTGCGGGTTATGCTAGACATGCAGGTGTTGATAGCAGGTTGCGAGGAGATGACCACGACCTGGTGCCGGATCTGTTCCCCCCCCGCTTCCCCTACTAGCGAGAAGGAGGATAACTTATAACTTCGGCTCGCTCTTCAAGGACATCCCTGGCTTCGACAATGGCCACGCTGGAGGGGAGGGAGAGAGCTAGCTCGCATATTTCTCTTTTGTTTTATTTTACACGTAATGATCCCCCCCCCTTTGTGACCTTGCCAAGGCGAGCGATTTGTAATGTAATACATTAATGAAAAACAATCAATTTTTTCTCATTCTTCTGTATTTTATTCCCATATGCTTGTTTAATGCACTGTACTCGCATGCACGCGCCTTCCCCCTCGCTAAACGATCTCGCTAGGATAGACTCGTCGTTGGACTGTACTCATTGGGCTAGGATACATTCTCGCGCAGAGGCTTTAAGATCTTGCGACCCCTTGGTATTAGGGACTAGACCACTCGCCGAGCTGGACACGCGGTCACCCAGCTCGCCTCGAGGTTTCTTTCCGTTTAGAGATTGGTTCTAGGCCCACAATTCCCCAAGTAAAATCTCGTTGGGGTGAGGTGTACTAGCTGAGGACAGTCTCGGCTAGCCTTTCCTCGTAGATGCCGAGATCTCGGCTCGCCACCTTTGGCATTTCCTTAGGTGATGCTGCCCCTGAGAAATTGTTGAGATCTCGGCTCGCCACCACCTGTCTGCCTGGAGATTGCTGTATCTAATTTTTTGTTTTTCCTGTGATCTTTTCCCTAACTTTAAATGCCTCATGTTGACTGGCCGGTGTAGCCTGGGATTTGGTTCCAAAGGCATTTCACCATATCCACCGAGGGCACCTGCCCTGCCAGCTAGGTGAAAGCCTGACAGCGGGAGCAGCTCAGAACTTAGCTCCGGAGCAAGAATAATGTCCGTCAAGGGCCCCTGGCCTGCCAGCTAGTTAAAAGCCTGACATTGGGAGCAGCTCGGTACTTGGGTAGACTCTCTCGAGTGGCATCCAGCCCTGCCAGCTAGGTGAGAGTCTAGCAGTGAGATCTGCTCGGGGTCCTGATAGACTCTCTCAAGTGACATCCAACCCTTCCAGCTAGATGGGAGCATGGCAGCGGGATCTGCTCGGGGTCTGGGTAGACTCTCTCGAGTGACATCCAGCCCTGCCAGCTAGGTGAGAGTCTAATAGCGGGATCTGCTCGGGTTCCGGGTAGACTCTCGAGTGACATCCAGCCCTGCCAGCTAGATGGGAGCCTGATAGCCGGATCTGTTCGGGGTCCAGGCATACTCTCTCGAGTGACATCCAGCTCTACCAGCTAGGTGAGAGCCTGGCAGCGGGATCTGCTCGGGGTCCAGGTAAACTCTCTTGAGTGACATCCAACCCTGCAAGCTAGATGGGAGCAACAACGGGATCTGCTCAGGGTCCGGGTAGAGTCTCTCGAGTGACATCCAGCCCTGCCAGCTAGATAAAAGCCTGACAGCGGGAACAGCTCGGGACTTGAGTAGACTCTCTCTAGTGACATCTAGCTCTGCCAACTATGTGAGATCTTGGTAGCGGGATCTGCTTGAGGTCCGGGTAGACTCTTTCGAGTGACATCCAGCCCTGTCAGCTAGGTGAGAGCCTGGTAGCGGGATCTGCTCGGGGTCCGGGTAGACTCTCTCGAGTGACATCTAGCCCTACCAGCTAGGTGAGAGCCTGGTAGCGGGATCTGCTCGGGGTCCGGGTAGACTCTCTCGAGTGACATTCAGCCCTGCCAACTAGACGGGAGCCTGACAGCGGGATCTGCTATGGGTCTGGGTAGACTATCTCGAGTGACATCCAACCCTGCCAGCTAGGTGAGAGCCTGACAACGAGATCTGCTTGGGGTCCGGGTTGATTCTCTCGAGTGACATCCAGCCCTGCAACCTAGATGGGAGCCTGACAATGGGATCTGCTCGGGGTCTGGGTAGACTCTCTCGAGTGACATCCAGCCCTGCTAGCTAGATGAGGGCCTGACAGCGAGATCTGCTTGGGGTTTACAAAATGAACTCTTCATCCGTTCGTATGGATCACGACAGAAGATAATTGGAATATCATGAAGCTTTATTAGAAAAAGGACGTCACTTACATGACTCAAGGATAGAAACGCTTCAAGTCATCACCGCTCCAGGTGTGACTTAGAGTCTCGCCCACCACATTCCGGAGGCGATACCCTCCTGACGTCAATGCTTCTTTTACAATGTATGGACCCTCCCAGTTGGGGTTGAGCTTTCCCATGGTTGCTGATCTTCCAGCGCCATCGACCTTTTCCAAGACCAAGTCCCCTTCCGCGAACTGTTTTATTCAGACGTACTTGTCAAAGTACTTAGCTATTCTCCGCTTGATCTCTTCCTGCCTAACAATGGACACATCACGGAGTTTCTCCGCTAGATCCAAGGAGAGTCGCAGTTCGTGCTCGCTCTCGGCTCTCCATTCCTCTCTTCCTTCCTTTGTCCCCACCACACGCAGTGTTCGGACCTCGAACTCGATCGGAAGCACAGCTTCGCAGTCTTGGGAGAGTTTGAAGGGGGTCTCCCCAATGGCTGTGTTGGGAGTGGTTCTCAGGGCCCAGAGGACTGAAGGAAGTTGTTCCACCCAACTCCCCTTCAGGTTCTCAACCTTCTTTTTCAGCAAGTTCATAATGATTTTGTTCGCCGCGTCCACCTGCCCGTTGTTCCTGGGGTGGTGGACTTACGCGAACCAAAGGTCAATCCCAAGTTGACCATAGAATTTGATGAACTCGACGCTGGCAAACTGCGACCCATTGTTCGTGACAATGGCCTGAGGCAATTGATGCCGGCAGATGATCTCCCCCCCACACACACAAAGTTTCTGATTACTTGGGAGGTCACCTTGGCTAGCTCCTTCACCTCCAACCACTTAGAAAAATAGTTAATCATTACTAATAGGAACCTCCTCTTACCATTGGCCTGGGGGAAAGGTCCCACAAGATCCATTCCCCATACGGCGAAGGGCCAGGGCGCGGTGATGCTCCTTAGTATCTGAGCTATTAGTAGCTAGAGCGGGGCGAACAACTGGCACTTTTTGGCAAACTCGGCGGCATCCCGACCTAGGGTCGGCCAAAATTACCCTTGCCTTACAATCCTCCCTTCCAAGGTCCGACTTCACGAGTGACTCCCACACTCTTCGGAATGGACTTCTTCCAAAATCCTCTGGACTTCTCCCTCCGCCACACAACGTGCCAGCAACCCTGAGAGGGCCTTTCTATACAACTGCCCATCACACATGATGTAGAGTGCCGACTTGTGCTTGAATCGCTTTTTATCCATACCCTCTGGGAACTCCCCCGTGGATAGGAAGGTTACAAAAGGATCTCTCTACGAGGGGCGTTGGTCCACCTCCATAAGCTTTCCCTCTTCGATGGAAGGGCATAACAAGTCGGTGATGGTACCCCCCCCCCCACTTGGGGTTCGTGCTTGGCCAACTCATCCACCTGCTCGTTCTCCTCCCGTGACACGTATTGAATGGAGAATCTTTCGAACATGCTGATAACTCCCTTTACTTTGGCAAGTACAATTGGAGAGTAGGCTCCCTGACCTCAAACTCGTTATTGATCTGGGAGGCCACCACCATAGAATCCGTGAGCACCTTCACATCCTGCACACCTAGATCCATGACCAGCCGAAGCCCTGCGATCACTGCTTCATACTCGGCCTGGTTGTTGCTAATGGGGAAGTGAAGAACCACCATTTGCTCGATATTTATCCCTTGCGGACTCTCCAAGATCACTCCTACCTCCAATGAATGCCTCCCCGACGCGCCATCCACCTTCACCCACTAAGGTACAGGGTGAGTGAGCTCGGCCTCCGCCACTTCAACCACATAATCAGTAAAAAAGTTGGTCATCGTTTGGGCCTTGATCGAGAGGCAGGGAACAAATGATATATCAAATTCACTCAGCTCCACCGACCACTTTGTCAGCCTTCCCAAATGCTCCGCCCCCTCAAAGATGTTACAGAGGGGATGATCAGTCACCACCCAGATGGAGTGTGCTTGGAAGTAGGGTCAGAGCCTCTGAGCGGAGATGATCAAAGCAAAAGTCAGCTTCTCCAGAATCGGATACCGGAGCTCCGCCTTCCTCAAGACCCTACTCATGTAGTAGATCGATAGTTGCTTCTTCCCCTCTTCTCGGACTAGGACAGATCTCAGGGCCTCGACCCCGACCCCAAGGTAAAGGGAGAAATCTCCCCCTCCTTCGGTCCCTGGAGCAGAGGAGCCTGGGTCAGCTGCCTCTTCAAGGCTTGGAACGCCTCCTCGCATTCCTTAGACCATTCAAACTTCTGCTTTCCTCTCAGCGCCTTGAAGAACTTCTCTCCTGCCCGAGAGAGGAACCTGTTCAACCCTGCCAACTTCCCTGTTAGCTGTTGGACCTCCTTGACATTCTGAGGCAATCCCAACTCCATGATCGCCCTCACCTTGTCAACATTAGGCTCTACACCCGCGGGAGTAAGGAGATGTCCTAGGAACTTACCCCTGCTTGCCCTGAAGACGCACTTCAAGGGGTTCAGCCTCATTTTGTATTTCCACAGGGTGCCGAAGGTCTCTTCCAGGTCCTGGGGGTGAGAGTCAACATCCCGACTCTTGATCATGAGATCATCTACATACACCTCCAGGTTCTTCCCATTATGCTCCTGAAAGACCCAGTCCATCATCCTTTGGTACGTTGCCCATGCATTTTTTAGCCCAAAATGCATCATCTTGTAGCAATAGCACCCGTCCCCAGTGATGAAGGATACATCTTTGATATCAGACGGGTGCATCCTGATCTGATGATAACCTGAAAAAGCATCTAGAAAACTCATTACAGAAAAACGGACGGCTGAGTCAACAAACGCGTCGATCTGAGGCAAGGGATAACACTCTTTAGGACATGATTTATTAATAAGAGAAATCTACACACATCCTCCAGCGGTCATCCCCCTTTTTAACCATTATAATATTGGAGACCCAGCCTGAATACTAGATCTCTGAAACACATTCGGCCTTGAGGAGCTTACCCACCTCCTCCCGGGTGGGATCGACCAGCTTATCCGCGATAGACCTCTTCTTTTAACGGATGGGGAGAGACTCGGGATCCAGGTTGAGGCGGTGGCAGGCGACGTCCGCATCGATCCCCGACATGTTTATTGCGCTCCATACAAAGATATCCATTTTCTTTTGGATTCACTCCAGCATCCTTCCCTGGTTCTCTGGACTCATCCCCCCGCTGATCTGTGCCTTATCCACCCTTGTCTTTCTGGGTGAGAACCTCCATCTCCACCACCTCTTCTGCTACTTCTATCCGGGACTGATCTCCCCACTCGCCTTTGATCCCCTCGCTTGGGGCCAAAACTTCTTCCTCAGCTTCCTCCCTAGCCATCACCTCGGGCCGCACCTCCAGCACTTCCTCCACCGCCTCCGCCTGAGCGCGGATCTCTTCCTCCTCTACCTACATCTCCTCAGCTCCCTCTCCAGCCTCCTGCTTGGATTCTTCCTCCACCCTCCTCTCCATCTCCTCAGCTCCTCCTTGCTAGGAGATGGAGTTGATCGCAGTCACGTAATATTCCCTCACTACCTTGGGGTCTCCCCGGACATGGACCTGGATGCCCTCGACTTTGAACTTCAAGCACTAATGAAAGGAGGAGGGCACGCAGCAAAAGGCGCTGATGATGTAACACCCCTATCCGTCACATAGCATATAGTAGTAGGTCCGGCCGGGGCCCGACGCCATATACTACGGACAGACCGGTTGGTTACGCGTTGAAACCATTCAACCAATCATGTCGTCCTACACAACACCTAGCGGAAGCAAATTATTAAGTTGCAAAAGAAAATAAGAACCCTGCTACAAAGCATGAATGTCCACTACCCACTCAGGAATGTAATCATACACAAAAGAGAACTGGCCTTAAGGCCTTACATTGTTCACTTAACAAAATAGTGTTTTTCCAAACTTCGGCATGCAGGCCGGCCATACATGAAAACGGGAAAGATACATAAGCAATTAGGCCTTCGAGGGCCGGCACAGCAACAAGGGCTTTAGCCCGCTATTTCCCGCTCTGCTCCGCAGCACCTGCAAGCCACAAACCACCGCCCGGTGGCAAATAATAGCAACGGTCAGCAATGCTGACCAAATTATAATGATCCCGCCCCCAAAATCGGGGCGGCGATGCTCTTTCCCTGCACTTCATTAGTATAGGCAATGCTATTAATGTGAACACACATCAATACAGGCGTAGGCTCGCACGGCCACACACCCCGTGCACTCAGGGCACATTCTCGGCGAACCGGCCAACGTCACGTCAATTCAAGCCATAGACGTTCCCAATCCACCACCGCCTCTTAAACGGTCGTCCATATGAGCATTTTGCCTTCCTGGCCTTGGTCACGGCAATTTAAGCCATAGACCGCCGAAGACCCTCATCCATGCCAACGGTCCTACCGAACGACATAGACCGGGTACGGTTCCGCCTGACCCGTGCTCATACCGCAACGGCAATTTAAGCCATATGCGCAGGTCAAGACTCACCGAGTCCCGTTTCCGCCACAACAATCACATAACCCGGTTATGTTCACGTTGGCTCCCCGGCCACCGTGTTGGCAAAACTCGCTTTTGCCCAGTTTTCCGGGTGCACCTTGGAGTTAATCCCCAAGGCTCCCTGTTGCAATCTACCACGTAGAAAACCCGAAAAACGCCCAAACACCCGGAGTCTTCCCGGTTCATATGCAATGCAACATCACCGATCCGGCTCTACTTGTCCGGATAGGCTTCACACACAATGCCTATGTCCGTTATCGCATACGGACTCTACACAAGGGGGACTTCATATATCTACCCCAAGGAACGCTCCAACTCTTCGCTCACTCGCGAGAGCGGGCTTCCTATGCAAAGGAAAAGAGGGCTTCACACGCCCAAGGATGAGAAATCGTTACACTTGCATTCTTCCGCGGGGCCATCAAAAACTATGCGGTTGGAAAGCACCGCAACGGCGTCACCTCCGCGGATCTGGACTCGGATCGCGATTCGGAGCTCTGAAGCTCCTCCGGCGGCCGGATCTTGGACTCCTCCTTCCTCCTTGCTCTCCCTTCTCTCTAAACTCTTAGAGAGAGAATGGCTAAGGGAAATGAGGATTCCCAACCCTAAATCCAGGAGCAGCCCCCCACCGTCGGATCCAAAGTCAAGGAAACGAACGGCCAAGATTAGATCTGAAATCATAAAATCTGGGCCGAACACGGGTTGGCACACGGCCGTGTGCCTGGCCGTGTAGCTCACTCGCCGTCTCGTCCCAAATTGAAAACCAGCACACGGCATGTGACACGGCCTCCGACACCCCCGTGTCGCCTGCGACACGCCCGTGTCGGGACCCGTGTCACGCCCCCCGTGTGCAATAAATCACCAGTTTGGAGTCAGAGGGGTACACGGCTTGTTGACACGGCATCGTACACGCCCGTGTCAAACCGGACACGCCCGTGTTCGCGCCCGTGTCACTACCCGTGCACCCGACCGCACAGCACAGGTGTGACACGGCCTGGGACACGCCCGTATCCTAGGCCGTGTTCCACCACACGACCATCGTCGACCTGAACTGGTCGACGACACGGCTCGAGCTCGACACGCCCGACACGGCCTCCGACACGCCCGTGTCGGGGCCCGTGTCACCTGCACCAAAAACCCGACTTGGCCCAAAAACGATCCCCGTCGCTCCTACAACAATTTGGGGTGTTACAGATGAGGGGCCGTACGAAGATGACATTGTAACTGCTGGGAGCATCCACAATGACGAACCTGTAGTTTCGGGACTGTCCCCTTAGAGTGACAAGAAGTCTCACTCCTCCTTCCACCTCTTTCCTCTCCCCGGAGAATCCGAACAGAGGCCCATCTGAGGCTAACAGCCTCCTGGCATCCACCTTCATCGCGTCGAACGCCTTCTTGAAGACGACGTTGACCGAGCTTCCGTTATCAATGAGGATTCGAGAGACAGTGAAATTTTTGACCGCGGCTTGGATGACCAGCACGTCGCAAAATGGATCCTCAAGATCCGGCATATCCTTCCTTAAGAAGGTGATCTTCTTCTCTGGGGGTAGAGCTAGAGACATCGAGGCAAGGCTCTGGCGATACATAGTATGGAGACTTGACTTACGGGAGGCTTCAACTCACACCCCCAGTGGATCCTCCGATCCCTTAGCAGCCTCCGACATCGGCCCGGTCCTCGCACATGTCCTCCTCTACCCCAAGAAGGACTTTCTCAATCCTCACTTCCTGACTGGGTTGTTGTTGCTGCTCCTTGTTTCCCCTCATCTCGAGGAACTCCGGGCATATGTCCGTGACACTGACCTCCTCCTGTTGGAAGTTACAATAGGGCAGCTCCGCCCTTCCTCCTTTCATCCTCCTCTGTTGGGCTCTCCTCCTACTCCCCAAGGCTATCGTCATAGCCTGATGTTGATCGAGGAGAGGAGGCCTCTGGCCCTGCCTCCAGCCTGGAGGGTTGAACTGACCCTGGCCCCCTGAAAGTTATCTCCTCCATGGAAACCTCTTCGTTGGCCCTAGTCTTGCCACTCCTACTGCCTCCAACCGAGCTGATTGTTCGGCTCCTGGCGCCCCCACCTCGGCTGTTGTTGCTGCTGCTCCCTCTGCCTAGTCTCAGCCCTCCGCGCCTCCTTGGCCCTTGCAACCTCTCAGCTCCTCCTCTGTGTCCCACTTGGCCAACTTCCTCGCGAACTCGGGGTTCGACGCCTCCCCGTCGACTTCCCTTGCTATCCTCTCCATCAGCTCCTCGAAGGAGAGAGGCGACACCCTCTTCAGCTCCATTCTGAAGAATCCCTACTACAGCCCTAGGGTAAAGGTCATCATCAAAGTATGTCATGACATCTCCTAGATCTGGAGGACCTCCTCTTGGAACCAGTCCACGTAGCTCTCTAGGGTCTCGTTCACTCCCTGCTTGATGTGGAACAGAGACTCAGACTCTTTATTCCTCTTCTTGGAAGTGGTGAACCTCAACATGAATCCCAGACGTAGGTCCTCAAAACAATAGATAGAGCTGGCCGGCAGCTGGTGGAACCAATCTCTTGCCTTCTCCTCGAGGGTGATGGCGAAGAGCCTGCACTTGAACGCATTCGACATCTACTGGATCGAGACCACATCCTCGAACCACTGGATGTGTTGAACTGGATCGTCCTTCCCGGTGTAGTAGGACATCTCCGACTCATGAAACCCCTCTGGAATTAGGGCAGATGAGACCAACTTGCTAAAGGGGCTGCCACCCCCTGCCGGGTGAGCCGGGTGATCTCACACCTCCTCCTCGCCAGATCGACCCGCGCTTGCCGAGCCGGGGAGAAGAACTCGCCCCGACAGATCTCGCTCGCCCCTCTTCTCTACAGCTTCCTTCCCGGGTCGCCTGACCAGGGAGTCCTCTCCCAAAGTTGGGGCTGCGACGACTGAGACGGCTGGGGTCGAGCACTCGGCGCACATGTCGAGTGCGAACAAGACAAGATTCCGCATCTCTTGCCAGAAATCCTCGAACATCCCGAGGGTGGCGAGAGGGGGAGGGGGTGGCGAGTTAGCCCTGTCATAACCTTGTCCTTCACCTCCATTCATTGAGCTCACAAAGGATTTTCGGCGCTGATCACTCTCCACGCTCACCGCACCAAAATGGTGAAACCGAAAACCGGCTTCTGTGGAGTTCGAACCATTGGGGAAGGGGTAACCACACACTTACTTCTCCCTATCAAGCTTGAACGACCAAAGACTTAGAACTGTAAACTGACCCAAGGCTCAAGCACGGAGGTCCCACAACACACCCGAAAGATCTTAGAACGCTTCCCCTCCTTAGTCTTTATTAAGCTAAGGGCACCTCAGAAAGCACTCAAAGATCAAAGAGAAAGAGAGTTGGAATACTTGAAAAGCTTGCCTTCTGAGGTACCCCCTTGGGTCTATTTATAGTTTTTTGAAATTATTTTGCCAACAACGTACCTCCGCTGTTTGGAACAGCTATATGCAGTCCAGGTTGGCCTGCCAACAACATAACTTCGCTGTTCTTAAAGGCTATATGCAGGCCAATGTGGGTGGAATGGCAAAAATACAACATACACCACTGGGCGAGTGGCCCTTGAAAACCTCCACTCGTATGGGGCGGCGAGTGCACGATGGGGCTGGCACTCGCCGCTTCCCCAGGGCCCTGGACGAGTGCGAGCCCGACCTGCTCCACTCGCCTGCTGCGGCCGGGAGCTAGGGGCAAGTGCGAGCCCACTTGCTCCACTCACCCCTCTTCCACCCACCCTGCTTGGGTGAGTCGACGAGGCTGCCGAGCTCTAGCCTCCCTTCCGACTAGCATGAGACTTGGACTGCCTAGCATGGCCACCCTGGCTCACGCCGATCCCACTCGCCTCACTCAACACCAAAGGCAAAAGGAGCTGAGTACACTGGCCTAACTCAACGCCAAGGAACTGAAGGCTTTGAGTGCACTGGCCTCACTCAATGCTAAGAAACTGAAGGCGTTGAGTGCACTGGCCTCACTCAATGCCAAGGAACTGAAGGCGTTGAGTGCACAGGCCTCACTCAACGCCAGGTGAGCTGAAGGCGCTAAGTGCACTCGCCTCACTCAACGCCAGGCGAACTGAATGCGTTGAGTGTACTGGCCTCACTCAACGCCAAAGAACTGAATGCATTGAGTGCAGTTGAGTGCACTGGCCTCACTCAATGCCAAGGAACTGAAGGCGCTGAGTGCACTGACCTCACTCAACGCCAGGCGAGCTGAAGGCGCTGAGTGCACTCGCCTCACTCAACGCCAGGCTAGCTGAAACGTCGAGTGAACTCGCCTCACTTGACGACAAAATCCTGACTCGCGCGACCGGCTTGGCGAACACTTGGAGGGGGCTCGTTGCGGGTTCAGCTTCTGAAGATCTTGCAAAGCATGGATCCTGGAGGGGAACTCGCTCATCAAATACGGGGTTGTACAGTCCCTAAATCTCCGTCCGGGTGAGAGGAGGTGTTGCCGAGTAGAGATATCAACGAGCACGATTTAGAGAGAGGAAAAACAAGGAAGACAAAGACGCGTGAGCAGATTCAGAGTAGTCGTGTGCAAGCAAATCTACTCGCCCCAGAACCCAGGCGGAATAAACTTCGCTATTTTTCGCGAAGTTTTTTCGTCTGGGTTGTGGGGCGAGTAGAATTGCTCGCACGCGAGCACTGGCGCTGCTTTGTTTTTTAAGTAGCGTGGTTTGCTATTTATCTCGCTCATTCATCTGTACACGCGACAACTCTTCCTCACACTCGGACCGCCGGACGACGATTTCCAAACGGAGTTCGGTCCTAATAGCTCCCCCGATTTTTCCCACTTCAGCTAAAAAAAAATTTAGGTGAGTTACTCTCGCCTATTAATAGGTGCAATGTTAACTACTGACTGTTGTTCTGATATCCTACGGTATTAAATAATAATCATTGATTAGTATTTATCTCAATCATGTTATTTTTGCAGGAAATCAACAGTCAGTATTTAATAATGCACTTATTTCTATGTGAGAGAAACGCACATAAATTTTTTTTCTCACTTCAACAGCTCCTTCCTCCTGTTTGACTACACAGCAGTTCACGACTGCGCGCGGATGAACAATGTTTCTTCTTTTCAGATATTTAGAGCCACATCGCACGCATACACTTGTCTCATTGACAACTAGTTAAGATTTCATTTGGGAGAGCAGATGTGGTTGTAAAACAAGTTGTTGTAAATGGAGTTTTTGAAAGCTGATTGCTGAAAATAGATATCTGTTTGGATAGTCTATGTTTGCAGAGCTGTTAAGAATAAAGAACCATTTGACAAAACAGCGATGATGATTTATAAATATTTTTTATTATAAAATAGCCAGAGTGTCGCTGGGATACCCCGGGCGGATTCGCCTGGTCCCGAGAAACCCACTGGTGGGCTCCGAGCAGGTCGTCGACGACAACCCTAAAATATCATTGTGCGGGGCACGGGAGGGCGGCACAACGAGATTTCTTTCCTCCTTCCTAAACGCGGCGAACTGGAGGCGCGGGGCAGGGTTTCAGGACGCCAGATTTTGCATGCCGTTGAGTTTATGCCTGGTCCGAAAAGGAGGCGGAAAACCAAATGAAATTTTAACTTGCGTTCCATTTTGGGAAAACGCACCGGAGCAAAGTGATGCGCCAAATGAGGCCTAAGTCAGGCTTCGTTGGCACGGTGGTAGCGGTCGTGAACGTGGTGGTCATGAGCTGTCGTTCGTGAACGCCCGACCTCACGAGCCCTTCTCTTCTCTGGCGTGTCTTCACTGGCGTGTATTCTCCGGCGACATCCAGTGCTCGAGCCCCCGCCTTCTCCGGCGACGGTGCATCTTGCTCGATAGAACCCTTTTGATCTTTGTCGGAGTTGATAATTGTCGATTTGTTGTTTTTTTTTTGAATTTATTCTTCAAGTTTCCTCCTCTCTTTTCCTTGCTAAGGCTTTATTTGGCGCAGCGGCGGCGTACCCATTTGACGTTTCCTCCCACAACGATCGAACTGGAGGCGGGGAGCTGAGGATCAAAACGGAACGGTTTGCGACGTTTTTCAGGGGGTGGCCGGGGGAAACTGAGCAAACGCCGTCAAAGAGTGTTTGTTTACCCGCCGTCTGGCGACATTTTCCCCAAACGGCCGGCGAAAATGCCGCGTCTAACGAAGCCTAAGTTTGAAACTGATTTTTTTGTATGATTCAAGTCATGGGATTGCATATTCTATTTCCATGCATGATAACAATCAATTTGTTCTTCAATGAATCCAGTGCAACATATATATTTATTCTTCAATAAATTGATTTGTTAAAAAATAATGTTTTATAACTATTGCGGTCTAACTTGACATCCCGGTCGGACTGGAATAACCTGTACCGTCTCAGCTCTCGGAACGGTCGAGCGCGCACACAGTCAATAAAGTAGGTCGATCGTACACACACAGTTTTAACGTGGAAAAATCCCTTAACTAGGTAAAAAATCACGTGACCGGATCTGCTCCTGCTCCATTGATAAGCGCATCGGGTCATAAAAATGATACGTACAAACATATGTTAGACACAACTGATCAAGTAATTCTCACACTCCTCCCTGGCCAACACCCTAGTGGGTACCAGGAAGGGAGACTGCAATGAGAGTTGGCACAGTAGCCGAAATAAAATATATATATATATATACGAGCATCTTCGCACGGGCTACGCCCGTGCTCGATGCTCTCGGGCGGCCTTCGGCCGCATCAGGCGGGCTTCGCCCGCCTGCACACGGGCTACGTCGGTGCTCGAAATTCTTGGGCCCGAGCAAGTTGTCGGACGTCATGTATATCTCATTTTCTTATATGTAGTGCATTATATCGGAGTTCAGTTATGGTAGCATGTAGTAAAGTTCTAGTTGTAATTGTAACCTTTGTACGGGACTTTGTACTGCTGCACGTGAAACCAATACACAGGGTAATCGGCATTGTACGACGTGAGGTTTGACGGCTATTGCGATTATACTTCCACGTGCAATATGTCAGATATAAGTATAAAGCAGAGTGAACACAGCACACGTAGTAGTCGCAATAGTAATAATATGTACATAGACTGAGGAGTACATCATTATGCAGTACATGAAGGAGTGTAACGAAAATGGGAGTAATAGCAGGTTATGCTAAGTACATCAAATCAGAACTCTCTCTTTGTCAAAGTAGTTGGTACTGTTGTGGGCTTACGTGGATGATAATGACTCTGGTACTCGTTGTCACAGAGGACGGGAAGATATGTAATTACAGGCGTTACAGAGATGATGCAAGTGCAGAATCCGCTGTAATGATGTTTAATTCAGGCGTTGTTGGTAGTACTCTGGCTTAATATCGAAGAGTCGTAACTCCTCAGCTGATATTGCTCGGCCGTCAATTGCTTGACCATCTATCATGGAAGCGGCAGATTGCATTGAAAATTCATCTGCAAATATTAGTTCTGCTGTCCCACTTGAGTTGCCTGATGCGTCGACATCGATCTGCAGTAATAAGTGTTTAGTATAATTTAATTGTTAAGCGAAGATACTGTCTTTTTTTTTATCATGTGAAGTCATAGTGCTTACGCTGCCATACAGAAAGCCTGGAAGATTTTGGAAGAGCAATTTTATGGACGCAGTTGTTGTAGCTTGGTTAAGGTTCCGCAGTAGCACAGCGAAGTAATAGTAATCGCGCATTTCTGGTGGTACATTATTATATGATTCTGTAGCACCGAATGTGAATGGGAGGTCATTCTCGGATGGCCCGTTGCTCAGAGAGTTGGGCTCAGTCATCGCAAGTATGTACGTATCCGCTGTGCCACAGCAGGAGTAAAATTTAGCAAGGAAATGTGTACGTGATTGTGCATATGGAGGTGATCATAAAGCTGAAGTACATATTGTTTATTATCGGGAGAGAGTGAGTAAAGAGAGGTTTCATTGTGTTTTGAAACAGATGTGTAGGGAGGTACATAGTAGTACAGATGTACATGAGTGTTTAAGGCGCAAAGGAAGTGCGGAGGTGTATGTATCACGTACTGTCTGTGTTGCAAATGTACCTGTAAGAGGAGAGACCGTAGTTCTTCGAAGATGTAGATGCGAACAATTATGGACGATGAACCTGCGAGAGTAATATAAGAACAAACAATGTTTAGATATGATCATATCATATAAGTGTTTATGAAAGTTGTAAAGACGTACAAAAAATTAAGTGTACCTCTATGTTTACTTTGGATAATATGTCTTTGTACACAATATTTTGTGTATACGTACCAGAATGTCCAGGTACAGCACTATTTTTGGCTAAAACCTTTATGTTTGCAGAAGTAATTCCTCTAGATAAAGCTACGTACAGTTGCCCGTGTGTGAAAACAGGAGACGGGAGATAAAGGCCAACATGTTGGATTGTCTGTCCTTGAGATTTATTTATGATCAGCGCAAAGCTTAAGCGAATCGGAAATTGCTTTCTAGTTAGTTCGAAGGGCATATGCTGATCCCCCGTATTTTTTAAAGGTATGCGAGGCAGGAAAACGGGTTTCCCTTTATGTTGGCCTGTAAGAATTTCCGCTTCAATGAGATTTTTTGAGAAATGGCGGCATATAAGCCGTGAACCGTTGCACAGACCACTAAGCGGGTTTAGATTCCGCAGTAGCATAATAGGGGCACCTTTTTTTAAAGATAGTTTATGGGGTGGCATATTACTCACTGATACAGTATTTAGGAATTCCTGCGGGTATAAATTGAATTTGTCGTCATCAACGGAATCAAAAGAGTAGTATACAGTCTCCTCACCAGGGAAAACATGTAGGCATTTCTCGTTTAAGTAAGCAACATCTTCATTTAATGGACTTAGTAGTGCCCTGTTCTCCCAGTAATCATAGGTAGTGGTAGTGGATGAAATATTAGAGAATATGTTGTTGATCAGCACAGACACTGAGTTGTCGCCGTCCCACGGAATGACCATTGAAGTAGGAATGTGTATCATACCATCAGCGTATGTTGGTTCAGTACCATTCCCAATGCGCAGAAGGTATTCTGAGAAGGCTTGATCGTTTACCGCGCGCATATTTTCAGTCAGTGATAGTAGTCTGACAGATAGCCACAGTGGCGATGTAACAATACTGGCATTAATAATTTGTGACACTGTTCCATTTAGTACAACTGGTGGGATTTGACGGAAATCACCGCCCATAATTATCAGTTTACCACCAAAAGGTAAGTTTGTGTCAAGAACATCTCGGAACGATCGGTCAACAGCTTCGAAAATATGTTTGTGCGACATAGGCGCCTCATCCCACAGAATAGCGGAGCACTGCTGTAAAAGTTCTTGCATAGACGACGTTTTACCAAATTTGCAGTACGATCCAGGTTCAATAGGAATAGGAATCTTAAATCTCAGATGTGCTGTATTGCCTCCTGGCAGAAGAGTTGCAGCAATTCCTGATGATGCAGTGGCAAGTACAATATGAGAAGCATGTCGAAGGTGGGCAATGATGGCTTTATATAAAAATGTTTTCCCAGTGCCAGCAGGCCCGTCAATGAAGAACATACCGTCATTGCCTTGTCGAGCACATTCAGTTATAGTATGGAATATGTAAGACTGACGTTCATTTAGCGATGACACAGAATGGAGGTCTATTGTTGAAACAGGCAACAGAAGTTCCTCTGCAATTAGGGTGGAGGAGGTTGTAATATTCTGAAAGTGTTGAGACATTTGGGGAAGATCAAATTGTGTAATGGATTTGCTGTGTTGCTGAAGAATGTTGTCAATTTCACGGAGGAGTTTGTTGACAATATATACATGATTGACAGAGGACGATGTAACATAATCTTCTGTCATTGCAGAGTAATTGTCATTCCAGAGCTCTCTAACATTTGTAGGATTGCAAAATAAAAGAATTGTTGTGAATAAACTACGTAGTGCTGCGGGCATCTGGAAGGACCTAGCGTCGCGCATGCAGTTATGCAGACTGTTGTCTTGTTCTAACAGACCGTAATGTTCAGCGGAGGTCTTAAATGTTGGATGGAGAGTAGTACCAGTAGTCAACAGATGTTGGAAAGACCTTGGTGCACGAATATGATTTAAGAGCAACCGTAGGTAAAATCTTTCTCCTTCTGAAGGATGTACAGAGTACATTCGAGCAACAACCTTTTGGCGACGCCTCCGTTTATGCCAAGTTTTTGAGTTCGTATTCCATGTGTAGTGTTTTGGGAAGTCTGTGTAGAAATACCCGCGATGATTTTGGTTACTGTTGTTAATATTAAAAAACTCTGTCAACATTGTACGGGAGTTCCGCTCGTTTGTAAGAATGTTACTAAGCGAATCAGTACTGCGAAAGTGGACTTGATGTCTGTCTGGTAAATGTATCTGTAAACGAATGACCGAAGGATATGTTTGGTACATATTGAATTTGAATATTTTCCAGAATGCTTCCTGTGGACATATCCATCGGCCGTTGACATACTGAGAGATCTCATTTCGATCTGAACTGTCATGGACTTGGAATTCAATGAAGTCAGGCCCTTTGTGAATGTATTTGTATAAATATTTAATACTCTTAATACTGCTGCAAATTTCAACATTTATGTGGCAGTCATATTTTAGAAGCAGGTATGGGTTATATGGTACAACCCATTGGTTGGTAATACGGAAATTTGTAGCACGGCGCAGCCTGAATGATCGGTCATCATTTCTGCGACGGTAGATTGGGTATGAGTCAGCTCCTTGTATTGTATGTTCAGAGAAGTTTTTTGGATAACCTTTTTTGCACGTACCGTGCTTCATGCAGGATGCGTGAGGGTTTACGTATCCACATGGGCCATGAATCATATGTCGAATAACTGCGTGATATAGCTCAGGCTCATCTTCAACGTGAGGCAGCTCAGCGCGAACAATCTCGTCGTAATTGTCTGGAGTGTTCATTTTGTCGCGTGTATCAAAAGTGATCAACATATGAACATGAGGCAAACCTCTTTTTTGGAACTCAATCACGTGCACGTGGCTAATGGTTTTGCCCAAAATATGTTTATGGAAAATGTCTTTTTTTAATTTTGTGTACTTCGCATTGAATATTCGTGTAACTATATCCGGGCGGTCTTGAGCGGTTTGTCCAGAGTAGAGCAAATCTGTAATTTCTGGCCATGATGAGTTGCATGTCATTGTTAAGAATATATCTGGTCTACCATAATGTTGAACAACGGACATTGCATCCTGATAACGTTGGTACATGTCTCGTGGGCTTCCAACAAAGGAGGATGGTAAGATTATGCGATGACCAATATTTGCTGAATCACAGTAACACAATATATGTAAATCAATTGCTGATAACAGAGAATAATGTTATGGTGAAGTGCATTGGAAATGTTACCGTACCGCCAAAACTTTCTCCAGCATTCAAACAGTCTTGTAAACCACTGTAAAGTTCAGCACGAAGAGTGTTTTGGTTTCTTTTAATCCAACATAATTTTTGAGTTTCTATTTTAATGTAGTTGTCAACAACATATTGCTGTAGTAGTCGACATCCGTGCAACAGTAATGAAGAAGATGGGCCGCGGTCCTATCGTAACATAAGGTTCAGTATAAATGCATCACATGTGAAAACGTACACAATATAGTGAGGAGGAACAGTGCGTATTGCGTACCTGTAGTATGTAGGAGTAGTAGTCGCAGCAGCTTACACGGAAGTTGTTTAATCCTGTATATTCAGCTATCCAACCATATGTCCCATGCGGGAGAAGCAGCGGGTATTGAAGAGGGTCGTAGAAACCAGTGTACTCTTGCACAGTGCACAAATCACCTTCAGTTGTCTCAACAATTATGTTGCGCTCGTTTGAATCCATAATGTCTTCAGCTCCGATAATTATAGCAGCAACCTGGGGGGCTGTTGGTAGCACATATTGCGGTTCACGGGATGGTCTTTCTTTAATGAGCAACTTGCAGTTTATAATGTCTTCACGCTCAGACAGACGTCGTAATGTTTGCACAAATGGATTGCACGTATCCAAAATTAATTTAAGTTTCTGCAGTGTTGAGCGGTCTAATTCTGAGTTCTCATCCAGACGATGATCTATTTCATGCTCCGTGTCGTATATATATAGCTGCAAGTATCTGGGCCTTGTGTTTGAAGGAGGAAGAAGAGAACCAATGTGATGATATATTGCTCCATGAGCTCGAAAAGTGTAAATAGCATGCTGATCAGCAGCCAAAGATCTGTCTAACTTAACACCCATAGACGTAAAAGAGAATACGTGGTTGTACGAACGTATATATCTTCTGAAAGCATGGCTTTGTACAGTATTACTGCTGAATAGATTGTAGAGTTCACGGGGGAACGGTGGAGTTGGTACGCGGACTCTACCGTTGTTACAGCACATTGACGCTGTTTCACCGTCGAACAACTTAGCATGGCAGTAAACACAGAGTTCTGGGCGACGCAAGCGTAGGTAAAGGATTTGTTGAGGTGCAGTAGATATGCGGGCAGTGTTATGGGTTCTGTAACAATGTGCTCTTGCACTGTTACTGGCAGTGGAGGTCGAATCACTGTCACTGTTCAGTGTACGCGGCTCAGAGCTTGGAGGGGCTACAAACAGTGAGTACGATATACGTGTTAAAAAACGTCAATTCGGAAAATTTACATAGTATGTGCACTGTA
Organism: Platanthera zijinensis; assembly: GCA_039513925.1. Lineage (NCBI taxonomy): Eukaryota > Viridiplantae > Streptophyta > Magnoliopsida > Asparagales > Orchidaceae > Platanthera > Platanthera zijinensis. Next base: position 165,856,323 of record CM077089.1, on the reverse strand, counting down.
TTGTAAATACGTAGCACTTACGTTCGAACACATTGTGTTGTGTCTGTTGAAGCAAGAGTTGAGGCACAGATTGTAACTCTGTAGAGTGTTGTAGCACAGTGTTCCCATGTGATGGAGTGAAAGGTGTACGTGAAGATGATGATTCGCCAGTGTAGATCGCATGCGGAGAATGTCTGTTAGACGGTGGCAGTGTTGTTAACATGTAACGGTGGATAACACCTTCCGGAGCATACGATACTGTGCTTATACAGGGTATATCTGCTGAACTGATAGGGTTGGTGGGATCGGGAGCGCGTGTTGTTGTAGTTGTAGTTAAATCATGTGGGAGTATAGCACTTGAGTGGTCATGGATGTTCTCGTGGCGTAGCTCTGTAGTCTGAGGTTGGGACAGTCGACGCCTCTGAGAACGGGTTCGAGCGGCATTACGCCAAATAGCTCGTTGATGTTCCCGTTGCAGTTCAGTCATTTGCAGCCACCGAGAGCTGTGCCGCGCTCGATTTGAAGCTCGTTCTTGTTCACGTTGCGCCTCAGTCATGTTGGCTCTCCTGGTTCGTGAACGTTGTCGATTAGCAGCACGTTGTGCAGATCGATGGGCTTCAGTTGCGTCCATCGTTGCGGAGGTCGTGGAGGTTACGACGACCTGAAATAATATATCGAATAAGTAACGTAAGTAGACAGTGGCTTGCGGGGTGTTATGTGGAGGGATCCGTACGAAGGTTTTGTGCGTGCAACGTTTTGCGCATTTCCAACGGATCTACCCCACCTCCCAATATGTCACCCATGCATTTGGTGAAATATTTTTTGGTATGCATGTGTACTTTAATGTTCCTGTCACCGAAGAGATGATGTAATGTCGTAAAATGAGAAACACCCAACAGGAATCAACTTGTTTTTTGGCATTTTGATTGGATTGTGTGTGTGGGAGAGCCAATATGTAGGTTGTGTGTAGATGGGTTATGGAAGGAGTATCCTCATGAGTATGGAGTAGTAACAAAATTAAGAGGAGATCATTGTGTCTGTCCTCCTCACTGACCACCACAATCGTCTCAGTACATTTCTTAGACGTACTGTGGTGCGGGGTATGTGTAGTAGAAATGGTTTCTAAGAGATGAATTCTCAATGCGAAGCTGAAATTTAATGAGAACATCATGCACACATTGATTTGGGGTTGGACAGTGCAGTAAATGTACAAATAAGTTTTCTCCCTGTGAATTGTACATTCCCAAAGGGCGCCACATAATGGATCATCTCTAAAGTGTACGCATATTAAAAAAGTAACAACAGTGCTCAGTGAGAAATTATTTGTGCTATGAGAACAGATTGCGTAGATAAAGTGACAACAGCAAATTGATAAGTAATTACCTATTTGAGATTGCAAGTGGAGTTCAGGTCAGATATGGTCGCAAACTTTCACCGAAGGAACAGGATACTCATGAGAACAGTTAGTCTGAAGAGTGACTGCGGTTTGATTTATAGATTTAGTATAATCAGCACATATTAAACAGAGTACAGATTATAATCGTGACATATTACACACAGTGCACATTATAATCATCACATATTATAATAGCAAAAGTAGTACATTCTTCTTAGCGCGCACCGATTATGTGTTTGAATGTTGATGAGCTTAATTGTATTCCACCATAAAAACAATAGCATAAATTCATGCAGAACAAATGCACTCGTAAATGAAGCTAATATACGCAAAACCAACCGAATGTTTAATAAAATGAGCTAATTTGGTCATGTTGATAAATAACATTCAGAGTGCGATATTTTGTATATCGTTTAGTTAGTACAGCGCGATAGTCGTAAGCGCACTCATGGCCAGCAACATCATCAATATCCCTTGAGTGCTCAAATTAAAATGTATGTTGACATATATATGTGGAGTAAATACATACAGTCGGTGACGAACAATGGTTTCAGTCAAATCAGTGGGACATAAGCACAAACAGGTCATGTGATCCAGAAAACCTAACAGGTGAAGCACATGCAGGAACTAATTTAATCATTGCAGCATCAATCAAGTAAGTGAGAGGAAACAGTTTACTGTCGCAAAGAAATCAAAGAGAGCGAAGACATAGTGCACGTCATTGTAAATATTGCAGCAGCAAGCAATTCAGTGAGAGGGAACATTGCAGTCTCGCAGAGCAATCACAGAGAGTGAATAAGTAGCCGAGATCATTGAAGGGCGGATGATAACTGAAATAGTACATGTATGAAAATGATTTCATATACTCTATCAAACATTTCATTAGGAGACCTAGTTTTTTTGTTTGTTTAATGATAAAAACAATGAATGGATGAGATCTGATGGAGCTCGATCGGACGGCAGATAACAGCGTGATTGACACCAAAGATGAATATTCTTATTACATGGTGAAAATGAAGTGGAAATGTAAAACATAACTCGAATCCGCGAGCTATGGTAGAAGGAAGAAAACAAATTTATCGCAAGGAGACAGGGTTGGTGCGAAGCAGAGAGACCCGTCGCTTGAGCCGACACACACCGGAGCTTAAGACACCGAGTCGCAGGGAAGCGAGGCGGGGGAGGATGGCACAGTCGACCAATATTTACAACAATTTTGAAGAGATTGTCGAGATTTGAATAATATGTTCAGTTATAACCCTCGAACGATAAGAGTAATTGTGCATTTTACGAAGAGCAAGTCGAGTCTTATGACTTGTGAAATTTATTTGGGCAAATTCATAAACATGATCACAAAAATAAATGATATATGTAAAACAGGTGCAGCAATTTCAAGACAAAAATTAAGGCTCCTTTTCGCACAGTGGTACCAACAAACATGAAGGCTAAAAGTTGAACAGTTTATCAGTATTAGATTTATATATTGAGAACAAATGTTTAGTAAATGTTAAGCCTATAATACAGTGTAATGACAGCGTAATCATTTAGTAGAGTCAAAATCATTTATCACAATTCAAATTATAAGTACATTTATACATTCATAACAACGATGTAGTAAATGTTACACATATAATACAAACTGCTAACTCAATCAGAGGCAAATCACTCAGGTTGAATAGAAATGTGTAGCCAACAACAAACTTCATTTATGGATGAATGGTAATGGGAGGAAATACAAAGAGTGTAAGTTGTAACAGTGTAGGTAGAAATTTAAAAACAAAAGATACAGAAGCTGTGCAGAGAAATTGTAAAGCAAGATATGAGCCTAAACTGTAAAGAAATTAGAAACCATTACGTAGATGTGGCTGCGGAATGAAGAGAGATAACCGTACGCGTAGGTGGGAAGGGAAGGATTGTTCAGATATCAGGGAGTAAAGCTGAATCCGCACATAGGCGAACGCATAAGTTCAAAGGAGAGAGTAGCGAAAAGCGTGAATGAAGGTCAAAGAAAAATTAGAGCAAAAGTTGTTAGACTGAAGGCAGAAATGAGACATAAAAGCAGAGAATAGCCAGTATAATGAATCAATATTCATAGTCGGCAACAAAAAAGGTACAGCAGAACTGTAGTGACATGTAGTAAAATGAGAGCCCGTACTTTCAGGATCGTGGGATGGCAGGTGATGCTGGTTGAGTTTTCTACTGTGCGGAAGCCTGTGGGCAGGTGATTGTTGGGATAGTGTTTCCGACATGGAGTAACGCCATGCTTTTAGTTACCGTAGAATTTGTTGAGCAGCAAGGTTGCAAACATATGGAGGTAGTGGAGATGTGCAGGAAACCGTAGTCAAAGTCGTCTTGTTTGTTAACTCAATGAATCCTACTGAACTTATAAATTTTAAACTGAACAAAGTAAACTGGTACGTTTGTGTAGTTTGCCGTGTATGTTTGCCTGATGTCTGAAGGTATGTTTATGTAGCTTGCATTTTGCAGGGAGATCTTACAATTTTTTGTCAGTATGTCCTTTTGCTAACTTAGGCTTCGGTTGGCGTGGCCGGGTGAGTGGGAGCAGAAATTAAAAGCAAAGTTACATAAAAAAAATGACGAAGAGAGCCTGAAAATCGGGCAGATTTGTAATCTTTTCCAATTTTTATGTTTATGTAGGTTGCATTTTGCAGGGAGAGCTTAGAATTTTTTTTCATTTTTCCTTTTGCTAAGTTAGGCTGCGTTTGGCGTGGCCCGGTGAGTGGGAGCAGAAAATAAAAAGCACAGTTGCAAAAAAAAAAATGAAGAAGAAAGCCTGAAAATCGGGCAGAGAGAAGATGGTAGTAAAAGACCTGTTGATGGTGTGAGGCCGGGTGACTGAAAGACGCTGCGCCTGTAGGTCCCGTGAGGAGCAGAAGTGAGGAAAATGGCCGAGGAGGAGAGAAGGCAGTGAGAAAAAGAAGCGAAAATTGGGGGAGATATACCGTTTCGGAGCATAAGCGGTGGCAGGCACACGGCGAGAAGAATGAGGCCGTGGAAGGGGCACGCGGAGGCTGCGGGACGCGTCGCCTGCGTCACGTGTCGCGAGCAAGGAGGCGGAGGATGTTGCGGGAGATGATTCGCCCGCAGAGCGGTGGGAGGAGGAGGGCAGCGGCAATGGAAGGGGTCAACGGCGGCATGCGGAGGAGGAACGCGGAAGCGGCGGAGGGCATTTTAGGCGAAATTAGGAGCGACGGAGGCGGACGGAAATGACGGAGAGAGCGGAGACGGAAAAACAGATCCGCCTTATTAATAGTAGATATATATATATATATATATATATATATATATATATATATGTATATATATATACATATATATATACTCTTTTATATATATATATATATATATATATATATATATATATAATATATAAAAGAGTATGCGATTGTTTACTCTTACCATAGAATGATTCACGGCCGTCAGATCCTCTAACAGGTTGCAAACCGTCCGATCGCTCAGTAAGTTATACTACTATTATGAAAAACTAATAATTAAAGGCCCTTGACTGCTTTTGCTGACACGAATGCCTCCACCGCCTCCACCGCCTCCACCGCCTTCCTCTTATGAAAAACTAATAATTAAAGTGCCGCTTCACTGCTTTTATAAACTGAGAGAGAGAGTGGGCAGCGGGAGAGAGAACGAGAAAGAGAGAGTGGGCAGCGTGAGAGGAGTGAGAGAGAGAACGAGAGAGAGAGAGAGTGGGCAGCGGGAGAGAGACCGAGAGAGAGAATGAGAGAGAGAGGGCAACGGGAGAGAGACCGAGAGAGAGAGAGAGAGTGGGCAGCGGGAGAGAGACCAACAGAGAGAATGAGAAAGAGAATGGAGGTGGAGTTGCCGAAATTGAGAGAGAGAGTGAGCAGCGGGAGAGAGAGACAGAATGGAAGTGCAGTTGACGGCCATGTAGCTGCGCCGGCCTGGAGCTGACGGCCATGGATCTGACGGCTATGGAGGTTCGCCGGCCTTGGAGATGCGCCGGCCATGGAGCTGTTGCGGCCATGGAGCTGCTACCCGGCCTTGGAGATGCGCCGGCCATGGAGGTTCGCCGCTCTTGGAGATGCGCCGGCCATGGAGGTTTGCCGGCCTTGGAGCTGCTACTAGGAGGAGGTGGTGTTGGCCGGAGCTACTGAAGTGCCCGGAGTGGCGAGCACGGCGGTGGCGTTGCAGCTGTCCGAGCATGGTGGCAGATCGCGCCGCAGATCCCAGGCAAGGCGCCGGAAGACGTCCGTAGCGCTCTTTTTTTTTTTGCTTTTCGGCCAGCTTTTTCATCTTTCCTCCGTCAGATTTTGGTTGCGTGTGGAATGAAAATACCTTGGGAGTTGGGGAAGGTGGGCCTTGGCGTCCCGTCGAGCGGCTGAGCTGTTTTTTGACTAATTTATAATGTTGCGGGGGGTTATTTTTTGGCCTTTCGGAGAAGGTATAAATTGTTCTTTTGAACTTTTCATCATGGGTAATTTGTGTATTGATAATAATTATTATTATTGTTGTATTTACCTTTGTATTACTGATGAATATTAAGACTGTTTGGCGTGACTTATTGAAACTTATTTGTTCTGATGAGGATGGACAGAAACGTTATTGTCATATGTATGATATCACAACTGTTACAACAAGAAATTATTTTGCGACATAAGTTTTTTGCACGACAATAATAGTTTTTTTTCAACCTCATTGAAACAAATAAATTGTGATAAGCCGGCTCAAACTCGGTCTAAATCTCATTTTATGGATATTAATATTTACATCGTAGTTATTGTTGTTTTTTATTGTCACTGAAGGAATACTGGTATTAAAACTTGCACACTTTCTTAAAGCATTAAAAAATTGATGCGGCCATGAATATGGTGGTTATGAACTGCTCTCTGTGAACGGCCGACCTCACTTTAGGAATTATTTGCTTTCATGTTGAAAAGTATTTTTATTTTATTGCTTTTTGGCGTACTCATTGTCTCGCCAAACATACAGTCTAAGATGGTGGCATTATTTTCCAAACTCATCAGAGCAAAAACCAAAGCCTTTAGAATCAGTTCAATGGAATTCCCGTTGAATTTAGCTCAATCATCTCCTGTCTATATAAGAATTGAAAATTTCTGTGGCATTTCGCATTCATCTATTTTTGAATAACAATGAACCACTAAACTAACCATATGGCTCTGGGTGCCGCAAGTGGCGTGTACGGCGCCGAGCTGGAGGATTGCGTTCGAAGACCACTCGAAGAATCATGCACGGGTGAAACCCGTGCGCAGGCGGGCGAAGCCCGCCTGATGCGGCCGAAGGCCGCCCGAGAGCATCGAGCACGGGCGTACGGACCCCGCCGAGGGCAGGCAGAGCACGCCACGTCACGGCGAATCCATACGTGGGCAACCACATGTTGACCACGCTTCCCCCTGCCTGTGTTCCAAAAATTCATATATATACACGCATTGCGCGGCTGCGAGTGGCAGTTGCGACGGCAAGTTGATGAATTGCGTGAAAGCGTGGCCCGATTCTTTGCGTCGTGAGACCGCCCGGAAGATCATGCACGGTCGGAGACTGCCCGGAATATCATGCACGCTCGGAGACCGCCTGATGTGTCAGAAGGCCGCCTGAGGGTGAAGCCCGTTTCACGGCTTCGAGTACACTCAACGCCGTTATCACTCACGGCTGTGAGTGCACTCAACACCGTGACCACTCACGGCTCTGAGTGCACTCAACGCCGTCACCACTCACTGCTTCAACGCCGTCACCACTCACGGCTTCAACGCTGTCACCACTCACGGCTTCAACGCCGTTACCACTCATGGCTTTGAGTGCACTCAACGCTGTCACCACTCACGGCTTTGAGTGGTGACGGCTTTGAGTGCACTCAAAGCCGTGACCACGCACGGCTTTGAGTGCACTCAAAGCCGTCACCACTCACGGCTTTGAGTGCACTCAAAGCCGTCACCACTCACGTCTTTGAGTGCACTCAAAGCCGTCACCACGCACGGCGTTGAGTGCACTCAAAGCCGTCACCACTCACGGCTTTGGGTGACGGCTTTGAGTGCACTCAAAGCCGTGACCACGCACGGCGTTGAGTGCACTCAAAGCCGTGACCACGCACGGCGTTGAGTGCACTCAACGCCGTGACCACTCACGTCTTTGAGTGCACTCAAAGCCGTCACCACTCACGGTTTTGACTGCACTCAAAGCCATACATTGTATCGGAGGAGACCAGGGCATTCCCATAGGAGGAGGTGGCGAGTTCTACTGTTTGATTTCGTGGATAACATAGCTACTCTATAATATTTTTGGTCTTGCTATATGGTTAATTACTACATAATAATATCAAATATTTAGACTTACAGTGGGTTGGGTCGTTCATTGCCGTTCATGCTTAATTCGCTTTGCTTATTTTACGGGCAGATTTTGTTTTGCTGCTGAAATCTGATTCCAGAATTTGCTATTTCTTCCCAATTTTCATTTCTAAATTTCCATATTGCTGATTTAGGACATGTATTGTTGTTAGTTACTAATTTCACGTATAGAAGATTTAGTAATTGTGTATTGTCATTTCTGTTTATCAATTTCCCATTGTATTGTTGTTTTCGAGTTATGCTTTTATAATTTGCTCAGAACTAATTGGCTGAACCAGTATTATGGATAATAATAACAATTCCCCATCAGTCCTTGAATTAGCAAAATTACTCAAAGAAATTGCTGAGATTGTGGATGCGTGGAAGCGGGCGAAACCCGTTTCTATGCGGACGAACACCACCCGAAGCATCAAGCACGGGCAAACCCTGTGCGCAGGCGGACAAAGCCCGCCTGATGCGGCCGAAGGGCGCCCGAGAGCATCGAGCACGGGCGTAGCCGATATTATATATTAGATAGTGGTAGGGAGAGAAACAGAGCAAAAGAGAGAGAGAGAGAGCGGTGAAGAGAGAGAGCGGGAGAGAGAGAGAGCGGGAGAGAGAGCAGTGAGTTTTATTTATATATAATTATATTATATTTTATATAATAGAGAGAGGGGGAGAGAAGAAAGAAAGAGGGAGATGAAAATGTTTTTACTCACAAACGCATATTTTTTTACAAAAATTAAAATGATAATATTGATGTAAATTTTTTTGCGATCATTTTGAGCACTCATATGTATATGCCCGCAATGACCCGTCGGGTCGGGCGGGTGAAGCCCGCCAGTTGCTGGAGAAGCCCGCTTCTATGCAGTCAAACACCACATGAAGCATCAAGTACGGGCGAAGCCCGTGCGCAGGCGGGCGAAGCCCGTGCGCAGGCGGGCGAAGCCCGCCTGATGCGGCCGAAGGCCGCCGGAGAGCATCGAGCACGGGCGTAGCCCGTGCGAAGATGCTCGTATATATACATATATATACATATATATATATATATATATATATATATATATATATATATATATATATATATATATATATATATATATATACAAGGGACATTTGGCGACGGTGCGACAATCGGCGGGGTGCGACATTCGGCGGGATACGACATTTGTCGGGGTGCGACATTTGACGTGGGCGGCGACATTTGTCGTGGGCGGCGACATTTGTCTTGGGCGGCGACATTTGTCGTGGGCGGCGACATTTGTCGTGGGGGCGACATTAGTCGTGGGGGCGATATCTGTCGTGGGGGCGACATTTGTCGTGGGGGGAGGGGGCGGCATTTGTCGTGGGTGCAACATTTGTCGTGGGTGCGACATTTGTCGTGGGTGCGACATTTGTCGTGGGTGCGACATTTGTCGTGGGTGCGACATTTGTCGTGGGTGCGACATTTGTCGTGGGAGAGGCATTTATGTTTATGTTCCAGAAATTACGACCAAGTTTTTATAGCTCTCAATGTTCTTATAAGTCCATGTTTATATAGCTCTCAATGATTATTTCCTAAAAATTAATAAATTTATCGTGTGGGGGTGACATTTGTCGTGGGGGCGACATTTGTTGTGAGGGGTGACATTGGTCATGGGTGTGACAATGGTTGTGGGTGTGACAATGGTCGTGGGCGGCGACAATGGTCGTGAGCGGCGACATTGGTCGTGAGTGGCAACATTGGTCTGGGGTAATGACATTGGTCGTGAGCGGCGACATTGATCGTGGGAGGCGACAATGGTCGTTGGCGCCACATTGGTCGTGGGCGGCAACATTTGTTGGGATTGTTGACATTCGCCGAGGGCGGCGACATTAATTGGGGACACTGACATTTATCAAGGGCGGCGACATTAGTCAGTGGCGCCGACATTCGCCGAGGTCGTGAGCGGCGACATCAGTCAGTGGCGGCGACATCAGTCAGTGGCGATGACATCAATCAGTGGCGGCGACATTAATTGGGGACACCGACATTTATAAAAAAATTACTTTTCTATCCAATAAAATCATACACTCTATCAATACAATTACAACAAATCCGTACATAATTTAAAAAAATAGGCATGTGACTAAATGCAAGGGAAGTATTTTACTATATGATTAGTATAATGACATTAACCATAATGAAAAAGAAATTAAAAGCTAATTTTATTTAATACCTTCAACAGTTTAAAAGCTAATTTAATATAACACCTTCAATGGTGGGAAGAGCTGATGAGAAACACATTGTTGCACCTATAGAAAATGAAATGGAATGTAGGGCTTTTCCATTGTTGTTTTTGTTGGCTCCGTTGAAGATCAACCTCATTATTTTGTTAATCAGGATAGCAAGATTTTGAGGAATTTAAAAAAATAATTAGCCACATACCTTTTCAATCACTCGATATATATGCGTCATAAATTTGTTCAAGAAAGTTATATACTATCCATATAATGATTTCTCGTCCTCTTCAAACAAAGCTGTGGGATTCATCAGACTTGGGAAAACTGACATTTGTGGAATCATGTCTTGTGAAGAACATAAAACATCACTGTAAATAATAGGTGCCAATAATAGGCAAATGAACATAAAACACCACCGTAACATGGTTGGTAGAAGACTTCTCCAGTATATGTGCTCACAAAATTAAGGGCTTCTTGCAACCCTTTTACTTGGGACTCATAAGAAAAAACACATGCTAAAAAATTACAGGCATGCTGTATAACTCAAAAGCACAGTAAAGCCAAAAATAATAATTCTGCTGTGAAACCGTGAAACTCAAAATCCCAATTAATTTGAGAAACTCATAATGTTCAAATCAGGAAAAGCCAATCCTTTACATGTTGCTCCAAAAACGAAGATCAAACATTAGAAAAAAATTGATCGGGATGAGGGCAAACCATCCCTAGAAGATGGCCGCAGAAATTCCCAACCGATGGGAACAGGGATGCAACCGATTAGTGGTTTTAGAAGACCGAAACCTGGAGGAATCGCAAGAGAATAAACCATCAGATCATAATTTGGGAGATGTCACAGAGGCGTGAACAACATCTTTCTCACTCTCGATTGGCCAAGATGATCGCAAATAGAAGGATCTTGATGCCCTAGAGCAAACGAACACTTAAGCGATTGGCCAGTGAAAGAAGAAACAACCTTCAGTGCAGAGAATAGCGGCGTTCAGTGAGTTCAGCGAGTTTGTTGCCCTAGAGTAGAAGTGAAAGGCAGGGCAGAGAAGTTAAGCTCGAGATGGTAGGAAAAACTTTAAGAAACTGATGAGGGCTTGCAAGATTACCTAAGCTTTTTTTCAGCGGGAGGAGGATGTCTCCTGGTTGATGCCGCTCATGTAGGAACGAAGGAGTGTGGAGGATGTCGCGTGGAGAATGTGAGGAGCCGGCAAGGAGGGTTTGAGCCGAGAAGAAATTTGTGGGATCGAAGGAGAAAAGGTGTATTGAATATGATGAGAAACTCTATGCACAGGAATTAATATGTTAGTGATAATAATATGCATGGGAATTAAGGGAGGAGTTGGGGGGAATTAAACAATTATCGTAAATCTCAAGAATTCAAAAAATTTTGAAATTAGTGTGGGGAAATAGTAGTAATTAAATTTAAAAATGAATGGTACATTTGGCATTATAAATGTTGCACCAAAGGGTATTTTTCCTTTATAGAATAGTATATATATATATATATATATATATATATATATATATATATATATATATATATATATATATATATATAACTATATAAGCAGTAACAAACTATATAAGCAGTAACATCTGTAATTAATAAAACATGGTTTCTTATTTTGGAAGAATTCACGTCATCGTATAAATCCTCCTAACCGTGGTTATATGATGCCGGACTAAAGAGATAACACAAATAACACGTATGAGTATAATTATACGGTATGATGTATATGTATGTTTATCCTCCTTGTCACTCAAATGATGTGTCACAATAATTTTCCTCTATGTCGACATAATGACCCGTTAGGAGAAAGAACTCACTTCCCAAGCCTCATCGTAGTTGCTAGACAGTGACAATGGGTCAATCACACCCAATTTTAGGTTATGGATACACCCAACTTACTAGACATTCATACCTCTATAAAGAATAGATACTCTTGATGGGAACACATGCTCACCTCGTGCGGAAATCGACCCTCTCGGCACAACCAAACCAGTGTGAGACAGACTTATGTGAAGTGGTTAGCTAGCTCCCGGTCATCTTCACCACCACAAACAATAGAATTCGTCGTCACAACTTCTCTCATAGTGTATAATAGTGAGAAGCCGACAAACCCGCCACATCAGTATCCATGCGTCATCCCATACTCCCATACATTTGATAATGAATGAAATGACTGCATAACAATACTTAAAAAATTAACAAGTAATTACGGCTTGTCTCATAATTACGAGACATGTGTGCCTTAATATTTATCACATGCTTAAACTAGCAATGACAACTTACGAATCATTAATACATGTAGGATAAATGTCTCTACAATTTACCAGTTACATTTTTGAGAAATTATTATCTCTACTATTATGCAAAAATTACTCATTGGTGAAACATTATCTGATCTTCCTATATTACCCTTATAGTTGTATTCATAATTACACAATTATACCAAACTTTATATTATTATATTATAAAGGCAATATTTTTTTAGGTAATTACACAACTTTACAATATTTAAATATAAAAAATAAAAATACTAGATACCCTAAACCTATGACCTATAGCTAAAAATGACAAACGAAAGATTAATGTTTTAACGTTAAAATATAATTTATTTTACAAAATAAAAATTATATTCTTGATTTATATTTTTTTACGGTCATTTTGAGTACTCATATGTATATGTTGCGAGCGGGTACCCGTCCACGACAAATGTCACCGCCCACGACAACTGTCGTCCCCGCGACAAATGTCGCACCACCGACGAATGTCGCATCCCGCTGAATGTCGGACCCTGCCGATTGTCGCACCCCTGCCGAATGCCCCCAGGGCCGAAGGCCCGTGCCCGTCACTTGTTATTATATAAAATACTTTTTATTATTACGAGTGACAGACACGGGCCTCCGACCCGATGGCCACGCGCCACAGTATCCGGCGGGCTTTGCCCGCCCCCGGCGATTAGAAATAATATTTGTACAAATAAAAAAGTTATTGTTAACTTAATGGAAACAAAAAAAGGTTAATTCCAACTTAATTTCATTAATATTACTCCATATATAAACTGTACGTTAAATAAAACGTGAAAGTCTTCATAGCCTAATGGATAAGACACATTGTACAACCCCGTATTCGCCGAGTAGGGCCCTCCCGGCAGGCGCAGAACCAACTGTAGGTTTTTAAGCTTTTGAGAGATCTTACTCTTAGTGCCCAATTTTGGCTTAACCTTAGAAATAGGAGGAAATATTTATCTCCCCGGGGCCCCCTTGAAGAGTCACGCAGGCCCTCTCGTCAGGCAGGCCCTCTCGTCAGGCATGCCCTCTCGTCAGGCAGACCCTCTCGTCAGGCAGGCCCTCTCGCCTGGCAGGACCTCTCGTCAGGCAGGCCCTCTCGCCTGGCAGGCCCTCTCGTCAGGCAGGCCCTCTCGCCTGGCAGGCCCTCTCGTCAGGCAGGCCCTCTCGTCAGGCAGGCCCTCTCGTCAGGCAGGCCCTCTCGCCTGGCAGGACCTCTCGTCAGGCAGGCCCTCTCGCCTGGCAGGACCTCTCGTCAGGCAGGCCCTCTCGTCAGGCAGGCCCTCTCGTCAGGCAGGCCCTCTCGTCAGGCAGGCCCTCTCGTCAGGCAGGCCCTCTCGTCAGGCAGGCCCTCTCGCCTGGCAGGACCTCTCGTCAGGCAGGCCCTCTCGCCTGGCAGGACCTCTCGTCAGGCAGGCCCTCTCGTCAGGCAGGCCCTCTCGTCAGGCAGGCCCTCTCGTCAGGCAGGACCTCTCGTCAGGCAGGCCCTCTCGTCAGGATCTCTCGTCAGGATCTCTCGTCAGGCAGACCCTCTCGTCAGGCAGGTCCTCTCGTCAGGCATGCCCTCTCGTCAGGCAGGCCCTCTCGTCAGGCATGCCCTCTCGTCAGGCAGGCCCTCTCGTCAGGCAGGCCCTCTCGCCTGGCAGGACCTCTCGTCAGGCAGGCCCTCTCGCCTGGCAGGCCCTCTCGTCAGGCAGGACTTCTCGTTAGGCAGGCCCTCTCGTCAGGCAGGACCTCTCGTCAGGACCTCTCGTCAGGCAGACCCTCTCGCCAGGGCCCTCTCGCCAGGGCCCTCTCGCCAGGGCCCTCCCGCCAGCTCGCTCGACCTGTTTTTACCATTGTGCCCTCGAGGGGGGATTACCTCTTTACCCCCCGATGTGGAGTTTTCCTATTGGCTTGAGGCTCATTTTGTCCTAAGGGTCTTTTTGTCATTTTACCCCTATGACTTGGAAAAACTATAAATAGACCCCCTTGGGTGCCTTTGGAGAGGAGGAATTTTCCTTACCTCCTCCTCCTCCCCTAGCTTCATCTTGGTAGAGTAGAGAGAGCTCTCCAAGGCGCCCAGCTCAGCCACTTGGTGAGGGAGGGGAAGTGTTCTAGCAACCTTCCGGGTGTGTGGTGGGACCTCCACGCTAGAGCCGAGGGTCTATTCCTAGTCTCCCAAGTCTTTGGTCCGTGACGTTCTTCCGAGTGTAGTAGGTGTGAGGTCACCCCTTCCCCAAGGGTCGAACTCCACAGAGGTCATTTTTGGCTTCAACACACATGATTGTAAAAGTGGTGTTGGCGGATCTAGGCTCCTATTAGCTTTTTTTTTAATTTATAATAAAATCTTGCTCAAATTTAGTCTCACATCGTGGGATAAAGTCATATATTTCGGTATAAATTAAAAAAACTGCACCCAATATTTGGAAAATGTTGTATTTCGGGCGGGGCTACACAGCTTGTCGCTTGGAGGGCTGATTGCACTCGGTTTTAGCTGCTGATTAAGCCTATTTTGAAGTTATTTACATAACTTTAGGACCTCCTAATAGTAGTTTTAGGACATCCGACTCTAATAGGTTTAGGATACCTACGAAATTTTGGAGAGAAAGAATGAGTTAAATCGGACGATGCTGAATAATGAAGCAAGATCGGATTGTTGATATTTGTCCAACAGCTTTTAAAAGCATGGTTTAAAAAAACCATACCATATATCTTTATATAATGGTAAAGATTTAAGAGCTAAACAATTATTACTAAAAATGTATTTTTCCAAACAGAAAAGACATAAAACACTTTATATTGTAAAACATTTAAATGAAGATTTTTAAATATTCAACAACTCTCAAATAATATTTTTGACAGCTCTAGGCCTCGTTTGGAAGGGCTTTTTAGCTACGGTGCGGTAACTGTAAAACGTCACCACTCTTATAGATCCGTTTATACGGGTTTTCTGTGGCTACTGCACCCGCCTAAAAAGCGCAAAAAGCTGCTCTTAGAAAAGTTATACTTGAGCTCCAGTCTATCTTTTTCAAAATCCTGTGTTCCGCTTTTCTACTCCTACGCCTCCGCCTCCCGCAAACAAGCCCGCATTCCACTGTTCGTTGATTCCAATTTTTTGCTTGTTTTTCTTTCCGTGTGGTCATTCACGATTGAGAAGAAGACGACTTCCCATCATCCATGTTGTAACAACTTCATATCTTCGCCTCAGGTTTCAGATTCAATCCAACAGATGGACACATTTCATCAAAAGCAAAGGTACAGAAAGTATGAGATAATTAAAGGCAAAGACCAGTCATCTTTTTTGATACAACTCCAGATCAAGACTTTTTTTCTATGCCAGATAAAATATCAAGTAACTACAACGCATCCCTGATGAAGCCACGTGTCCAGACTGAGCCGTTCAATCCAACGGTTGGGCTGTTGCTGATGAAAAACTGTTGATGAACTGTTGCTGATAGAATAAGTGCTGATTCTGGAAAACAGAGTTTTGTTAAAAAACTGTTTGGGTGAAACAGAGTTTACAAAACGGAGTTTTCAAAAAATTGTTAGGATACAAAATGGAGTTTTGAATAAATTTTTTTTTTCCAAATATAACACAAAATAAAATTTCATTCGTACATTTTTGCCAAATAAAATTTCATTCATACACACACATATATATATACATACACACACAAACTCACAGACATTGAACAATACTATTAAAAGAAATTTGGAATCCCATTGCTCAGGTATTGCTAAGTAATCTATTCATCACCATAAAACAAAATCAAGATGAATGGGCAGAGCATGGCTGGGCAGTGCACGGCAAGGCCTGCGCAAATTCACAACCATCATTTATCTAAATTTTATCTATTTTTGCCAAATCAAGTATTGCAATGAATAACCAAGACATAGAGAGTTTAGATAATGATATTAGTTGCCTGATGGCATGTGTTACATTACATGGACAAGATACCTTTCATGGAAGTAGAAAGGCAATGAAATGTGAGAAAACAAGTATCAAGGTCCCTCAGTGTTCGTCCGGTCGGTATTCTGTAGATTGGGTACCTGCAAAACTATCAACAGAATTAGGATCAAATTCCCCCAAATTAGAGAGAAAGCATGTGCATTATTCTGTAAAGCTATGATTTTGTAACTCGAGTCCAGATGAAGCGGATCCATTGCAGGGGCTCCCTTCTCCACCCTCCCCGGTACCAGAGACCGCGTTGGTGAGCTCGCGGAATCCACTCCGGCGGCTTTTGAGCTTTTTACCTAAGCTATGGGCATAAGAAGCCAACTCCTTCTTTTTCCTTGATGGTGAGTTGAGGGGTTGGGAAGCTCGGAAGGGGCGCGATGATGACGGGTTCAGTTGCCTGCGGCGGAGATGAAGGAGGAACGAAGAGGGGCTGCTGTCGGAAAACTGCAGAGGTGCGGAAGAAGAGCGGTCGAGCCCATTCAGGGAGAGAGAGAGAAGTCGGGGAGAGCGAGAGAAGTTGGGGAGAGAGAGAGAAGTCGGGGAGGGAGCGAGAGAAGGCCGCTCGGCTTTTGCGGATCACCGCATTTAAAAGTTGCGGATTGGGTCAGGAAGAAAATAGCGGAGTTAAAAAAACGGGGGTTTGAAAATAAGTCCAACCAAACGCCGCTTATTGTCAAAATAGCGGTGCGGTCCATCCGCACAGCAGCGGGAAAGCTTAACCAAACGCCACCTAACTTATATATAAGATTGTTTAAACCTGTGAAAGATTAAGTTGAAAGTTAATAAAGTTTTTGTTCTTCTAATTTCCCTCCCTTCGTCTCTTCTCCTCCCCCTCCACCTCTTGGCAATCCTCTATTTATTTTATTAGAGATTAAGTGTTATAATTGGTGCTCTCGTTCCTGAACTCCACCCTTCCATTACCATGGGGGTTGAGACTCGATCGCATGACGATGAACACCACTCCAGTGAGTTCCATCAAGCCATCCAGGAGGAACAATGTGCAAGAAGAACGCAAATTGATTCGTTTTGTCAAAAGATTCAAACTAAGAATAATCTTTTGACCCAACAAATCATGAAAACACGCGATCAAGCCACAAATCAAATCGCAGAATTACGTATCGAAATTAGGGCGCTAACAGAAAGCGTTCAACGATCCTTGGAGTTATAAAATGTAAGATTGCACAAGCAACCCGACCACTACACAAGACAATCGTCTGCAGACATTTTGGGCGCCTCTCTGCCACCAGATCCATCAATTCAGGTTGTTTCTGCTCAACCTAAACTTTTATCTATTTCTTACCCACATTTTTCCGAGGGAGATCACACGGATTGGTTATATGAACTTAAAAATTTCTTTCATTACAATGTCATTGACCCACATGAATACTTAATCTACGACACATTACACCTGGACAAACCCACCTCTCGTTGGTATCAGGCCACCGTCATAGATCACCCCGCACTGAATTTCAAAGGAGGGATATGTTAGGAAATGGGATCTAGAATACGGACAGCCAAAAATACAAGAAAAATAACGTTAATATTTTATAACAAGATTATCAAAATAATGATCAACGTCCGATACAGAAACGCCGCAGAGAAGCTGGACATGCTCGGTCCGCGAGAGAGAACAATCTTGACTGCAATCTGCTAGCACAACGGACGCACAAGGTTCACCGAACCTTCAACGACGAGGTCCGACGTTCAACCGCAACCACCGCCACCACCGGAGAACAACGCCACTACCGGAGAGAAAAAAACTCCGTCGAGGCTAACTGCACACACCACTACAAGAAAAACATCTTTTAGCAACGAAAATTAGAAAGGGGAACCAATTTGTTGCTGATTAGCATCAAATTTAGCTAGGTATATGCTTTTTGTTTTTACCTACAAAATTAGCAACAAAAAATTTCGTTGCAAGATTAGCAACGAATTTTTTTGTTGCAAAATATTTGTGGCTAAATAGAAACAAATTTTTTTCCTTTCTAAATTCCTTACTAATTATTTAAGGCTATTGATATTAGCATTGTATTTTTGTTATTAAAACAATTGGCTATCCTGAAGCATGATTTTTTTAAATTGACTATCCGCAAACATGATTTTTAAAATTGACTATCCGCAAGCACATAAACTATTCACACCGAAAAATTTGAAAAACAATAAACATTAAATTAATTAATGACGTAGGGACCGTAGGGTTGCAAAATAGAGAGCGTTGATTTCAGTTGAAGCAGTGGCCGGAAATATTGGAGGCAGAGGGTTGTGAAACAGAGAGCATGACTTTCAAATCGGAAAAAACGTGTGGAGTCGATTGAGAATAGCAAGTGCTTGCCGATAGAAATTTTAAAATGCCCTAAAAAACATAAAATTTGAAAGCTAATAATAAAAAAATTGAGTTTTAATATCAATGGTGTTATTTAAGATATACATTTTATTTGAGTGTTAATAATTTACAAATAAATTAAGTGTTAATAATTGATCAAAATTACAATAAAAATGATGCTCTTTATGGAGGGAAATTTTTGTTTCCCTCCAATTTATTTCATTGCCCACTTTAATAAAAAAATTGATATATATATATATATATATATATTAAAAAACTCATAAAAACCCTAGATGCCATTAACCAAATTGCTGCTCTCTGCCCTCTCCCGTGAAATCTGGCGGAGGCGCTCTCTCCCGTGAAATCTCAGCTGCTCTCCCTCCCGAATCTCGCCGCCAAGCTTGTTATACTCCGGCGGGATCTTCCGGCCCTGCTCCAGAGTGATGTGACTCTAGCTTCTTCCTCCAGGTGAATCGGCCTCCATATCCCACAGTCCGATCTTGGTAAGCTCTGCGTGATCTCCTCCCCGTCTTCACCATTCAGTGATTTTCGAACTCATCGAGGTTTGTCCTTCCCATTCCGAGCAGCTGGGGATCATTCTTCGTATCCCGAGCAGCAGAGCCGGAAACCCCATCCGGAGCAGTAGAGCACACCGTAAACTCCATCTCGAGCAGCAGAACACACCGGAAATCTCATCCCGAGCAGCAGAGCACAACGGAAAATACTCCCGGCCCCTCCACTTCATTGATATCGGCAAGGTATAATATTCCTCCCCTTTGCCCCTCCACTTCATAAGCACATTTTGTTTTGGATCTATATATATTCTCATCCTATAGTTTTAATGTGTATCAAAATAATTTATTTGATATATGGTCATCAATATTGATGTATTATAGCTTCTTGTGCTTCCTTTTTTTCAACATGCGCACATTTTGTTTGATGAAATGCCCAAAAGAATCTTAAATTTTTTTTGTGTGTTTTTTTGTTTCCATTAATGAGCTTTAGATGTTAAATCAATTAGCTAGTTGTAATGATGCTAGATTTGTTCGATCAAATGCCCTGCTTCTTTTTTTGCATTCCTCAACACACAATGTTGCTTGATGTTCTTTCATTGCTATTTGTTTCGTAAGAGTATGATGTTTGAGAAAATTTGTTAGATGATGTCGCTACTTGGTTAGAATTTGTTTCTGATGTAGGTGATTTTACAGATAATACTTGAAGCAGTAACAACACCTATTATCAAACTTGATTAGTGTAGAGCAATATTACATAATTGATGGTTAGGCAAATTAGTGTAAAATCAAGTTTGAGAATGAAGTCTTCAGGCTGGGACAAATTTTACAGATTTATGTATCCTTTAATTGGATTTAAGTGCTCATTGAATTTACATAAATCTGAATTTTTTTTGCCTTATTTTGTTTTCTTATTCTCGCATATTTTTCTTTGAGTTACATATTATCTTTATGATACAAACTATTTTAAATAATAACTATCTAATTTAAGTGGGGTGCACAATCCCTTCTTCACTCCTTTCCCAACAATTGCTAAGCTCTTTGTCCTAGTTTTATAATTCATTTCCGTCATCCTACCTGACACATAACAAAAATGACAGTTCATGGCAAAGAAACACTCTTTTAAACATTTTATAGGCATATGGTCAGATAATTTGTCTTATGACATAGGCTTTGCTTAGTCTAGCTAATTTGGTCAAAAAAGCCATTATCGTAACGTAACATGTATGTTTGTCAAGACAAAGGTTATTACCGCTATAACCAAAAAAAATAAGCTAGTTTTGAGCATAAAATGCAATAATTTTTTTAGGTGAAGTCGGGCATTCTTGGTTCATGACCACCGCGTTCACGAGAAGCCATAGTCAGCCACTAACCCATCCAAACAAACATTACCTAAAGATTCTTAGCCCAAGTGCGTTAGGTAGGCAGAGCATGGAGGAGTGAGAAGGATTCAAGAATAGTATAAGCAAACTCGAGAAGTAGGCATAGAGAAATGCCACAGATGGTACCTTTACCTGCTCTTCCAAATACTCAAAAAGAAATTTGCCTTTAATTGATCATATATTTTTTAAAACATACAATAAGTATTTGCCTATAAAGCATGCCACTACCTTCTCTTAACCCAATCCACATGTTGCTGGTTTTTTTCTTCTCAAGAACTGCATTTCATCACTACAAGGAAGTCATGGCTTGCACAAGGAGAATTCTGTTGGCGTTGTTTTTGTTGGCGTTCTTTTAATGTTAAAAGCAATTGACGCCATGACAGGGATTGTGGAAACCAAGTCGCTCTTCAAGCTGGACATGATTTTGGAATTAACAATGTTGGATTGGTAGCTCTTGATAATCAAAATATATCACACAGTTTATGCAAGTTAGAAGAAGAGATCGATGAAAAACATGTCAGTCCCGTGGAAGATTGTTACAAAGGAAAACATGACTTAACTCAAACTCAAGTTTGTGAATCTTTGCAGGGGAAGCAACAATTTAAGGATGCTAAATTCATGGTAGCAATTAGTCCCAAGAGAACAAATCTTGAGGGTGATGGCGATTTAGTGAGATATCTCTCTGCAAAGATACCTGAAGTGTGCGAGGAAGACAAGTGTGAAAGTGATTGTGTAAGATCTAGTGTAGAAGTAGGCACTCATAATATCCTTCCATACCCGATTATTACTGGGAGTGGTTTCACTAACTATGATTTCGATCCTTTTATTGAGGTCAAAAAGTCGATGAAATGTTGCATGATGAAAGCATATCAATTAACACTATAGATAGTTGTAATAATTATTCTGGAGAATGTCAAACAGTTTATGACATAATGGGTGGTAGAATTTGGAAAAAATAATCAGCTTTTGAGCCCTCATGTGGAGAAGCATCAGTGTTTACCTATTGATGTTGCTGGCAATGTTAATGCTACTGGATCACCAGCTGAACAACTCGATCAGAATAGTCGTGGAATGATTATTGGTGGAGACGGTAAAAAAATTATCCAGGTGTTATTTGATGAAAGCAGCTCCAAGAGCATGACTGCTGAAGGCTGCCAGTTCAATGCTAGTCAATTGACATCCCTTCTTTTCAACTCTCTCGAGACATCTAACGAGCCTTTGCCATCCAAAAGTGACGATACTTGTGCAAATGTGAAGGTGGATGACAGTAACTCTTACAGTTTGAGTGGTGAAAATTCGAGTTTATGCAATGCTGCTTCTCCTCAAACTAATAGTCCAAAGCTTATTAATTCAGTTTCAGAAGAAATAATGGTGGATACAAAGGCTATTCCATCATTATTGATTTCTCATGGGAAATGCAGAATCCCTGGAAATGTTCATGTGGATAACTCTGAGAAAAATTCGTTTGAGCTTCATCTCGACTATGAAGAACATTCAAGTGATTCAACAATTGATATTGATCACGGTACCGGATTGGAAAAGGTTGATTTGCTTGGAGATGATGATTCACAATATGAAGATGGATAATTCCAAAAATCAGTTCTTAATAGTTGCGGAGAAGATGAAGTTGAGGAAGTGGAAACTGAGCATGTGGGCTATGGGTCTAATTGCAGAGAAGCGGAGTCTTTTGAAGCTAAATCTGAGTTTTGTTCTCAATCTGATTTGACTGTAGGAACTTCAGAATGTAAACCTGAAGGGTGGATACTTTCTACTTGTGATGTGAACAGATTCTGGGCTATTGAAGGTTCACATGGTAGAAGCAGAGTTTGGGTGGATCCTCCACATCATCATGTTAATTGTCGATTTGATATATCCGACAATTATTCATCCCCCAAATTTCCACTCCCTGGTTCAAGGAATGCATCTGCAGCTGCTGTTGCGAATGTCAAAAGAAATGGTTTTGTTAATGTACCTGATGGAACAGTGATAGTGATGGAGATCTTCAAAGTCTTCAACCCACTTTTTGTCTACAAGAAGGGGATCATCCATAGATAGTGATGGAGATTTTCACATGTTGGCTGAAGTTAGCAATTCTATGAATGTTAGTCCTGGAAAATGCTTTAATGCAGGTAGGGGAGGGGATAGTAGATATGGTTCTAGGTTATTCAGCCCGTGTCATGCAAATAGGTATCATTCAACTATACTTGATAGCAGGATTGATTCTCAGTCATTGTAGTATTTTTCATCTAGAAGGCAACATAGTTTTTCTCCGCATAGAAGACCCCCACATTTAGCACGTGCACATACAAAATCACCATCAAGATCTAGAACACGTTCCCCTCATACTTGGACATCTTGGATGATTTGAATAAGTTTATGTTTCTTAAAAAATGTTAGCTCTAAATTTTCCAATTAGTTTATACTAGGTTGATAGGCAAAGTATGAATTCATAGTAATTTTCTTAATGTTGAAAGTATGAAGCTTGTGATTAATGTTTAGTATCAGAACTTGTGATGAGATGTGTTATCTCAATGCATAGTGTGTTACAATTCCTTTTCTTGGAAGCTCAATGCTCCTCTATTTGGAAAGCTGTGATCATTTGAATAAGTTTATGTTTCTTAAAAAATGTTAGCTCTAAATTTTCTTTAAAAATGGATAAAGTTTATACTATTTCTACTTCTATTATTGAGCACAATATTAAAAAAATCAACATACATTACTTTGATCATCATAGAATAAATTGTTCGTTATTTGAAAGTTAATGTCTAATTTGATATAATATCATAATTATTGCATTTACCAAAAGAAGACATTGTTGTTTTATGTAATAAGTAATCATTTGTTTTGTTGTATTTGTAGAACAACAATTATGCATCCAGACAGAAGTTGGATCAATAATCGTGTTTGCCCAGATGGATATGGTATTACAGATGAGTATCAAATGGGGGTTAAAGGATTCATAGAATTATGTCAACAATATCCAAGATATATGGACCGAGAAAAAATTCGATGTCCATGTTACGATTGTAGAAGCTTAAAATTTCTTGTGCCTGATATGGTCAAGTTTCACCTCATTTCTAGAGGTTTTGAGCGTGGTTATATTAATTGGGTAAGGCAAGGTGAGCCGCATTGGGATGAACCATCCGTTAAAGCACATACTAGTCATATGCAAGAGCAAATAATGTCTGAGCCGAGAGTTATTGAAGAACAACAAAATACTTTGATTGATATGATTGTTGATGTTGCTGGTCCTGAATTTGAATGGGATACTAGAGATCATGAGCCAGAAGACCCTAACATAACTGCTAAAAAGTTCTTTGAACTGAAGGATGCTGCAGAAAGTCCTCTTTGGCCTGGTTGTGAGGAATATTCAGAGTTATCAGCATTGTCAGAACTTTTAAACATCAAATCTGAATCAAACTTGAGCGAGAGACATTTTAATCGGTTTTTAAAGGCATTTGGTCAGATGCTCCCGAAGGGACATAAACTACCTGATAGCTTTTATTCAAGCAAGAAGGTGGTTGCTCCACTCGGTCTTGGCCTTCAGAAGATTGATGTTTGTGAAAACGATTGTATGTTGTATTGGAAGTATGATGAAATGTTGCAAGAATGCAAGGTATGTCGACACCCTAGATTCATGCCTAGAAATCGACGGGGGAGTAAAAAGCATAAAGATATATCATTTAAACATTTGAGTTACTTACCACTTACACCGAGACTACAAAGGTTGTACATGTCCAAAACCACTGCAGAACATATGAGGTGGCATAAGGAAAATATCGGTGATGAGGGAAAATTATGCCATCCACGGGACGGTGAGGCTTGGAAGCACTTCGATAGGACTCAACCAACCTTTGCAGCTGAGCCACGAAATGTTAGACTTGCTCTTTCCACCGATGGATTTAATCCACATAATCAAGGATCTAGACCTTACTCGTGTTGGCCAGTTATTGTTACACCTTATAATTTACCTCCTTGGATGTGCATGGATCGACCTTATATGTTTCTCTCTTTACTTGTGCCAGGTCCAAAGAGTCCAGGTAGGAGCTTGGATGTGTATTTACAACCTTTAATAGATGAGTTGAAGATTTTATGGGATGTTGGGGTTGAGACTTATGATGTGTCAAAAAAACAAAATTTTCAAATGAGGGCAGCATTAATGTGGACTATCAGTGACTTTCCTGCATACGGAATGTTGTCGGGTTGGAGTACACATGGTAAGTTGGCGTGCCCATATTGCATGAATCATATCAAGTCTTTTAGACTTAAACATGGTCGAAAACCATGTTTCTTTGATTGCCATCGTAAATTTTTACCATTAGATCATCCATATAGATATCAAAGAGACAACTTCACCAAGGGAAGGATTGAGACAGATGCGCCTCCTATTCAGTTAACTGGTCATGAGCTCGAAGCTATAGTCTCATTCTTACCAAAGATTGACTTTGGTAAGACTAAGGATAAAGAAAAAATAGAAGGGTTTGGCGAGTCTCATAACTGGTTAAAAAGAAGCATCTTTTGGGAATTACCTTATTGGAAAACAAATCTGATTCGCCATAACCTAGATGTGATGCACATTGAAAAAAATATGTTTGATAATGTATTCAACACTATTATGGATATAAAAAGTAAGACTAAGGATAATGTAAAAGCCCGTTTAGACCTTCAAAACATATGTAAGCGCCGCGATCTTGAGCTCAAGGAGGTGAATGGGAAACTTCTTAAACCCAAGGCAAGTTATACATTATCTAAGGATGAACGAGGGATTGTACTAAAATGGGTAAAAAATTTGAGACTTCCAGACGGGTATGCATCTAATTTGGGTAGATGTGTTAATTTGGAGGACTATAGTATGCATGGAATGAAGAGTCATGATTGCCATATTTTTATGGAGAGAATTCTTCCTCTTGCTTTTCGAGATTTATTACCAGAAGTTGTGTGGAATGGCTTAACTGAATTAAGCCAATTTTATAGAGACTTATGCTCAACAACTCTCTATGAGTCGGATATGAAAAAATGGAGGAAAACATAGTTGTAATCTTATGCAAACTCGAGAAAATCTTTCCTCCAGCTTTTTTTGATTCCATGGAGCATTTGCCAATACATTTGGCATATGAAGCAAGGGTAGGTGGGCCTGTTCAATATCGCTGGATGTATCCCTTTGAGAGGTAATTATCTCTTGAAAATTACTTTCTTATTGCATGTTATATATATATTAACTTTGATATTTATAGGTTCTTGAACACATTGAAACGTAAAGTAAAGAACAAGGCACGTGTAGAAGGATCAATTGTTGAAGCTTACTTGATTGAAGAGACTTCAACATTTTGCTCTCATTTCTTTGCTCCTCATGTAGAAACAAGATCTAGGAGTACAGGGCGCAATGAGAATGTAATTCAAGTTGAACCATGTAGTCGTTTATCTGTGTTCAATTGTACAGGTCGGCCATTTAGCCCAAAAGATCCCATGCGCATTTTAACTCCGCTTGAGAAGGATGCATGCACAATATATATTTTGTTGAACTGCCCTGAGATCTCTAAATATGTTGAGTAAGTAATATTATGGTTAATATTTTATAGTTATCATTACTGTTAATAATAGTAAGTAATATTAATTATGTAAGTGCTGAGAAGATATGTTTTGTAGGCTTTATGATGCCGAGAAACAAGCTGAACTACCAAATTTGACTCCCATAACATTAGGAGTTATGCGTGATAAAGAGTTTTCCACGTGGTTTAAAACTTATGTAAGATGATATTTTATTAATACGTATATAGTTATATAATATATATTACTAACAATTTTTTATTTTAATAGGTTGAAAATCCGGTCAACCAAATAAAAGACAGTGATATCAAACAATTTGCATATGGATTTAGTAGCATTGTTAAACGTTGGAATGGATATTTTGTGAATGGTTATAGATTCCACACACTTGAATATGGAGAAGGGAAGTCTACAATGAATAGTGGAGTTTGTGTTAATGGGAGTTATTATAATGATTCTAATGAAGACTATTATGGTGAATTATTAGAAATTCTTGAGTTGAATTTTTTAGGGTCTACCACAAATACTATAGCGATGTTCAAGTGTAAATGGTTCGATAATGGAAAAAGAGGAACAAAAGTTCATCCAAGATATAAAATTGTTGATATTAATAATGATCGTAGCATGGCTGAAGATAACCCATTTGTTATGGCTTCTCAATGTCATCAAGTGTACTACACATCATATCCTTGGAGAAAGAAAGCTCTTGATCGTCGTTGGCATGCAGTTTTCAAAGTTAAAGCCAGAAGCACGTATGAGATAAGTGATAGTCCAGTAGAAGAATTTTACCAAGAGTCTTCAACTATGAATCCAACTCATGTTGTACCAGATGATGACATTGTTCTAGTTGATATTCATCGTCCAGCGGAAGAAGTAAATCCTGATGAATTACAATCACTAGAGAGGGATCTTGAACATAATTTTGAGTCTGATGAGTTCGAAAAACGATCTACAGAATCAGATGATGATGGATCAGATGATGCAGATTTATCAGAGGAAGAAGATGACATCACTTTCAATGATATGCATGCTATATAACTTTTATGCTTGTGTAAGGTTGAGAATATACCTCTTGTGTAAGTTATACATACTTACTATTGTACATGCTTTTTTTCTTTTCTTTGATTGTAAATGTGTGTTTTTAATATGTTTAAACTAATAATGTGTTAATATGATTTGCAGTTACTATGCGGACTAGAGGACGTGGAGGTAGATTATTATCTAACAAAAATCGAGATGATACTTTCTTGAGACTCTTAATGGAAGATATGAATCATCAATCAAGCACAAGTTCCGAGTTGCATTGTGATCCAGATGAGGAGCATGAGACGTCTGATGATGTGAATTGTCATGATTTCTCGCCTCCTGAGATTGAGACGCCTCTTGATGTAGAGAAACATGAGCCAAAAAATTCAAATAACAAAGATGAGATTGAGCGTGATGAAGAGGGACGAGAGATACTCATCATTTCAGGAAAATGGTAATATTATCCCTTTAAAATTCATTTTTTTATTTTAATTTCTTATGATGTATCAATTATAAAAAGACATACATTTGATAATGTAGTTTATTTAATTATATTGCTTTATATCATGTTTGCAGTTTCATTAGTACTTCTGCACCTCGTTCTATGTTAAATTGTTTGAGAGGTTGGTTCAATGGAGTTTGGCCAACATTTAGTGCAATTCCAAATGATGTAAAACAAAATATGTTTAACATATTCAAGGTAAAAATATTTTGATTATTTCTCAGTGTTTATGTTATAATGATTTGCATATAATATAAGTTTTTTGATAATTGTAGGCAAAATATACTTGGCGTGCTGCATCAACAGAGCAACAAGTATATAAAATTTGGAAAAGTTATTTTAGCAGAGCAATGGCTTCGGAAATGAGGCGTATCCGAAATGCAACAAAGTCAAGGTCTGCACCTCCACCGACATGGATGCGAAGAGAAATATTTGAAGGATTATGGGACATATGGGAAGCACGTAAATTTAAAGATCTCCAAGAAAGTAATCGCAAAAATAGACTCTCCGATAGAGATGGCCAAGGGGTAGTTAAAAGCACAAGTGGAACCATTTCCATTCATCATCATGCTCATAGGATGGTAAGTTTTTTTATTATATGTTACAATTATCCGTTTGCAAGCCATATAACAGGATGTTGTTAATTTAATTGTATGTTTGCGAGAGGTATCGTCGGAAAACAACATTTGTTGTTAACTATCCCTTAGAGTAAATATTTAGGGGGGCTTCTTAGTTGGTTGCAATATCTCCTTCATTTGCAGCGAACAACAGTTGGCTGTTTTAGAGCGAACTGGGCGTTGGACAGCGCCCAGTTCGCTGTTTTTCAGCGAACTAACAACGAACTGGTACAGCGAACTGGGCGGACAGCGCCCAGTTGGCTGTTTTTTAGCGAACTGGGCGCTGTCCAGCGCCCAGTTGGCTGTTTTTCAGCGAACTGGGCGCTGGACAGCGCCCAGTTGGCCGTTTTTCAGCGAACTGGGCGCTGGACAGCGCCCAGTTGGCCGTTTTTCAGCGAACTGGGCGCTGGACAGCGCCCAGTTGGCCGTTTTTTCAGCGAACTGGGCGCTGGACAGCGCCCAGTTCGCCGTTTTTTCAGCGAACTGGGCGCTGGACAGCGCCCAGTTCGCCGTTTTTCAGCGAATTAACAGCGAACTGGGCGCTGGACAGCGCCCAGTTGGGTGTTTTTCAGCAAATTAACAGCGAACTGGGCGCTGGACAGCGCCCAGTTGATGTTTTACTGCGAACTGGGCGCTGGACAGCGCCCAGTTCACTGTTTTTCAGTGAACTGGGCGCTGTCTAGCGCCCAGTTCGCTGTTTTACAGCAAACTGGGCGCTGTCCAGCGCCCAGTTGGCTGTTTTAAAGCCAAATGGGCGCTGTCCAGCGCCCAGTTGGCTGTTTTTCAGCGAATTGGTCGCTGTCCAGCGCCCAGTTGGCTGTTTTACACCGAACGGGGCGGTTTATGTTGGATAAGCGAAATCTCAGAGATCACAAACGTAGATTGCTCGCGGCTAAATATGAATTGAGGCGAAAGCTTTCTAAAGCCTTTTGTCAAGATCCCGATCTTCCGTCTGATATGCGGGACAAATATCGTTCTAAGTTGTCCAAGTTGCCAAGAAAGAGTTCCTTTGCACGAGTAAGAAACCGATGTATTTCCACGGGTCGCCCTCGTGGAGTACTTGAGTTCTTTCGCATTTCTCGTCTAGTTTTTCGTGGATTAGCATCTCGAGGTCATTTGATCATGATGCTAACAACTAGAGCAAAGAGCAAACCGAGCTATCAGCGACTTCGCGTCTCTTTAGTTTACAAGGGGAATTCAAGCCACTCTTTTTCTCAACTAACAAAACACTCAATCCAATCCCCAGCTATTGTTGTTAAGTGTCGACACGCTTTCAAAATATTAGTATCACTGCGCTCTTTCTTTTTGTGTGCTACCCGTTTTCTGTCTCAGGGATGCGATTGGTTGTCTCATAGAAGTCCGTTCTATTAAACTGAACAGGGCAAAGAGAAACGAATAAGAAACTCTATATATAATCAAATGAACATTTCTCTTTTCTTGAAAAAGTTGAGTAGATCGAGATGGATGTCGATGAAGGCATTTTCATGCTAAGGAGAATCTCACGCTCGAAAGCGAGACGCCCTAAAAAGCATCCGTTCGCTCCCACTCTTGCGAGCTCGAGGGGGTGATAGCGTTGTGGAGTGCTCTATCTTTCTGTTATTAGTTGAAATCTAGCAATTAGTGCTCACTATCTAGCCCCTTACTTATCCCTTTGGCTTGTGGAGTGCTCTATCTTTCAGCCTGGGAGTTTTCTAAGCACCAATCGGAATGCCTAGTGCGCTTGTCTTGTTTGCTTGGGTTAATGGAATAGGAACTGACTAGGTCAATTCTGACCCAGAAAGCGGATACATGGCTTTTGACTCTCTGGATGAAATCAGAGAAAACAAACGAAACGTCAGGGAAGCATTTCAAGAACGAATAAAGCGACACTATGAGAAACTGGTTAAGCCAAGGATGTTCACAGTAGGCGACCTGGTCCATGCTCCCCCTTACTGCAGCCCAGCCCTCTCTGGGGCCTTTACTGGAAAGGCAACCATCTTCTTCTTTCATGCCATTCCAAATCCTCTGAAAAAGGAACTACAGCTCACTAATCAAACTCTCCATGAGCCCTGTGGCTTAGTGGTTTAAGTACCACATCAGTGAGAAGAAGGCCAAGTCCTGCTGAACTAGATTCCCCTTGAGCTTATGGGCTACTAGCAATAGGTTGTTTACGTACCCAGTATGAATAGACTACCTATTAGTTCTTCAGTTCTCCGTCTCGATCCCTAAGACCCTTCTGTGTTGTGAGAGACTTCGGTTCGGAGCTTTTCAACAGACGGGCATAATCTTGGCCTATTGAATGAGCAATTCAATCCAAAAAAAGATCGTAAATTAGATGCTATCAATCGAGATTTCGTTTCTCTTATGAGAAGAATCCGACGATCTGAGTTCAAGCCGTTGGAATAGGTTCGAAAGTAGATCACAAGTGCCTAGCGATCTCATCTATCTAATGAATTGAAGTCACTAGAAGAAGGGTAAGTGATCCCATGAATGCTTCCATTGATTTGACAGCCGTTTGGGTTAGGTTCCCGGGACTTTCTGTCCGTTACTATGATGATAGGGTTCTACTAGCCATGGGAAAGACGATTGGTAAGGCCGTGAAGGTGGCCCGTGAAGTATGCTTCTAGGGGGCGCTTTGCACGGGTGTGTGTTGAGGTCTTGCAGAGCCTTTGGGCTTGGATGATATCTGTTGAATATGAGTAGATCATTACTAATAAAGATAGGCAGAAACAGGGATTTCCAAAGCAAATAATTGGTAGAATCAAGTGAGAATGATCTAGATAATGATCGTATGTCTCAACAAGTATAGGAGCAGATTCTGAATTGAGAAAGCGTGGTCTAAAATGGCCTTCCTGGTTGAGAAGGAATGCTGGTGAAAGCATCGCTATATTAGGAGGAGCAAAGCATTTCTTCAGTTCTCCGTCTCGATCCCTAAAAGTGAACTAATGCTTGCTGATTGGAGAGGTGCAGCGAAGCGAAGAGGACATCCGTAAGGATCTAGGCTCACTCCACACCCAGTTTTGTCTTATTGAAATGCTTTGAAACCACGGGCGGTGGATGGGGGAAGGAAGCGGAATATCTGGTCTTTGATAGGAATCGATCTAGATGCAGAGAAGAACTGAAGAACCTCATCAATCCGATAAATCACGCCTCATTTTGAATCGCACCAATCTGGTTTGGTCTGGTTTTGGGAATACAAAAACTGACATATTGGCAGTGGTGCGGTTTTATGCTTCTCAATTCAAAACCTACTAAGCACATTCCACCAAATATGTGATTGAATACATATAAATATAATTTTTATGAGTAAAAAACATAACTTATTACTTGCATCTTATAAATCTTATTACTTATATAAATAGTAAACACTTGGAGCATCAAAGTATAGCAATTATAATTAGTATAATTTATACCAACACTAAAGCATATTCTGAAATATATAAACTAAAGGCTGAAGCCTAGAACTAAGGTCAGAACCAAGGAAAAAGTCAAAAACATTATTGTGTGTTCCTATACTCCCAAGTAACTGTGGTTGCAGGGCTTCAACTGATCCTCAGTTCTTCGATACATTTCCGGGCTCCAGGTTCTCAATTCTCCTCTTCTCCTTCTCAACTATTTTAATCCTCAGTCAAGTGTCCAATCTGACACCCTTCGCGGCTCCATCTACTTTCGCACCAAAACAATAGGTATGCCGTTCTCATTTCCTGTTATCACTTCTATTTAAAACTGAAGCTGAAACCACATCATATTCAATTGAAATCCTTGGGACACTTTAGTTCTTCCAGATGATCTGGATATTTATTATAGCATTGTCACTTTGGAGTTCTTCTGTTGGGTAACAAATTCCACATTGTCGCTTCAGAGGCGGAGATGCCACCATGGTTGGATGTGTTGGAGGAAATCAAGGTGGTTGTTGCGGCGCTCCGATGCTCGCTTCCTTGTTGGATCACAGAGGAAGAAGGGGCAAAAATGTCATTTTAGGACCATCAAATAAAAATGAGACTTCTATTTTAATCTTCATGTTCTAACGTTATTTATGGTTTTTCAGACATAGGGCTGGTATAAAATTTAAAAAAATATATATTTATGTTATTTATATTATATTAAAAAGAATTTAGCGGCAGTCATGATCCAAACGCTAACTTGGCGCTGTCCAGCGCCCAGTTCGCTGTTTTTCAGCGAACTGGGCGCAGGACAGCGCCCAGTTGGCTGTTTTTCGGCGAACTGGGCGCTGGACAGCGCCCAGTTGGCTGTTTTTCGGCGAACTGGGCGCTGTCCAGCGCCCAGTTCGCTGCTTTTCAGCGAACTGGGCGCAGGACAGCGCCCAGTTCGCTGCTTTTCAGCGAACTGGGCGCTGTCCAGCGCCCAGTTCGCAGTAAAACAGCCAACTGGGCGCTGTCCAGCGCCCAGTTCGCTGAAAAACAGCAAACTGGGCGCTGGACAGCGCCCAGTTCGCCGAAAAACAGCCAACTGGGCGCTGTCCAGCGCCCAGTTCGCTGAAAAACAGCAAATTGGGCGCTGGATAGCGCCCCGTTCGCTGAAAAATAGTGAACAGTTCACTGTTTTTCTCAAAGAAAACTATATCTACCTTTTACTTTAGTCTCTTTCTCAAATAAAACTCTATCTGAAATTCTATTTACAATCATTGCTAGAGTGTTCTCCCTTGTCATTCCATTTCTCCTTTAAAGTATTAGGCCTTAATTTTTTGTATGTTTGCATATAGTTGAGCACTGATACTTTCATCTTCAATCTCTCAAAAGTTTTGATTCTTTAATGAAATACAAAATTGTTAAGTATTTTTTTTGTATTGTAGGCCAAGGATAATGGAGGAATTCCGGTGCCTCATGAAAAAGTTTTCACTCGGACTCATTGAACAAACAAAGGAAAAGGGCCTTTTGTAGACGATAAATCAAAAAAAGTATTTGTAAGTTTTTTATTTATTATTTTGTGAAGAAATTGTAATGTATTGAGATTATTAAATATATTTCAATTTATTTTATAGGAGATTTTTACTTCTAAGCTAAAGGAGAAGCAATCTGATCAGAGCTATTTACTTTCTAGTCAAGGTTCATGCATATATTATCCTGAATTGTGGGTTCAGGCATCAGGGGGTCCAAAAAATGGTCGTTGTTATGGATTTGGTAATTCATATAGTGAAAATATGACTCTCTCTGATACTAGCTCAAATAATAGCGTACAAGTTGAAAATGACAAGTACAAGGACCGTCTTAAAGGTTTAGAGAATCAACAAATGGAGATCAATAATAATTTTGAACGAAGAGTTGATGAAGCTGTTCAAAAGATTGTTAAGAATGCCGTTTCTACAGCTCTAGAGATGCACGGTATTTATCAAGGTCACCAATTTTCTTCCGGGCAGTTTCCTTCTCCAGGACTATATAATTCTTCAGGTCATTTCTTTGCTCCAGGTCCTGGCTATTTTTCAACTGCAGCTCCCGGATATTATACTTCTCATGGTTATTTTCCAGTACCAAGTCAACATCCTCATGCTCAATATCAAGTTGAAAGTCAAGCTCATGCTTCCACTCAACGTCAACCTTTTGAAAATCATCATTCTTCAGATACACAAATTACTCAATCATAGTTGTTGATTTTGTGTAATTTTGGGGTTCAATTCTATGTTAGAACACTTTATTTTTGTTATATTGATGTTTTGGTTATATACTAAATTTTTGTGATTATGATGTATGAAAGTTTGATGATGTATGGAAGTTTGATGGTGTATGGAAGTTTGATGTATGGAAGTTTGATGATGTATATATAAATGATTGGTGATATATATGTAATTAGTTTGTTCATGTATGAAAACAAGTTTCATGTTATTTTAAAGTTTGTTAATATATATGAAAATTTGGTTATATGAGCTCGATATTGAATGTTTAGTAATATATATAAAAATTTGGTTATATGAACTCGATATTGGGTGTGCGCGCATCACATATATTCAATCACGTGTCTTTTAATTATAATGCATGTTATTAAAAATTTATGAGCATAGCTTTAATCAAAATAGGATAGTATATCATAATTAATTAAAATTTTAATTTGGCTTAAATAAAAATAAAATTAATTAAAAATTATTTGTGATAAATAATGTTATTATTAAAATAAAATTATCACCAAATATTTTTATTATTAATTAATTTAAAAAATGATTCATCATCAATATATTCATGAAATAATGTATTATAAATATATTTATTTCTTTGATTTGACATTTATTAGCATCAAAATTTGCAACAAATTTAATGCTAGGTAATCTTAGGATCGAAAATATTTGATGGTGATTAGCAACGAATTTTTTGTAGCTATTATCCCTTGCTAAATTAGCAAGCAATATATTCGTTGCTAAAATATCCTTGCAAAATAGCAACGAAAAGCATCCTTGCTGAATTTAGCTAGGCTCAATATAGAAAGGAAGTTAGTTCGTTGCTAAATTCCTTGCTAATACAAATTAGCAACGAATTTTTTAATTTAGCAAGGGATTCTTCCCCTAGCTAATAAGGATTTTTCTTGTAGTGCACGCACGCCGTCGACGCCGCGCCTCTCCACTTTTTCTTCTTCTGTTTGCCCTCCCGTTTGTTCGTCTGAAGCTCCATCCTATATATAAATAAATAAATATATATATTATAATATATATAATATAACATATATATATATATATACAAAGCATGCTCCGCATGCTTGTATATATATATATTTAAATTTTTGCCGGACAGAAACGCTCGGGAGTCACGAGCACGAACTCGATACGACAAGCTCGGTGGTTTTCTCCGCATCAGATGAGAACCACACCCAACAATTCTCCCCCTTCACAACGATGAGGAGGAAACCTCCATTCCAGCGATCCTCAGGCAGTGTTCAAACTTCCCCCTCGGTAATGACTTTGTGAGCATATCTGCCCCGTTGTCATCTGTATGAAGCATTGTCTGCACAAAGCACCACCTCAAGAACCTGAGGCGTCAGCCGACCTGCTCCAATCGACTCATCCCTGCTCGGCTCAACCTCTGAACGTCGTCGCAACCGGATCGCAAAAACTGACTCGTCGAACCCGAGTCCCTGGAAGGCGATCCATTGCACCACCAGGACTATCACCTCTGTCGGCCGCAGAAATCATGGGCACACCACCTCGCATCGTGGTCCCCAACAACCGGTACAAACTACCGCGCTGCAAAGCTCGCATGAGCACGGTGCGCCCTCGCCTCACCGTCAGAACTTCATCTCTTGCTGCAAAACTGCAACCACTGGAATCGAATTTGCCCAACGATATCAGATTCCTGCGCAGCTTAGGTACTAGATGTACCTGATCAAGTCTACACATAGCTCCGTCATGCGTCCGTAAGTTCACCGTCCCAATCCCTGTGACCTTACATGCTGAGCCGTCACCCAGAAAGACTGACCTAGACGTCACCTCCAGTAAACTGAACATCGCCGCATCTGAGCAAATGTGCTGCGAAGCACCAGAATCCAAAATCCAGCTATCAGAGTCATTCTGACTCTCAGTGACGCAATAAAATCTGTCATCTCCTTCCAGGTCGAGTGTCATCATGCCCGCATCTTGGACATCCTTCGAAGTTCCAGAACTTCCTGCACGCTGCAGACAATTTCTCCTAATATGACCAACCTGTCTGCAGTGGTAACACGTCACTGCCTTCTTCGATGCCGACCGAGCTCGTGTACTGCTCGATCCTTTGTTAAAACTCCTCCCGCGTTCATGTGCTATCAAGATCTTGTCACCCCTAGGAGTGGGGTCCTTTAACATCTGACTGGATAACAGCGCCGACGTGACTTTTTCCAGCCCCACCGTATCCTTCCCATACAGGAGCGTAAGTCACCATATGCTTGTATGATGTTGGGGGCGAGGTAAGAAGCAAGAGGGCTTTGTCTTCTTCCTCTACCTTCGAGCCAACCACATGCAATTGACTCAGAAGACCGTTGAACACATTGAAGTGTTCCTGCAGGTTGCCACCTTCCTGCATCTTCAGCGCATAGAGGCGCTGCTTCAGCAACAATCTTGTCGTCACGGATTTTGCCAAGTACAATCGCTCCAGCTTCTCCCAAAGCTCGATTGCCGTCTCTTCAGTCCCGATGTTGAAGAGCACCTGGTCAGCAACGCACATCCTGATTGTGCTCGTGGCTTTTTCATTAAGATCCTTCCATTCCTCATCTTTTACTGTCGTGGTTAATTTGTCGCGTCCCCGCAAGACTCGAATCAAACCTTGTTGAACTAACATATCCTTAACTCGAATCTGTCATAGGCTAAAATTCCCACTGCCATCGAACTTCTCTACGGAAAATCTGTCCAAAATTGCGTTCTTTCCTGCCATGACTGTCCCCGACAAACTAGAAGACCTGATTTGTTCAAAGGTCGGATCTGAAAGAGTGAGAAGAGGACCTAGTCGTTCACCACCGCAGTCAAACCCTTCCTAGAATGTCCAATACGGGTCGTCTACCCAACCTGCCTCTGATACCACTTGTTAGGAAATGAGATCTAGAATACCCCAGGACAGTCAAAAATACAATAAAAATTGTGTCAATACTTTATAACAAGATTATCAAAATAATGATCAACGTTCGATACAGAAACGCCGCGGAGAAGCTGGACACGCTCGGTCCGCGGGAGAGAGAACAATCTTGACTGCAATCCGCTAGCACAACGGACGCACAAGGTTAACCGAACCTTCAACGACGAGGTCCGACGTTCAACCGCAACCACCGCCACCACCGGAGAACAACGCCACCACCGGAGAGAAAAAAACTCCGTCAAGACTAACTGCACACACGCACGCCGTCGACGCCGCGTCTCTCCACTTTTTCTTCTTCTGTTTGCCCTCCCGTTTGTTCGTCTGAAGCTCCATCCTATATATATATATATATATATATATATATATATATATATATATATATATATATATATATATATATATATATGTATATATATATATTAAAATTTTTGCCGGACAGAAACGCTCGGGAGTCACGAGCACGAACTCGATACCACAAGCTCGGTGATTTTCTCCGCATCGGATGAGAATCACACCCAACAGGATAATTGTTTGTGATCTTGTCGCTGCTTGCCAGAAAATCGATCTCGTCGATTGAAGGAATCGAAGATCCCTGCATTGCTCTTTCAGATCCTCCTACTAACTCTTCCTCCTACTTTTGCATTTCTTTCTGCGGCATGTGCAAATGTGTTTTTGGCTGCGATTTTAGATTACTTGTTCTTATCAAGTAATCTAACTAGGTATCATATTTTGCTGACACCCTTGTGGATTTCACAATTAGGTCCTACTAACTCTTCCTCCTACTTTTGCATTTCTTTCTGCGGCATGTGCAAATGTGTTTTTGGCTGCGATTTTAGATTACTTGTTCTTATCAAGTAATCTAACTAGGTATCATATTTTGCTGACACCCTTGTGGATTTCACAATTAGGTGCATAATCATTTGATAATTGTAGTTGGATTTATTCAATTTGAAAATAGATTTGTGCATTTGTTGTTTTCCTAAAATAATCATCGCAACAAAAATTTGCCAAACAATTTATAATATATTTCTCGGTTCTAAAACGCTCTACAAAATGAGTTCACACAACTAGATTTTCATTCGCAATAGACTTTTTCAATAACTTTTTTTTTTCAACCCTCCTATTATCATCACTTCGCTCTCCCACGCAACTACTTTTTTCCATCAATCCAAACAGAGCCGAAATTAAATTAGTGATAAATTTGCACGGGCAAAGCTAAAAATTTGATTTCTTTTGTTTCTTCCGGTGTCGGATGGAAACCTGTATAGAAACCTATAAAGAGAACGAGTCAAAATGACCCTTCAGACCGACACGAGACATCACCTCACGTGATCGGCGTTCCCTCATCGCTGGCGTCCTCCCTCCCTCTTCCTCTTTCGAGAGTCCAGAAGATGGCGGATCAAACCTCTCTCCCATTCTCAAATTCCGACTCTAACTAGGTTTCCGGCAATATCTGCCGGAAAACTATCAAAGCACAAATCCCAATGGACAAGCATGCCTCCTTCAGAAATTCTACCTCGCCGGCGACCGCGCCGTCGCAGCAGCTCTCGCCGCAGGACTGGGAAACCCTAATCGAAGACTTCCAGTGCGGCATCCCCTCTCGCCGCGCCCGATGGCTTCCACTCTCTCTCCTCGACCTCACTTTTCACTCCCTCCTCCGCAAGGACTTCTCTCCCGCCCTCAAACCCCAGCTCCTTCTCTTCCTGGAGGATTCATCTGATTTCCTCTTCCGCCCTTCGCCCTCATCGTCTCTGCCTCCGCTCATCGATTGCCTCCGCTCCCTCCTTCTCACCTTCCCCGGCGAATCTTCCCTCAAAGAGCAAGCTATGGTCTCCACCACCTCCATCGCCATTGCCGCCGTCGACTCCCCCTCCCCCCACCTTGTCGACCCTCTCGCCGAGATCCTCCTCTCGGTGGCGAACCGCCCGAATCACGGCCCCGACCGCCACACACGCTCCGTCGCCTGCGAGTGTCTTCGCGAGCTCGAACTCGCCTATCCCCTTCTCCTCTCCAATGCCGCCGGCCACCTATGGTCCCTCGCCCAGGCCGAGCGTACCCACGCCGGCCAATCCTACCTTCTGCTCCTAGCTACTTCCATTGCCTCCATTGCCCGACATGGCCTCCTCTCCTCCCCCTCATCCATCCTTTCCACCGCCGTCACTCTCGTCCCCTTCAACTCACCCTCCGCCGTCCTATCCCCTCCTCCCTCCCTCGAACCCTCTGATCTCAACCTTCGCGAACTCCGACGGGTTTTCGCCTTCCTCCTCGAGAAGCCGCAGTCTCTAACCCCCTGCGCAACCATGGAGCTGGTGACAGTTCTGACCAGCATCGTCGGCGCTCTCGAGCGCCACATGCCGGCCGTCGCTGCACTTCTGAAGGTGCAGTTCTCTGGTCTGCTTTACTGCTATGACCCTATCCTCTGCCATGTTGTTCTCATGCTGTATTCACGCTTCTCAGATTCGTTCACTGGGGATGACACTCTCGGCATTGCCCGTCGTCTGGCTCTCATCCCCAAGGAAGCCCACCAGCCGCTGGTTTTCAGGCTACTCGCCATTCACTGGCTTCTGGGATCTCCACAGCTTGCCAGCAAGAAGGGGTTTCTTCCCTCCTTGGCTCACTACTTCTATCCTACTGTTTTTGATCCCCTTTCTTTGAAAGCTTCGAAACTGGACGTCCTTGCTTGTGTTGCTGCCCACACCGATCGTCTCCACAGTGAACAAGTCACAACAAACCAAGGGGAGAAGAAAGAATCATATACCACAGCGGTCAAGCTATTTCATGAAGGATTAGCCTGCGTTTCAGCATTCAAATGGCTACCGACATGGAGCACGGAGACCTCAGTGGTCTTCCGGGCCTTTCAAAAGTTCTTGGTTGGTGTTTCCCCGCACCAAGGCGGCGTCTTAACTGAAGCCGACTTGGACGCCGTTTTCAACACTGCCATCTTTCAAACCTTGCAGGTATGGATTCAAAGTCATACCAGCTCCATACTTTTTTTACCAGACGATCTCCTTAGACTCTTTGTTTGGCCCTTTGGGTTTTTCATTATCTGCAGAATACGATGGTTGATCTGCCATTGAAGCATCGTGGATTGGTTCCAGTGGTTTCTACCTTCATAGACCGCCTAATAGGCTGCAAGGAGCATCAGATAGTTGGAGAGCGTCTTCTTCAGACGCTAGACGCCCAACTGCTTCCGAAGCTGGATAAAGGTATTCTCCTGGCTTCCTACTTCCCAATGTTTGAAAGAATTGGAAGGAATTGTAGGATACCGCCTCATGGCTTATTAGAATTGCTCACAAAGCATATGCTTTATCTTACTGAGAAGCATGGGCCAGAGACTGGGCTTAGATCATGGTCCCAGGGAAGTAAAGTTCTGGACATTTGTAGAACAATGTTAGTTCATCATCACAGCTCCAGAGTTTTTTTTGGCCTGTCTCATCTCCTTTCTTTCGCCAGTCAATTCTTCCCTGACCTGGAAGTCCGGGACAGTGCAAGGTAACCAAAACATTCTTCTTTGAATGATTTGTGATGAAACACACTTCTTATCATTCATTTGAACCCTTTTAGGATCTACCTGAGGCTGCTTTTATGTATCCCGGGGAAGAAGATGAAGACAATAGTAAATTTTGGTGGGCAGCTTCCAGGGGTATCGCCTTCTCCTCATCCAGCCTCATTTTATCCCCAGAGTCCTAAGAAATTATTAGGTATTTCTTCTTATATTCATCTTGAAAGGGTGGTTCCTCCACTTGTTAAGAAGTCATGGTCGTTGTCTCTTCTTAACTTGGAAGCCATGAACAATGATACCAGTTACTTTGAGGGGATTAAAGACAACTCAGTTCCCTCAACGACACCTGATAGCGGCGGCGTCTTAACTATAGACAAGATCAGCTTACAAGGAGAGCCTCTTCGAGTAATGGATTCAAAGGTTGCTGAAACTTTAAGAATTTTACGGAAGCATTTTGGTTGCATTCCAGATTACCATCACATGTCTGGGACTAAGATTAGCATACCCTGCTTACTAAAGTTAGAAGCTGAATCATTTAATCAAGTATGGGGATCAGATTTGGAGGACAACCTTCCAGCTCTATATGCAACCGTTATTACTTTTAAGTCTACATCAAAATATGGGTTTATTCCAGCTTGTCGTGTCCCCTTTCTTCTTGGCGCTCCTTCGGAAACTGGGCTTGAGATTATTCCCGCCGGGGGTGATATCCAGGAAGATTCAAGTTTTCGAACTCCACTTATGGTTGAGCTTGAACCACAAGAACCCCTGCCTGGACTTATTGACACAGAACTAACAGCAAATATCGAGAATGGGCAAATTATATCTGGATCGCTTCAGAGTATTACTGTAGGAATCGAGGACATGTTTTTGAAGGCTTGTCTACCTTCAGATGTTGAAGATGATAGGGTTTCGCGTTACTACTTAGACCTTTTCCACGCTTTATGGGAAGCTTGTGGTAGTGCTGCTAACATTGGCCGGGAAACTTTTCCATTGTACGGAGGTAAAGGAGCTGCGGCAATCTACGGAACACGATCTGTGAAGCTTCTCGATGTTAATTCAGATTTTTTCATAAGTGCTGTTGAGCGATACTTGGCACCATTTATTGTCGGTGTTACCGGTCAAGCGTTGGCAAAGATGGTAGGGAGTAACCCAGTAATCGGAAATGTTATTTGGGGAGATGATTGTGTAGTTTTTCCGGAAGGGGAGAGTAGCGCTTTGGTACCTTACTCTGAAAGTGCGCCTCTTCTACTCGAATATATCCAAGATGAGGGTGATTTTTTGAATACTCTTGAAACTAGTAAAAGAATCCTTGGTACATTTCTTGTTTTAATATTCCTACCTCCTAGGTTTCATTTACTTTTTCAAATGGAAGTAGGTAATGTTTCAACATTGGTTAGGATCAGGACAGATTATTGGCCATGTCTTGCTTATGTTGATGAATATCTGGAATCCTTAATAACTTAGATGGATTTTGTGGAAGCTTGATTAGTTTTTGATACACAATGTAATTCTAGTTAGGTTTTACTTTCCGGGAGGCTCTTTTTCCATCTTTTGCACAATCTATTCTTTTCTCGCTTTCTTGTGCCTAAAGGAAGCATTTTGTATGATCAACAAAAGTAATAAAATGTGGATAAAGTGAGCTGATTTTTTCAGATTTTGTTTTCATAGATTAATAGTTTTACATGCTCAGATTTTTCCACAGAAAAGACGGTCTATTGTGTTTGTTTTTGTGTTATTCATCACTTATGTGAATAGTTCTGGATTGCTGCCGTTTTTGAATGTCAGTGACTATATTTTATTTCTTAATAGGGCTTGCTTGTAGATGGAATTTTTGTTCTGTTAAATGATTGTTTTTGTGAGACATTGAGGTCTTTACAGTTGAGGGAATTTTGAATGTGTTTAAAAAGAACAATGCAACTCATATTTCTAATCACATCCCACCAAACGACAAAATCTAGCAAATTTCACCCAGTCGTAAACATGTTTTCCAACTTCAAGCGGCCATAGCCATGTGATAACACTGTGCATGTTATCTACACTATGTTTTGGTGTTATGGCTTTGACCATAGAAACAGATTCTGTGCTCAAGGCTGCATGCATCAATTTCCTCAGATTTCGCATTGGAAGAAAATCTTCTGTCATGTGCTAGTCCCTTTTACTATTTTATTTTGTTGATGTTGGTATCATTTCATGCAGTCAACTGATAGTTTTTGTATTTATGTTTTTTTATTGCTCATATTGTCATGATTTTTAGGAACAACCTTGTACCTTATTGATAGCAAAGCACTGGAGAATGATTCAGACGTGGGTTCCCTTCCTCCCAATGCTTCAGTACATTTCTTTTAACTTTAACATAGTCATATGTTTTCTGGTATATTAAATCAGAACCTCTGATCATATGTGGATCTTTAACTTGTTCAGATTCAAAACCTCTGTTCCACTGCCAAATTCTATTAAAAAAGTTCCTGGCACTCTCTAGGTTAGTTTAGATGAAAATAATGAGGACAAAATTCCATTTTATAGAGTAGGTGTGAGATGATACAGAGATATTGTATAATTATTGATGATGATGAGTAATCTGATTATTCAAATTATATCACATAGATCATCAACTTTGTCAAGTGTGAGTTTCTATCCCTAATCAGAAATGACTCATATGGCCAGGGAAGGGCGGTCGACAATGGCAGCCGTCGTGCTAGAAAACTTCCACAAAACTTTTTAGGAATTTTTCGTAGTCTCCACGAGTCTGATGGTGGTCACATTTCTTCAATTTGATGATCAAAACTCTGGCAATCAGCTCTGAAAAATTGATCTGGGAGAATTGGATTTTAATTTTGTTGATTGATCGAGGCGAAATCAAATTTTAAAAATTCGTATGAGCCAAAGAACCTATATTTTTCCCCAAAAGTTGGACTAGGGCATGTGCCCGGTTGTCCGTGTGCATAGTTCATCCCCTTTAGCCAACTGATGATTGTTTATTAACAAGGATGCCATATTTCATGAGCACATCTGCTTTGATTTTTTCTCTTCTCATTCTTCCCTTTATTTGGATTTTATACATGTGACTATCATTTAAGATTTGTCCATATCCGTACACATGGTGCCTACAAAGGGTATCCATATCTTAACAAATACAGTGGATTCTTAGTATAGTCTAACTAACAATTGGTGTCACACCCTTTTGCAAGCCCCCTCCCTCCCCCTTCTATAGATCTTTCTGACTACTACGTTTTGTATATCTTCTTACCCCTCTCATCGTTCTTATATTGAGCTCGTGTCTCTTAGTGATTTCACTTTGTAGTTTCCTATTGCTGTTTATAAAATCTCACATCATTACGAACTATGCCTCTGCTCTAGTCCTCCCTTGATATCACCCTAATACCTTATCATGTGGACTTGACCCGGGTTCACATAGAATGGAGTAAGGTCATTTTAGAGGCGATGGATACCGATGGAGATCATCGGCCTACACATGTCTATTCTCGCAGAAGGAGGTGATCTGTTACCCGTTCGGATGATCCGAGCCTAAGGATGTGTCGAGATAGTTGTCCTGAGTCTGTTTCATATATTTAATTTTCTATTTTCAAGTTGTATTTGACATCTGATTGGTTTAGACATTATGAGCCATCTAATATGGATGCCCTAGTTATATTTCTCTCTATATATGCGTGCAAGCTGACATTGAGAGGGATCGAAGTTTTGGAAGGTGAAATCAAGAACCCTTGATCTCTCACGGTGCAACGTTGTGACCCCCTTTGTGTGACTCCTAGGACTATCGATTTCTCGTTCCCACCACAACCTTTTTCAATCCCGCAAGTAGTCGTGCATTCCTCATTACCGCAAGCAGTCACACTTCCTCCGCTCGTGTTACAACCGCTTCTTTGTTTCGCAAACAACCGCGCCTTCTCCAAAGCCCACATCTCTCTGTTATCGCAGAATCCACAACCGATTTCCCTCTTCCGCCTCCCGCCTCCCCTGTTTCAGTTCCCATCGTCTTCTTTCCAGCAACAACCGACCTATCCCCGCCCCTGACCGGTTTTCCACAGCCTCGACTCCCCCAACCCGATGCCGGCCATCACCACACATGCCCTCCCTCCTCCAGTTGACTTCCCTTCCGTCTGTTGTAACCCCCCTTGTCGTCTCCCAAGTCGCCTCTTCATTCTCAACCACCCGCCATCTATTTCTCCCAATCCTCCACTTCTAGCCACACCCCGCAAACGTCCATGTCCTCCTCAAGCCACACCCCGACCCTTCTTCTCACAACTTCTAGTTCCACCCGAGCCTTTCTTATGCCCCATTGGCGGCATCCATCCCCAATTGGTGCCAGCAGCCCTCGGATTTCCACTGTTGCCACACTTCGCCGCCGGATGTGCGTGTAAGTCATAGTTTGATGTTCTTTTCTTCTACTATTGTGCACTTGGAGTATATTTTATTGGATGCGATATCATATGTTTTTTCCGCTGAATATTCTGATTTGTAGGTCTTAGTCGCTGTGTGCTTGAAAATACTCGCACTCCAATTTTGTGTGAATTATTGTGTGCTGTTCTATTCAATTTTCTACAAACGTCTGTGCTCCTGAATATACATTATTTTAATAAATTAATTGTTGTTAAATTTAAATCAAATTGTTTCTATTGCACCCACATCTACATTAGGATGTCAGTAATAACAATGCATTCCATTTAGGGTTAGGGTTTCGAAGTGTCCATCACTAACAGATTCACCCCGCGTCATCAAACTTGATAATTTTTATCCATTCATTCCACCTGAGGACAAAGTTTTTAGTTGTTGATTGGCCTTCAAATTCAAATATGGCGTTGATTGACCAGTGGC
Source organism: Platanthera zijinensis (assembly GCA_039513925.1). NCBI lineage: Eukaryota > Viridiplantae > Streptophyta > Magnoliopsida > Asparagales > Orchidaceae > Platanthera > Platanthera zijinensis. The sequence goes on along the minus strand of CM077089.1, from coordinate 165,811,416 downwards.
TCCATACAAGTCCTGTCTCTTGGCCCATGACATCACTCATTCTTATGGATTTGATTATCGTTTAACTTTTATCTCTATTGTCAAGCTCAGTTCTGCGAGAGTTCTTCCCTCTCTCTTGCAACTTCCTGTTAACGATCTCCCTACTAATTGATGTTAAAAATATTTTTCTTCATACTTCCCCGGGTGAAGAGTTGTATATGACTCCTTGCCTATGTAGAGAACATAATTGTTTTAGGTGTTGACGTGGCCTTTATTTTCAGTGTGAAGACCTTTTTACAGAACTTCTTTGATATCTAAAATCTTGGTGAGCTAAGATACTGTTGGGGCCATGATGTTTCTAAATTCTCTCACATTCTCTTTAAATCAAAGAAATTTTGCGCTTTATATCTGTTGGAGTTTATGCATTAAGTGGTTTTATATTTTGGTGTATGTATTAGAGTCCTCTAGGAATATGTCTATGAGTTTAGTCTCACATTGTCTATTCTAGTTTATGAGTCCTTGTAAGTTGCTTAAATCCCCCCCTTTGAAGGGGTTTTTTTTCGTGCGTCTGACGCACCATACTTGGTGCGTTGGACACAATCACAGTCTTTGGTTGTTTTAAGAAGAAGAAAAAAAACAACCAATGGATCGATTGCGTCCGACGCACCATGCTTGCGTCCGTCGGACGCACGAAAAATAGTTCCCCTTTGAGGGATGAATAAGATTGTTTGTGATTTCTCTCTTCCAACATGGTATCAGAGGCCTTGATCTGAAAAACCCTAAAATTTTATTCCCACGGGCCGGTCTGTTTCTCTTTGCTACTTCTCGTTTCTGCCCATGATTCGGTCGACTGCATTGCTCCCACTCCCGTCAACGAAATCGACTTTTGATTCCATTGACGAGAGGAGCTCTAGGTTCGCAAGTAGTCGTTGTTTGTCTTCCTCCTTCGCTGGGATCGAGCACTCTCTCGTCGTCGATAGCGCAGTTTCCTTCGTCGTTCTCTGCTATCGAAGACGCCTGCTCCGTCGTCGGACCTCTGTTCCGCTGCTCCTCGCCTTCATTGATCCCGTCGAGCTCGTCTACTCCGGAAGCTGCATCCTCCCCGTTGTCGCTCTGCGCTATCTTCGACGAGCCCATCGATCTCATCCTGCTTCCCTTTGTCTTCGATGAGATCGTGCTTATTGCTGATCCGGGGCCGCCTGCCTGCTGCATGATCTAGACCTTCTCCTGGCTCCACCCGCAGCTAGTCTTTCTTGCTGCACTCAGACTGTCGATGGTCTCCACTGCAGTTTCTGCCGGAGATATTGTTCTCGCTGCTTGCTTCTCGTTAATGATGGGGATGATGGAGTGTTTTGATGTTTTCTTGTGTGGCTTATGTTGTTTGTCTTATCTTAGTATTATGCCTATATGCACATGTGTTTCACGTGAGGGGGAGTGCTTGTGACTAAGACGACTCAGATGATCTTTCCCGACTTTTCGTCTTCGTTCCTCACGGCCTCTAGACTTATGTCGTATGCGTCCCCATGTTCTCTTTCGATTGGTCGTGTGTTGAGACACGACTGATGTTGGTGTTCTATTCTCGGCGGGTTGTGTCGCGTGAGACCATGTTGTGCGGGACTATTTCGTGTGGGACCACCCTTTTTGTGGATTATCCCTGATGGATTATCTCTGATGCCTGTTTGATGATGTGCTCCACATCTTTCGTTCTCTTTTGCATGTTTTGTGATTAGGTGATGTTGGTTGACCGGTTTCCAGCAAGTCCATGTTGTGTGTGGATCCTGCGTCGTGTGTGGATCAACGTCGTGTGTGACTATGCCTCTGACTTGATTCCCCGGTTTGGAATTTCCCCAAGTGATTTATCTGATGTATTGTCCCACATCGCCTACCTCCATGGCTCCATTGCCGTTATTTGATTTGTTCAAGCTGAAGGTTCCCCCTTCAGCTTGAGGGGAGTGTTGGAGTTCTGTATGAGTGTGTCTATGGGTTTAGTCCCACATTGCCTATTCTAATTTATGAGTCCTTGTAAATTGCTTAAATCCCCCCTTTGAGGGATGCATAAGATGTATTTGTGATTTCTCTCTTCCAACAATATCTTATCCGATGCTGACATGATAGGATGTGAACCTTCACAATCACATATGGATCCTCATGTCTCTCTTACTAATGATGCAGACATTCTAGCTAACATTCATACCTACGTGAGACTGGTAGGAAAATTGATCTGTTTGGCGGTCACTCTCCTTGGCCTCATAGGATCTTCAATGCATTGAGACCCATTCTAGAATAAAAACTGTACTGTGCTTGGGAACAATTTAAATTTTTTTAGAGGATTTAGGATACAGATTGAGTATTATCACGTCTGATAAACGACCTACTCTAGGTTATTGTGCCTTTGTCGGGGGTCAACATTGTCTTTTGCGAAACTAGAAACATCGTGTTGTTGCTTGTTTAGCGTTAAGCTGAGCACATATCTCTTGCACATGGTACCTGTGAAAAGGTACGGCTTTGATATCTTTCCGTTAAACTGGTTTTAAGGCGTTTCTCCAATTCACCTGAAAAATTAAACATCTAAATATCTAGACATATACTGATTGGTATTCTTTGTGAAATGACAAAATATGTTTAGGCTGCTGCCCACTTTGTTCGAGAGAAAGTTCGTGATGTTTGCTTACTGTTTAATTTGTCGCATCAGCAAACCAACTCGCAGATCTTCTTACAACTCTCTCCAGATCTTTATCTTGCGTGATCTTTCCGGATGACTCATTTGGCATGGCGGCGGCGGCGTGAACGTGTTGGTTATGAATCGTCATTCATGAACTCCCCACCACACCTAAGGAACTTCATCCAAACATACATTTTATGAACTGTCGTGCGTGATCTCTCCGTCTGACTTAGGCGCTTAGGTCTATTTTTGGGGTGGTGGTTATAACCGTTGTCATGCCAAACATACATTTTATGATGGTGGCATTTTGTCCAAACTCACCGGAGCAAAAACGCCGTGCCTAACAGAGCCTTAATCTTCATGATATCTATTCTCCATGTCATGTCAGAACCGCGAGCTCTCCATTTCTAGCTTGCTATGAGGTGTTGAACTATTCCCAGAAGATCTATTATCAAGCTAGGTTTTGCAAAGAAGTATTTTACTGCCATCTTAGAGCATTTTTTTTAATGTTTAGATGAATTAAAACTGCAAAGCTTGGAGCTGTCTAATGTAGATTAGTCTAATTATGCACTTTTAATGAAACAGATCTTCCTTCGGATAATAATACATCTCAAATAAAAAAAACAAGAGATTTTGTGCTCTTATTTTCCTCGAAACACACCGATCCTGTCGTAAGTGCCTTCAACAACTGTGAATTGGTCGATGAACTCTGTTTTTAGGCGTGCTTCCCATAAGCTTTTGCTCCGTTTGGCACGGTGGTGGAGGTCGTAAATGCATGGGTTAAACCGTCGTTCGTTAAATATCACCTAACAAACATCATCCGTTTGAACATCAAAGTGGATGATGTTTCTTAGATGAGCGTTAACGGATGACAATTTAGGCTTTGTTTGGTTCGGCGTTTCGCCACCTCCGTTTGGAGCAAACGCCGCCGAACTGCAGACAAACAAACGGCCGCCGACGGCGTTTGCTTCGTTTCGACCCCCACCTCTGCCCCTCCGGTTCCGAAGTGGCTTTTCGACCCACCGGATGCACCCGTCACCGACGAACCAAATATAGCCTTAATCCCCATGTTCATAACCGCCATCACTGTGCCAAACGGAGCCTTTATATTCTCAAGCTTCTCCTTTTATGTTGAAGCGATTTATTCATTCCTGAAATTGTTCAGGTGCAAGCACTGCTGGTCTTCCTTTAATGGTTTTTTCTTCTACCCATATGTTTTGATATTAGTTGAGTTTTAAATAAGTCGTTAGAAAAATCATGAAATGACGGATTATTTTGAGATCTTCTATTAAATCATCTGCCAGCTTGAGTGTAACTCTAATCTTGAAGGCAGATTCTTTGTTGAAGGGGCTGCCTGAAAATAAACTGCTCTGGAGCTGAGGTGACTCAGATTATTTTGATATACTGTTACTACTACTACTACTACTACAATTTCACACAGCCATCGCTCAAAAGCTGCCCCAAAACTGAGCCCTAAATGCTTATAGTTGAATTATTCGTAAGGCTCTGATTGGCGCCGCGGCATCATGGCTGCGACCATTTGGTGAATTCATATTTTGCACTCCGTGCCCCCAGAACACCGGATGCATGCTGTTCCAGTGCACGCTGGAGCAGCCGGAAGGATTCTCGGCTGCTGTCGGAAGCGTGTAGCAGCACCAGTACCTTTAAAAGCAGCCTCAGAACAGTGCAGGTTGACAGAGTTGTGGAAACACAGGTAAACTTCTCATTCAATTTTTTTTCTTCCTCCAGCTGTGTTTCTTCTGGAATCTGTGGCATTGGAGGAACCTTTTAAAAACATTTTCTGCTTAGGATGCTATTCTTTTTGTTCAATAGCTAGTCAATGATTAGGGTTATGGACGGCTTAGTGTTGCTTAGGGCGCATTTGGCGCAGCGTTTTCACGCCGGTGGGGGGAGCAGACGCAAATGCATGGTGGGTAAACAAATGGCCTGCCGCCCGTTTGTCGCGTCTGCTCCCGCCTGCCCTTGAGAAACGGAGCCTTTCGATCCACTGACCCCCTCCTCTAGTTCGATCGGCGGCCACGGCTGCTCCCGCCCGTCTCTTCCCGCCGCGCCAAACGAGGCATTAGTGTACAGGCTAGCCTAAAGTTCAATCATAGTAGATATCTAACCTTATTCTGAATAAATGATTAAAAAGTGCACTTTTCTGTGACAATAATGGACTTCTCTACTATGGTGATGTGATGGTGGTTGAAATTTTGTGCTACTTAATTGTTTATGGACGATTGTGGCTGCTGGGGAAATAATGGTGGGAAGTCATTTTTGTGATTAGAGTGGTCAAGAAAAGCAATATGAGAAGGAAAAGAAGATTCTTGACTTTGTTGTAGTGGTATTGGGCGGTTTGATTTAGCAGACCGCACAGATCGCAATCGGTTAGGCGGCTAGCTAATGGCGGATAGCCAGGTTTAGCTTCTGTTCTTCTTTGTTGCGGTCTGAACCAGTAAGCTCCCTGGGAGGTAACCGAACAGTTAGCAGAGGGCTAACCGCAGTTGTTGCGGCCTGGACTATGAGACCGCACAATTCACTTGGAGCTATCAGGTTCTCTGGCTCGCATGGAGGCAGACGGTTAGAGCGGTCTGGTGAGGCTAACCACACAGTTCACTGAGACCTACTTGCACGGGTTGATGCCAGAGTTTGCTGGGTTGTGTTGACTTGTTCACAGTGTAGTGACAAGTCTGGTTGGTTGCCTAGTCGTGGTCTGCAGTGTTGTGCGGGCTGGAAGCGGAGACCGCAAAACTGTGCGGTTTGGTGGCGGAGTCCGACAGATCTTCATAGAAGCGGACTTGACTCAGAACGCGTGACCGAATATCACAAGTTCACGCGGACCCAGGAGAGTGTCCGCACTTCTATGCGGTTTGATGATTCTTGTCGCATATGCGGTTATATGATTATCATTGACGGACTGACGCTGGTATCCACACCTGTGCGGATAAGTGGTGCTAGTTGCAAGATGACGGACGATTATCCTATCGCTATGACGGTGATCACACTCCACATGTCGCCTATAAATAGGGGTCCCTGACTCGTCATATAATAACGAGAAAATTGAGAATTCTACTTGCGTTTTGAGCTTGCGGTTAGATTTTTTCTAACCGGGGTCTAAATGAAGTTGACTTGTGCTGTGCAGGCTGTACGACTAGCACCGGACGACTAAACGACTAGTAGAAGCTCAGTGTGGAACAGTTCACGGTTTACAGTTTGTGGCATGCATCAAGTCGCGGTTTACGCGGCTAAAAGTCTTCTTCCTCGGGGTCGTGGATAGTTCAAATAAGCAGTTCGTCCGGATTCAGCGGGTATTCTATTTCTCCGTTCAGCAGTTCTGTTCGCGGTTAGCTTTGCGGTCAGGCGACCTCGCGGCCAGGCCACCAAAGTGGCAAACATGATTGTTTTCTCATCAGTTCAATAACAGACAGTCCACGCGGTTTGGCGACTTGTTGGTTTCGACGGACATGTCTGACGGTTAGCGGCTTGGATGGTTTCAATTATCAGACAGCGCGATTTCTTTGTCTGTAGTCGTTTTTTGTTTCTATCAGTTACATTGTGAATCATGTCTCACAATGTATAACTCGTCCTGTAAAGAAGAAGTTAATTTCAAATTGAAACTCTTGTGCTTCTATTATTGTTAATTTATAATAGACTTTGTTTTGGTTGAGTGTTCCTGCGACCTTTCTTGGCTTCCTTATAAATTTTCACATTTTTTTTTTACTTTTTTTGAAAATGGGAGGGAGCGCTCTTTGCCGTGAAGCCCCGAAAGCATTTTTTTGACACAAGTACTTTTCACACCACTTGGAAACCAAGCGTCTACAAAAGAACAGTGCTTGCGATGAGAATAAAATTTTTCCCACCGTCAACACTGTTCCAAACAAAGCCTGCAACCAATGCCATGCAAACAATGCAACCGATGGAACAAGCAACAAAATTAAAATTAGACCTTCAATTCTAATTCAAATATCCCAATTTCGTCGAAACTAACGGAACCTTCGAGATTTCAAAATTATCATCTATTCTATAACTTTTCATGGAGAAACTCCTTTTTACAAAAGAATCTTACGCAAGTGCAGTTTCATCTCAATCAATTATCTTGTGGAATTACAAATGCTATTTTCAATCTACACTCACTTCAATACTTGGATCTCCGTAGCAAGAGCATCTCCAATGGGTCGCAAGGTAAGCGGCGAGTTGCAGGAGGATTAGGGGCGGTTAGTGCCGAGAAAGCCCTAACCCTTGTTCTACCGGAGTTCACTCAGCTTCGAAAGGTAAGAGGGAGCGGCAGAGAGTCGAGAGGGGAAACTGAAATTTTGGAAAGTAAAGGAGTGGGCCCCAGAATTGGGGGCCTATTTATTTGCGCAGGATAGCATGCTGCGTTACCCGTATAAAAAAAATTCCCCTAAAAATGGCGCCAGGATTTCAAATCAACTACATTTGTTGGCACAAATGATTTCAAATGCCGCAAACTCAAACTCTTAAGGTCAAGTGTTTCAAACCTTGTTCATATTCGGAAAAAAATTTCCATGCACACCAAAATCTATAAACCAAATTCTCCAAAAAAAAAAAAGTTAGCAATGTTATGTAACAATTAGTCACATCCTTGGAATCACGAATGGGAGAGGAAGTGGAGTTGCGAACGGGAGAGGGAGGGGTGTCATCGAGACACCGCCTGTGAGTTACGAACGGGAGAGGGAGGGGAGTCGCGAACGGGAGAGAGAGGTGTGTCGTCGGGGCGATGCTTAGGAGTCGCAAAGAGGAGGGAGGAGAGTTGCGAAAATGAATTAGGGTATCAATTTGCAAGTAGCAGAATTGAAGCAGAAAAAACAAGTTTAGGGAGAATTTGGATTTGGTAGAATTGAAATCAGGTTTGCTATTAACACTAACCTATTATAAATGTTAAATACATTGATATTCCTGATCTCTTGCTCTTTATAGTCGACTTTGCCCCAAACAAGCATAAACTCTGCTGCCTAAACCCTACCCCCAAAACCTCCTTTCAGCTCCCATGGCCGCCACTGCACTGCGAAGAAACCCTAGAATCACTTCCTCTCTCCGCTCCTTCTCAACCGCCACAGCCACCTCCACCGCCACCTCCACCGCCGCTCTCTCAACTGATCCCTCTCCCCCCTCCACCGTCATCAATGGCGCCTCTATCTCCCGCATCAAAACCTCCATCCGCAATGAATCCAACCCGGACCGCCTCGCCGACCTCTTCGCGACGGCCGCCACCACCCGGCTATTCTACGGCGACCGCGTCATCTACAAGCGTGCAATAAAGAAACTCGCCGACGCTCACCGCCCCGACCTCATCGAGCGCCTCCTCGAGCACCAAATCACCGACCCCTCCACCCCTAAATCAGAGGGCTTCCTTATGCGCATCATCTCCCTCTATGGAGACGCCTCAATGCCCGACCAAGCCGCCGCCGCCTTCACCCGCATCCCCCCGCCGCGCACCGACCGCTCCCTCTGCGCCCTCCTCAACGCCTTCTTCAAGAGCGGACAGCGCACCCGCCTCCACGACACTTTCGAAAACGCTGAATCAACACTCAATGTCTCTCCAGGAATAGCCTGCTGCAACCTTATCCTGAAATCCCTCTGTGAGAATGGAGAAGTATCAGCCGCCCGAGTCATGCTCGATGAATTGCCTCAAAGAGGGCTGATGCCCGATATCATCTCCTACAACACGGTTTTGGATGGATATGTGAAATCGAAGAACCATGAAGGATTTGAAGACCTTCTGAAGGAGATATCAAAGAAAAAACTGGAAGCTGATGTAGTAACCTACCACTGCCGAATCTCCGTGCTTTGCGAAAGTGGAAGAAGCGTTGAAGCAGAGGAGCTTTTAGACGTGATGATTTCGAAGGGAGTTCGTCCTAATACTGCTTCCTTCAACACTCTGATTGATGGATTTTGCAAGGAAGGAAACTCATCTTCGGCCATTAAGGTTTTCAGGAGGATGGAGAAGATGAAAAACGACGACAGCAGCGCTGCCTCTGCCAATCATACAACATACATACTACTGCTCAGCTGTCTGGTTGAGAAAGAAGAATTTGATACTGCGCTGGAGATCGTCAACTTGTGTTTTGGAAGGAAATGGGCGCCGCCATTTCCTACTGTGAAAGGATTGGTCCATGGATTGATCGAGAAGTCAAAGGTGAAGGAAGCCAAAGATGTTGTGAAGAAGATGGGGAGTGTTGTCAAAGGTGATTCCATTGCTGCATGGAAGAAAATGAAGAGTGAGTTTACTTTTTGAGTCTTTTAAGGGGATGGGGATTCTCTCCATTTGGCCCAAATAGAGGATATTCATTTTACAGTTCAAATCAGCCCTCATTTATCCAATGGTGCAAAGCATATTCTATCAGGTTAATAAAAATGATAGGATTACTCAACCCATTGGATCAAGAAAATGCAGATATGGACCATGAAAAGAATCTCTTTGTTCGCGGCAAATGAGGAGGATCTTAGTCACCTTTAGGGGGGGGGGATATTTATGTCCGAGTTTCGGACATAGATTTTTGCTTGTGGCACATCGAAGATGTTATTGTCGATATTTGAGATATCACGTTCGCTAGAAGAATATATCAAAAATGATATCTCAGATATCGGAAATGACATCTCAGATGTTTGGAATGACATCTCGGATATCCCAGATGTTGGGAATGACATCTCAGATGTGCCCCGTATAGAATCTATGTCCCGGGCTCGGACACAACAATTCCCTCCTTTGGGGTTGGTAGAACATTAGAAATCTTCACTCATTTGTCTTTGTTGTGATTCCAAATTGTCAACGTTGAAGAAGATGTCAATCTCCTTGCTCTTTGGTTTATAAGAGCATTCAAATGTTGATTCTCTTTTTTCATATTACTTGTGGTTGTCTTGCTTGTTATATTTCAATCACATTCTATCACACACCCACGAGTGTATAAGAACTCCCTCTCTGAAATTTTGGCTCTGTTTGGGAGGACTTATTTTCACCGGTCAAGCGGTTACGACCGCATGAATCAGACCTTAATTAAGGCCCGGTTCATGCGATCGTAACCGCTTGGCCGGTGAAAGTAAGTCCCCCCAAACGGAGCCTTAGACTGAGTTGGGTTCAAGGAAGTGGCTGGTGAGCTTGAAGTTTGTTGGGGAGTAAACTTGGGAGCCCTGAAGGCCTTCTCTTCCCCGTACCCTGAGGTCATATTTACAGGCAGCTAAGTCTAGTGGTGGGTACTCTATTGCTAGTGGAAGAACCCAAAGATCCACTACGAATCCGACTGGGTCGCTCGGCCAGTAATGTGATCAAAATATCTCAATGGAGGAGATTCATGGTCATCAATAAAATGGATCTGTTGCCAACCTTCCCTGCTGCAGTATAGTTAGCAGGAAATGAATTAGGAAGGGTAATTTGGTAATATCCGTGGATAGAGGAGAGTATGTTCCTGCATTTTCGCTGAGTCGAGGATTCGTCCCTCCGCATTTTGGATTCCTTGTTCAGTGCTCTTAGGGGAACTTGTTATATTATATTTTTACTTTGCTAATTGGTGTTCTGTTCTTAATGTTGATTATCATTAGCTGCCTATCTTTTACTGTCTTCTTCTTTCTTCACTGGTTTACTCCGTTCAGTTGCTCTTAAGTTTTGTTCTATTCTTGGATATTGATCTATTGCTGCAAGTTCTCCATGGAAGAGCTAAAGAACCGATTGAATCATCCATTCAGAGATGATTGATCTATTTAGATCGCATCTGCGAGTCGTTGCAAGTTGAGGGAAGCTGACATCAAGCTGTTGGAGAGGCCGAGAGGGTGAGGCAAGCTCCAAGCAAGTGTTGTGCGAGTCGTGTGGGGTCTAGAGCTGTCACGGTTCCAGTTCAGTTCCGGTTCTACTAAAATCATGAACCGAACCGCTAAGATAACGGTTCTTCAAGTTAGAACCAAAACCTTATTTGGTTTGACCGGTTCCGGTTCTGGTTCCGGTTCCATCATAATTTTTGGAACCGTCATGTCAACGGTTCCGATTCCGGTTTAACGAGAATCAAAACCAAACCGATCACTAACGGTTCGGTCCGGTTCTATGCGGTTCGGCCCGGTTCCAATCGGTTCCAACTAAACTAAAACTAAATTTGACAGAATGAAATAAAAGCGGTCTGCAAAAAACTCAAAACACCTTCAAAATAGAAATAATTAAGTTGCACACTCCTCGACGGTCTCTTCCACAATCGGTTGGCTAGTATATGTCGTCTTTTCATTGGTGGAGGTTTTTGACCATGAAAAGGTATGCACGCGCCTATACCTATACAAGTCTTCAATTTTTGACCAAAATCTAGACTTTGAATTGATATGGATATACATACACAGTAGCAGAAAATTACAGATCACAATGATCTGAAATTCTAGACATTATGTTCACTGTTATTTAGTTTTTGGTAATAGATTCCTAATGATGTGCAAGATCTGAATACTATCATTCATTAAATTGCAACTATTAATATTTAATCAAGAGTTTTATTAGCATATTCATAAATTACTGACTCGGATGGAGAGATTATTTTATATGCATACATTATACTAATTATCTCTTGTTGTAGTAATCTAAACATCATATAATTTTGTATGCTAACGGGATATGCTAGCGTCGCAGAGTTCATAAAGAAAATACATGTTAAACTATTGCGAACATCCGCTATCACGAAGCATGAGCTTAGAACAAACGACAATATAAATTTTCGGCACTTCGATTACGTTTATTCGAGCTCTATTTCATTTGTGTGTTCTTAAATTAATTTGATTAATTAGAAAAGTTAATCTTACATATTACTTCAATAGAGATTATTAGATTTTAAATAAGACGATCTTTCATTCGTCATCGCTACATTCAGCATTTTGTAATTATCCTAAATTTTTGATAATACAATTGCGTAGCGACGCACCTTAATTTTTTTAACATAAATATTATAGATAGATTATTAAATTATAACAATATTATAATAAAATTAATAATAATAAACGGGTTGCGGTTCGGTTCTACTTCGGTCCGGTTCGGATCGGATCCAAAAATCTTGAAACCGCTTGAGACTTATATGTTGCGGTTTCAGTTCCGGTTTCGGTACGGATAATAAAATTTAAGAACCACACCCGAACCAAAGTTGTTCACGGTTCCAAAATTCAAACCAGAACCCGAATAATTTGCAAACGGTTCGGTCCAGTTCTTTGCGGTTCCAGTTCGGTTCCGGTTCGGTTTACGGTTTTCGGTTTTAAGTGACAGCTCTAGTGGGGTCTTTGTATTGTTGTCACGTGATCAACGGTTGACTCTCCGTGGCTCACAAGGTACAAGTTGTACACCAAGTCTTTTTTCGGCGCATGCCATTATCATAGAATGCTTGTTTGACAAGACAGATTGTGACCGCTGCCAAGAAAATAAACTAGTTTTGAGCATAAAATGCATGAATTTCTTGAGGTGAGGTCGGATGATCACAAACGATAGTTCATGACCATCATTGATGTTCATGACAACCATCAATGCACCAAACGAAGCCTAAACCTTAAACTTAGGCTTAATTTGGCGCGGCATTTTCATGTCTGCGTTTGGAGCAAACACTCCCGGACAGCAGAAAAACAAATGTTGTCCGACGGCGTTTACTCTGTCTGCTCCCACAGCAAGAAGGAACCCCCCCCATCTCAAGTTGTACTATTCCTCTCTGATAGACTGATAGTAGAAACGATTACATCCAAGGTTTTCAGAACCGGATCAGACATTGAACCAGAAGGAGAAAAGTTTCAAGGTTTAACCGGATCTAACTACATGACTATATGAGATACCATGACAAGTGAGAATTGAGCAAACTAAAATAAGTAGATTCGTCATGTATGATAAGATCTTGAGATAACGAACAACTAAAGATATTAAAGATAAGATACAACAACTTGATTCAAACATTAAATAAACAACAACAAATAGTTAAATATTGTCCATAACTAATATTGTCTACCATAATATATTATCAAAAATCAAGTATATCAAATGATTTCGCTCCAAATTCTTCAAGATCGATATGTTCTAGAATATTATCTGCACATTCATCATTTACATAATTAAAATTGAAATGAATCAATTATTTCACATGCAAGTAGACAAATATACAAATATGTTGAACATATATAAATATATATATATATATATATATATATATATATATATATATATATTAGTTATTACCATTAATATGTTCATTTTGTTGATTATTAGCTTGAACTTCTCCCACAATTGACATTGTATTTTTCTCATAGATTTCACTCTCCAAATCATCATAATTAAGCTCCGGAGCCGGCTCTTTCTCAACTATCCAGAAATTCACAGAATCAATACTCATGTAATCAATGAGATCATAACTTCTTCTTTTAAAGTAAGTCCTATAAAAATTTACAATGCATAAGACAAAAATTCACATGTAATACTACATTACATAAATATAAAAGTGTAAAACAATAAAATTTCACATGAATTTTTATACTTATCCCTCATATTAAGTTTGTAGTTACATACACAAGATCATTGAGTGTTTGATGCTCGAGATGATTTCTGTGAGTTGTATGAATTTGATCAAACACACTCCAATTCCTTTCGCAATCAGAGGATGATGATGTTTGACTAAGCATACGAATAACCAATTTTTGTAATTGTGGAGCACTAGAACTAAACATTCTACACCATTCATTTAAGAAGGATAAACAATTTAAAATATTAGTAATGATAAAAACTAATAAATAATAATCAAATTAACTTTTTGTTGAATGATCATGTTGCATTCCTTTTGCCTTTTTGATTGCGATTGACTTCCCAAAGCTCTCAAGTTGATCAAAATATAGTCTAACCTCATTAATTGCAACTGATGATTTATTTCAAATGTCTTTATTGTCAATAAGATCAATTAAACCCCGCAAAACTTCAGGTTTATTAAAGTAGTTGACTTGATCATATTGGAATGAATGGTTCAAATAATAAGCTGCAGAATGAAGTTTTGGTGAAACTGACAATCTCTTAACATTTTTTAAAATGAACTTAATGTTCTTTCTTGCTCGATACATTCCATCATAGATATAGTCAAGTGATGACAACTATCAAAGAACCATCTTGCTACTGTCATATCAACACGATGTACCACTTCTTTTGATGCCAATGCACTTTTTAAAGAAGGTTGTGATCCTGTAGATGTTTTAGGAGCGAAATAATTTCCAACTTGATCAATTGCTCTTTTTCCTTTATCATGTACAATCGAATGCTGAGACTTAGCAATAGAAGTTCTTTCATCATCCACGTGATCACCATATGGATTTACGCTATCTAAGGATTCATGTTTGTCTTGCTTTTTGTTAATAATAACTTACAAATTCTCTTGCATTTAATTTTGAATATCATGTAGAACTTTTTTGCAAGCATCGATATTTCTTTTATACCAGCTAGATGATGTTTCATTCTATTAATTCCTCTACCGTTATAAATCACTCAACAGTGTAAACATTTATAGTGTTTTTTACCATCAGAACTTTGAAGTAGGATAAAATGATTCTAACCAAGATCATTTTTTTCACGCACAACTTGTGAAGATACGTTAGATGCTTCAATAGGAGCTTCCATTTTCTGATAAAGAGACAACACATGAACACAATGAAGTCGTGACTTTTTAAAATGACAAATTCTATGTTTTTCATATAATATGTTAAGCACAATCAAAAAAAAAAAAATCTGTTTTTCATATAATATGCCATATCCTGCTGTTAACCTCACCCCAAAATATTTGAAAATTTTATCTGCACCCCGAATTCACTAAAAACTTACAAAACAAATTACAATAAGCAAACACAAATTGGACTGAAAACAAACTGCAAATCTTTTTTGTACCACCGCGTTGTATAAAATAACATCCATTAATCTAGATTGGAACCCGTATAATAACATCTATTTTTTTACCAAACGTCAGGATACCTATTCATCTTCAGTTTTGTACCAGATAGATAATATATGAAGGCAATATAGACCAATTGTTGCAACAACAAAAACTATTAAACTTGTCTCCAAGCAATCAATTCATGAATCAATTAAACTTCTCCCAACAAAAAACTGTGTTCTACAAAAATCAATCCACCAGTTTATCTTAAAATCAACAAAAACTAAATAACCCGAAATTACAAATTCAGCAAAACTAAGGAACATATCCATTAAAATCAACAAAAAATCATGCTAATTAGAAACCGGAAAATGCAGGGATATCTCCACAAAAATCCCGCATTTATATGACCCAAGCTCCTGCTTTTTTGCGGCCCAAAATTTAATTTTTAACCAAAAATCCTGCAATCATACAAATGAACATAATCAATCAAATGAAAAATATGAATTTGTTTATACGAATGTTCATACCAAATATCCTGCTATGCGAGCATAGAAACACTGGGCTTGATATTGATATTTGCAAAAGCATCGCAATATCCCGCATTATACTATTAAGAATGAATTGAATATGTTATTAAATATGACAAGTAACATTGTTTAGTCAAAATGAATTGAATATGTTATACCTTTGGAAGAAGAGTTATCCAAATTTATCAATGCAGTTGAATGTCCAATATTCCTCCACGTCATTACAATCTATGATGCAAATAAAGTTTCTCATGTTTGTGTTATTTCTCCACAACACCTTCTCCAAAGAGGATAAATCAACGGTAACGGACATCCTTCACGTATATGAAGTTCAATGAAATGATTATCATCGATAAATCCAACACCACGAGCCCATTCGATCAACACTTCTTTAGAATCAAACAATATATTTGCGTCAAAGTGACTATCAACATCAACTTCTAACTTTTCAAAGGTTTCTTCATTTTCATTATTTTCATTAGTGACAGAGAAATGTGAAAAGTTGGTATGAGAACGCTATGCAAAAATTTTAGATTGAAATCAATTTGTAAGCAAATAATTCTTACTAGTCATAGGTAAAGAAGAAATTGCATCATACTTCAATAATTTAATGGTATTGCTTGAAAATTCTTTCATAAAAGAATAACCTAAAAAAGAGTAAAATAAGTTGAAAAGTCCCTTGAGGATACAATTACTTTGTCCACCTTGATGAGTTATTAGAAAATTGAAATAATATTGAAGCAATAGCAAACCGAGCTTAAACAAAGAATTAGCAAATACGAACTCTTAGGGTTCTATAGAATGTATAAAACATTAAAATACAAAAAATCAGATTCTTTTTACTTGAATCAGAACTGTGATTTGCAGGTGCAGAAATGAAAAAGAAACAAAATGTTGTTTTGATATTGTTCTCCATTTTTAGGTTAGGGTATACGTGAAGGAATCTCGAGGTGAGAGTGTAATGATATGCAGATAGAAGGCTGTGAAGGAGATCACTGTTAACCGGAGAGGAAGGTGGTGCGAGAAAGATGCGCAAGGTGAGAGCGTCGGTGCGGCTTCCGCAAAGTGGGGGAGTCGGAACCGACAGAAGGAGCTCGGTGGAAGGAGGCGCCAACTTGTTAACCGGAGAGGAAGGTGGCGCGAGGAAGATGCCGGAGACGGAAACGGCTCGGCGAAGAGGGAGACGGGATTCGGCTTCCGCGAAGTGGGGGAGATGGGGTGCGGCTTCCGTGAATTGGGAGTGAGCAAATAGATTAGAGTTGCGATTAAAGTTTTAGAAAATTGATTTTTAAAACGATTGGGGTGCATATAGCTAAAACGTGTAGCGGTTAACAATCGCCTAAAAATAATCGTCATTTTGCATTTACTGTTTAGAATCATGCAGTTTCATTATAAATATTTTGAATGCGGTGTAAATCATTGTTGTCTAATGATCCGTTTTATGTAGTTTTTTGCTCGGATGAGTTTGGACAAAAATTAATTTTGAAAATAAAAATGGTTGAGGTTCCTTAGGTGAGGTATGGTGTTCTCGAACGAAAGTTCATAATCAATGTCATGCCAAACTATGGCTCCGTTTGACGGGACTTATTTTCATCGGTCAAGCGGTCACGACCGCATGAACCTGATCTTAATTTAGGTCTAATTCATGCGGTCGTAACCACTTGACCGGTGAAAATAAGCCCCGTCAAACAAAACCTAAGTCTAATATGCACCGTTGTATTATAAATGTATTGTTTTGTGATCACAAATAAGGCCTAAGACTCTGTCTGGTGCGGTGAAAGCTGTTGTGAACCACATGGTTATGAACTGTTGTATGTGACCGTCCAACCTCACCTAATGAATTTCATCCATTTTTGACAATCAGATTACTACTGCCCCGTTGAATTAAGAATCTCTCCTAAAATAGATAGTATTTTTATAATCTGTAATCCATCGAGATTAGAAACACTTGGGGCGAGTACGGAAGATCTCGCCCACCTAGAGCGAGTTCAGGTTTTATCCTTATTGTGGACTATTTATGTACAACCCCGTATCCAGTGAGTGGGCTAACAGGAGCCGATCCGGTCGGCCCAGACCGCCCCCGAGCCCCAGGCGAGTTCAGCAGGGCATGCCGAGCCCAGCATGCCGAGTACGGGCTCGGCAATCGTCGGGCCGAGCTCGAAGATCGTGGAGCTGAGCCCGACGAGAGGAAGCCATTCATCGTGGGGCCGGCCGAGTACGTGCTCGTCTAGAGCCGAGGGGTTGGCGAGTGTCAACGCGACCGTCATCTGCGAGCAGGGGCTTCAGACCCAACTTTTCCAGGCCTGAGGCGAGGCGAGCCGGACCGTGGCATTGAGAGAGGCGAGCTCACTCAGCGTCTTCTCCAGTGGCGTTGAGTCAGGCGAGTCAGGTCCGCGGCGCTGAGAGAGGCGAGCTCACTCAGCGCCTTCTCCAGTGGCGTTGAGTCGGGCGAGTCAGGTCCGCGGCGCTGAGAGAGGCGAGCTCACTCAGCACCTTCTCCAGTGGCGTTGAGTTGGGCGAGTCAGGTCCGCGACGCTGAGAGAGGCGGAGCTCATCCAACGCCCTCTCCCGCGGCGCTGAGAGAGGCGAGTTCCCTCACCGCTTTTCACCTCGGCGCGGGGGGGGAGCCTTCTCGCGCCCATACTCGCCGCCCCCGCTCGATGGGCTCTTCTCAGGGCCAGCTCGCCCTTCAGTCACGGGGTGTTTTTACCATGTTACCCCCTCTGGATTGCCTATAGTCCTCGAAAACAGTGACGGCTGGATATTGACAGATCATCTTTTCCTATAAATAAGACCCAAGGGGTACCTCAAAAGACACGCTTTCTTGTGCCCGGTCTTCTAGCGCTTTCTGAGGTACCTTAGCTTCAACACTTGGCAAAGGAGGGGAAGCGCTCTAAGATCTTCCGGGTGTGTGGTGGGACCTCCGTGCTGAAGCCTTGGGTCTGTCCCCGGTCCTTTTCCCTTGTCACTTGGGCTTGTGAGTAGAGAAGTAAGTGTGCGATCACCCCTTCCGCAAGGGTCGAACTCCACAGAGACCGATTTTTCGGTTTCAACAATTTAGGTCTGTTAATATCAATTTAGTTAATTCGGGAGCGGCTATTCGCAGATCATACCCCCATTTTCCCTTGGATGCTTATAAATAGGACTCAAAGCACAAATAGAAGGGACCCCCCCCCCCCCCCCCCCCCCCCCGCCAAGCTCAACAATGACATTAGAAGAGGAAGTTTCTATAGTCTTCAAGATGTATGATGAGACCTCTTCATTGCAGCATGCGGGTCTTGCTTGTCAGTGTTTCAGAGAAGTTTCTTGTCCTCGCTAGTTTCATCTCGTCATATCTCATCCGGATCGACCACTATACCAGTATTCATCTTCACTAATTTAATTTTCTTAGTTTCAACAATATCCATTTTACAATTAAGTTTTACGAATTCATTAATCTAATTCTTTTATATTTTTCTTGTAGTTTTTTTTAAAAAATCTACACCATTAAGCTCTATTCGTTTCGTAGTGATTGGAGTAAGGGAATTGGAATTGAGTATCTCAATTTCAATTTCTGTGTTCGTTTGCCATTTTTTACGAAAGAATTGACATCATGAAAAACCTATGAGTTTTGGAAAATGATGTTTGACCAAAACCAATTCCGGTGTTCGTTGGCCGACTCTTAGCGAAAGTACTCTTCCATGGCCGACTCTTAGCCAAGCTCTCCTCTCCATGGCCGACTCTTAGCGAAGCTACTCCTCCACGGCGAGCTCGCACTCTAACCTCACTTGGCTGAAGCCCTCCAGATTTGAACTGGGCTTGGCCCGTGCCCCGCCTGAATCGGGCGAGGCAGGGCTCGGGCTCCCACTGAAAGGGGAGCCCGCTTAGGCCCTTCAGGCCAGCCCGGGCATGCCTGAATTCAAAAGGGGGATTTTAATCCTGCCTATTCGCCTGATTAGGCGGGTTACTGATCAGGCAGGATTTTTGCTTAGCCTGGCGCCTGGGCTTTGCCCGGCCCAACCCGACCCGACCCGAGCCGGGCAACCGACAAAAATGGGGGTCAGGTAAGGGCCCCAAGCCCGGCCTTAACGCGGGTCGGGCTTAGCTAGGCTTTTGCCGGGCCGGGCCCGGGCTTAGCTAGGCTTTTGTCGGGCCGGGCCCGGGCTATTTGCGTGATTACTGCAAACAAACAAATTTTTTAATTTTCAAAACCTACAAATTTTTTATGGGAATTGTTATTTAGACCCCATAAATGGATATTTGTAACCCATTGATATTTGTACCTAAAGTTGATATTTGTACCCAAAGTTGATATTTGTACCCAAATCTGAGAATATTTTTTTGCATAGATACCATCCAAAAAATATTTCCAAAATATGAATAATGCGCACTATAGCTGTCTTAACATCACAACAATTTTTTCGAAAGAGTACATAATGTGTTCTAAATGGTTAAAACATCAAAGCAACATTTTCAAAAGAGTACATAATGTATTCAACCAAAAATATATGTAGTCTTTCAACATGTCATTAACATTTGCAAGTCATGTTTTTCCGGCCAAAAAGATACCCCACCTACAAAAAAATGATTTGAATCAGTAAGTATATTTAAAACAATAAATAATTGAGTAAACATCTTATATTTTTTTGAACTTAATGCATTGTGTTTCTTGAAGGACCCTAGTCATAAAACAACCTGCAGTCGACAAATACAAAATATTTTAATTGATGATTACTTAAAGCTTTAATGTAATTGACAATCAAATTATTTAAATAGACATACCTGACTAATTAAATTAGACGTGTAATATATGGAATGTCCCACTCTTCGGCTATTTTTTCATGATATGTTCTCCACACCGGAAATATAGGAGGTAACGGACATTCTTCTTTCATCCTCAATAGAACAAAGTGGTTGTCATTTATAAATCCCATATGAATTGTCCTTCGACTCGCCGGTGGACTTGAATGAAGCGGTAGAAAGGTGAATGATTGTTTGCTTGAAAAATGAACAAATTGTATGTTGTAGCATGATGCAACAAGTAGACCCATGTCGGGCATTGACATCCACCTATCAAGCGGGGCTGGCACCACCCAACAATCAAGAGATTTTAGTAATTCTAATCTCCTTGATGTTCCAAAAATTTCAATGTACAATAATTTTTTTTCATGAAGTTCTCCTGCAAGATCATGTCTCACTTGCATCCAATTATCACCCATATTTAGAGCGACACTAATAACTCTATATCCGCAATGTCCATCACCCATAACATCAACAACATCAAGAAGATGTGATTGCACACCTGGTGGCATTTGGTTACGCACAATTTCTAGAAAACCACCCCTTGTACCTCTACATCTCTTTGTCAACCTGGTTCTTTTAATCTTTAACGCATCTTGTTCTTCCTTCAAAACATGCTCGAAATGTGATGGATCTCTTTTGGTGGATTTATAATTTTCAACGAACTTTTTCAAACTCCCCCTCGGACGACCTTTTAATTTTGAAGGCAATGTAGGATCCTTTGTTTGGCTAGCATCCGGGTTGACGATTTCGCGCAATTTTCTCTTAATTTCCCTTCTTTGGAGATCACTTATACTACTATATTTTTTCAGTAATCCCTCCACATCATTTTCTATGTCGACTGATTCTTTTAGTTCTTCCTTTATGTGTAAATCGGGCTTCTCAATCAATGTTAACTGTTTCCATTGTTTGTGTATCATCCATAATGGTATTGCATTACACTCTTTCATGTAAGATACCAGTTCATGCGCACAAGGTAATCCAAGTGTATACCTGCTTCAAGATGAACAAACTCATGATTGTGCACACCATGTGTTACTTCAAGTTCCCATTCATTGTCCTCATTTTTATGTCCTTTAAGTGCAAATTTACACTCACAGCGCTTGGAACTTGATTTTCTTATAT
Organism: Platanthera zijinensis; assembly: GCA_039513925.1. NCBI lineage: Eukaryota > Viridiplantae > Streptophyta > Magnoliopsida > Asparagales > Orchidaceae > Platanthera > Platanthera zijinensis. The sequence continues at coordinate 165,790,474 of CM077089.1, read as the reverse complement.
TTCTTTTAACATAACCTTTCAAATTCTGGAGGTAACCCACCTCTGTCACACCCCAAAATAACTCTGGGTGTTGCTCTGTCACCGAGCTTATCTGCCCTTTTTATAATAATGACAAATCCCAACTGTTTAGCAACATTCCTAGCCCATTCAATCAAATTTTCTTTGCTTTGAAAACAACCGGATGTGTGAAAGTGCATTCCAACGTCTTCAAAAAATTTGTCTTTTTTAAAAAGTGTCAACTCTTTTGAGCTCATGATTAATTAGACCCCTAAAGACAATCATAACATGCAAACTAATGACTGCAATTTCACTCTTAAACATACAAAAAAGTAAAGTAATAAACGAAAAACCTAAACTACCACACAAAGTATACCTTTTAGATTTTTCAAAGTGTCAACTGCGTGCTATGAAATCCTCAAATGCCTGGCATGAACTCAACTACCTGCCATAAAATTTGCCAACAAAGTTAACCACTACGCAAAACTTATAGTATACACTCAGAAACGGGTTGTATAGAGCATCATATGTTGAGTACATGAATATGAAAGTTACTGAATTTTGATGAAAATTGAGAAGCACAATTGAAATGTGGCTTGGCTGTCAAAGATGAGTGACCCAACCAAAGATGACATTATTTCATCATCCTAGACCAACCTATAAAATTCTAAACCATATTCACAAGACGCAATCCTAACAAATGGGGAAAATGGGAGGAGTCTTTTTTTCTAACAAGACACGAAATATGCATTTAAGTAAAGGATACCAAGCAAAATATTAGTTTGATAGGTTATGGTTTAGAGGTAGATTTTGTAATCACATCGACAACTTGGATCGATTGAGTTATACCCTGTAATTTAGAGGTATAAGAGCATGAATAATTTATGTATGAAAGGTATTGATGAACATAACCACAAGCATAAAGAAATGGGCTAATCTCTCTAGCTGACAGAAGTTAGTTTGGTCTTTATATCCCGAGGAAGGAAGAAGTCCAAAAAGCAAAAAAAAAACTTATTGTTTTTGCGGAATCAATTGAAAACTTGGATCTTAGGAAAAATGTAGAGAATCATTCCCCTAATATTGAAATTAACAGGAAAATCTAGAGGAACAATCATTACACCTAAGACATTTTTCACAAAGCAGAACACTTGGGGAACTCTGTGTGTTTGAACAGAGAAACTTTACCTAAGGAAATGGAACGTAAATAGGAGGGATGAGATCCCAGGAGTTATTGTCTGGGATAAGCATAAGACATAAATGAACATTAAAATATAATAAAACTGAATCTGATTTCAGTTAACCTAAAAACCACCGCAATTTGGTCCATTAGGAGAGCTTCCTTTCTTGCAGATAATAAAGGATATATTCTTCAAAGTCTATAATCTGAGAGGAAAAACTATAACAAATAGGCAAACTTGGTAACAGAGCTTAGCAAAACAAATAAAACGGGATAGAACTTGATAGAACACAAACTTGAACAAGTAGGCTTTTAAGAATGTTGGAAAAACGAAAACGAAAACAAATCTGAGAGGAGATTAGGAGTATAAAGAAAACAACTAATCTCCTCTCAGTTACTAAAACCCTAATCGTTGAGCGAGGGAGAAGGAAAAACCTGCGAGGGAGGAGGGAGGCGAGCCGCAGAAATGAAGAGGGAAACCGGCGAGGGAGGAAGGAGGCGAGCCTAGGAAGGATGCGAGTCGCGGAAATGAGGAGGAAACCTGCGACGGTGACGGTCGGGGAAGATCACCGTTGGAGCGTGCGAGCGGCGGAGGAACGCGGGGTATGCGGGAAAACGGGATTAGGGTTACGAGAGTTTGGGTATAAATATCATTTTCTGGTTTAAAAAAAACACTCAAAATTATGCAAATTTTGGGTGTCAAATATCCAAAATGGGTGTACAAATAACAAATCCCTTTTTTTATTTTTAAAAAAACCGATTGACTCTTCACTTCGGTCGCCGCCAAAAGCACTCTTCACTTCGGTCACCGCCAAAATCCTCCCGCCGCCCTCTCTCCCCCGCCCCTCGCTCTCTCTTTCAAAAGCAATGGCAGTCGCCTCCTCTCGCCGTTCCGGCGATCTCCTCCCATACCTTCACCGACACCTCTCCACCGTCTCCTTATCTCCCCACGCCTTCGACCCTGATATTCGCCGGATGGCGAAATCCCATCGCTTCTCCGAGATCGAAGACCTCCTGGAATCCCGCAAGACGAACCTCCCCGCCGACGCATCTGCCCGCGAGCCCCAACTCGCTTCCTCCATCGTCTCCTACGCTTCCTCCGGTATGCTCCACCACGCTCTCCGCACCCTCGACGACCTCCCCCGCCTCGGATCCACGCGCACCCTTCTCTCCCTCAACGCTCTCCTCTTCGCCTGCAATCATTCCAAAACTCTCTTCCGCCGAGTCCCGGACCTTTTTTCCGACCTCTCCCGCCGACATTCCCTCTCGCCGGACAAGGTGTCCTACGGAATCCTCATCAAATCCCACTGCCTCGCACGCAATGCCTCAAGAGCCCTCTCCATCCTCAAGGAAATGGACGACAAAGGGATTGAGATCACCGCCGTCTCATACACGACCATCATCGACTCCCTCTACAAGGAGAACAAGCCGGAGGAGGCCGAGCGCCTCTGGAATGAGATGCGCGACAATGGAGTTTCTCCCGACCCGGCGGCCTACAACGTTAGGATTATGCACCGTGCTAAAAATGGGAACCCGGCTGAAGTGCTTGCGCTGATGGAGGAGATGAAGTCGGCCGCGTTGGAGCCCGATACCTTCACCTACAATTACCTGATGACTTGTTATTGCAGGCATGGCCATCTCGACGATGCAAAGAGGGTCTACAACGAGCTCCAAGAGAAGGGATGCCAGCCGAATGCATCTACTCTTAAGAATTTGCTCTACAATCTCTGCAGAAAGAATGATTTCTCCGGCGGGCTCGTGGTGTTTGAGGATAGTGTGAAACGCAGAAGGATACCGGATCTGGGTTCAGTGGTGATGCTGGTCAAAGGGCTGATGAAGGTCTCCAAGGTCAGGGCGGCAAAGAGGGTTGTTAGAGAGCTGAGAAAGAAGTTCCCCGGAGATTTTTCCGGCAGCTTGAAGAAGCTGGAGAGCATAGTTGGGCTGGGCATGGAGGAAGTACGGGATGTTCAAAGCTAGCCTCAAAAGATCGAACTCTCTTCAAAAGTTTAGGGTTCTGCTTTCTGCTCGGTGATGTTACAAAGCAATAGTTCATCAGCTATTAATGTCATTGAGCTCTGTTATTGCTGTTTGGTTGAGCAGCAATTCTTCAATTTAGCTTCACATGAAATGAAATGCAATAAAAAAGGGTCTAGAATTCATGTTTGACTGGCGAATTTTTTCAATCAAAGCTCCTTCATTTCTAAATCTGCTTTTGAGATTGTCGATTCCTTGCACGTGGCGGAAAAAAGATTTGAGTTCAATATATGCATGTACTACAACAAAAGGTCAGTTTTTTATATATTTGGATCAAATGTTTTAGGACATTAATCTTGTTTAATATTGACGTAGTTTATCTTTAAGGCTTCGTTTGGCAAGGTGGTGGCGGTCGTAAACGCATGGGTTAAACCATCATTTGATAAGGAGCACCTAACAAATTTCATCCGTTTGAACATAAAACTGGATGAAGTCCCTTAGGTGGGTGTTAACGAATGACAGTTTAACCCTCATGTTCATGACCATCACCGTTGTGCCAAATGAAGCTTAAGTAAATTTTTTTTTTGAAACAATGAAGAAGGGGAGCTTTGGCGCACCGGTTGAGGTGTTGTGAGGTCACGGATTCGAATTCTGGAAGCAATCTCTTGTACAAATGTAAGGTAAGATTTGCTTACGATTACATTTCACTCTTGTGGTGGAACCCTTTCCTCAACCCCTGGTGTACGGGGATGCGTTGTGCGCCGACCTCCCCTTAATGAGGTGTAAGAAACTGCCAATTGCACTCTTGAACCCTGTTGGTTGAGAACTCCAATTGGGATTAGTTTCACCTACTTCTTCCTTGATTTTGGTTCTGTGCATAGATGGAAAACGTGTGTTTTGAATAGCTTTGTTATCAAGGGAAAATGAGAAATATGGGTTGGAAGCATAGAATGGAAGATAGGAGATAGAAAGCTCGCCGGCTCAGCGGGTTTATGGAAGGAGTAAATCGTGGTGCTCAACTTGTAGTTTGGGTTGTAGGTGGAGGGGAATATGAAGTGATAGGGGAGAGTCGATCACGGGAGCTTGTGATTTTATTGAGCAACATAAAACTAGGTTTGCTTGCGAGAATTCAACATAATCTTTGTCGGTCTTCGCCATGTGCCAATTTTTCACATATTGTCTTTTTCCCTCCTTATTCTATAAAGCCATCCTCAAGCTTTTCTCCTCCCACACATGATCTCTCCCATTTTCTCAGAACCTCACATTACTTGGTCATTTGACATGACTCAATGTTACCTCCTCTCCCTTCTTTAGCCTATTTTGCTCCCCATCAAAGAAGCCTTCAATTTCCTCATAACGCTTCCCTCCTTGCATCTCCGAATTTACTCGACTGCCCTGCATTGTTGTTTCTTGTTGCCATCTTAAATATTCATGTCACTTCTCGCATCTCCTCCTTGTGTGGGTATTTTGTATTTTATTTTCTGATTTGGTCCTCCCATAATATTTATTTGTTTCCCAAAGGAATACTTGATTCAAGCACCATATATTGAGGTTAGTAGCTTTCTTAATTGATGCGAGGATAACCCTAATTTCTTAGTTAGGGTTGTTCTCCTTGATATGTGTGATAAATCGTGTCTCATCACTTCAACTTTTGAGAGTTCTTAATTCCTTCTTAGTTTCTCAAAACATGTTAACACGCATTTCTCGATTTGATAGAAGAAGATTCACCGTAACTAGGGCCGGTGCTGGGTCACCTCCCTCCAATCTATTCAATCCGAAAATGATATACAAAATATTCATAAAGGAAAAGACTAGACTCCTTTATATATAGGAGGGTCCTGAAATAAGACAAATACATAACGACCTAAGTAGGTAATCATTTCGCCGTCGCGCTTTGGTCGCGTGCTCATCGTGTATAAACACGTGCTTATCGCTGTTCATGGACGGGATCACCCATGCTCGTATCAACACCTCCGGGTTCAAGAATGACCTTGTTCTCAAGGTCGAAGTCTGGGAACTGTGACTGTACATCCTCCTCTTGGATTCAAGTGGCTTCCTTTATTGATAGTCCCCTCCACTGGATGAGGACTTGTCGTAACTGTTGATCCAGAATCCCCTCGATGTGCGATCCTAACACCACCTCTATCTCATAGCGGGGAATTGATTTGATCGTCAGCCCCTTGGGTAGGTTGGCTTGGAGGGGGTGATCTCCTAGCGCCCTCTTTAGCTGGGAAACAAGAAAGACTAGATGAATGCGGCTGTCGGGCGGTAGCTGTAGGCGGTAGGACACTTCTCCCACCTTCTCCAGAACCATGAAGGGGCCAAAGTAGCAAATAGGTATCTTTGGGTGCAGGCGGCCAGATATTGTACTCTGGCAGTGCGACCGCAATTAAAGTGATTTAGATAATGACCTATGCCGACGAGCCAATAATTTAAGGTCCCGGGACCTGACAAACCATCAAACTGGAGAGAATAGTTGGGTTGGGCATGGAGGAAGTATGGGATGTTCAAAGCTAGCCTGATCGAACTCTCTTCAAAAGTTTCGGGTTCTGCTTTCTGCTCGGTGATGTTACAAAGCAATACTTCATCAGCTATTAATGTCATTGAGCTCTGTTATTTTTGTTTGGTTGAGCAGCAATTCTTCAATTTAGCTTCACATGAAATGAAATGCAATAAAAGGATCTAGAATTCATGTTTGACTGACGAATTTTTTCAATCAAAGTTCCTCCGTTTCTAAATCTGCTTTTGAGATTGTCGATTCCGGGCACGTGGCGGAAAAAAGATTTGAGTTCAATAAATGCATGTCCAACAACGAAAGGTCAGTTTTTTATATATTTGGATCAAATGTTTTAGGACATTAATCTTGTTTAATATTGACGTAGTTTATCTTTAAGGCTTCGTTTGGCAAGGTGGTGGCGGTCGTAAACGCATGGGTTAAACCATCATTTGATAAGGAGCACCTAACAAATTTCATCAGTTTGAACGTAAAATTGGATGAAGTCCCTTAGGTGGGCGTTGACGAATGACAGTTTAACCCTCATGTTCATGACCATCACCGCTGTGCCAAATTGAGTCTAAGTTAAAATTTTTTTTTGAAACAATGAAGAAGGGGAGCTTTGGCGCACCGGTTGAGGTGTTGTGAGGTCACGGATTCGAATTCTGGAAGCAGTCTCTTGTACAAATGTAAGGTAAGATTTGCTTACGATTACATTTCACCCTTGTGGTGGAACCCTTTCCTCAACCCCTGGTGTACGGGGATGCGTTGTGCGCCGACCTCCCCTTAATGAGGTGTAAGAAACTGCCAATTGCACTCTTGAACCCTGTTGGTTGAGAACTCCAATTGGGATTAGTTTCACCTACTTCTTCTTCCTTGATTTTGGTTCTTGTGCATAGATGGGAAACGTGTGTTTTGAATAGCTTTGTTATCAAGGGAAAATGAGAAATATGGGTTGGAAGCATAGAATGGAAGATAGGAGATAGAAAGCTCGCCGGCTCAGCGGGTTTATGGAAGGAGTAAATCGTGGTGCTCAACTTGTAGTTTGGGTTGTAGGTGGAGGGGAATATGAAGTGATAGGGGAGAGTCGATCACGGGAGCTTGCGATTTTATTGAGCAACATAAAACTAGGTTTGCGTGCGAGAATTCAACATAATCTTTGTCGGTCTTCGCCATGTGCCAATTTTTCACATATTGTCTTTTTTCCCCTCCTTATTCGATAAAGCCATCCTCAAGCTTTTCTCCTCCCACACATGATCTCTCTCATTTTCTTAGAACCTCACAATACTTGGTCATTTGAAATGACTCAATGTTACCTCCTCTCCCTTCTTTAGCCTATTTTGGATAGGAAGAAGCCTTCAATTTCCTCAACGTAGATATGTTGTTTCCCTCCTCGCATCTCCGAATTTACTCGACTGCTCTGCATTGTTGTTTCTTGTTGCCATCTTCTTAAATATTCATGTCACTTCCCGCATCTCCTCCTTGTGTGGGTATTTTGTATTTTGTTTTCTGATTTGGTCCTCTCATAATATTTATTTGTTTCCCAAAGGAATACTTGATTCAAGCACATATATTGAGGTTAATAGCTTTCTTAATTGATGAGAGGATAACCTTAATTTCTTAGTTAGGGTTGTTCTCCTTGATATGGGTGATAAATCGTGCCTCATCACTTCAACTTTTGAGAGTTCTTGATTCCTTTTTAGTTACTCAAAACATGTTTACACGCATTTCTCGATTTGATAGAAGGAGATTCACGGTAACTAGGGCAGGTGCTGGGTCACCTCCATCCAATCTATTCAATCCGGAAATGAGATACAAAATATGCATAAAGGAAATGACCAGACTCCTTTATATATAGGAGGGTCCCGAAATAAGGCAAATACATAACGATCTAAGTAGGTAATCATTTCACTGTCGTGCTTGGGTCGCGTGCCCATCGTGTATAAACATGTGTGTATTGCTATCTATGGATGGGATCACCCATGCTCGTATCAACACCTCCGGGTTCAAGAATGACCTTGTTCTCAAGGTCAAAGTCTGGGAACTGTGACTGTACATCCTCCTCTTGGATCCAAGTGGCTTCCTTTGTTGGTAGTCCCCTCTACTAGATGAGGACTTGTCGTAACTGCTGATCCTGAATCCCCTCGATGCACGATCCTAACACCGCCTCTGACTCATAGCGGGGAATTGATTCAACCGTCAGCCCCTTAGGTAGGTTGGCTTGGAGGGGGTTATCTCGCATCGCCCTCTTTCGCTGGGAAACATGAAAGACTAGATGAATGCGGCTGTCGGGCGGTAGCTGTAGGCGGTAGGATACCTCTCCCACCTTCTCCAAAATCAGGATGGGACCAAAGTAGCGAATAGGTATCTTGGGGTGTAGGAGGCCAGATAATGTACTCTGACAGTGAGAAGGTTTGAATATGCCCATATGTTTAGTAACAAAATGCTGAAGAAGATGCTTTTTTGTCATATTCACACATTCTCTATCATCCATATAAGAAAAATGTCATCCACATAAACCGCAAAGATAACAAGACCAGCCGATGCTTTGCGAATGAACAAAAAGTGATTTACAGCACTTCGAGCAAATATAACCATAGAAATAACTTCGTTGAACTTGTCAAACCAGGCCCTGAGACTTTGCTAAGACCACTGATCGCCTTTCGCAGTTTACAGGCCTGAGACTCCCCCTAAGCAACATATTCAGGAGGTTGCTCCATATAGACAGTTTCTTGCAAATCACCATAAAAAAAGGCATTCTTCACATCCAACTGAGACATTTCCCAGTCTATGTTGACAGTCACCGAAAAGAGAACACAGATTGTTGTAATCCTAACCACAGGAGAGAAAATATTAAAGAAATCCACACCATAGGTCTGCGTAAAATCTTTGGCAACAAGTCGTGCCTTGTAACGATCAATAGAACCATCTGGGAGAAATTTGATGACAATGACCCAGCGACAACCAACCACTTCAGCTCCTGGAGGAGTAGGAACAAGAGTCAAAGTACCCCGTTCAGTAAGAGTGTGTATCTCTTCATCCATAGCAGCCTTCCAATGAGAAATAACAAGAGCATCTTGATATGAGGCTGGAACAACATTTGCCGAGAGGGCAAGAGCAAAACTCTTAGACAGGAGAGAGCTGAGCATAAGAGACCACAGTCTGAAGAGGATGTTGAGTGCATGAGCGAACACCTTTTCGAAGAGCGATCGGAAGATCAAGATCTGTCCTGTCCACTGTATCAGCCCCATCTAAAGAAGAGATTACTGGCCCGGGAGCTGGTGGCAGCGGCTCAGGAGAAAAATCAGAGACAATAGAAGAATCAGAAATAGGAGGAGAAGAAAGAAGGGCAGACTCTGGAAGAGGTGCCGATACATTGGGAAAAGAAGAAGAATCATCAGAAGAAGAGAGGGAGAAGAAAAGAATGGAGCATCATCAAAGAAAGTAACATCCGCCGAGACATACTGTCTCCGAAATATAGAATCAAAACACCGATATCTTTTCTGTGTCGGACAATAACCCAAAAGATGCACTTGATAGAATAAGGAGAAAGTTTGTCGCCTCCAGAAGCAGGAGAATGGACAAATACTGTGCATCCAAAGACACGAGGAGGTAACAGAAATAGTGTCCCATCAGGATATAGAATAGAAAAAGGAGTCTTGTCATTGAGAACCGAAGACGGAACTCGATTAATGAGAAAACAGGAAAGAAAAACCGCATGACCCCAATAAGACCGGGGAACATGCATATGAGTGAGAAGACTATGAACCACATCTAGAAGATGACGATTTTTACATTCAGCAACGTCATTCTGTTGTGAAGTGTAAGAGCAAGTAGTTTGATGGACATTGCCATGATCCAAACAAAACGATGTAAACTGATGACTAAGATATTCCTTAGCATTATCAGTGCGAAGAGTTTTAATACGAGTATCAAATTGTGTACGAATTTCATTATAAAATGCAGAAAAAATGGAGAAAATCTTAGAGCGTTCTCGTAATAAATACAATCACGTACACCGAGAAAAATCATCTATGAATGTAACGAAATACAAACTACCCCTACCAACAGTTTGAAAGGGAGTAGGATCCCAAACATCCGAATGAATCAGGTCAAAGGGACGAGAAGAACTGCGACCATGCTTAGTAGGAAAAGTAGACTGGTGATGCTTGCCAAACTGACAAACTTCACAATTAAGAGAAGAGTCACCGCAAGGTAAATCAAACATAAGCTGATAAAAAATCTGATGAGGAGGATGCCCAAGACAAAGATGTCACTGAAGGAGATAAGAAGATGCAGAAAACGCAGAAGCAATATCAAGATAGAACAAGCCGTCGCTCTCAGTCCCAGTAGCAATCATCTTCTTGGAATGAGGAATCTGAAAAGCGCAAGTAGAAGCAGTAAAAAAGTTTCATAATTCAACTGTTTGCATAGAGCAGTAACAGAAAGAAGGTTGTACGGAAAATTCAGGACATAAAGAGTGTCCTGCAGCTGAAGAGAGTGAGTAACATGTACGGTGCCAGAATCACAAATCGGAGATGGAGAACCATCCACAATAATAACCGGAGGTAACCGGTTGTTCTTGTCAAGATAAGAGAAAAGACGAGAATTATCTATCATATGATTAGTAGCATCAGAATCAATGATCCACCTACCTGTTGCAGCCAACTAAGCAGCACCAGAAGTAGCTAGAGAAGAAGTAGACTGCTTGGAGGATCAGCCGATATTGGACGAAAATGAGGATGTTTGGTCCAACAACGATCAACCAAGTGACCAAATCGGCCACAATGAGAACAAAGATGCTTAGAATAACCACGACCACCACCACGGCCACCACGGCCACCACGGCCACCACGGCCACCAGAGGTGTCATGACGAGCAGGATGAGCAACAAGATCAGGAGACGGAGACGGAGAAGGAAGCAAATGACGCTGAAGAAGAGTAGTAACAGCAAAAATTCTAGCAGCAGTAGCATCCAGAGTCGGAGTATCCGCCTCTCCAAGAATTTGCTGGCGGATCATATCATAAGAGTTCGGTAGGCAAAGAAGATAACAAACAACAAAAAGCTCCTGAAAATGCTTGTGTTGCTCAGCCAGATCAGCAGAAAAAGGTCTATGCTGAAGAAGTTCAGCACCGAGAGCCTGAACCTCCTGATAGGCAGAAGCAGGAGTCCTGACTGGTCGAGCAAAAAGATCGGCATACAGAGTATAAATGCGCGAAGTTTGGGCTCCCTTGAAATATAAAGCGGTCAGATGATTCCAGACAGCCTTGACCGTCGGATCATGTCGGATGACAGGAAGGCACTCATAAGACAAACTATTGGCCAACCAAGTACGCATCAAAGCATCAAAAACATCTCAATCATCAAAAGCAACAGAGCCAGAAGGAGGGGGATCATCAGTCAAATGATGACGCTTGCGCTGATAACGCAATAAAAAAATGAAGAACACACTCCAGTCAGGGTAATTGAGATCTGTAAGCTTCGAAGCAATACCCAAATTACCAGAAGTAGAGAAAGAAGAAGTAGAAAGAGAAGAAGTGGCAGAGATAGTAGAAGAAAAAGATAGAGCAGGAGTGTCCATAGAAAACAACGAGAAACTGCACGGGTAGAGCAAACAATCTGCGCGAACTCAACAAGTCGCACAGACAAGCGACTAGAAGGGAGGTGGAACGAACAAAAAACAAGTCGTAAAGAAAACCACGCGAATAGAACTATCCGCAAAGCAAACTGCGCGAATAAAACAAAAGCCGCGCGAACAGAACAAGGAAGGGAGGGCAGGGAGGGAAACTGCGCGAACAGAAAAGAAGTCGCGCGAACTGGATCAAAGGACCGATTCACTCTGATAACATGTCAAAAGCGATAAATAAAGACAAATTTTATTGCTCCAAAAAGATAATCATTACATAGATATGCCCCTTATTTATAGAAAATGAGGGAGATAAGAGAATACAACAAGCGATACGAGACTAAATACAAGCCGCGCGGACTGAGCGGTTTGACACAGTCAAACTGCTAGGTTATTCAAAATACATAAACAGCAACACCTGAATCTTTGCGGCGGCAAACACCAAGACCGCAGCTGCGGCTACCTCCAGACCGCTGCGGCTAACATCCAGTCCGCTGCTGCGGCTAACATCCAGTCCGCAGCTGCGGCTACCTCCAAACCGCAGCTGCGGCTACCTCCAGACCGCAGCTGCGGCTACTACCCAGACCGTTCTTGCGGCTAATCACCAGACCGTTGTTGTGGTTAATCACCAGACCGTTGTTGCGGCTAATAGCCAGACCGTTGCTGCGGTTAATCACCAGAGCGCTGCTGCAGCTAATTGCCAGAGCGCTGCTGCGGCTATCACCCGGGCCGCTGCTGCGACTATCCTTCAGACCACCACTGCTGCTCCTGACTGTTAGCGTAGATTCACCACCAGGCCGCTGAGTCAAACCGCCAGACCGCTGAGAGAGGCAGACCGCTGCGGCTAGATATAAAACTGCTCGGTCTCCTCATGCTCCAACACTAGTGATGGGGCGAAATGATCTCGCTCAAGGGTCTGCTCAATGTTATCCCAGTAATGTCTCGCCTGGTCTAATAACTTAAGCTTCGCAAATCTGACGCGACGCAAGCCAAATAACTCAAAGTGATTGAGATAATTACCTATGCCGACGAGCCAATAATTAAAGGTCTTGGGACCGGACAAATCATCAAACTGTGGGGTGACTCTATGGAACTTATGTTAGAAACTCCTCAAAATAACGTTCATTGTAGTAACTCTTCCTATGATAATCAGGACGAGTCGAAGGGTTTATACGAACTCTATGACTGACAGGTCGGGGACGAGGATAATCATAATAGTATGAAGATCTTCACGAGGGAACTCTATGGGCTTGAACATGGGTGGACTCTGGTTCCTCGAATATAGGATTAGAGTAGTAATTGCTATTATGATATGGCATGGGTGAATCATATAGATTCTAGTTCCATGCATTATAAACTAAGCCCAAACCGGTGCTTTGATACCAACTGATGCAGTACGATCCTAAATGATGGGGAAATAATATGTGATCACTACAAGAAACAATATGATTTCGACGAATTTTAATTTACAATAATAATTTGTTTTATAAATCAAAATAAAAGATATGATACAATAGTTAAAACGTAGCAAACTGTGGAACACATGATGCTGTATAAATGTTAGTGAGGTTGAAATCAAATGACTAAGCAAAAAAAAGTACAAGATAGTCAAACAATAATTTTCATCAGCGGAAACAACAGGTAGTCAAGAAGGATGCATATGACAGAGAAATGCCCTTACTAAGGAAGAAGGTATAAAAACATGGGACAAAAGTGAGAGATTAAAAAGGAGAAGCAATTCATAGTACCAAACAACTAATACATTCGACTTAGTTTTAAATTCCCATAATCTTTCTCTGGATTTGAAGCGGGGGGGGGGGGGGGATTTGTTAACAGGACGAAGTTGCTCTTGTGTTATGGGTCTAGCCCGTAAGACGTCGCAAGATTGTTGGAGGATGACCGGAGGCTAGGATAATGCAGGCGAAGGATACTATGGAGCCGAAACCCCCGCTGTCTAAACGTGGTGTGCTCGGAGAGAGAATTTCCACAATCTCAGTAAAGATAAAAAATTAGATTTGACTTCTTGGATGCTTTCATACAAACAACATATACTTTTAAATAGGCTACAAGACCCATAATAACTAGCTCTTAACTAGCAGTATCTTAATGACTCTGCATTAATAAAATGATAATAATAAAAGACATTAAAAGATAACAATCACTAGGCTCGTCGCCCTAGACCTACAACATCAGTTGTCCTATGACATCTTACTCGACCTGCAAATTGAGTTGTCCTGAATCTCGTACGAAGCTCGACCGATTTGATCATCTAGATTCTTTATTTCTCGCCAAAATAGTGTGTTGTACTGCATCGCTGTATCAGGGATTGCATAGAGAGACAAGCCTTCATCGTGCCCACTGGTATCACGGATGATGGTGATGTTGTTAGCTGTTCCTAGCGTGTGTGGCGATATGATCGAAGTGCAGACCGCATTATGATCCTTATGTGACTGATGTTGTGGTAGAGAATAATATGTAGTTGCTCGGTGAATGCTCAAAACCATAGTGATTGTTGTGTGAGTGAGAGGATGTCATCGACGTTCTTTGCATAGCTGATGTATGGCAGCAGGTGTCCTGAATGAGTGCAACGATATGAGACGGTTGTTGGAGGACTACTGATGCAGATTGACGACTTACCATATGTGGCGTGCCTGGACCGATGATCCGACTCCGTTGATGCGTCTGGATTCGCGTTGCGAATCGATTTCATAAATATCTTTGTATTTTCTGGATATTATTTCATGTAGTTTTGGCCCCGAAACCAACGGCCAATCATAGCCGTTGATTCTGGGTGCCCTAGTTTCATTTCTTATAAATACGTTGTTTAGGGCTGCAGTATTTTTGATTGCTGAAATTTGGAGAGCTTCTTCCTCATTTCCGGTGATTCCCTCCGTGTGCCGATTCATGGATCCCCTTGGTGATGATTCCTTGGATAAGTTTGTATCCTTTTTGATTTTTCCAGCCCCTACCCCCCTCCATCTTACTGTCTAACCACTGTTTCGGTCCAGGTTTTTCATATAGCCCGCCCTCTTTCTCAAAACAGACCACTACTTTGTTTTTTTGACGTATCTAGCCAGCCAGCCGCAAGCTGTCGCCCCTCTGTCACTCCCTCCAGCCACACCACCTCAGGACGACGACCTTCAACACCTCAGGCCATCCCTTCCTTATTAGGCCGTCGTCCCTAAAACCACCCAGAACCCCCTCGGTTTACCCTCCCTTCCTTGTTTTCCAGGCCTTCCACACAACCTCCAGCAGCTCACACCACCTACAGCTTCCTAGCCGTTTTCAGCCTAAAACAGTCAAGATCTGGACTTTTCCAGCCAGATCCAGCCGCCCCGCCTCTTCCTTTTTGCTGCCATCACCCCCATCCCGTGGATCCACCTCCCAACAGTCGGCCATCACCAAATCTGTCCAGATATGGGCGCTTCCAGCCCAGATCCAACCACTTCCCTCATCGATCCAACCCTCATAATCCCTAACCAGCCTTCCCCTTACCCTATCTGTTCCACCTACCACCGGAATCCCTCTTTTAGCCCTCCAGCGTTCAGACCTATTTTATTTACAGTAGCCCTAATATTTGTGTCCTGTTATTGTATTGGTGTTCGGTTGTAAAACATTGATATGGTTTGATTATTTAATGTTTGTTTGAGATTATAGTTTATTATGCTACTTGTTCCTTGAAAAATCTCTAAATGCAGGAAGGAGCGATTCGCTGCGCGCTCTTGCTTTGGCCCTCTACGCGGAGGAAAATAAAAGTTTGTTCGCTTTAATTAATTATTTTGTCATGCTTTGAAATATTTGCGTGAGATTTAATTTCTTTTTAAAAATTTATCTAATTTGAATTCACACCATCAGACTTGCATGACATGTAGGGTTAGATCACCGTTTATCCGCCGCTTATAGATTCGTCCTGTGTCAATTGGTTCAGAGCCAGTTACGAGCACTCTTTTGATACTCAGTTTAGAGTCTATAGGTTTTCATCATGTCTATGTTTCGCCAATATTCCCCTCCTCAATTTGGAGGTTTCGAGTCCACTTATACTCGCTCTCATAGAGCCCCGTCAGGGAGATCCTCACGTTACTACGACGATTATTCTCGATCGCAACACACCACTTTTAGAGATCGTGTTGACCCACCAACACGACCCACTAGGCTAGAGACGGTCAATATGATGATTGTCATCGTTCATATCCTTACACGCGAGCGGATCATGTTGATCCTTCGACATAACTTGATTACCCTAAACCCTAAACCCATTTTGAGAGAGATCTTGAAAGTCAGTTTTGTACTATTATCCCTTCTTTTGACGGCTCATCGAGTTCCGAGTCTTTCAATTATTCGCTCGTGGATATGAAGTATTATCTTGATCATTTTGAGTTATTCGGCGAACGTCGCATCAAGTTTGCGAAACTTAGACTTCTAGATCAGGCAAGAGCATATTAGTCTAGCATTGAGAGGATCCGCAAGCGACATCGTCTTTATTTCATCACTAGTTGGGTGGAGACGAAACGCATATTGTGTCAGAAGTATCTGCCTTCGTCATATTGGAGTCACTTGCTCTAACAATTATTTTCTCTTCAGCAAGAATCCATGTCTGTCGTTAAGTACACGGATTGTTTTGACGAGTTAATTGTGATGAGTGATATCCGAGAGGTACCAATTATGACCACTTCCTGATTTTGGTCTGGACTTCGATCTGACATACGTATAGAGTTGGTTTATCATATCTCAAAGTCCCTTGAGCAGACATATCAGCTCACCCTTCAATATGAACAAACTTTGAGATCTGTCGGAGCTGGTCGATTGGATTCGCACCTTGACCTTTGTGGTACGAGTCCCTCCCATACTGAGGTCAGCACCATGCCTACCATTGTCCTGTCAGTCATGACAAAAGTGATACTTGATACAGATTGCTCTCATCCCAGTAAGGTGCTTTGCCCATTGGGTGATCTATCTTTTGTTTCCGACTCTCCTCTGGTGATCCCAACTGAGAGTGAGTCTGAACGACCTAATGAGTCTGTAGTGTTGTGTCCCTCACCCACACCTCTTCTTCTGCCATGCACTGGGTTAATTAGCACCCCAACCATAAACCCATTTCTTGACACCGCATCCACAAACCCATTCTTGAGAGTAGGTCGATGCCCCTCTCCCCTTCTCATTGTTCCGAGTCATGTTATGACTGAGAGCCTGGTGTTGATCATATAGTGGCTATCTCACCCATTCATGGGGACACTACCCCTTACGATGGTTCTCATTTGGAGGGTCTTGACCCCAGTGACGAGTTGTACGACAAGCCCCCTATTGAGCCTCCTGATGATCCTCCACATCCTGGTGAGGATGAGACTTGGGTGAGCCACTCATGTATGAGTATCGATTTATGCCTCTTCTATTATCGTCCCTGGGCTTTGCCCCGGAGGATGGATATTTTGTGGAGCATCAAGTATTTTGGGCCTTTCTCAAGTAAACGTGAGCATACCCCTGACATTTTGGGATTCGATTTTGTGACACATCGCACTCTCGATGAGTTTTGGGACGCACCACCTGCTTCCCCATCAGACGAGTTCTTTATTTTCGGGGACATTCACCTCACTATAGAGCCACATCTTCTAGTTAGTGCCATGATTTTTATTCAGGTGATCATCACATTCATGATGACTTTTTATACGTACCTCCTGCTGAGCCCCTCAGCCCCCTGATGTGTCACATTCCCTGAGATACATTCAGCTCTTTACGAGCTCGTATTTGAGTGCAAATGTCTCACAAGGTCACCTGAACACTTGTCATACACCAGATGAATTTTTCTACACTCTACCAAGACAACCTTCTGATAGACCACCTCCTTTTGTAGATTTCTAGTTCATTGTCAGAATTCCCCATAAAGAGCATGTCATGTCTTCTTCGCATTTTGGCATGAGTCTGTTGAATCGTTTCCTTATCATTTGCATGCGTCTGTTAAGTTGTTTGTCCATCATTTGCATGTGTGTCATGAGTCGGTCCGATGAAGAATTCATAATGGTAATAAATCTTGTAAATCACATGCAGATGTTCACTGACAAGAGCATGTATTTCATGAAGGCGAGCAGGTGATGGTGAGAATCTGCTTTGCGAGGCTCAATGTGAGGCTTGCTGCAAGTTTAAGCGCTAAGCGAATCGGTCCCTACACAGTCCTGAGATGCATCAGGACAAATGCTTATGAGTTGGACATCCCTGTGAGCATGGGTATCCCTCCCGTGTTCAATGTCGAGGACCCGACGCCATACTTTGCACCTCACGAGTATTCGGGCCCATATCTTGGCGGCTCTCCCAAGCCATTACCACCATTTTTATCACCCACCACTCAGCCTACGCCTGAGCCTTTACCAACACATTCATTGCCCCGTGTTCAGCCCACCTCTGACCTCCACCTACCCGTGATTTTGTCCCCACCGGTTTTACCATTGGGACCTCAGATCCCACCAGATTCTTCTACTAGTGTGTTGAGAGACGAGTTTATCACTGAGATCATTACACATGAGTTCGTCCCCTCTACAGACGGTCTTGTGTGCCGCTACCTGGTTCGCTGGCGCGGACGACCCTTCACCGATGACACTCAGATGCTACCAACAGAGCTTTATCAATTTGCCCCTGGACTTCGACTTCAATACGACCGTCTCCATTCATCGGAGATGGAAGCTTTTCGGTTCAGAGGTGTTGATTGGCGAGGATACTTTTCCTTGAACAACCTCCAGTGGACCTCATCGAGTCTTACCTGACATACACTGAGAGAATTATGATCCCTATTCATCGGGAGATGAATTCTTTCAAGCCGGGGAGAATCATGCGGATTGACGACTTACCATATATGGCTTGCCCAGATCGATGATCCGACTATGTGGATGTGTCTGGATTCGTGTTGCGAGGTTGTTTCATATATAGCTTTGTATTTTTCGAATATTATTTTCTGTAGTTTTGGCCCCGAAATCAACGATCAATCATAGCCGTTGATTCTGGGTGCCCTAATTTAATTTCTTATAAATAGGTTGTTTAGGGCTGCAATATTTTTGATTGCTGAAATTTGGATAGCTTCTTTCTCATTTCCGGTGATCCCCTCCGTGGTGCCAATCTGTGGATCCCCTTGTTGACTATTCCTTGGGTAAGTTTGTGTCCTTTTTTATTTATCCAGCCGAGAGCTATGCTCGTAGATGTGTTCTCACAGTGAGGGGAAGGATTCCCGATTCAGCTGCCCACAACATACTCAACCATCAAGTTTAGCGATAAAAAACAAAATCCTAACTAAGCACGCTACTTATATGATTCAGTAGTCGGACCAATTACAAAACTACCCTCCACTAAATAAAAAACGCCCAAAAAGTTCATAACAATACATTCCACCCCTCAACTTTCTTGTCCTCAAGAAATAATAAAGTGTGGATAACATCACTTGAATGACTCTAGCTCCTCCCAGGTTGCTTCTTCCTTGGTGTTGTACTGTTGTTAATCCATTGCACAAGGACTCGGGTCATCACGCGGCCGCGGTTAGGAGCGATGCGGCGGCTCAGGATGCTTTGTGGTTCCACTATCAAGTTGCTCTCCGAGTTGGTGATGTTTGGCAGTGAAATTTGTTGGAAGGGGTTGTTTCCTACATGCTCTCGAAGTTGGGAAATGTGGAAGGTGTGATGTATTTTTGCATCTTCCGACAATTCCAGTTTATATGCCACGGCTCCAATGCGTTCGAGCACCCGAAAAAGACCGAAGAACCTCGGGGATAGTTTGTGGAACCCATGTGCTCGGAGGCTTGTTTGTTTGTTTGTATGGTTGGAGTCGAACATATGCACATGGGCCCACTTCCAAAGTCCGTTCTCTCCGCTTCTTATCGTCCATGACACACATTCTATTTTGTGCTTGCGCTAAGTTGGTCTTCAATAAGGCTATCACCCACTCTGGTGCTTCAAGTAAACGATCCACTTCCTCCGTTAGCGCTTCACTGACTAAGTTGGTCTTCAATAAGGCTATCACCCACTCTGGTGCTTCAAGTAAACGGTCCACTTCCTCCGTTAGCGCTTCACCGGGAATATATGGAACATGAATTGCCGGTTCTTGTTTGTAGAGAAATACTAGATTAATGATGGGAAAGCAGTTAATCTTTTATTTCCTTCTTGAGTATGTAAATACAATGTATGAGTACATATATATAGGAAGAGGAAAGAGAGAAAAATCTCATTTATAAGGTATGAGACTGATACATAAGGAGAAGAAGAAGCTAAATGGGTCATTATGTGGGCCTTTACATAGTCTTTTCTAACACTACCCGCAAGCTGGAGCGTACAAGTCATTAGCACCCAGCTTGGACAAGAACTTATAAAATAGAGCACTAGGTAGGGTCTTAGTGAGAAGATCGAGAACTTGCTCAGTAGCCAGAACATGCTTTAATTACAGCTTCTTCATTTGAACTTTCTCTCGAACGAAATGACAATCAACTTCAATATTTTTTGTTCTTTCATGAAAGATTGGATTCTTAGCTATATGTATAGCAGCTTGACTGTCACAGAGTAAGGTAGCTGGTGAGAAAAGTTTTAATCTCATATCACCTAGGAGACTTTCAAGTCATGTAAACTCGGATACAACAGATGCCATCGAACGGTATTCAGCTTCAGCCGAAGATCGAGCAACCACAGCTTGTTTCTTACTGCGCCAGGTAACAAGGTGGCCTCCAAAGTAGGTATAAAATCCGCTGGTAGACCGCCGATCATCCAAGGAACCAGCATAATTCACATCTGAATACGCAACCAATGTTGGAGTAGAAGACGAGGTTTTGTATACCAGCCCTTGACCAGGGGCAGTTTTTAGATATCTCAGGATTCGTTCGATGGCCTGTAGATGAGACTTCCGAGGAGAATACATAAACCAGCGGACAACCCCAACAACAAAGGATATGTATGGTCTCGTGACCAAGGTTATCAGGATCGAGATCCTAGATGAGATCATTTCGAGGTAGGATCGGATCTGATAGTAGGGTCGGATCGATGATTGCTTTATAAAATCAGGATCAATTTACAAAATCTGGATCGTATCATCGCAAGATCCTATGATCTGGATCGTGATCCTGACCTTGCTCGTGACTGTTAGGTAAATCCGTTTTTCATCGAGACGTCGATGATATTCAGGATTTGGAAGAAACAGATCTGTATCCGAGACATGTGCACAAAGTTTATGATTGACTTCCATAAGAGTATTGGTCGGCTTGCATCCAGAGTAGCCGACATCCTGAAGAAGGTCGAGACAGTACTTCTATTGAGATAAAACAAGATCATCAGGACGTCTTGTGGTCTCAAGGCTGAGGAAGTATTGGAGGTTCCCCAGATCTTTGGTTTGAAAGACAGAGCTCAGTTGTTGTTTGATCATTTGTATTCCCTTTGAGTCATCACCTGTGATTAGGATGTCATCGACATATATTAATAGGAGAACGGTGTATGTTGTATAATGTTGAGTAAATATGGAGGAATCTGCCGAGCTCCGAGTAAAACCAACTTCTCGAACAACCCTACTGAACTTGTCGAACCATGCCCGAGGGGATTGTTTGAGACCATAAATCGACTTTTTGAGGTGACAAACCTGGGACTTCCCGTGGTCATAAACCCCGGAGGTTGTTGCATGTAGATTGTTTCTTATAGATCACCATTAAGAAACGTATTCTTGATATTCATTTGATGTAAGGGCCATTTGCGATGCACAACCACTAAAAGGAGGACACGTATCGTGTTGAGCTTGGCCACTGGAGAGAAGGTTTCCTCACAGTCAAGACCTTGTTGTTGAGTAAATCCACGAGCCATCAGACGGACCTTAAGACGGTCAATTGTCCCATCAGGAGCTTGCTTGATGACAAACACTCATTTACAGCCAAAAGTAGTCTGGCCGGGAGGAAGAGGAACCAGATCCCATGTCTGATTAGCCCAGAGAACTGTCATTTCTTCGGCCATGGCTGTCCGCTAGCCTGGATGTTGGAGAGTCTCCTGCACAGAGTTAGGGACAGAAATAGAGGGTAATGAAGTAGCAAAGGTGTGAAGCGCCGGGGACAGACGATGTAAAGATACGTAGTTCGCCATGAGATGGGCGGTGGAGGCCGGTGTCGGATCAGCATGTCGCAGAGTGTTAGAGGTCGAGGCCGACTGCATTGGGGTTGCGGAGCGAGGTGGGAGACAAGTATAGACACGGATAATGGGGGGACTTGGGTAGAACGGGAGTGGGGTCAAGGAGAAGTGGTGGTAGAGGCGAGGTAAAATGAATGACAGGTCTTGGTAAGGATGGTGGTGGAAGGGGTGGGTTTGGAACAGAGAAGAACAATTGATCTTCCCGAAAGGTAACATCAGCTGAAACGGTTACCTTGCGGGTAGTAGGAGAGTAACAAATATAGCCTTTTTGAGTACGGGAATAACCGACGAACATGTATTTGGCTGCCTGAGGATCCAACTTGTTTGTGGACGGACCAAGTACGTGAACATAGCAGGTACAACCAAATATGCGAGGCGTGATAGAGAATGACGGAGTAGAGGGGAAGAGGAGACTAAACGGAGTAGCATTTTGGAGGACGGATGAAGGGAGATGGTTAATGAGATAACATGTCGTCGAAAGCGCAAAGTGTCAATAAGCCTTGGGTACTTGCATTTGAATCATGAGGAGCGAGCAACATTTAGAAGATGTCTATTCTTACGTTCAACCACTCCGTTTTGTTGGGGGTATAGACACACAAAGTTTGGTGAATAATTCCAAATTCAGAGCAGATATTAGCAAACTCATGGCTAGTGTATTCACGAGCATTATCTGTTCGGAGAGTTTTAATTTTGTCGTAAAACTATGTGCGAGTCTCAAGAACAAAAGCCCGGAACACACGAGGAAGCTTGAAGCGATCACGATGTAAGTATAATCATGTTGTCCGAGAATAATCGTCAATAAAGATGATAAAGTAACAATAACCAGACACACTAGTTATTTTGTACGCCCCTAAACATCAGAATGCACTAAAATAAAAGGAGCATAACTCTGAGTACAATGAGGAGGAAAATATGAACGATGTCGTTTTCCCAAAATACATGAATCACACGTAAAAGCTATAAGAGAAATATCAGGAAGAGCCTTCTTGCTCTGATACCATGTTCCACAGGAAGGAGACTTGCGGTTAGAGGTAAGTAAACCGCAAAACAAAGAAGTCGGAAAGAGAGTTGCAGGTAGGAAAGTAGAGACCACAGAGAGGGTTGCGAAAAGGAAACCGCGGAGTGGGTTGCAGTTTAAAAAACCAAAGACCGCCCGTGATCGTACGCTCTGATACCATGTAGAGAAATACCAAATTTATGAAGTGAAAACAGTGAACCTTGTATACCTTCTTGAATATGTAAATACAATGTATGAGTACATATATATATAGGAAGAGGAAAGAGAGAAAAATCTCATTTACAAGGTGTGAGACTAATACATAAGGAGAAGAAGCTAAATTGGCTATTATGTGGGCCTTTACATAGTCTTTTCTAACATTTTTCATTGACTACTTCATAGGATGTCAATATGTCATCTTTATGGCGTTGTGGTAAGTAGTGTTATACCACCACTCTGCTAACAGTAACCATGTCACCCAACTACACGGTCGTTCAAAACACATGCACCCCAAATAGCCTTCAAAGCAACGGTTGACAACTTCTGTATGACCGTCCGTTTGTGGATGGTAGGGCATGGAGAACTTCAGTTGTACTTCAAGAAGGTTGAATAGTTTTTGCCAAAACTGGCTTCAAAAGGTTTTGTCCCTGTCACTGACTATGGAGGCCGGTAGTCCATGGAGCCGCACGATCAAATCTAGGAAGAGTTAGGCTATTCCTTGTGCGGTGTAGGGGTGAGCGAGAGTGTTGAAACAAGCTTGTTTATTTAGACGATCGACCACTACAAGTATTGTAGTCATTCCCTTGCTCTTGGGTTGCCCTTCCACAAAGTCTAACAATATGTCTTGCCAAATACGAGTTGGAATAGGCAGCAGTTGCAATAGCCCCATCGGTTTTTGTTTATCCGTTTTGCTTTGTTGGCAAACCGTGCATTGTTGGATGCCTGAATGTATACACCTCAGGTTTCATCTGCTTCCAATAAAAGATATTTCTGAGCCTCCGATATGTTGAATTAATGCCCGGTGACCTCCCATTCCCCATCGTGGAACAACTTCAATCGCGTCTCTTTCATGGCCGGGTTCTTACCCACCAGTAATCGCCCTTTGCGCTTCAAAAGGCCATTTGCCCATTCATATTTTAGACAACTTGATCGGTCTTGTTCTTTTTATGTGATGATGCTTTGTTTATCCATGTCCTTTGCCCGTGATACACTCAGCTGTCGCAACACGTTGGACCGGATAGTGACCGACACATTGAGTTCTCCCTTATCTGCTTCATCTTTCCTCGAAAGCGCGTCCGCGCACAAGTTCTCCTTGCCTTGCTTGTATTGGATTGTGTAATCATTGCCTAGGAGTTTGGCTAGATACTTTTGTTGTGTGGGAGATGCTAGCTTTTGGTCAAGCAGATATTTCAAGGAATGTTGGTCCATCTTAATAACGAATGAGTTCCCCAACAAATAATGTCGCCATTGTTGTACCACCATCACGATAGAGGAGTTCCTTTTCGTACATAGACATGGCTACATTCTCCTTCCCAAGTGCTCGACTGAAATACGCAATCGCTCTCCCTTCTTGCATGAGAACCGCTCCTACTCCCGCCTCCGACGCGTCGGATTCTAGGACAAACGGTTTGCGGAAATCCAGCATGCACAGAACTGGTGGCCGGGATACCACCTCCTTGAGTTGAATGAAGGCTTGTTCGGCTTCTTAACTCCACTTGATCCCTTTGTTTTGGATTAGCTCCGTGAGCGGTCATGTGAGGGTTCCATAGTGTTGGATTAAGTGCCGGTACTAGCCGGTGAGCTCGAGGAAGCCACGTAAATTCTTCACCATCGTGGGAAGCCGGCTGAAGTGCTTGTGCTGATGGCGATGAAGTCGGCTGCGTTGGAGCCCCATAGCTTCACCTGCAATTACTTGATGACTTGTTATTGCCGGCATGACCGTCTTGATGATGCAAAAAGGGTCTACAAGGAACTCAGAAAAGGGATGCCCGCAGAATGCATCCACTCTTAAGAATTTGCTCTACGCTCTCTGCAGAAAGAATGATTTCTCTGGCTGGCTCGAGGTGTTTGAGGATAGTGCGAAACACAGAAGGATACCGGATCTGGGTTCAGTGTTGATGCTGCTCAAAGGGTGGTCTCCAAGGTCAGGACGGCAAAGAGGGTTGTCAGTGGGCTGAGAAGAAGTTCCCCGGAGATTTTTCCGGCAGCTTGAAGAAGCTGGAGAGCATAGTTGGGCTGGGCATCGAGGACACACCGGATGTTCAAAGCTAGCCTCGAAAGATCGAACTCTCTTCAAAAGTTTTGGCTTCTGCTTTCTGCTCGGTGATGTTACAAAGCAATATTTCATCAGCTATTAATGTCGTTGAGCTCTGTTCTTGCTGTTTGGTTGAGCAGCAATTCTTCAATTTTGCTTCGCATGAAATGAAAATATGAAATGTGATAATAGGGTCTATGTTACTCTCTTACTTACGCCGGAATGACTATTTGCCACGACCACCGGAATACGCATATGAAAATCGCCTTGATTATTTAGTGTATTAATATTAATGAATATTAATTAGTATTATTTCTTTGTATTGTTTTCCCTCCCTCATCTATATAAGGGGGAGGAGTTTAGGTTTTTGAGATATCTTGGATGTATTAGGGTTTTGAGCTCTCTTTGGAGAGAAAGATCATTGGAGGACCCAACCTCCTTTGTCTTGGTCGGAGTTGGCTTCAGATTGTATCAATGATATTCCCCATTAATGCAATCTTGTTCGTTTTCGGATCGTGCAAAAATCTTGTTTGTAACAATGGTCTGACTTGTTGCCCCCGTCTGCTCGTTTTCCGCCGCCGGGGATCGTGTCACGATGGACACCCGACTCGACCCCATCGCCATCTCCGTTTGTGCCCGCCTTGATCGGCAAACCGAGATGCTCGCCCACCTCCACGCCGTGATCCATGGTCTCGAAGCCAGAGTCGACCTGCTCCTCTAGTTTGACGGACTGGCTGTCGCGACCCAACCTCATGGTCCTCCGTCCTCAGCTGACGACCGTTGCTGGTCCGATACGATAGTTCCCGGCTCCCCGCCGCTTCTCGCTCAACGCGGCGTGTTCGGCCACGCTCCGACAACACCGACCTCCGTAGCTCTCGATTCTCTCTCATCCTAGCTCCGTCGCTCCCCCCAGCTTTGTCGCTCACATCGCCCATGCGGCGTGTTCTAGCTCAGCCGCTTCTTCTGCCGGTTTCGGCATCCCACTTCGTCGCCGCTTCACATGCCCTTCGACGTAGCGTCGTCGTCCACTAGCTTCCCTACAGGCCCATCCGCCTAGCGTCTTCGAGCCCCGCACCTGCCCTTCCTCCATATCTGCACGCCTTTCTAATTATTTTCTTTCCCTTTCTTTTTCCGACATCCGCCGCTACCCCCACAAAATGCCAACCCACGCTTTATCACCACTTTTTTTTACTTTTCTCTCACCGTGCTCCATCTCTCTCCCTCTCATTGGATGTCACCCTCTCTCATCTCCTCCAATTTAATTTTACAAAATCGACTTTCACCCCCATCAACCGTTCGAGTGCTTCTTCTTTCAGTTGTAACTAAAAGCTTTCAAGGGAGTGCTGGATGGAGGTAGGTAGATCATTGACTCTCACATCTTGTTGGTAGCCAGTTTCGTCACTCAGTTCTTGGGAAGATCAGACGAATGATTTGAAACCCGGTCAAAGCAAAAGGTCCAATTGAGACCTCTCTACCTGACGAGCATGTCTTTACTCTCTCAGACCTCCCGAAATGGACACTCTACTTTGACGGGTCCCGCAGCCGCTCTACTTTGACGGTTCCCACCTTTTTCCCTCTCTATGTTGTCCCAGATTTCCCCAACTGCCGTCACAAATTATATGTTCCTCCCATTCTTAAAGATCCTGACAAACATTTAATACTCGACCTTGCAAGCAAGGCTGATTTTCAAGGGCAAGGGAATGTTACCCTCATGCTTACACCAGAACGACTACTCCTCGCCGGGACCTCCAGAGCGCGCATTTGGAAACCGCCTTAATTATTTTGTTTAATTAATTGGTAGTAATTAATATTTATCAACATTAATGAATATTAATTAGTATTATTTCCTTATATTATTTTCCCTCCCTCATCTATACAAGGGGGAGGAGTTTAGGTTTTTGAGATATCTTGGATGTATTAGGGTTTTGGGCTCTCTTTGGAGAGAAGGATCATTGAAGGACCCAACCTCCTTGGTCTAGCCGGAGTTCGCTTTGGATTGTATCTATGCTATTTCCCATTAATGTAATCTTATTCGTTTTCGGATCGTGCAACAATCTTGTTCGTAACAGTCTAGGATTCATGTTTGGATGGCGAATTTTTTTTAATCCGAGCTCCTTTTCTAAATTTGCTTTCGTGATTGTCGCGTTGCTGAGACATGGTGGGAAAAAATGATTCGAGTTGAATCAATGCATGTCCAACAGTGAAAGTTCAGTTTTTTTACATATATTTGGATCAGATGTTTTAGCACATTAATCTTGTTTAATATTTACACAGTTTATCTTCGAGCAAAAAATTTTTTTTTTTTTTTAACAATGAGGTGTAAGAGGAAGGGGAGCCTTGGCTACCTTGAAGTCATGGATTCGAGTCCTAGAAGCAGCCTCTTATAAAAATTCAAGGTAATGTTTGTCTACATTTCACCTTATGGTGGGACCCTTTCCCAGACCCCTGCTGTGTGGGGATGCTTTGCGCACCAGGCTCCCCTTAATGAGGTGCAAGAAACTGCCAATTGCACTCTTGAACCCTGTTGGTTGAGAAGTCCAATTGGGATTAGCGTCACCAACATCTTCCTTGATTTTGGTTCTGTGCATGGATGGGAAAATTGTGTTCTGAATAGCTTTGTTGTCAAGGAAAAATGGGAAATATGGGTTGGAAGCATAAAATGGAAGATAGGAAATAGAGGGCAGGCCGGCTCTGCGGGTTGATGGAAGGAGTAAATGGTTGTGTTCAACTAGTAGTTTAGGTTGTAGGTGGTGGAGGAGAATATGAAGTGATAGGGAGAGTTGAACAAGGGAGCTTGTGAATTTATGGAGCAACATAGAAATATAGGAAAACGAAGGGAATAAGAACTAGGTTTGCTTGTGAGAATTCAACATAATCCTCGTCGGCCGTCGCCATGGGCCAATTTTTCACATATTGTCCTTTTTCCCCTCCTCATTCGATGAAGCCAGCCTCAATCTTTTCTCCTCCCACGCATGATCTCTCTCATTTTCTTAGAACCCCACATTACTTGGTCATTTGACACGACTCAATGTTACCTCATCTCCCTTCTTTAGCCCATTTTGGATAGGAAGAGGCTTTAATGTCCTCAGAACATAGATATGCTGCTTCCCTCCTTGCATCTCCCAATTTGCGTGGCTGCTCTGCATTGTTGTTTCTTGTTACCATCTTCTCAAATATTGAGGCCAGTTCCCGCGTCTCCTCCTTGTGTGGATATTTTCTATTTTGTTTTCTGATTGTCCGCCTCTCATAACATTTATTTGTTTCTCTAAGGAATACTTGATTCAAGCACCATATATTGAGGTTAGTATCTTTCTTAATTGATGAGAGGATAATCCTAATTTCTTAGTTAGGGTTTGTTTTCTTTGATATGTGTGATAAATCGTGTCTCATTGCTTCATTATATGAGAGTGCGTGATTCCTTCTTAGTTACTCGATACAACATGTTAACACGCATATCTCAATTTGATAGGAGATTCACGGTAACTAGGGCAGGCGCTGGGTCGCCTCCCTCCAATCTACTCAATAAAAAATGAGATACAAACTATGCATAAAGGAAAAGACTAGACTCCACCTTTATATATCGGAGGGTCCCAAAATAAGACAAATACTTAACGGCTTAAGTAGGTAATCATTTTGCCATTGTGCTTGGAGCGCGTGCCCGTCGTGCATAAACATGTGCGTATTGCTGGCCATTGACGGGATCACTCGTGCAGTCGTGCACCTCTGGGATCAAGAATGACTTTGTTCTCAAGGTTTAAGTTTGGGAGTTGTGACCGGACATCCTCCTTTAGGATCCAAGTGGCTTCCTTTGATGGTAGTGCCCTCCACTTGATGAGGATTTGTAATACCTGCTGATCCTGAATCTCTTCGACGTGTGATCCTAACACCACCTCTGGCTCATTGTGGGGAATGGACTCGACCGTCAGCCCATTGGGTATGCTGGCTTGGAGGTGGTGATATTCCAGTGCCCTCCACTGGATGAGGATTTGTCGTACCTGCTGATCCTAAATCTCCTCGACGCGCGATCCTAAAACCACCTCCGGATCATAACGAGGAATGGATTCGACCGTCAGCCCATTGGGTAGGGTGGCTTGGACGGGGTGATATTCCAGTGCCCTCTTTAGATGGGAGACATGGAAGACTAGATGAATGCGGTTGTCGGGTGGTAGCAGATAGATATCTTGGGGTGTAGGCAGCCAGCTAATGTACTCAGACGGTGGGACCACAATTTGACGAAGACCTTTTTGCCCGGAGTGAAAATCACATCGCGGCGGTGTCGGCTGGCATGCTAGGTCATGCGTCATTGAGCTTAGAGAACATAATGCTTGAGCTGGCGGAGGGCCTCGTCGCAATCCTGGAGATAAGTGGACAAAACCTGCACTTGGCACTCCCCAGGCAGGCTGAACGTTACCCTTAGGGGCGCCCTCTCATATACCACCTGAAAGGGGGTTAAACCCGCAGAGGACTGAAAGGAGGTGTGGTGCCACAACTCTGCCCAAGCGATCCACTGAGTTCAGTGGCAGGGCTGCTCGGTATCAAAGTTGTGCAAGTATGTGTCGTCACAACGGCTAAGGATCTCTGTTTGCCCGTCGGTCTGAGGATGGTAGGTCATGTTGAACCGCAGCTTGGTGTCCCGTCGTTAAGACCGTCCAAGCGCGCCCCGCCGTCAAGACCGTCCATGTGCGCCTTCGCGCCCCCACCGTCAAGACCATCCAAGCGCGCCTCCACGTGCTCCGCCGTCCAGACCGTTCCAAGCACGTCTCTGCACGCTCCACGGGGACCACCAAGTCTCCTTAGTGTCAGCAGACCAAGCCCGCCAGAGCGCCCAAAGTTCGAGTGTCCCGCACCGCTAGCAGTTTGCAAGAGCAACTTCAGAGCCCAGCAAGGACCGCTCAACTGCAGTCCGACGTGCAGAACGTTCAGCATTCCCAGCACCCTCGACTTAGCAGCAAGCTCGTCGGACGACGACAAGTCAGTCATTTCAGGCTCATCCAAGTGCCACAGAAGACAAGCCCCAGTCACTAGGACGAGCGTAGCAAGTCGTCCCCACTTCCGAGCATCAACAAAGGACTCCAAAGCGTAGCCCACAACTCACAAAGAAACACTTAACTCTGAGAGTGGTGGTCTGTCACCCTCTGAGTCCTTCCCACTCTCTCTCCATAATTATAACGAGAGGCGGTCTGTCGTTCTCGAGTTCTTCAAGAAAGCTCTGTACAACAACTAGCAAATGGATGGAGGTTTGGCTGACACAGATCCGACCACGTTGTTTTTTACCCAATTGACAGGTTTTCCACGTAAAAAAGTTCTTTTCCAGCTTTTTACTTACTGTGAATGTTTGCGCTTTCAACCATTCCCGGGCTATGGTGATTCAATTTAGTCCGGTCTACCGGAGCCCCGAGCAATCCCCAACAGTGGTGTTTTTATTAAAACTCACCGTAGTAAAAAAAAACTTCGTCAAAGAGAGTATTAATTGTACAACAACAACACTAAAGCCTTTATCCCACTGTAGTGGGTCCACAATTTATCCACACCATTTTAATATCCCTTCCAAGAATCAGCATCCTTTTGAAATCTTCTCCATATTTATTTTTTGAAGGATTGAATCCAAAATGGCCAAGGGAGCATCGTGTAGAGCATCCTTTGACACAAAAAGGGGCGTCTTATTTTCTTTCCAGTGGTATGTGTTAAATCATCTCTGCATCAAAATCTTTTCCTTTTACTTTTTGTACCGCACATGAATTTCTTCAATGCCGAGCCACCTAGATATATTTGACAAGGCGGCGGCGGCCGTAAACGTGGTGGTTTTGAACCGTCGTTCGCAAACACCCGACTTCACCCACGAAACATCATCCACTTGTATGTTCAAAATTATGCTTTTTCCTTGGTGGCCGCAAAAACACCACGGCTAACGAACCCTGCAGCTCATGCTATTTGACTCGTCCACTTGGAACATCGAACCACTTCTCCCCGCTCTCTTTTTCCTCGAATTCCTAGTCGGATTAGTATGGCCTTGTGCAGTCCTTCTCATAAAGCATCCCAGAGGCTGACAGTCTCCCTTGTCATCCATGTGATGTATGTCTTCTTTCCCTTTGTTGTCTTGTTCCCACCCCGGACTTCAGACTCTCCCTAATCTTCAGTCTCCGCTCTATCGTCCACGCCCGCAAGGTTACTCCTTCACCACTCGGTTGTTCACTTGCATGATTCAGAGCATGTTCTCACCGTGCCCCATCACTCGCTTCACTAGAACCGTTGCACATTATGCGAGCAATTGATGCTATCGCGTGATTTTGGGCGATTACAAATAAGGGAAGATACCCCACTTAGGCTCCGTTTGGGGGATTTATTTTCACCGGTCAAGCGGTTACGATCGCATGAACCGGACCTTAACGACTGCTTGACCGGTGAAAATAAGTCCCCCAAACGGAGCCTTAATCCCCATTTTTCCCCTTAAAAACTTCCCATCCAAAAGCATTTTCCTTCAAAAAAAAAAAGGTTCTAATATTATCTACACCCATGAAAGACTACACATCCCTTTGGATTCTTCTTTATGTTCTTTCCCGAGAGCTCAACCCAAGCAGCCAAGGATGCCACACGTGATCTATAATCCAGCCATCCTGGACGCATGCAGTATCCGAACTGGATAAACATTTGCATTTTAATTATGGACCCCTCGAACTTTTTTAAATTACCAAAAACTCCCTTCAATGCTTGCATTTCATAACATTTATGCACAAAAATACCTCTTTGGCGTAAATTTTTAGGGGGGGGGGGGGGCGGTGGATTGTAATTTAATAAGTTAGAGAGGTGCGTGCTGTAATTATGTGAACTTGTAGGAGAGGTCTTCATAAATAACCATATTAATTATTAAATAGTATTGAGCAAGGTGAGTCCCTACCATTGGTATCCCGTGATTTGCTCCGGACTCATCCTGACATTACTATTTGCCAATGACGGTGCCCCCACGGAAGATAGCGTAATTACAGTTTGCACCTCTCTTATTATTGAAATTATAAAAACCTCCCCTCAATGTTACAAAACATTACATTTACCTCCCCTGAAGATTACATTTCATAATATGCGTGCACAAAATACTCCCTTGGAAATGTATTTTGACGGGGGTATTTTTGTGCGTGGATGCTATGAAATGTCTGTTTTAGGAGAGGTAAATGTTATGTTTTGTAACATTGAGGGGAGTTTTTTTTTGCAATTTTCATAAAAAGAGGGGAACAGTCTGTAATTTTTCAAAGTTAGAGGGGAGGTCCTAGTAAATGTCCCTTAAAAAGAATGCAAAATTGCTCAAGTTTGTTGGAAACAGTGGTGCAGTTTTGGACAGGTTTGGGCCTTGCGGCCCGCAACCTCAACCAGATCACTGAGGTGTGATTTTGGACAGCAAAGTGTAGGTGCCTTATAGTTTTTTGCTGTGTTGTTTTAGGCTCGGTTTGGCACGGAGGTGGCGGTTATGAAGATGAGGATTAAATTGTCATTCATTAATGCTCATCTAAAGAACTTCATCCACTTTTATGTTCAAACGGATGATTTTTGTTAGGTGATCCTTAACGAATGATGGTTTAACCCATGCATTTACGGCCGCCACCACCGTGCCAAAACGAGGCCTTAGTTTTCAGACTGCATATTAAGCCTCTGTTTGGTGCGACGGTGGCTGTCATAAACTTGTATTTTATGACGATGACTTTTTATTTTTTTTGTTCAACAATGGTTCAGTTCTTGGTTATTCGAGTTGTTGCAGGCTAGTGAGGAGCTCTGTTTAGGCTTTGTTTGGTGCGACGTTTTTGCTCCGATGAGTTTTGAGAAAAACTCGACCATCATAGAATGGATGCTTGACATGACAACGAAAGTGGCTGCCACCATGAAACGAAAGCTACATTTGAACATGTAAGTGAAGGAAGTTCATTAGGTTGGGCGTTCGCGAACGACGACTCATAACCACTGCGTTCACAACCGCTGTGAATAACAATTGAGATACTATCATCACAACATATTCGATTAAAAATAGAAACCTCTGTTTTAGAAATTATCAGGGGTATATTTAGGCTTCGTTTGGGGGGGGGGGGTTATTTTTACCGGTGAAAATAGAACCTGACCTTAATTTAAGGCACGGTTCATACGGTCGTGACCGCTTGACCTGGTGAAAATAAGTCCCCCAAATGGAGCCTTAATCTTTTAGCTTAAATATATTGAAGTACATTACAATCAATTATAAGCCTGGGGCTAAACCAATTCGATGAATCGGGATTCACCTGAATTATAAAAATACAAGTATAAGGCTTGAAAATAAACTGTGCCCAAAAATAAACTACCTAAGTACTTATTAGTCTGTGACAGTAGCTCCAATCGAAAAGCTTCTACCTCTCGGCTCTACATCTTTTTTTTTTTTCTATAAAAAAAAGGCACGATCAATCTAGATGGAGTTACCACTATAAGTTATGCAATCACTGAAGAACATGTATAGAAATATTATGAGGATACACTAACTAATACGTATGCATATTGGATTTGCGTTGCTGTTTGCATTGCAAAATTTTTGTTGTGGATTTCTGATTTTTGATGCATGACCTTTTATTCAAAAAGGTGGTTGAATTTTCGAGGAGATTTTGCACCGTGAGATTTGGAAACCTACGGTTGGATTTATAACGCACCGTAAAGAACCGTGCGTTATCTGTAAGCGCTTATTACTCTTGCATAGCTTAGGGTCTGTTTGGCGCAGCTCTGGCGATTGGAAAATCTCTATTCCAGCCGCTAGAGCTGCTTTCAGTCTATTTGGGACAGCTCCCTGTGAAGAGCTTTTCAAAAATCTGGAGCTGTTTTGCAGTTTTTCAGAAATCTCTCCATCCCCAGCTTCTGCTCCCGCAAAATAGCTTTCTCTCACATGTTTTGGAAATCTAATGGTTTCTTCAGTTGGAACATGTTCAGAGGCGGCGGCCTTCCTCCGGCGATTTCGAGATCACGGCTTTCCTCCGGCAATTCAAGCCCCGACGTCCTTCTCCGGCGATTCCGAGCGCACTTCTGCACAGAACACCCAAACAGTCTCCAGCTTTTCAAAACTGCTCCCCAGAGATCTATTTTAAAATAGCTCTATCCGGACAGCAGCTTTTCAATCCGCCAGAGCTGTCCCAAACAGACCCTCAACCTTCACAAAGCTCGAGGCCCTCAACACCTACCACTCGGCCCCAACTCCCTTCTTCGAATATAAGATTGCCAACCATTCAAATCCAATTCCTGGCCATCAACTCTGACGCGTTGACAGAACGTCTCGAAGATTTCATTATCGTCAGAAACTATGGCAGCGCAATCCCCGCCTGTCGGGCGGCTTCTGGCGAGCAGAAACAATGGCCTTTGCTCGCGCCCAGGCTCCCCTGGATCGCACACTCAAGCTCCTATGAGTTCACTCGATCCCACCCTTGTCTCACATGATGCTCCTCCAAATCTTCGAATGAGATTGCATGAAAAGCCGGCTTCGGCTGATGGAATGAGGGCGGGAATTGCCTTTATTGCTCGAAGTAAGTTGTCGGACAAATCGGCGATGGTTCACTTGAGTGCATGATCGGAAGAATCCCTAGCCGGCAAGAGGGGAGGCAGTCGGACTTGCAGTGCGAGTATCTAATTAAGGAGGGGAAAAAAGACCTAAAATTCAATGCTAATATTCATACATGCCGTGCTAATAACAATCGCCTTTTTTAAGCACACCCTTAGCTGCAGCATTGTGATGAAAAGAGAAGGAGGGTCTTTTCAAAATGATAATTGTTATTTGTAGATCATAAATGTGTATCGCACACCAGCTTTTTCTCAGTTTAGTTGAGTTTACAAATTTTAATCCGTAGATCAATTTTAATCTTGACCAATCAATGTCTTCATTCTCTTGAGAAGGGCCCGAAAACGAAGGAACATCTCCAACGACCTTCTGAGCACTTCAATATGCGCACGGATCGCGATTCATAAAATGAATGCACGGATAGAGACCATTTGAGAAAGAAAGGCAATTTTTTTGCTCTTCATGCAATTTCGACTTATTTGAGAAGATTTAGATATAGCTAAGGATTGTTTGAGAAAATTTAGATAGTTAGTTATTCTCTCCCTATGATGAGAAAAATGAAGTGGAGGACCAAAGTTTTATTTTTAAATTATTTTTATTAATTTATGAATAACAAAAATATCTACAAATAATAAAATTGATTGCTTTTAGAGCTACCAATATTTCTCATTATCTAGCATTGTGATCCTAAAACCCTGAATTGTCTTTCTGCAGAATCTGTTCAGAAATGTGGTTGTGGACCCACTGTATGTACGGCTAGGATCTGGTTCCAGGAAATAAATAAATAAAATATTAATGATATGATGAGAATAAAATTAATTTATTTAAATGGTGCAGCCTCTGACATGGTCATGGCAAGTGATGAAATTGCGGGGGATGCGGTCGGTGCCTTGTGTAGCAAAAGAGGAACTCCACCCCCTAGAGTTCAAATAGGAACTCCAGGGGATCCGGATCCGTAGCAAAAGAGGAACTCCACCCCCTAGAGTTCAAATAGGAACTCCAGGGGATCCGGATCCGTAGCGGATCCGGATCCCTGGAGTTCCTATTTGAACTCCAGAGGGTGGAGTTCCTCTTTTGCGGATTAACGGGACGGAATCAGGAAAAATGATGAATATGAAAGTTGTAGATATCCCCGAGACGAATAACTTTCATGTTGGACACTTTTGATTTGAAGTCGTTTAGACCCCGATTTGGGCCCGAAAAAATTATGTCCGAAAATAATTAATTAATAATTTTCGGACAGAATTTTTCGGGGCCCAAATCGAGGGTCTAAACGACTTCAAATAAAAATGTTCAACATGAAAATTATTGTCTCGGGGATATCTACAACTTTCATATTCATCATTTTTCCTGATTCCGTCCCGTTAATCCGCAAAAGAGGAATCCACCCCCTAGAGTTCAAATAGGAACTCCAGGGGATCCGGATCCGTAGCAAAAGGATGGATGGAAACCGTGGGCTCAGTGGAGAGTTTTTCTTGGCAGTGGATAATACATTCTTGTCTTTATTAT
Organism: Platanthera zijinensis; assembly: GCA_039513925.1. NCBI lineage: Eukaryota > Viridiplantae > Streptophyta > Magnoliopsida > Asparagales > Orchidaceae > Platanthera > Platanthera zijinensis. The sequence goes on along the minus strand of CM077089.1, from coordinate 165,754,768 downwards.
TAGTTTATTACTTGTGCCTCCAAATTATTACTATCACGGACGGGACGAAGCCATTCCATCCATATGCAGATTATGCTGCTGTACTTTTCTATGCAACCGATGCCTGAAATTTTAGTTTTCAAGGTACGGATGTTCAGCCTCGTGTGTAGAGAAGTTTTTTTTTTTTTTTTTTTTGGTAACATACGATTCTTATGTGCGGATGATTTGTCAGCCCTTCAATCAGCGAACGGACGATCAGCTTTTTAGTTTTTTATATAAAAATAAAAATAATAATAAACGATATCCCGTCGGAATGCCAAGATTCGTCCGGAACTAATTTGTAAAAAACATTTTTTATGCATAAATAAGATCTTAAAATATGTGTAAAAATAATTTAATTAAGATTTCATAAAAAAAATTATTAATTTTTTATAGAAATACATTTTTAAAAAAAATTAACGCAGTATCCTTTTTATACGGTAGATGTACCTGAAAATTATTTCTCCCCCCAGACCCAGCTAATAATATTTAATATTAATAATTATATTAATATTACTATTAATATTAGTATTTATATATATATATATATTTACTTACAAAAATTTGGAAAGCAAAGTATTGCGCGCAATATTCAAGTAAAAGCCAGTTGGAGAATCCAAGCGGAATGGTTTTAAGTGCTCAACTTTATCCAGGCCACGAATCGAAAACTCTAGTTATTCTTTGCACTTCCATCATTTTTGCATTGTGCATGAGGGATTTATGAGTGATGGGGAGAACACATTTTATATTATAGTTAAAGGACTTCATTTATATAAGAGTGTGCACGGGCCAGGCAACCGGGTTATATGAGGGCCCTGTAAGGCAACCAATCTTGGCCTTGGTCCGGGCCGGATCTTTCCCACGCCGGGCCCCGGCGGGCTCCCTGGGCCCGGTCTTTTTGAGAGCGACTATGGGATCATATTTTTTTAATGTAAAAGAAAAGTATAAATTTTTAAAATTGAAATTTTTTTTAATAAAGAGAGATAAAATGGAAAAATGAATTTTTAATCAAAAGGTACCTTTTTTTTTCCTTTTAATATAGTATACATGTACAATGTACTCTTTCTTTCTTTTTTTCTCTTTTCAGTTATCATCCTTCTCTATAGTTGGGATCAAACATAAAATAAACTTGATGAGATCTCGTGCAATTTATAGGAATAATCAGGCTACGAATAGCCAAAATACCATGACCCCCCCCCCCCTAAATAAGTGGGAGGTTCTGAAAATAACCGCCCCGCACGCAATCAGCGCGCCCGATCAACGCGCAACCTACGAGCGCGAGTCTCCCACAATCATGTGCACCACTGATCGCCCGCAGCTGGCCGACATGGTTGGCCAACCGCGGCCTTGCCTCCCGGCCACAAGGTCGCGACCACGATACCACGACCGCAAGGCACGGCCTGCCAGTCGGTGCTAGCCTCCTCGGTCGTTCGTGGTCGCGCCTCGCGGTCGCAAGACCGCGATCGCAAGATGCAACCTGTCGGGGCTCTCCCTCCATCCACGGTAGCCGCCCCGGCATCGGGGGCTTGCCGCCCAAAGCGACCCCCTTTTTTGTCGTTCGATCGCGCTATTGTAATCGCAACCGTCTGTTACGTGGGTAACCACCGACGTAACTACCATCATGGGTGAGTGCAAATAAATTGAATAATTACAATTTGCATATAGTAAAAATATAAGAATAATACGTGCTAAAAACTATACTGAAATGGTTTGCACTTAGTAATTTAGGTAGTTACGGTCTGCAAATAGCCGCGTAACTACCGTAACCATTCCAGTTCCTGGGGCCTAAAAATAGGACCTCAGACCCCCTCTCATTTCTAACTTTTCTACTCTCAGCTTTCTTCTCCTACAAGCCAGAATTCTGTCGAAATCCTCCTACGAGCCGCACTCCTCCGAGAGTGCCAAAGATTCGTCTAAATCTACGACGCTCCTGTGTGCATGGTGATTCGCCGACCTCTTCAGGAATTTTCCTACGTGGAAGGCGCTCCGATCAGTCTCCTCAGCAATCTTCCTACGTGTTTCCACCAGCGCGCAACACCCAGTCAGCGATCACAAGCATTTTACACCGCCAAAAAAAGGCAAAGTCTAAGCTCCCCGAGTTGCGGCTTGTCACCCTCCAAGCACTTTGCATCCTTTCTCCTCCTAAGCTATAACGAGCAACGGTTTGTCGCATGCACTCGATTCCTCCCAAACTCTCTAAATCACTGAAGATAGTGAAGTTTGACTGACACAGAACCAATCACATGATTTAATTTTTTTATCCAATTTACGAATTTTTCACGTTAAAAACTTCCTTGTCTGTTTCCCTATTTTCTATGTGACTGTGTGCGTGCTCAGCCGCTCTACAAGTTAAGACAGACTAATTTAATTCGATCTACCAAGAGTTTCGAGCGACCCACAATAAAACTAAAATATATTATATATTATATAATACTGCACATAGAGCTTTCACTTAAAACCGAAAACCGTAAATCGAACCGGAACCGCAAAGAACCGGACCGAACCGTTCGCAAATTATTCGGGTTCCGGTTTGAATTTTGGAACCGTGAACAACATTGGTCTGGGTGTGGTTCTAACATTTTATTATCCGGACCGGAACCGGAACCGCAACATACAAGTCTCAAGCGGTTTCAAGATTTTTAGACCCGATCCGAACCAGACCGAAGTAGAATCGAACCGCACCCCGTTTATTATTATTATTATTATTATATTGTTATTATTTTATAATTTATCTATAATATTTATACTTACTATCACGAGTGAAGCTGATGCAGTTTGAATCAAAATCGCAATCGCACTAAAGGGGATCGATTTTGGACCGAACAAAACTTCACCGCATAAAATCGTATGGTATGGTTTGACATTGGTGCGGTTTGGAGTCAAATTTTGCAGTGCATTTTTTATTTTTATACAGTTATATAATATATATTCAATTTTTCGTACTTTTTTTTGAAATATTTTATTTTAAAAATATAGAAGATATACAACTACTATTTATTAGTAATCATGAAAGACAACAAATTGTAGGCGGTTATTATAGTTGAGCATGCAAATGAGAAGTTCGCAAGCCAACTAGAATTCGTGGCAAGTCTACACGCGTAGGAATATAATTGATATTATCCCACCGATCGCGGAAAAGACCGTCGAGAAGTGCACAACATAATTATTTTTATTTTGATATTGTTTTGAGTTTTACTTTTTGCAGCCCGTTTTTATTTCATTCCGTCAAGCTTGATTTTGGTTTTAGTTGGAACCGATTGGAACCGGACCGAACCGCATGGAACCGGACCGAACCGATAGTGGCCGGTTTGATTTCGGTTCTTGTTGAACCATAACCGAAACCGTTGACACGACGGTTCAAAAAATTAAGCTGGAACCGGAAGAAGAACCGGAACCGGTCAAATCAAATAAGGTTTTGATTCTAATTTGAAGAACCGTTACCTTAGTGGTTCGGTTCATGATTTTAGTAGAACCGGAACCGAATCAGAACCGTGACAGCTCTAAGTGCACATGATAATATACTATTACAACAAATGACTATTAATACAATGAATATATAACAATTAATGAATGATGAATAAAGGTCGAGATTGATGCTCTGCTATGGTACTCTTTCTTTCTTGAGTGCCTGACAGGTGAATGCTTCAAGCCTCCAATTATTCAAATTGAAGAAACAAACAAATAGTGCCCTGTATTATTTTCTCCTGGGACCACTATTTATTCATGCCTCCTCCCTTCCTGGATTTAATTGCCGATTTTTTATTTAATTATATATTATTAATGTTGAATTCTGGGATTCATTATACATTTATTCAGAAACCAAAAACATATTATTATTATTATTATTATTAATCTTGCCTGCAACTATACAATCAAATTTCACAGACTTAATCAAGTCTACACAAGAGGAATAATAACAGAATAAAAAACTTACCTGAAAGGGGAGAGAGCTCAGCAGAGCTTAGGCAAGCCCCTGCTGCCATAATAATATGTAGGACTGGAAACGTACCTTTCTCTTGCCATTTTGGACATCTGCCCTCTCATCTCTTTGCAAACCTTCTCTAGTTCTATCATCCTAGTCTGCATTTTCTGGAGGTTGAAGGATGATGAGCCCTCTGGCGAATGGTGGTTGGAGGCCGCGCCCCATGAGCTCATGTAGGAGCTCGAGCTCTCGGGTTCGGCGGCATCTGCCGCGCTTGTTCGTATTTGGATCTTGGATTGTTGCGAGAAAAGAGCCTGGACGGCCACTCCGGGCGGTATCCTCGGGTTCTTGGCAAGGTCTTTGCATGCCTCGAGGGTGAGCTTCTCGTAGTTTAGGCATCGGCACAATCTCGTGCGCTCCTCAAAAGGTAGGTTCGGATGCGACTGAAATGAGATGAGAATCATTCTTGAATCTTGAATGTTATAGGGCGGCAATTGGGATGTTTAGGGTTCAAATCATCAAAGAAAAAGGATTTATTTAGGGTTAAAATCCTAAGTGATATTGCAAGGCATGTAAATCAAATGAGCTATCATGGTGTACTATTTGAAAAATGTTAGGAATCCCAAGTGATCCGCAGTTAACCGAGTAATGTTATAATACTATACTATATTTGTACATAAAATATAGGCTAAACTATGATACAAATCCCTACCTTTTGAATTCTTTAAGAAATTAGTCCTAAATTTTTTGTTTTAAAATTTTGGTCCCTAAACTTCTCAAGCTTTTAGATTTTAGTCTTTAGCTCAATTGGTGATGAGAAGCGAAAGAACTATATAGTTAAGCATGTTCAGACGAGAGAAATCCGGGATGGGTGAACTCCTGAGAAGTCCATATAGGAGCGTTTAATTGGATCACTTCTCGTCTGTTAAAGTTGGCGGTCTGGCGGCCTGAATATGGCGGTCTGGAGACCGCGCGGTCTAGCGGTCTGGGGCTGACAGGCTGAATATCCAGTTGGTGGCGGCTATGGTTCGGCGGTCTTGCGGGTTGTCGCCAGCGGCTTGTATATCTGGCGGTCTGGCAATCTGGCGGTCTGGCAGTCTTGCGGTCTCCTACGGCATCTTCTCCTGGTCTGTCCGGGCGGTTAGCCTGTTATCTAACCGCGCGGACTGTGCGGTCTGTACATGTCAAACCGCCCAGTCTTTGTACATTTATTTAGTCCCACATTGTTAGTTTGTACTCTCCTCTATCTCCTCCATTCTATAAAAGGGAGGCCATACCTTTGTAAATGATATCTTTTTGGATAATAAAAATTTCAGTTATTCAAGCTTCCGGCCTGTTTTTCTAGTCGTTCTTCTCTATTTTTACATGGTATCAGAGGACTCGATCTCTGCCTCCTGATTCTGTGCTCCTTTCTAGCCGTGCGGCCTGCTTCATCCCGCGGCCTTTCTTGTTTGCCTGCGCCCTGTCTGCGCGGCCTGCTTCTCTTTGTCTGCTTGCGATCTGTTCTTGTCGCAGCCTTCCTTCTTCTCTTTCTTACCGCCCCGGTCTGTTTGCCGGTTTCCTCTTTCTCTCCCGTTCGTGCGGTCTGTCTTTCAACCGCCCGACCTCTTTCCCTCTGTTTTGACTCTGCGGCTTGGTCGTGGCTTCTCTAGCCGCTGGTGTCTGACATCGTGACCGCTGCAGTTTTTCCTTCTCTCTTAACCGCCCGGCTTGATTCCTAACCGCGCGGTTTCGTCTTCTTCTATGGATATCTCTGACAATTCCACTGCCACCACTCCTGCAGCCACTCCGGCTCCGCTTTCTGTCCCTACTTCTTCCGGGAATCTGGGCACTGTTTCCAAGCTCGTTGGCTCCAACTATCCGGATTGGAGCGTCTCTTTCACTTTCCTTCTTCGTTCTCAGCGCAAACGTCATCATCTTACCGATGATCCGCCTCCTCCTAATTCTCCTCTCTTTGACGAATGGGATGCGAGTGATGCGCTTGTCCGCACATGGCTGGCTAATAGCCTCTCTGATGAGTGCCTTCCCGTCATCCGTCATGATGAGACGGTCAAGGCCGCGTGGCTTCATCTGGCTGCCCTTTACTCCAAGGGGACGCAGACCTCCCGGATTTATACTCTTTATGCGGATCTCTTCGCCTGTTCGTCCATGACTCCCGCTGCAGCCTATCAGCAAGTTCAGGCTCTTGGCGCTGAGATCCTCCAGAATCGCCCCTTCTCTGCGGACTTGGCTCAGCAACACAAACACTTCCAGGAACTCCTGGTTGTTTGTTATCTTCTGCGACTTCCCGAGTCTTTTGATCTCATCCGCCAGCAGATCTTGGGTGAAGCTGAGTCTCCCACCTTGGATGCCACCGCCGCTCGCGTAGCCGCCGTTACTTCTCTGCTCCAGCGCCTCTGTTATCCTCTCCTCCTCCGCAGGACTCTTATGCTCAGTACACTCAGCGCGGCAGCAACAGTGGCCGCAGCCACTCTGGGGCTCGCGGTCCGTCCAGGTTCCTCTGTTCTCACTGTGGTCGTACCGGTCATACCATTGACCGCTGTTGGCAGAAACATCCTCACCTGCGCCCATCTGGTGATACTTCGACCTCCCCGAACCCTCCTCTCGGTCGTCTGCTTCGGTGGCAACGACCTCAGGTAGTGCTCATGTCGCTATCCAAGGTAAATGGTTGATTGATTCTGGTGCTACAAATCATATGACAGGCAATCCTCAATGTTTTTCGCTTCTCGAAACGCATGATCGGTTGCCTCCTGTCCTTGTTGCGGATGGTTCTCCTTCCCCGGTTCGTGGGACAGGCATGGTTCAAGTCACCCCCTCGCTGCGCTTGGTGGACACTCTCTATGTCCCGAAGTTTCCCTGCAACCTTCTATCTGTTACTACCTTATGCAAACAACTTCAGTGCTCTGTTGTATTCACTCCTACTTCTTGTTGCTTTCAGGACCCGAGAACCCAACGGACGATTGCTACTGGGACTGAGAGCGGCGGCCTCTACTTCCTCGACAACGTTTCCGCTCTCTCCGCTTTCACTTCCTCCTCTACTGATCTGCTTCAATGGCATCTTCGCCTTGGACATCCTCCTGCTCGCATTCTACAACAGCTTCTGCCCCACTTACCGCCAACCAGTCCTCCGCTCAACTGTGATGCCTGCCAACTTGGCAAACATCACCGCTCCTCCTTCCCGCCCAAGCATGCTCGCAGTTCCTCTAGCCCGTTTGCTCTCATCCATTCTGATGTATGGGGTCCGGCTCCTACTCCAACCATTGGTCGGGGTAGTTTGTATTTTGTAACTTTTATTGATGACTTTTCTCGTTGTACCTGGGTGTATCTGTTACGAGATCGCTCTGAACTCTTCTCTGTGTGGGAATGCTTTTATAATATGATTAAAACTCAGTTTCATGTCTCTATTAAATGTCTTCGCTCTGATAATGCTAAAGAATATCTTAGTCGTGATTTTTCATCTTTTTGTATGCAACATGGTCTTATTCATCAGACCACCTGCGTTTACACCTCCCAGCAAAATGGGGTGGCGGAACGTAAAAACCGTCATCTCCTCGATGTCGCTCGCACTCTCCTAACGCAGATGCATGTGCCTCGCTCTTATTGGGGCTATGCTGTTCTCCTCGCCTGTTATCTCATCAATCGTATTCCTTCTACTGTTCTTCAGGGTAAAACTCCCTTCTCCATTCTCTACCCCGGCAAGGAACCTTTTCCCTCCCTCTTCGAATCTTTGGCTGTACAGCCTTTGTGCATGCCCCGTCTGCTACCCGTGACAAACTCTCTCCCCGTGCCACCAAATGTGTCTTTTTGGGCTACTCGGTCACTCAGAAAGGCTACTGTTGCTTTGACCCCGTTCTGCGAAAACAGTTTGTTTCTGCAGATGTCACCTTCTTCGAAAATGCAGCCTACTTCTCCTCTCCACCTCTTCTTCCTCCCCTCCCTCCTCCTCATCCCCTCCTCCGTCTATTCCTCTCCCCTCTCTCTCCCCTCCGTCTCCGGAGCCGTCTCTCTCTAGTCCCGGGCCAGCTTTCTCCGCTACGGACGCTCCGGTCCCTGAAGCCCCCGACGACCTGGATCTCCCCATTGCTCTTCGCAAAGGGGTGCGGGCATGCACTCAACACCCGCTTGCGGCAGTTGTGTCCTATGATCGGCTTACTTCTTCTCGCCGGCATTTTGCTTTAGCTATTTCAGCTACTACTACTCCCCGTACCTACCAGGAGGCACTTGTGATTCCTCATTGGAAGTCTGCCATGGATGAGGAAATCGCTACTCTTACTGAACGGGGCACCTGGACCCTTATTTCTCCTCCAATAGGTACTGATGTGGTTGGCTGTCGATGGGTGTTTGTTGTGAAGTTTCGCCCAGACGGGACTGTGGACCGCTATAAAGCCCGACTGGTGGCCAAAGGCTTCACTCAGACTTATGGGGTTGACTACTTTGATACTTTCTCCCCGGTTGCTCGTCTCAGCACCATCCGGGTTATTCTCTCGGTGGCTGTCAACCGCAATTGGCCTATCTCCCAGCTTGATGTCAAGAATGCCTTTCTTTATGGGGATCTTCATGAGGACGTTTACATGGAGCAACCTCCGGGGTATGTTGCTCAGGGGGAGACCCGTGTATGCAAGCTAAAGAAGGCTATCTATGGCCTCAAGCAGAGCCCTCGGGCATGGTTCGACAAGTTCAGCGGCATCGTGGCTGCTGTTGGCTTTACAAGAAGTACGGCTGATCATTCCCTGTTTATTCGCAAAACCGCATCGGGCCTTGTAGTTTGGCAGTTTATGTTGACGACATTCTTCTTACCGGTGATGATCAAGCTGGGGTGGACTTGACAAAGAAGCACCTCCGTCAACATCTTGTCACAAAGGATATGGGCTCCCCGAAATACTTTTTAGGGATAGAGATCTGTCGGAAGCCCGACTCTCTGGTTCTCTCCCAACGGAAGTATGCACTTGATCTTCTACGGGATGCAGGATTGACCGGTGCCAAACCGGCACGGTATCCCATGGCTACTGGAGAAGACAAAACGTGGACAGATGACTCTCCTCTTATATCTGATGCCACAAAGTATAGACGTCTGGTGGGTAAACTCATTTATCTCACGGTGACCAGACCTGACATTGCATATGCTGTTGGCAAGGTAAGTCAGTTCATGCAAGCTCCCAGGGAATGTCATCTTCAGTCTGCCTTGAAGATATTAGAGTATGTTAAAGCCGCACCGGGCAAAGGACTACTTTTTCAGAAGAATGGTCATTTGAGAGTTGAAGCCTACTCTGATTCTAGCTATGCTGATGATAAAGATGACCGCAAATCTACATCGGGTTTCTGCACATTTGTTGGAGGTAACCTTGTGAGCTGGAAGAGCAAGAAGCAGTCTGTAGTTTCAAGGTCTAGTGCTGAAGCTGAATATCGGAGCATGGCGTCCACCACTTGCGAACTAAAATGGTTGCGGGCTCTCATGCTTGATCTAGGAGAGGTCTACGACTATCCTCTTCCTATGTTCTGTGACAACAAGGCCGCTATATATATATCCAAAAATCCGGTCTTCCATGAGAGAACCAAACATATTGAAGTCGACTGCCATTTCATCCGGGAAGAAATCTTGAAGAAACAGATTTGCACTCCGTTCGTCACCTCCGACAAAGAGTTGGCAGATCTTTACCAAGCCTGTGTCTACTTCATTCTTCACATTTGTGACAAGCTGGGCATGATCGATATCTATGCTCCAGCTTGAGAGGGGGAGTGTTAAAGTTGGCGGTCTGGCGGCCTGAATATGGCGGTCTGGAGACCGCGCGGTCTAAGCGGTGGGGCTGACAGGCTGAATATCCAGTTGGTGGCGGCTATGGTTCGGCGGTCTTGCGGGTTGTCGCCAGCGGCTTGTATATCTGGCGGTCTGGCAATCTGGCGGTCTGGCAGTCTTGCGGTCTCCTACGGCATCTTCTCCTGGTCTGTCGGCGGTTAGCCTGTTATCTAACCGCGCGGACTGTGCGGTCTGTACATGTCAAACCGCCCAGTCTTTGTACATTTATTTAGTCCCACATTGTTAGTTTGTACTCTCCTCTATCTCCTCCATTCTATAAAAGGGAGGTCATACCTTTGTAAATGATATCTTTTTGGATAATAAAAATTTCAGTTATTCAAGCTTCCGGCCTGTTTTTCTAGTCGTTCTTAAAGGAAGATTTGCACTCTGTGAGACCTCGGACGAAAACACAGTAAGCATATGTGTTGTGGTCAGGGTGCTCACACTGCGGTTTCCAACAACCCGTCGTGATCAAAGGGGCACGGAGAGGGGTTGGGGTGGCACGGACTGCAATCTATGATGGGGCTGAGAGCCTGAGACAAATAGCAGCGCTGGTGAGCTAGGCTGATCAGGGTCCCCACATAAAAGTACACCCATCCCGGAACTTCTCTCGTTCGAGCCTAAGGTTGTCAGGATTGCGATCCAGATCATAGGATCTTACGATCCAGGTTTTGTAAATTAATCCAGATTTTGTAAATTGATCCAGATTTTGTAAAGCGATCTCCGATCCAATCCTACCATCCAATCTGATTCAGCCTCGAAACAGTCTCATCTAGGATCTCGATCCTGACAAACTTACTTCGAGCACGTTTAACTATAAAGTTCTTTCATTTCTCAGCATTAATTGAGCTGCAACTTAAATGAATTTTAGATATATTTGTTTGCCTAACTAACAATCTGAGTCTGATTAGGAGAGAGAGAAAATCACAAATGTAAATAAACTATATGGTTTCCTTAATTCTAAGTCGTGAGCTCATCGACGGGAAAGATCTAATTCTTATTGGCTCGCATCTTTTGTCATAAATTTTCTTTGTATAGACAATATTTTTTCCTCCCCGAAATGGCCGATGCATAGGGCTTCACGAATCCGGATCCTCTGGAGTTCGTGTGGGAATTCCAGGATGGAGTTCGCGCAATCTCGCTCGTCCGATTGAAATCCAACGGGCGAGTATTTTACTTTTTTATATATTTTAACTTTTTCTTTTTTTTGTCTTTTAGCGCGCGAGAAGTCCAGCCGTTGGATTGATGGAGTGGGTGGGTTTTCACGCCGTTGGATTGAACTCCACCCTGGAGTTCCCGCACGAACTCCAAAGAATCCAGATCCGAGCTTCACTCCATCTGATGGAACTTTTTTGCTTGAGCTGGCTTCAATGTCCCGCCACCAAACTTCGCTGCCTAACTGCCGGCGACACCTAACAACACCCGGGACCAGAAGACGATTGCTTATTTCGGATACGACGACTATCTTTACCTCTCTCCATGTAGCTTCGACCACATAAGACAAATTCACAATTTAGAATTTAAAAAATATATATATTTTATTTTCATTTATGAATTTTCCATTAAATATGCAAACAAATGTAGCTTTTCCATCAAATATGTTGGTTAAAATCTCTTTAAGGACCAAATTCTAAAAGCTAGAGAAGTTGTGGGACCAAAATCTTAAAGTAAAAAAATTGTGGGACTATTTTCTTTAAGATGACAAAAGTTAGGGACTAAAATCATAGTTTAGCCAAAAAATATACTAAAATTTTCATGCGGTCCCGTCTGTGACACTCATGGGTCTTCACTACTGCCACTAGTTGAGAAAGATTCTAGAGCATGTTAGGTGCCAGGAAGACTTCCACTGGCTTATGTTTGAGGGTGAGTGAAACAAACGCTAAGAGCTCTCACATGAAGAGGATATTTTTGAGCATGCTAGACATGAATTAGTCCCACATCACATAAGTGACATATATGTTGATGTAAAAAAATTATGTGATTTTCTCTCATGTGTTACTTTTCCCCTCTTAATATTTTAAAATTTACTATATATTTCTGTCATTTATATATTTTGCTTTCCTTCTTAGTTAATATGTATTACAATTTATTTATCACAAATTTTACGTAGAAGCCGGGATGAAAAATGAGAGGGTTGTGTTAGGTAGATGATCAACGTAAAATTTAGTCACCCTTATGAAAATTGATCATTTGACAAATTGTTACTAAGTTGGGTGATCAAGATATTCCTGTAGTGAGTGTTTTAAATATCTTGGATCGATAGTTCAAAACGATAGAAGTATTGATAAAGATGTGACACATAGAATCCAAGCGGGTTGGTTGAAGTAGAGAGGCGTGTCATGGATCTTATGTGATCGTAAAGTACCATTAAAACGTAAACGCAAGTTTTACCGTACTGGAATTAGACCAGCGATGCTCAATGGTTCTAAGTGTTGGGCAGTGAATTGTGTACATGAACAAAACATGGGAGTTACGGAAATGAGAATGCTTAGCTGGATGTGTGAACACACGAGACAATATAAAATTAGGAAATGAATATATCAAGGATAAGATAAGAGTAACACAAAGTGCAGAGAATTGAAGATGCGAGAAGCTCGACTAAGATGGTTTGGACGCGTACAAAGGAGACCATTAGAGGCACCTGTTAGGCATTGTGAGAATCTAGTCACTAAGCATATTAAACGAGAGATAGACCAATAAAGACTTGGAATGAAATTATAAGGAAAGACACGATGTACTTAAGCATTAGTGAGATTATGACTAAAATAGGGCACAATGGCGAAGGATTCATATAGTCAACCCCATTACAGTGGGATAAAGGCTTGAGTGTTGTTAGTTCTAAATTCTAATTTATTTACACAAAAAATCAAGTTGTCCTCAAAACTTTGGCAGTACCTCGACCGTGATAGGCACGGGATTCGCCCATATCAATTAATTAATGTAGCTTAAAATAAACTTATTATCAATTAATTAATGCGAAAAATAGTTATACACCACTTTTTATTTTTTATACACCACTTTTAATTTTTTGTTAAAAAAAATCTTCATCCTAAAAGATATATCAACGTACATGACAAATCAACTTTAATAAAATTGATCGAATGCGGTGATCGCGCGCCAGGCGGTTTGAACCATAACCCTCCACTTCGTTAGTGGGGGGAGTGAACATTTTGGCTATGCGCAACCCGGTTCATCTAGAAAATGGGTGTGACCCCATCAGGGTTTAAATAATAGGAGAGCTTCGCTTAGATTGAAATCTGCAGGCTAACTAGAGCTGGTGGGCTATGGGCGGGCTATCCAGAGCAGACCCTCTTGCGGAGTTTTGGTGTTGGCCCATTGCGTGTAGGGAATTTTTTCCAAAATTAGATGGGTAAAATTGTAATTTCACATTGTAGGGTCTACTATTCTAGGTTTAGGACGTCATACTATTTTAGGTTTATGTGACCTACAAAAATGTAGACGGACAATCCTGATTCGTTTGTATGATCAAACAGCTGAGATGTTATAATCTACCCAGATAGGATAGTCTAGATTTATTTGGTGGGCATCGGCATTACACCATTAATTCTGATTGGCTCTCAATAAATCTTTGTATATATAGTATAGATACAATTTATTATTTTGTATTGATCTAGGCTTTAGATTTGAGGAATCAGAATAAAAATGCTGGTTTAGAATGATGCCAAATGGTTTAGATAGGGAGGGAATTTAAATGGACCTATTTGAGGGGGTGCAGCAATATTATAAGGAGAAATAGGAGGAACAGTGTGTCCAATGTCTTCCCATGAGCAATTTTTTGTATACGGGCCTCGTTCCAAATTTAGGAATGAGACCATCCAGTTTCTGACACGTGGCATGTTTGCTCGTATGGACGATTAAAAATGTTGCCCAAGGATATCAGCCTGAGATATTACTAGAAAATACTCCCTTTTGTATATTGATCTCCAGGCGAGCAAAAATTTTCGGCCGACAGACAAAAATACTTGCCAAACCCAACCCAGGGACAAAGCCCGTATACAAAAATTTTGCCTTCCTGTAGGCATAAATTTTTTGGTGCGTGTCACACACACAGCTCTGTGCATTATATTTTTTTAAATCATATTTTTTATATCTAAATAATATTTTTATAAAAAAAATTACAAATTATTAATATTCATATTTTTACAATCGTTAAACTATTTTGAATGTTTCTTTAAAAAATCCTATCAAAAAATCATGCATTACGACATCGTAATTCTTGCCTAATACAAGATTTTTCGATTGAATTTTTTCTAGAAATATTCAAATATAAATAAAAAAAAAGTACTTAAAATAATTGTAAAAATAAGAATATTAATATTTTAAAAAATTATTGTAATTTTTTTTGTAAAAAAATATTTATTTAAATATCAAAATATGATTTAATATCTATACAATTTATTGGCTCATGTTTGGTAGATACAAAAAATATAGGGCGCTGCATGCATCACAATTTTGACTATTAGCACTTTTGATTTTTCGCAAGTATTGTTTTTTAAAATTGATTATCCGCAAGAATGAAAGCTATCCACACTCAAAAATTGAAAAAATGGAGAAGTAGAACACCTCCGCCTGGAGAAGGAATGTGCACTTGAAAATCGCGGAATAGAGGTGCACGGCCGCCAAAAGAAAGAGAGATCGCCAGATGTGAAAAAAATAGCGGCTAAATAATGGAGAAGAGCGCGCTGGGATAAAGAACGCCGCTCGGAAAATGGAGGAGGGGTATTTGCCGGATTTGAAGCCCTTAGGCCGGACGAAAAGAGAGGAGGAAAGAGTCGCTTGCTGGCTGAATCACGGTTTGGAGGGGAGACGGAAACGCAAGAGGGGCAAGTGCAAATAAGAAATATTTTTTGTGGAATACTTGCTAATGGGAATTCTAAAAGTAAAAAAAAACTAAAATTTCAAGTGCAAATAGCCAAAAATACGATGTTAATATCAGTGCCCAAAAACACTCAAATTTGAAGTGCAAATAGCCAAGAAATGTTCATGATTGACTGAAGTGAGAAATAGTTAGTTAGCTATGGAAAGCAGAAGGATAATGAAGAAAAAAGAGCATAAAAATCACCTCAAGATAAATGTCCAAAGCCCTGTAGACCCCATCATAGCAGTCCCTTGCTGAATCCGGCAAGCTTTCAGCCATGGCCAGAAATTTCGAAATCTTCAAACTATGATCAGGAGAAATTTCTCTCAAGTATTTGTCCACCAATTTCCCCACCTTCTTCATTCTTTGCAGAGAAATCTCCCCATCTTCCTCGCTCACAAAAACCCTAACTAGCCTCATCACCAGATTCACGTCATACGCCCCTCCTTGCTCCCGCCCCGACACAAGCAAATCGTCCAGCGTCGCCGCGTCGAGCATCGAGCCGATCAGCCACTCGAGTTTCTCCCTGCTTTCTTTCTCGATTCCCAGCCTCGAAACCATTCGCAGAACCCAAAGCAATCCCCTGCAGCTGAAGAGATTTCTTCCCGTAATCGCCACGCCGTGAATTGCAGTGTCGGCAATTCCTCCATAGCCGCCGTTATGATTCCTCGGTTTCGCCGATCTGAGATAGTGAAGTAGAAATCTGGTGATGATGAGATTTTTGTTGTCGCTTCCGTAGGATCCCAGCTCTTTCATCATCTTCTCGATGATTCCGGGAGCCAGAATTGTCAGATCTTCGAACCACCATTCTCTGCGCTTCATGATCTCGGGTGTTTTGATTGATAGGCAACGGAAACTAGAATTGTCGGTTGATGAAGAACAAGACGGAGATAGTTGCAACGGCGGCGATGCGGAGAGGGGGATGTCGGAGTTCGCCGATATCTTGGCGAGCAGACATGCGATGAGCTTTTGTAAGAGGCCGGAAGAATTAACGGCGTCGAAGAAGGGTTCGCAGCTTCGAAGAGAGAGGAGGATCTCATCCCAAGTCCAGTCGAAGATGCCGTCTAAGAACGCCTCTGCTTGGGTGAAGAGATTGCAGAGAGCGATTTCTTCCGTCATTTCGAGAAAAAAGGCGGCAGAATGGAGAAGACAGATGTTTGAGGGGCTCATGAGGATTCTGCCATGGTTGTAGCAGAACCTTGAGGCCAACTCGAACGCCTCGCCACCGCCTGGGAAATCGATGATTCGGATGATGGATCCCTTTCCATGGGTTCTTCCCTTTCCGTGCTTCGCCATCTTCCTCAGCTTCCCTGAGTAGCAGCAGATGATTCTCTGCGGAAGAAGAAGAAGAAGGGGTTACTGTACAGAGCACGAATCAAGAGATTAAAACCACCTTGTTGGATCGAATTTGGGGGAATTTGTTGTTGAATAATTAGTTACCTTGTTGAGGAAGAAGGTGTGATGGCCATTGATTTGAATCTTGAGATCGAAGAGCTCTTTCATGGCGAAGCGGGGGATTCTGAGAAGGAAAGTGGAGCTTAGAGATGCATGTGATGCCGGTGGATTTATACTAACAACTGATGGGTACTTGTGGATGGAAGCTCCTGTGGTTTCTGTATATATTTGGGAAAGTGTTGCATAAAAATAAAATAAACAATATTTTAAAAGAAATTTTGATATGCGCTTTCAGCGCTTAGATCATTTCTAGCTATTCGCACCCTACATAGTTAAAAAAGGTGACTGTTATTAGCACTGCACTTTTGGATATTCGCACTTTATTTACCTTAATTTTTCGCGTCTTTTGAAAATACTCCTTGTACATGCATTTTTAGGGAAAGTGTTCAACACAAAAGTTGTAGATCTCGACGAGATCTACAACTTTCGTGTTGAACACTTTTCCTAAAAATGCATGTATAAAGCGTATTTCTAAAAATACGCTCAGATTTTGCACCTTTTGAAAATACTCCTTGTACATGTATTTTTAGGAAAAATGTTCAACACGAAAGTTATAGATCTAGTTGTAGATCTCGTCGAGATCTACAACTTTCATGTTGAACACTTTTCCTAAAAATGCATGTACAAGGAGTATTTTCAAAAGGTGCGGAAAATTAAGAGTAAATAAAGTGCGAATATGCAAAAGTGCAGTGCTAATAACAATCACCTTAAAAAAGGAATTGTTAAAAGTATATCAAATTTGAATATATTCAAATCATTGTTAATGACAAATCATATGTTTTGAAAAATACTCGGTGTAAATCAAAATTAACCACAAATTAAAATTGTTAACAACAAACCAACACTACAAATTACATAATCAAATATTTTAGATAAAAAAATCATTTCATGAGAAGTCCAGCGCAACAGTTCGATATAATAACACATTTATAACATAGAAACATCAAATTTATGACATTTATTATATGGTAACTGTCACATCTACTTCAATGAAAATCTGTAAAAATTTAAAGACTTTTATTACCAAACAACACCTACAAAATTCATAAATCTGATTAATTTAAATTTCAGAGGTTAGCTGTGAAACATGCCTGTATATAATGAAAATTTTTAGAAGTTTCTGAGCTTGATTTCACTATCTAAAATTAGGAAAAAAAATGAAAATTTGAAAATGAAAAAATTGACAGTAATTTTTGTAAGGCAAATGAAAGTATGAACAACAAAAATCAACTTCATCTGTTACAACAAGCAATACACTTATGTTTCTCTCTTTTCGTAAACTACAATAGGGCATAAGAGACTAGAAATCAACCATCACGCATCATTATCTAATTACAGCACGAAAACAAAAATGAAGAACGAAAAATACGTGTAGAATCCATATGCATAATCCAAAATGAAAAATTAGCTTCTCAATATGCTGAAGATGAAAGAAGAAAATATGTATTAAAAAATCCAGATGCAGAATCAAAATGAAAAATGAAGAGAAGTGACGACGCACCTTCAAAATCAACGAAAAAAAATGCTACCCGCAACGAGAGAGACAACGAAAACAAAGAACCAACGTGCGCACCTTCAAAACCTTCTTGCTTTTGTACGTCGAACCGCTCACCAGAAGCCTCGCAACCTACCGACGACGGGAGCGGCAGTGATAGAGAGGCCGTGAAATGCGGCGAGAGAGGCGGCGGAAGGGGCGATGGGAGAGACAATGATAGAGAGGCCGGGAGATGCAGCGGGAGCGGAGGTGAATTTGATTTGCGTATATCCAAATTTGTTTGCGTAGAAAAAAAGTCACCGGAAAAAAAAAGACTTTGTTTTAAGATTTTGATTTGCGTATATTCAAATTGGGTTCGCCTTTAACAATTTCCTTTAAAAGACATACTTTTTTACAACCAAAAATCCACTAAGTGCCTAATATCACTCTGTTTTCTTCTGCCTTTTCTTGCCCCAAGGCTCTCTTTGGAGCGGTGCTTTCGGTTGTTAATGCGGTGATTATGAATTGTCACATGATCTTGTCTAAGGAACTTCATTTACTTTTATGTTCAATACTAATCTTCTTTTTGTGGTGACAGTAATAACTATTGTCTTTTCAAACATGTATTTTATGATGGTGATGTTTTTATTTAAACTCAGCTTTGACTTTCAGAGGGAAAGTTTTTATAAATTTTTGAGCGTGTGACGGGATCTCTTTGTTGCAGCATACGTATTTTATTAATAGATAGTTAGGCTTTTAGCACTCTATCTCTTGCCATCAAAATCATCGTGTTGGGCCACAGTGGCAGTATCCTCATGCTACCTCTTAGACCTGAGATTTTTGTGAACTAATTTATTTATTTCAACATATTCAAAACATTAATCAAAATAGAAATGAACATAGGAAATTAAGTCCTTGAAATTTAAGAATTAGGTTCTGTTTGAGAGACTTATTTTTACCGGTCAAGTGGTTACGATCATATGAATTGGATCTTAATTCCCCAGATGAAACATTAATCTCATAATTTTGCATTTATTTTGCTCTTTCATATTTGATGTCATAAAAAAATAAAGATATTTTCTTGGCACACATTCGGAGTTTCTAGATTGAGTACAACTCTGCTTGGGAGGGCATGTTGGCCGCAACGTTGGACTGGAGCCTCTAGCTTCATTCCGAACAGAGAAGAACCGTAGTGGCAAATAGGGTCAAATGCCGCTCGTGTGTTTGGGGCGCTCCACCACGCCTTCATCCCGCCTTCGTCTGGAGTAATTGTTAGGTATGGGTAGCATTCCTAGAGGAAGGAGCGGGTGAGATCCAAGCCGTTCAGGTTTAAATCCAACGGCAGCCGTGAGCCGAAATAAAATATTGAAAGAAAAAACAAGCAATGCACTCTTTTTAAAGGCTCATCGGACGACTGATTTTCCGTTCGCGCTCCTTCCTCTAGGAATGCTACGCGCAGGAAAAAATTTCACTCCGTCTGTCACCGTGCTAGAGCCCCAATAGTGCGTCAAATAGACCTGCCTCTCACTTTATTATTTTGAAATCTACTTTGTGAGCCAATCATATCAGAAAAATATATGGGTCTTATGAGATTATTTTATCAACTCTTAGGAAATCATTTTCAACAGACAAGCATCTTCGCACGGGCTACGCCCGTGCTTGATGCTCTCGGGCGGCCTTCGGCCGCATTAGGCGAGCTTCGCCCGCCTGCACACGGGTTTTGCACGTGCATTATGCTCTAGGCGGCCTTCAGACGCATAAAAGAGGGCTGTATAATTTAAGGAATAAATAAGCAATAATTTATTACAGTAAGGTAAGGTATGTCTTGTGAACAGAGAATTCACGTCGTAAGGTAGATTGGGAAAATTGTTGCTGGCGGTGCTGAAAGTTGATGTAGTTGCATCTGTTCTCCTGAGTGATACCGTCCATCAATGCACATTTCAATTGTTCTGCAGAAATAGTAGAAAATGTATGCGAAAACCATAATGAATGTATACAGCAAAATGAATTGTAAGTGATGACTCGATATGTACCTGAAGGTGTGTTTGCATGATAAGTTCTTTAAAGACAATATTTTTGGTGTACATACCATGCTGAGCAGTGAGTGAGGCTTTTTTTAATTAGAAGCGTAGTAGTTAATGAAGACATTCCTCTTGATAAAGCCACATACAGTTGACCGCGAGTAAAAACGTGAACGGGCAAGTAGATTCTAACTTTTTGCACAGTTTGACCCTGGGATTTATTGATTGTCAGTGCAAAGCTAAGACGAATCGGAAATTGTTTTCGAGTAAGTTCAAAAGGCATCTTTGAATCTTCCGGATTTTTTATAGGTATACGCGGAAGAAATATTGTTTGTCCTTTATGTTGTCCTGTAAGAATTTTCGCCTCAACGATATTTCTGGTGAACAAACGACACAGAAGACGTGAACCATTGCATAATCCAGTTGTGGGATTGAGATTTCAAAGTAGCATAACAGGCACGCCCTTTTTTAAAATCAGTTTGTGTGGGGGGAGATTTCCTGAATTCTTGGCGATAAACTGTTCAAAAACTCCTGGGGATATAAATTGTATCTGTCATCATTCACCGAGTCAAATGAGTAGTAAGTGACCTCTTCTCCTGGAAATAATGCTAAGCATTTATCGTTTAAATGATTGACATCCTCATTTAGCTGAGTTAGCAAAGCTCTATTTTCCAGATAGTCTGAGCTGTGTATATGAGTACTGATATCAAAGAAGATTGAATTAATTAACATATCTATCCAGTGCTCCCCTTCCCACGGAATAATCATAGCATTTGGGATCTTGATCATTTCATCTCCAACAGTACTTTCGTCACCATCACCAACGCGTAGCAAGAAATTTGAGAATTTCTGATCACACGAAGCTCTCATATTTTCTATTAAAGATAGCACTGTTACGGTTGTCCACAAAGGTGATTTGACGATGCTTGCGCTGATAATCTGGGCCTTCGTTCCATTAATAACAACAGGTGCTATGTGTCGAAAATCTCCGCTCATTATTATTATTTTACCACCAAAAGGTTCGTATACTCCAAGAACATCTCTCATTGAGCAATAGACTGCTTCAAATGCATGGCGATGTGTCATTGGAGCTTCATCCCAAATTATCGCCGAGCAACGCGCCAATAATTTATGCATGTCAGATAGTTTCCCAAACTTACAGAATGATGTAGGGTGAAATGGTATGGGAATTTTTAAATGCAAATGTGTTGTCGTACCACCGGGAAGAAGAGTGGCTGTTATTCTAGATGAAGTTGTAGCTAAAATAATATGGTCATTTTTTCGCATATTTGCAAGCAAATATAGATATAAAAATGTTTTACCAGTGCCTCCAGGTCCATCAACAAAGAAAATACCACATTCCTTACGATGTATCGCTTCAGTGATGACATAATATTCATAGCTTTGGTAAACATTAAGTAATGCAATTGAATTTAAGTCTGATTCTGATATAGCAATCGACAGTTCATGTTCTATTAAGTTGGAGTAGCCAGTCATGTCATCATAGACATTACTGATTTGTGGGAGGTCAAAATCAGTTATATTTTGACTATGCTGCTGAAAAATATAATTGATCTCATGAAGAAGTTTATTTGTAACGTATATGTCATTCATAGCTATCAGCGTGATGTAATCTTCAGTCATTGAGCAGTAGTTTTCATTCCACAGTTCTCTGACATTCGTTGGTTCGCAATTCATCAGAATAGTCGTGAAAAGAGTACGCAGTGCTGAAGGCATTCTAAATTGGCAGGCTTCATGTTAGCAATCGTGGATACAATTGTCTCTTTCAAGCAGACCGTACTGTTCAGCAGCTTGTTTAAAAGTGGAGTGATAAACACTATTTACTGTTAGAAGATAATCAAATGATTTTGGCACTGGAATATGGTTTAGTAGAAGACGTAAATAAAATCTCTCGCCTTCTGCAGGATGGGCAGAGTAAATTCGTCCAATAACTTGTTGCTTATTTATTCGTTTAATCCATGCTTTTTAAGTGGAGTTCCATCTGTAGTGTTTAGAGAAGTCTCTGTAGAAGTATTGTTGGGATTCTTGCTCGTAATTGTACATATTGAAAAATTCGGTGAGCATTGACATTGAATTACGCTCATTTGACAGAACAGCAGCAACCGAGTCGTGTATCCGAAATTGTACCTGATGCTTATTTGGCAAATGAACCTGTGAGTGCACAAATTTAAATATTCAGTTAGCAATGTAATCTTATTGCGCTCTTTCATCGGAGAACAACAACACAATAATGTGAATTTGGTAAGCAGTTAATGTTACGTTGCCAAAATAACCTGTAAACGCACGACTGACGGATATATTTGATTCATGTGAAATTTGAATAATTTCCAGCACGCCTCTTGGGGACATATCCAGCGACCGTTAACATATTGAGCAAGTTCATCATAGTTCGGAAGTGGTTGAACTTGAAATGAAATACAATCCGGGCCTTTGTGAATGTATTTGTATAAGTATTTGATACTTTTAATACTACTGCAAATTTCAACATTAATGTGACAGTCATATTTTAGTAGAAGTCATGGATTGTAAGGAACAATCCTACGATTGTCAACTAGGAAGTCTCCACCACGTCGCAAAACAACAGATATTTCGTCATTGCGTCGTCGATAAATTGGATAGGAATCGGTTCCTTGAATTGTATGTTCAGCATAACTCTTTGGATATCCTTTTTTTGCAATCACTATGTTTCATGCAAGGAGCATTGTGATTAATGTGCCCACATGATCCATGTATCATATGGTGTATAACTACATTATATAGTTCCGGTTCTGTTGAAATTGAAGGAAGTTCATGTAAGACCCCAACCTCGGAGATGATCGCGGGGCGATCAAGCAACCTTTTGGAGGTCTGAACAGGGGCACACGGCCTGGCACACGGCCGTGTGCCTACCCGTGTTCAGTGTTTTTGTGCAGTCTCGAGTCAGAGAAGGACACGGCCTGAGACACACGGCCGTGTCTCAAGCCGTGTGTGGGGCACACGGCCTCGAACACGGCCGTGTTCGAAGCCGTGTTCTGGAAGCCCGACGATCGTCCTGAAGCTCCAGGTAACACGGCCCGTGGCACACGGCCGTGTCAGGAGCCGTGTCGATCGGCGAATGAGCTACACGGCCGGACACACGGCCGTGTGTCAAGCCGTGTTCGGCCCAGTTTTTGGGATTTTGGATCTAATCTCGGCCGTTCGTTCCCTTGGATCTGGATCCGACGGTGGGGGATGCTCCTGGGGGTTATTAGCCGGGATTAGGGTTTTGAATCCTCATTTTTCTTTGGTCCACTCTCTCTCTAAGTGTTTAGAGAGAAGGGAGAGCAAGAGGAAGGAGGAGCCCAAGATCCGGCCGCCGGAGGAGCTCCGGAGCCCCGAATCGCGATCCGAGTCCAGATCCGCGGAGGTGACGCCGTTGCGGTGCTTTCCAACCGCATAGATTTTGATGGCGCCGCGGAAAAATGCGAGGGTAACGATTCTCTTCTTGAGCATGTGAAGCTCTTCTTCCTTTGCATGGGAAAACCCCTCTCCCGCGAGTGCGCGGCGAGATCGTGGTATTCCTTGGGGTAGATATGTGTAGTCCCCCTTGTTAGAGTCCGGAATCGTAGTACGGACATAGGCATGTTGTGTGAAGCCTACCCGGACGTGTGTTCCGGATCGGTGATGTTTTGTTATGCATATTTTAGCCGGAGAAGACTCCGAGCGTTGTGGTTGTTTTCGGGTTGCTATGCGGTAGAATGCATCAGGGAATCTTGGGGATTAACCCCGAGGTGCACCCGGAAATCTGGGCGGAAACGAAGTTCTGCCATCTCGGTGGCCTGGGTGCCAGCCGGGAACATAGCGGGGCTATGTATCATGTTTGATTGCGGCAGGGAGCCTTGGGGATGAAACCCGAGGTGCACCCGGAAATCTTGGACGGAAATGTAGTTCCGTCATATCGGTGGCCTGGGAGCCAACCGGGTACTTAGCGGGGCTAAGTACCGTGTTTGATCGTTATTTGGGACTGGGGAAAGCTTAGTCCGCGCCAAAGGGCCAAATGGCAGTGGCGGAGTGAGCAACGGACTAGTAGCCCTCTACTCGCTCCACCTGCTCGGTTAAAGCGACCTAAAGTTTACATGGGACTTACTGAGATTTGGAGATCGAGTCTAGGCTGCGGCTGAGAAGACTAAATGCTCACAAAGATTGCCATCCTGGGGGTGGTGGTGGAGTCGAGGACCGGACAGGGTTCGGACTGGCTTCGCCGAGTAAGTGCCCTGAGAGCACGGGGTGTACGGCCGTGAGAGCGTGCACCTATGTTGAGATGCTTGTTTGACTGTGTTGCGTGTTTTGCTAACAAGTGCAGGGAAGAAGCTTTGCCGCCCCGGTTTGGGGGCGGAATCGTTATAATTTGGTCAGCATTGCTGACCGTTGCCTTTGTTTACCACCGTGCGGTGGGTTGTTGCTTGCAGGTGCTGCGGAGCCGAGAGGTAAATAGCGGGTTAAAGCCCAAGTTGCTGTGCTGGCCCTCGAAGGCCTTGTTTTGAGTGTTTTACCTCTTGTACTCATGTGTGGCCGGCCTGCGTGCCGAGGTTTGGAAGACACTTGTATTTAAGCAACTCTTGTAAAGCCTTAAGGCTATATTTCTTCCGTGTTGTGTATTATACATTCCCATTGGGTTTGAGTAGTGGACATTCATGCTTGGCAGGGTTCTTTATTCTTTGCAACTCTAATTAATTGCTTCCGCTAGGTGTTGTGTAGGACGTTGTGATTGGTTGAATGGTTTCAACGCGTAACCAACCGGTCTGTCCGTAGTATATGGCGTCGGGCCCCGGCCGGACCTACTGCTATATGCTATGCGACGGATAGGGGTGTTACAAATTGGTATCAGACTACTGGTTTCGGTCAAGCTTAAATGAATTCGTGGACGAATTCACTTTAAGGGGTGGTGAGCACATATATGTGCGTCATCGTTATAACATGAAAAGAACCCATGAATGTCCACTTAGGAATGAAAATACACATGTTTGGGGAACCTGCGTGTTCCTATAATTGCTTTTTGCGATTTTGTTCGGTCCCTTTTTGGTGTTTTGTACGATTGTAGGTGTCCGAGTGTGGCGCGTGGCAGTCTGAATGCACACTTTCTGGGAAAAGTACTGCACCCAGCGACGTGCCGGAGACCCCTACGTCTTTGGAAACCATAAGAAGGGTGGTTGAAGCGGTGTTCGTTGTGACCAACGCACATCATGGGAGTAATGTGCAACCATTTGTCCCTGAGATGGCCCCAACATCGGGTGGTATGTTGGAGCAAAGGGCATTTGGGGGTCAAGTAGAGCAGCAGAGGAGCATGACTGTGGCGCAGGGAGCGCATTCAGTGGACGCATATTTGCAGACGTTCCTTATGGTAAGGCGCTACCCAGGCTTTGAATGGGAAAGCGAGCAATCTATAGTGGATAGATTTTATAACGGTCTGCGCAGCGAGTTGCGTATCCTACTGCTAGGACCAAAGTTATTGGGATTCCGAGCTTTGGTGGAATCGGCCAGAGCTTTGGAAGTGGAGTTGGGGAAAACTCACCAAGTACCAGTGGATAGGGTACCAAACCCTACAGATCCTATACGGACTGCCTATCGAAAGACGCCGAGAAAAGAGGCTGGGTCATCTAATACCCTCAACTGTTATTCTTGTGGTAAGAAAGGGCACCTCGCCAGAGAGTGTTGGGAGAGTGCTCAGAAGGCAAGGAAAGTGTTGGCAGGAGCAGTCGTAGATGCTGTGACAAAGGATTCGGTGGTCAAGTTGACAACCTCAAAATCTGGGTACCGTAAGTGGTACAAGAAGGCTAGGAGGTCGGGTCTAGTTCCTTCCTCTAGCACATCCGGAGCGACTACAATTCAAACCCCGGATGTATGCTTTGTTTGCGGAAAGCCGGGGCACTATGCCCGAGACTGTTGGTTTGGACGCCCAATGTCCAAAAAGAAGCCGGGGGCTATATCTGAGGAGAAGGGAAAGGAGGTGGCGTTCGTCGCACCGCTGTTTACTCCGGTCCAACTGGGAATGGACAGCCTTGGCCAGCAGGCGGCCATGTGGCCGATCGTCGGGGAGACAGGTATGGTTTAATTGAGCAATTTAGCTTCTTATACCTGTTACCCTTTCTGCGTTTTAGCTTAGGACTGGAGGTTCTAGGCTTTGTTTGGATTTTTGGCAATCCGGCGAGAGCATTGTCCGATGCGGAAGCTTCGCGCTCCTTTTGTCCAAAAGATTTATATTGTACATTGAAGTACCTTCTTCGATGGCAAAGGACAAAGTGGAGGCGTTGTGGCGTAATGGATGTTCATGCGCGCGGAGAGAGATTCTGTGTAGCAAGGTTACGGTTTAGGGGTCAGGGATGCGACGTGCAAGCGTCGTTACTGCCACCATGGGAGGCTTTGAAGCCTAAGCCTACATTGGGTAGTATCTCGGGTATACCCGAATATCCTGATGTGTCTCCCTGGAGTCCCTCCGTAGCGAGCAACCGATTTCGCGAGTGAGCTGGCGCCAGGTGCCAAATCTGGGTCATGCTCTCCTCTTATGCTAACGCCTAATGAGTTGGCAGAACTGAAAGTTCAATTTGAAGAGCGTATGGATCAAGGTTTTGTGCGTCCAAGTTTGTCGTCTTGGAGCACACCGGTCCTTTTGTGTAGAAGAAGGACGAGAGTTTTGTGGCTCTGTATCGACTATGAAGAACTGAATAAGTTGACAAAAGAATGCAAGTACCCGATCCCAAGGATTGACGATCTACTTGATCAGTTGGGTGGGTCATCGGTGTACTTAAAGCGGGATCTTAAGTCTGGTTACTATCAGCTGAGAATCAGGGAGAATGATATCCCAAAGACAACGTTCAAAACAAGATATGGTCATTTCGAGTTTACGATCATGCCGTTCGGGCTGACTAATGCGCCATCGGTGTTCATGGATTTGATGAACAAAACGTTCAGGGAGTACTTAGACCATGTGGGTATCGTCTTTATTGACGACCTATTGGTGTGCTTGCAGTGCGAGGAAGATCGCCTCAAGCACCTGTGTTTGGTTTTGGAGACGCTAAGGAGGAACGAGCTACGTAAAGTTCTCCAAAGGCGAGTTTTGGTTATCCTCAGTGACATTCCTCGGTCACGTAGTTAGTGGGGAAGGTGTTGCAGTGGATCCGGCGTAGATTGTTGTGATGCGAGAGTGGCCTGTGTCGTCTTTGGTAGAGGAAGTCCGGAGTTGCTGGGGCTTGCCGTCTATTACAGGCACTTCGTGGAGAACTCCTCGCGGATGGCGCTACCTCTCACGACTTTGACAAGGAAAGATCGAAGATTTGTGTGGGCGCTTGTGTGTGCGTAAGCTTTTGAAAAGCTGAAAAGTCGGTTGACCACGGCGCCAGTGCTTAGTTCGCCGAGTGGGACCGGGGGCTTCGAGGTTTATAGTGACGCCTTGGGTAGTGTTTTGGGCTGCGTGCTGTTGCAGCGTGGGAGCGTGATAGCTTATGGATCGCGTCAGCTAAAAGTGCACTAAAGGAATTAGTCGGTCCGCGACTGGGAGTTGGCGGCCGTGATATTTGCGCTTAAGCTGTGGAGGCGCTGCTCGTATGACGTTAGGTCGATATTCATACCGACCTCAAGAGCCTGAAATGTCTGTTGGATCAATAGGAGCTGAACTTGAGTCAGCAGTGATGAATGGAGTCCCTGGGGGACTATACGTTCAAGATTCATCATGCACCTAACAAGAGCAATGCAGTTGCGGATGCATTGAGTCGCAGGGCTCCCGCCCAAGCTAAGTGGTTGTCGGTGTTTGATGAGAGGCTAGTTTGGGAATTGGAAGCGTTAGAGATCTGCTGTGTTGTCAAGCGGACTAGCGCCAGAGCGTTATTGAACTGGTCGGAAGTCCAGTATGACCTGGCTGATCGTATTTGGCAGGTTATGGTTTGTGTAGCTACATGAAGGAAATCATGGATGCGGCTTGATGGGTCAAAGACCCAAATCGACGGTTGTGGGTGGGCTACCAAGGAAAGACAATCGTCTGTGCGGCCCAAGCATGGGTAATCTATGGGTAGAGTTGTGATACGTTACCAAGTACTCAACTCGCTTAGGAGGCACGTAGTTGTGTCGTTATCTGGAGAAGTGCTCTGGTGGGAAGAACTCCAGAAGGGCGTGGCAGTGTCAGAATGCCAGCCTTGCGCCTTAGTGAAGGCAGAGTGCCAGGTGCCGGGGAATTCTCGAATCCTTGCCTAGTTCGGAATAGAAGTTCGACTGGACTGTGTGCATGGTATGCCGAAGTCACAGTGGGGTAACGACGCCGTTTGGGTGTTCGTAGTTGCGTTGACCTTAGAGTCGCACTTCATTCCGCATAGGAAGGATAATTCGGTGGAGTAACTGGCAAATGTTTTTTTTTTATTATCGTGAGCAATTAAGGTGGGCGCTCTACGTCCAATGATTGAGGTGGCTGCAGAAAGTGCTAGAGACTATGTTGTAGTTTAACCCAGTCTTGCATCCGCGGACGGATGAGCAGACCGTGTGAGTCAACAAGATGTTGGAGGACGTGCTCCGCATGTGTGTTCTAGACTTTGGAAAGCTTTGGGAGGACCACCTGTATTGGGTGGAGTTCGCGTACAACGATAACTACCAAGCGAGTATGCAAATGGCGCCCTTCGAGGCCCTGTATGGTAGGAAGTGTCGCATGCCGTTGTCATGGCTTGAAACGGGTGAGGCAAGGTTGTACAAAAAGCAGGAGGTGGAGAGTGCTACCTCGTTGGTGCGGATCTTTCGGGAGCGCTTGTTGATCGCTCAGGACCGGCAGGCGTAGTACTACAATGCCAAGCACCGGAACGTGGAGTTTGCGGTAGGCGATTGGGTATATTTGAAAGTGAAGCCGTTCAAGGGGGTTTCGCGGGTAAGACGCTTGAAGAAGCTGAGCCCAAGATACCTTGGACCTCTTGAGGTTCTGGAGCGAGTCGGCGAAGCGGCTTACCGTTTGAGGCTATCGGAGGAGTTAGGTGGATTACACGATGTGCTCCACATTTCTGTGTTGCGGAAGGCGGTGCAAGAGCCTTCGCAGGTGTTAGCGGCCGACCAAGTACCGGTTGAGGAAGGATTGACAACGAAAGTCAAGCCCATATCTATTGAGGATTACGAAGTCAAGCGGCTTCGGAACAAGGAAATCAGAATGGTGAAGATCCGTTGGGATAACTGCGGACGCAAGGAGCTCTCTTGGGAGTGAGAGCAGACAATGCGCGAGGAGTACCCCGAGTTGTTCCCCTCAGGTACTCGATTTGTTTATTTTTTTTTGTGTAGTCTCTGTTCTTAATTTCGGGACGAAATTCTCTTAAGGGGGAGGGAGTTGTAAGACCCCAACCTCGGAGATGATCGCGGGGCGATCAAGCAGCCTTTTGGAGGTCTGAACAGGGGCACACGGCCTGGCACACGGCCGTGTGCCTACCCGTGTTCAGTGTTTTTGTGCAGTCTCGAGTCAGAGAAGGACACGGCCTGAGATACACGGCCGTGTCTCAAGCCGTGTGTGGGGCACACGGCCTCGAACACGGCCGTGTTCGAAGCCGTGTTCTGGAAGCCCGACGATCGTCCTGAAGCTCCAGGTAACACGGCCCGTGGCACACGGCCGTGTCAGGAGCCGTGTCGATCGGCGAATGAGCTACACGGCCGGACACACGGCCGTGTGTCAAGCCCTGTTCGGCCCAGTTTTTGGGATTTTGGATCTAATCTCGGCCGTTCGTTCCCTTGGATCTGGATCCGACGGTGGGGGATGCTCCTGGGGGGTTATTAGCCGGGATTAGGGTTTTGAATCCTCATTTTTCTTTGGTCCACTCTCTCTCTAAGTGTTTAGAGAGAAGGGAGAGCAAGAGGAAGGAGGAGCCCAAGATCCGGCCGCCGGAGGAGCTCCGGAGCCCCGAATCGCGATCCGAGTCCAGATCCGCGGAGGTGACGCCGTTGCGGTGCTTTCCAACCGCATAGATTTCGATGGCGCCGCGGAAAAATGCGAGGGTAACGATTCTCTTCTTGAGCATGTGAAGCTCTTCTTCCTTTGCATGGGAAAACCCCTCTCCCGCGAGTGCGCGGCGAGATCGTGGTATTCCTTGGGGTAGATATGTGTAGTCCCCCTTGTTAGAGTCCGGAATCGTAGTACGGACATAGGCATGTTGTGTGAAGCCTACCCGGACGTGTGTTCCGGATCGGTGATGTTTTGTTATGCATATTTTAGCCGGAGAAGACTCCGAGCGTTGTGGTTGTTTTCGGGTTGCTATGCGGTAGAATGCATCAGGGAATCTTGGGGATTAACCCCGAGGTGCACCCGGAAATCTGGGCGGAAACGAAGTTCTGCCATCTCGGTGGCCTGGGTGCCAGCCGGGAACATAGCGGGGCTATGTATCATGTTTGATTGCGGCAGGGAGCCTTGGGGATGAAACCCGAGGTGCACCCGGAAATCTTGGACGGAAATGTAGTTCCGTCATATCGGTGGCCTGGGAGCCAACCGGGTACTTAGCGGGGCTAAGTACCGTGTTTGATCGTTATTTGGGACTGGGGAAAGCTTAGTCCGCGCCAAAGGGCCAAATGGCAGTGGCGGAGTGAGCAACGGACTAGTAGCCCTCTACCCGCTCCACCTGCTCGGTTAAAGCGACCTAAAGTTTACATGGGACTTACTGAGATTTGGAGATCGAGTCTAGGCTGCGGCTGAGAAGACTAAATGCTCACAAAGATTGCCATCCTGGGGGTGGTGGTGGAGTCGAGGACCGGACGGGGTTCGGACTGGCTTCGCCGAGTAAGTGCCCTGAGAGCACGGGGTGTACGGCCGTGAGAGCGTGCACCTATGTTGAGATGCTTGTTTGATTGTGTTGCGTGTTTTGCTAACAAGTGCAGGGAAGAAGCTTTGCCGCCCCGGTTTGGGGGCGGAATCGTTATAATTTGGTCAGCATTGCTGACCGTTGCCTTTGTTTACCACCGTGCGGTGGGTTGTTGCTTGCAGGTGCTGCGGAGCCGAGAGGTAAATAGCGGGCTAAAGCCCAAGTTGCTGTGCTGGCCCTCAAAGGCCTTGTTTTGAGTGTTTTACCTCTTGTACTCATGTGTGGCCGGCCTGCGTGCCGAGGTTTGGAAGACACTTGTATTTAAGCAACTCTTGTAAAGCCTTAAGGCTATATTTCTTCCGTGTTGTGTATTATACATTCCCATTGGGTTTGAGTAGTGGACATTCATGCTTGGCAGGGTTCTTTATTCTTTGCAACTCTAATTAATTGCTTCCGCTAGGTGTTGTGTAGGACGTTGTGATTGGTTGAATGGTTTCAACGCGTAACCAACCGGTCTGTCCGTAGTATATGGCGTCGGGCCCCGGCCGGACCTACTGCTATATGTTATGCGACGGATAGGGGTGTTACAGTTCAGCCCTAACAATCAAGTCATAATCGTCTGGAGTGTTTAGCTTGTCATTTTCATCAAACATCACCAACATATGTACATGCGGCAATTCTCTCTTCTGGAATTCAATTACATGGACATAACTGATTGTTTTTCCCAAGACATGTCTATGGAATATATCTTTTTTTAATTGTTCGTATTTTGCATGGAAAATCCGAGTTACTAAATCAGACCGATCTTGTGGACGTTGACCTGGAAAAAGCTCAGTAGTAATCTCTCGCCACGCAGAATTACAGGTCATTGTCAAAAATATATCTGGTCTTTCGTAATGCTGCACAATTGTCATTGCATCTTGATATCTTTGATACATATCTCTGGGGCTTCCAACAAATGATGATGGTAGTATAACACGCCGACCAACATTTCCTGGGAGAAAGGCGAACAATATAAAGCAAGTTATTAAGTGTCAACATAACAACAAATATGTGGACGCAAAATATCATACCGACATTATTTTCTTTGGCGTTTAAACAGTCTTGCAATCCGTTGTATAGTTCAGCGCGAATAGTTTTCTGATTGTTTTTTATCCAACGCAATTTTTGAGTTTCAACTTTAATGTAATTATCAACAACGTATTGTTGTAACAGACGACATCCACACAAAAGTAATGATTGAAGTAGAGAGTGAATCTGCATGATTGAGAAAAAAAGTATTTAGGAGAGGAGGATGAATTCGAAAATAATAATTGATCGAAAATAATACATTAAATACAAGAACCTGCAGAACGTATGAGTAGTAGTCACAACAACTAACATGGAGGTTATTAAGTCCTTTATATTTAGCATGTCAACCATATGTTCCGCAAGGGAGAAACAATGAATATTGTATATGATCATAATAGCCTGTATATTCTGGAACAGTTACAAACCCTGTGGCAATGCTTTCCACAATAATATTTCTTTCGTTCGACTCCATATATTCTTCAGGACCAACAATTATAGCAGCAACTTGTGATGACATTGGTAATGTGTATTGAAGTTCTGCAGATGATTGTTCTTTAATCAATAAATTGTAATTTGGAATATCAGGTCTTTGGGCAATTTGGCGAAACATTGATATGAATGGGTTGTGCGTATTTAAGATGGATGCTATTTTTTCAAGTAATCCGCGGTGCAACTTTTCATTTTCTTGCACTCGGTAGTCAGTTTGATGATCAGTGTCATAAATAAATAACTGTAAATATCTTGGTCTTGTGTTTGCAGGAGGTAGTAAAGTTTCAATTTTATGATATATCGCACCATGAGCGCGAAATGTATATACTCATCGATGATTGGTTACTACACTTTGATCCAATGTAACACCCATAGAGGTAAAAGCGAAAACATGATTGTATGAGTGAATATTTGTTATGAAACTCCGGTAATCAGTAGATTGTTCGGTGAATAACAGCTGCAGTTCTGGTGGAGTTGGTATATCTGGAATAACTGTTCTTCCATTATTGGAACACATACTTTCTGTTTCACCCTCAAACAATTGTGCATCGCAGTAACGACAAATATAAGGTTCTTATAGGTGCAAATGTGTAATTTCTTCTGTTACATTAGGAATTCGAACTATATTGTGGTATGAGATTCGATATCTTCTACTGGAGGTTCTGCGATTATCTATGTACATGTCAGAATTTGTACTCTGATCATTGATTGTTTGCAGTTGATGAGTTTGGTTTGTAGTAGCACCTGCGAGGCACAATTCCAGATGGTGCGATTAAACAAAGCAAATAAGTGTAGGAGATTAAATAGAGGAGATCACATAAGTGAAAGAGATCAAATATACCTTGTGCAACTATCCTTTCATGTTCGTTTGCAGGAGGAAATTCTACAAAATGGTGCGATGTTCATGCAACATCTCTTGACAGTAATGTATCTTCTAGATTCGATGATGCATTAATGGATGTCCAATGTAATAATGAAGGTGTGTCACATAAAGAGTATCTATGCACAACCCCATTTTCCGCGTGTGTGACTTCGTGGGTAACAACACAATAACAGGAAAGTTCCGGTGATTATGTTTTAAATGTGGAAAGTATGTAAAGGTAAAATAACAGGAAAGTTTAGATGATTACCCGATGCAACGTTCCCACTATTATGTTCGTTCATCATGTGTGATTGTTGTAGCTGCAGAGGAGGTGGTTGTTGTACTGTAGGCTCTGAGTGTGTAGGATTAGTCATAGTGTCTGATTGTTGGAGTAGCAGAGGATGAGCTTGTTGGCGTACTGGCTCTGGCTGTAAAGACTGAACAATAGATACATGATGATGTTGTTCGCACATGCGTGTTCTTCTTGCTTGTGCAGTGATTCTGGTTCGTGCTCGCTGTACTGACCGTTGCTCTTCAGTCATCTATGCTCTCCATTGTCGCATACGATCTCGTGCTCGCTCTCGATATATTTGACGTTCTTCTTCAGTCATTTCGGATACTCTCCCTCTCCCTGAACTCATTGTGTATATACAGTAACTGCACACTGTGCTTTGTAGGGGTAAATGTAGTTTATGTTGGAGTAAGAAAGAGAGGTAAATGTAGTTTAAACTGGAATGGGCAAAGTAACTAAAAATTGAGATTTGGAGGCAATGATATGAAACTAAGAAACATCGGTAACTGTAGTTTAAAGTGGAAGTCAAGTGGAGTGGGCGTAGTAAATGCGAGCTGAGGGTTAGAGAACAGTAATTTGCGCCTGCAAAGTATAACTGTAATTAAACTGTAACTGTGAGAAAAACTCAGTAACGTAGAACAACACGTGGAAGAGAGCATACCTGGAGGAAGCAGCCGGAGAAACTGAGAGCCAAAGAAAGGAAGAGAGGTGAGCCACAGTGGTCGAGAAATGCAACTTTTGGATGAAAGGGAGGAGAAAAACTAAGGTGTTGATGTGGTAGGACAAAGAAACCAAAAGCTGTGTATGCGGAGAAACTGAGAGGCAAACAGAGGAAGAAATAGAGCAAAGGAAGGAAGTGTGCTTACTCAGAAGGGCGAGTGAACCGAGAACGTCAATGAACAGTAGCTGGCGGCAACAGTTTGGTGTTAAGAGCACACAAAGCCAAGTTGTTGGCGTTGAGAGCGATCGATGCCTTATGTTTTTCGCGAATTTAGGTTGGCGAAAAGAATAGGATCTATATGCTCGTCATAGCTATGTGTTTTATGCATTAGTAACTCCAAACATAGTTCGATATTTGCAGTACTGACAACTATAAAGTCCTATATATGAACGGCTTATGTGTTTCGTGAATTTAACATGACCAAAAGAGTAGGATATGTAGGCCCGTCATAGTTGTGTGTATTATGCATGAGTGACTTCAAAATTCGATATTTACAATATTTACAACTATAAACTTTTATATATAATGAGTAGCTAAACAACATAGCAAATCAGAATGAGATCTTATACAACAAATATGAGAGTTACTTAGGCCTCACGCCCCCCCCCCCCCCCCCCCAGAAAGAACTCTGGTCTAACATCAAGAGTATCAGCTGACGAACTGAAATCTTATGCCCATCAATAATATGGTTGTTCATCTGTAGCGCGGCCTCGATCATGGTCGTTTCATCAGTGAAAATGACCTCACCCGTGCCAGCTGGCTTTCCCGTTGTGTCCACATCAGCCTTTATGAGTATGTATGTGGTAGTAATGAGTTATCAAGTCAAAATGGTTAACGCGTATAATGAATGATTAAGAATGTGGATGTATACACTGACATGAATATATCCCGGAAGGGATCTGAACACGGATTTTAAAACTTCAGTAACTGTAGAAAGGTTAAGGTTGCCTATTAAAAGGGAGAAGTAGTAGTTGTCACGCATATTTGGTGGGACATCTCCACTGTGGTCGAGGCCGCTGCTCGTGAACAGGAGGTCCATGTTCTGTGTGATGGCTGATGAAGAGTTTGACGCAGACATTGCAAATGTTTTGACTGAAGTACAGTTGTGTAGCAGGTACAGAAGCAAATGGCAAAGAAGAATGACAACGTTGACTGTTTAAGCACTTCAAATTAATGTAAGTACATAACATATAACTGATGAGTGAATGTAAACACATATATATTGCATCATGTTTCTCTAAAAATAGCTGTAGCAAAACATGATACGAAGTTTACGGAACAGAGCAAATAACTGATGGATGGAAGTCGTTAAATCTGTTAATATAGTACGTGTGCTATACGTTTCAAATTAGTTCATCGTAGCGAAGGGCAAAATTGGGGAGTTTTAGACGCTAATGTATTTGGGTAAGCAGTAGTTGCTACTCCCTCTTGCTTAGTCCACAGAGCTTTACCTAAATACTCTAAATTAACCTGATCACAAATAACAATACCTATGGGAATTAATTTAAAATTATTAAATGATGTTTGTCCCTATTTCACAAATTTATAACGTTCTATATTTCTTCCTACTTGTCTTGTAACATTTTGAGGAGGTGCATCAGCCGTCCCGTAATAATCAACCTGAACAAAGTGATGTATTACTCATCAACAGGGATCAAAGG
Organism: Platanthera zijinensis; assembly: GCA_039513925.1. NCBI lineage: Eukaryota > Viridiplantae > Streptophyta > Magnoliopsida > Asparagales > Orchidaceae > Platanthera > Platanthera zijinensis. Next base: position 165,719,325 of record CM077089.1, on the reverse strand, counting down.
AATATTTTTTTAATGGATCGCATTGCTGTTGTTTCATAGCATCACGCATTGCAGCTAAATCAACAATAGCAGGTAGGCCAGTAAAATCTTGCAGTAGCACTGTAGCAGGCATGAAAGAACATACTGCAATGACAAATTGTAATTGAAAGAGGTTTTTCAACACACAGTTCTTTGGGCATTGCAACTTAAGCAACAATAGCAGGTACGCAAGTAAAATGTTGCATTAGCACTGTAGCAGGCAGAAAAGAAACTTCTGAGGTGGAGTTGTTATCATTTAGGCATTGTTTAAATAATCACAAACCTTCTATGTTAACGCATACACGTAGTAAAATTTCAAATAATACCCTTACGCCCTTGCCTATAAACTGAAGCCCGAGCAAAGAACATAGCACAGTGAGAAGAACTGAATAAACATAGTCGCTTGAAAAAATACAGAGTTTTGCTTTAAGGATAGAACATGAGTTGTGCTTGAGCATACAAAAAATTATGATTGAAAAAAAAACTGAGTTGAGATTTCAACCATTCAAACTGCTGCAGCATCTGAAAAACAAATTTAAAAAGCATAGAACATGAGCTTACCCTTCTCGATGTTGTAGGCGCCGACATAAGCGAAGGTGCGAGCCAAAAAAACGCCGATGTAGAGGCGTTAAAAAGGCCATTCAACGATGACGCCTTCGGGAGGAAGGGTAAGCAGCGGTGATGGCCTGTGCACGGCAGAAAACAAAAAAGAAGTGTGGAAATGGTTGAACCTCGTCATATGTGTGATCATTTCACAAGTGCCTAGCAAATCCACCTTAGAATGACACATAAATCATAGTGTAAAAGAGGTAGAGAAGAAGCGAAGAAGAGACATTGGTATTCCTTATGCAGCTACTCATTCAATTTCAAAATTAGAAATACACAAAACTAATTTGCAAATAACTTTAGCATGAAAATGGTTGAACCTCTTCATATGTATGACTAATTCAGCAGTAGACGCAGTAAAACATCAGGAATATAACATTTCAAATATTAGCATCGAAATGGTTGAACCTCGTCATATGTATGATCAATTCACATGTGCTTTAGCATGGAAATGGTTGAACCTCGTTATATAAATGAGCAAATCAAAAACAAAAACAAAATTGAGAACGTAGAACAAAAGCGAACATAGAAAATGCAACATAGGTTGGTGCAGGTGAAACCTACAGCCCGAAGTGGAGTAAAAAAATCCAAACAATCATGACCTAATAACTTAATATGTTTAGGGTACTTCCATGCTCTACACCCTTGCTATGGGGCATGTAAGCTCTGCTCACAGCAGCATAGCTTGGTGTAGGTTAAACTCACATCAAAATATATGCATATGAGTAAGTGCATATGATTTAAATAATGACAAATTTTCTACCAGCCTATCAACTGAAGCATGAAGAAAAAATTGCTGAACTTTAAGAACAATGAAGCAATATTTTTTAAACAAAGGCATCCCTATGTAGACATAACATTTTCCAGTCATTCCTATGTAGACATAATGTAGTGTATTGAAAAAACAAAGTGCAGTGAGAAATTATAAATAAACGTTTTTTTTAGCAGAATTACTTTGAGAACTTGAAAAAGCAAAGTCATCCCTATGTAGACATAAGATTTTCCAGCCATCTCTAACATAAGATTTTCCAGTCATCCCTATGTAGACATAATTGGGTGTATTGCAAGATCAAAATTTAGAAAACCTAACACCTCAAGCACATGCAGGAACTAATTTAATCATTGCAGCATCAATCAATTCAGTGAGAGGAAACAATGCAGTCTCGCAGAGAAATCAAAGAGAGCAAACAAATAGTGGACATCATTTTAATCATTGCAGCATCAATCAATTCAGTAAGAGGAAACAGTGCAGTCTCGCAGAACAATCAAAGAGAGCGAACAAATAGTGGACATCATTGAAGGGCTTACTATGCGGCTGAAGATGAAGTGCGTTAAGCAGAGCTGACGATGGCACGATGAGCAACTGGTTGTTGATGTCGAAGCTGGAGCAGTCACGGTGCAGAGGCTTGGAAGTAGAAGGTCGGCTTTAGAATGGGAGGAATGCGGCGCGCGAGTTTGAGCGTGTTCACGACAACTTATACCACGACAAAAGCAGTGGCATGGAGCGATGACCATCTATGCCTGCAGACAAAGGGGCGACACGCGGCACGATAAGCGGAGTACAGGCCGATGAGCACTGACACGTATCAGGTTGGAGAAGAAGGAAAGCCAAAATCAGGAGTTTACGGCGAAAGGAGGAAGCGGTGGAGTTCGAAATGCGGGATTTCACAATGGCAGCAGAGCTGACGCTTGCAAAGTAAGGAGGAAGCGATGGAGGGGTGTTTTCGGGAAATACCTGGCGCACGACCTGGCGCTTGCAGAGCAAGGAGGACGAAGCAGTGGAGGGAGTGAGCGAACACGACGCAAGATCGGTGAGGAGAATGCAAGCTGGGGGTAAAACGGGCATATCAAATGTAACGGACAGACAATGAAGTATTGACTTATAATAATAGTATAGATATGTATTTGAGTATTTCCCAATAATTTTTATTTTATTAGATAAAAATTATTTCCCAATAATAAAAATTATTTCAATTTTCAAATCCTATTATAAATTTATAATCAAATTTTTGTGGACCTAGCCCAGTGCCCCCTGTCACGGGCCTAAATTTTTTGTGCGTTAAACGCACGAGGAGGATCGTGGGGAAAATACAAATTTTCTGATGTCTTCTATTTTTTCACAAAATAAATCACGAAATATTGAACTATCAACTATGCATTTTTACGCTCATTTTAAGTACTCGTATGACTATGTTTTTGGGTGAAAATCCAACTGTAAAAATAATATTTTTTTGAACTAAAAATCCAGTCAATTTTTCGAACTAAAATTCAACTGGATTTTACAATCAATGAAAATCCAACTGTATTTTTGAACTAAAAAAAGATCCCGCACAATTCTCTCGTGCGTTGCACGCACAGAAAATTAAAATGAGCGTAAAAATGCATAATAATTATTATTATTATTATTTTCTTTAATAAGACTTATATTTATATTTGACTATATATTTATCTTTACGGTTATAAATATATAAGCACACAATAAATAGTTTACGGTATTCTTATTTATCTTTATGAAAAGTTGTCTTTAATTAAAAATTTAAAATTGTCAAAAATATTATTATTGCTTTAATATGATAATTTAAAATAAATTATTATTTATTTTAAATAAAAATAAATATAATGTACATTCAAGTAATTATACTATATCTTCAACTTAAAAACAACGATATATATTTGTAATAAAAGAACTTTTTATTAGAGCTATGGTAGACTGTTATTAGGCATGTTAATGATCTTTTCGAGATATATTATAGTTATGGGTCGCATGGTGTTTCCCTAGTCCGGAGAAATCAGACCGCATTACCTCGGAATAAAATCGGGTGCGCAAACAGTAAAAATGAAACACAGCAGATGACAAAAGACGTTTTTTACGTGGAAAACCCAGGAATGATGAAAAATCACGTGATTGGAACTGTGCCGAGACAAAATCCACTAGTTGCTCAGATTTTTATAGACTTTGATTTGATCTCGGAGGGCGACAAGTCGCTACTCCGTTAAAAGTGTAGAAAATGAGGAAAAACAATTAAATTCTTGAAGCCTCGATGGAAGTGCTCCGGGCTTGGAAAGTTGTTGAGCTTGCGAAACCTGGGTGAGAGCGTTCCGACTGAAAATTTTCTAAGTTCATAGAGCTTCTGGTGGGGGCGCTTTCGTTGATATGGAGTCTTGATGGGAGCGCTCTCGTAGAGGCAGTTGACGAGACTTGGAGCACGTTAAGGGCTTAGTGTAAGGAGAAGAGCAGAGTGAATTCATAGGCGAAAAATCGGCCTAAATCCACGATCTCACTTCTTCTCCCCTTGTTTGTTTTGATTTGCAGAGGAGGTCCGCTCTGGGATGATGGTGATTGGGATTGATCTGCTTAAGTTCAATGTTGTGTACCGCTTAGGTTTCGACAATGGATTTCAACCAGCTCGGAGGTTCTCGGAGCGCGATGCTCTGGGAATAGAGGATGCCTCGGATGACGCTGTTGATGCCCCCTTGGAGGGATGATCCTTAAGACTTTTCTTTCCTTGTTTGTTTTGATTTGCTTGTTTTTGTGTTGTAGATGTACTTTTGCGTCCTTGCATGTTTTTGCTTTTTATGATGATGTAACCAATACGACACCTTTCATTTGGGTGACTACTCTTTTTTGCTTTCGGATTGTTGTGCTTTGGTTGTGCTTTTGTGAGCGTATTCTTTTTGACAGAGTAGTGTTTTGCTCGAGCATTGCTTGTTTACTCGCGCTTTCAGGAGAGCCATATACCACTGAGGGTATGAAGATGATGTGCCCTTGTTTGCTCGTATATTGAGCGGGGATGGAGGAGAACATTTGTCCATGCCTTTAGGAGAATCGGGGTTTGTCCATGTGGAGGGGGCGAGTAAACTTTGTTTGCTTGCGCCTCGGGGGAACCGGAGTCTGTCTTAGTGGAAATGGCAAAGATTTTTAGCCTATTTGCGACATAAGAGAACATGAGTTCGTCCAAGTGGAGGCGGCGAAAAACCTTTGTTCGTTCGCGGCTTAGGAGAACTAGGATTTTTCCAAGTGGAGTGACGAAGAACCTTTGTTTGTTTGTGCCTCAGGAGAATCGTGGTCCGTCCGGGTGGAGGTGACAAAGAACCTTTGTTCATTCGCGCCTTAGGAGAACCGAGGTTCGTCCAAGTGGAGGTGGCGAAGAACCTTTGTTCGTTCGCGCCTCGAGAAATTTGTCCAAGTGGAGGTGGCAAAGAACATTTGTTTGTTCGCGCCTCAGGAGGACCGTGGTATGTCCAGGTGAAGGTGGCAAAGAACCTTTATTCGTTCGCACCTCAGGAGAACTGTTGTTCGTTTAAGTGGTGGTGGCGAAGAACCTTTTTTTCGTTCGCGCCTCAGGAAGACCTGGGTCCGTCCGGGTGGAGGTGGCAAAGAACATTTGTTCCTTTGCGACAAAGGTGAACCGGGATTCGTCCAAGTGTAGATGTAGATGAACCTTTATCCATCTTACCTGGGAGGTGTAGAAAGACCTTTGTTCATCTCGCCTAAGGTGCGGAAGGGATTTCACCGATCTCGCCTGAGATGCAGAAATGCTTTCACCAATCTTTCCTGGGAGGTACAAAAAGGCTTTCATCAATCTCATCTGAAAGGTGCATAAAGGCTTTCGTCAATCTCGCCTGGGAGGTGCAAAAATACTTTCGTCAATCTAGCCCTGGGATGACCCGTTGCGGTTGATGGATAAACAGACGTTGTATTGCTGAAAAGAAAGATATATGTGCCCGCAAGTCCACCATCGCGACTTATTCTTCAAGACAAAAATAGGGAAAACAGTAAACAGTAGGGGGCATGCCGACTTAGGTCTCACTTATACTTTCGTATCCCTGGTCCTAATCGGGGTGCGCCTGCTGAAGGTAGTAGAGTCGTACTGCATCCTGATCGCCTCGTGCGATACCAATCCCGCCCAGGGTGACGAACTTTAGCGCTAGGTGCGGGATGGAGGGGATCACCTCAGAGAGTGCTTGGAGTGGACGCCCGAAAATCGCTTTATACGCCAAGCTGAAGTCGACTACTATAAATTGGACGTCCCGAGTTGCTTGACCTGGGAACTCCACTAGAGGAATGAGGAGGGTGATCGTTCCCCGTACGGGTACATGCGCGTTGTCAGAGTCGTACAACGGTCTGATTGCTGGTTCGAACTACTCTTGAGGGACCTTTATGTTGAGCAGTGTAGATTCGAACAAGATGTCTACCGAGCTCCCACTGTCAACCAGTATCCGCCTGATCCTGAAGTAAGGATCGCCAATTCCTGCGCTAATGACGAGGGGATCTTGGTGTGGTGTGCGTACACCTTTCAATTCTTTGTCCCTGAAGCTGATGTTGGTATTCGCTTGTGGCCTCGCATCTTCTGGGCTCTTCTCGTGCTGAGCGACAGAGAGAATTTGGAAGGGCGGGTCGTCGATGGTTCCGACCTCCCAGACCATTTTTCTGCCCCCCTGCATGCTTTGGCGTGGTGGGGGCTGGTCCCGTCACGGTTGGTGTGGTGGGGCTGATTGGTACTTGATTTGGCAAGTATCTCCCCAGAAGCCCCTGTCGGATAAGGCACTCTATTTACTCCTTTAGCTGGGTACAATCCTCCATATTGTGCCCATTACAACAGTGAAATTCGCAGTAGTGTGTCTGGTCTCCTCGGTTCGGGGCAACGACTTCGGGCGTCAAAGCATGTCGAAGTCTTGGATTGCCATGAGTGCCTGCGCCCGAGTGGTATTTAGCGGGGTGAATTCCCGGTGTCGGTGGAGGCCTTGTTCATGGCGAGAATTGTCACGACGGTCGTCATTCTGACGGTGTCCTAGAGGTGATGATTCTGACTCTCTCTTCTGCTTAGAAGACTCTTCAAATTGTTTGCGGTGGGCTTCGATAGCCTCATCGGCCGCGATTTGTGCTTCTACAAGGTAAACGAGGTTGGAGTAGCTGGGGACTGTTTCCCTCATTTGGGCAGAGTAGAATCCACTTGGGTGGATTCCTTCGAGGAAGACGCCACAAAAGAAGCCTCGGGTTGACCCCTGGGATCTATCGCGCCTCAGAGGTGAAGCAACAGAAGAACCCCATGAGCGACTCTCCCTCATTTTGGCGGATGCCAGAGTGGTGTAAGGGATCTCTGATGATCCATCAGTTGGCTACAGATTGGTTGATGAAGAGACGAGTGAGCTCTCTAAAGTTAACGATTACCCCCTCATGCGAGAAGTGGAACCACGTGCCTGCCTGCCCCTTTAGAGTCGTGGGGAACACTTGGAACAATAGTTGATCAGGCGCACTGAAGAGTTGCATGATTATCTCGAAGTGATTTATGTGCTCTATGGGGTCCTCTACCCCATCGAAGGGCACTCTCATTGATGCGGAGCCTTGATGAGAGCGCTCTCGCGGAGGCGGTTGATGACTTGGAGCGTGCTGAAATCTTAGCGCAAGGAGAAAAACGGAGTGAATTCCTGAGCGGAGAATCAACCGAAGTCCACGATCTCGTCGTAAAATCTCAGAGCACTCTCTTGCCTCTGGAGTTGTCAGACTTCAAATGAAGTAGAGAGCTTATTTATAGTTTTTTGAGAGTTATAGTGGTAATTGCGCTAAAGAGTGATTTGCACTGGCGAATGACGTCGCTCTGTTTAAATCACTTGGATCACCAATTTCATCGAAATGATGGGAGTAGCTCCTGAGCAGTTCGGGCGGCCCAGGCAAGGTGCCCAGAGGCGGCCGACGGCAGAGGATGCAATCAAAGACGACGAGGTTCGACGACGACAACAGAGGCGGCCGTCGCTGCGTGCAAGGGGCGATTCGGCGGCCACGCAACCCTGCTGTCGTCAAGGCGCGCGGACGCACAGGTTGGCTGTGTGCGACCGCTCGAGATATGGCTGAGCGCAACCCTACGATCGCACAGGTTGGCCACGCAGGTTGGCCGCACGTGGCCACGCATGTTGCAGTCGCGCGGTCCGGCCCGTGTGCAGGCTGCGGGCATATGCGCGGGTTTGACCTCTCTCTTGGGTGCTTTCAGGATTTTTGGCATTGTGCGTGACTGGCTTAGCCAGGTTTGCTTGCCCTCGTGTCCTTGACCGAAAATGTTTTCGATATGACTTATAAAATTTAGGGAAAACCCCATCAACTATAAGTAGGTAGGCAGGTCAATTGTATTTTCTAACATCTACCATTAAATTCATTAATCTGATTAAAGTTGATTTGATATAACATATACAAGATGAGTCCCCTCTTTAAATTGTTGAATCAAGCAGAGAGACCCAAGTGAGTGCGCGGAAAGAACCACCCCGAAGGAAGTGGCGCAGCTAGACTCGGACGCACATGCACAGCGCGTGCGCAGGCATGCGTACCCCCCCCCCCCCCCCCCCCGCAGTCGGTCGCTACTGTCATCGCCTCTGACCGCCGCCGCCAACGGGCACCCTGTTCGACCTGCCTGGACCGCTCAGGGGGCACTTTCCTCAATTCGCTAAATTTGGTGATTTAGGTGACCGAAACGGAGAGACGTCATTCGCCAACACAAATCACACTTCAGCGCAATTACTGACCCGGCCCTCCAGAAAACTATAAATTGGCCCTCATGCCTTTATTCGAAGTCAAACAACTTCAGCGGCTAGAAAGAGCTCTGAGATTTTCCATCCAAATCGTGGAATTGGGTCGATCCTACGCTCAGGAATTTGCTCTGCTCCCCTTCTAGCGCAAATGTTCCATAAGGCTTCCAAGGCACAATGTTTGTCTCTGCAAGAGCGCTCCTACCATGGCTCTACTTCAGCGGGAGCGATATCATTGAGGCTCTGTGGATTTAGAGATTTCTCCCAGCTAAAACGCTCCCATCGAGGTTCCGTAGATTTAGCCATTTTCCTACCCAGAGCGCTTACATCAAGGCTCCAGGGACTTAGCTTATTTTTCATCATTTTCATAATTTGTACTTGTAACGGAGAGGTGACCTGTCACCCTCCAAAAAATCATCTCAAACTCTTGTAATCTCACAAGAAATAGTGGATTTTGGCCCGACACATATCCAACCACGTGTTTTTTTACCCTTTTCGGGTTTTCCACGTCAAAAAAAGCCTTTTGTCATTTGATGCTGTGTTTTTGTGACTGTTTACGCGTTCGGACCGACTTCGAGCTAAAGCGGTGCGATTCTCCGGACCGAGAAAAAATCGGGTGACCCACAACAATACATTGTTTAAGCCGGGAAAATTCCCTACTCCAAAATTAGGATCAACGCAGCTGATTCTGCAGACAGACGCCACAATTTAGATGACTAGCGCGGGAGAGAGAAAACTGTCTATAAGCACACTCCAAGTGCTCCAGCAGAGAGGTTCTACCACGTACCCGGAAGATTTTGGAGAAACTTTTCCTCCGCAGCCAAAAGTTGGGCAAGGTACTAGACAGACATGGACTTGACGAGTATCCAGCTTGGGAGGACCTCAACCTCTTCTAAAAGTCCCATTTCTAGTGCCTTTGGGGGGACGATTTATAGAGAAATCATAGGGGGTGTCGAGTATCAAGCCTCTACTAGCGAGTATCGAGGGCTACTCGCCCATACTCGCGAGGTACTTGCCTCTTCTCGCCCAAGCCCGCCTCTTCTCGCCCAAGCCCGCCTCTGCTCCCCAAGCCCGCCTCTGTTCGCCCAAGCCCACCTTTACTCGCGCAAGCCCGTCTCTGCTTGCCCAAATCCTCATCTAGTGGCCCAAAATTCGGCTCTGCTCGTCCAAGCCCGCCTCTCCTTATGGCAGGTTTGCGAATAGTTGTCTCCTTGGACATCTATGATCTCGATGAATTACGTGTTATACATACATAATGGTTAATTTTTTTAACAAAAATTGAAAAGTGGTATATAATTAATTTATGCATTAATTAATAAAAGATGTATTTATTTTATGTTGCATTACCCCAACCATGCATGTCACGGTTGGGGTACAATCACAGTTGGTCGTAGACAGGGGCGACCCACCTTGGGGTGAGCGTGGGCGGCCGCCAAAACTCATTAAAAAAAATTAATAGTATTTGTCACGGTTTTAAAACGTGGCGAATAGTCTGCTTTTTAAAAAATTAAGAGTATTAGTCACAATTTAAACTGTGACTAATACCTTATTTTTTAAAAAATTACTTATATTAGCCACGAATTAAAATATAAACCATGATTAATACCTTATTTTTTACAAAAATTAACTGTAATAGTCACGGTTTAAACTGTGACTAATACCATATTCCTTAAAAAATTATAGTATAAGTCACGGTTTAAACCGTGGCTAATTCCATATTGTTCAAAAAAAGTATTAGGTAGGACTTAATAGTATGAATCAAGCAATTTTTAAGTCCGCCCACGCTAAATAAGTTTCTGCATCCGCCACTTGTCGTAGGGGAGGAGCCCCGTATCTGTCTGTAACACCCTCATCCGTCATATGAAATATAACAGAAGGTCCGACCGGGGCCCCACACCATATACCACAGACAATTAGTGGAGTTACGCATTAATACCAAATTATCACTGTAGGAATTCGAATCCTAACTCAGAACATTCTAGCGAAAACTTTTAAAATAGTTATAAGAACCAATCAACAACACATGAATGTCCACTACATGCACAATATGAATGAAAGAACATACACAAAAGTCTTGGCATTATGGCCTTACAATAGTTTGATTAACAAAAGTGTTTTGCATACTTCGGCTCGCAGGCCGATCATACATGACAGTATTAAAAGAAAACACTTCGCTTTGACCTTCAAGGGTTAGCACAACAACAAGAGCTTTAACCCGCTATTTGCCACTAGGCTCACTTGTTCATGCATAAGAACAATCCGCCACACAGTGACAAAGCAGAGCAACGACCAGCTAAAACTGACCAAATTATAACGACCTCACCCCCAACTTGGGGTGACAGTGCTCCTTCCCTGCAATTTATTAGAATCACCAAACATGATATTAAAAGTACAATTTAAGTACACTTCATCACAAGCGTAGGCACGAACAACCACACACCCCGTGCTGTCAGGGCACATTATCGGTGAACCCGGTCCATTTCGAGGCTTCACCACCGCCCCCAGGACGATAACCATCGTGAGCATTTGAGTCTTTCCGGTCGAAGCCTAGGACTCACCCTCCATGCCCCCGATAAGTGTTACGTACATTAGGTCTCTTTAACCGAACCACATAGAGCGGATACGGTTCAGCTTGTGAAAGTAGAGAACAACCAACTAAAAAACAAGCCGGAACTTTTAATAATTGAAAGTTTTATTATCCAAAAAGATATCTATTACAAAGGTATGCCCTCCCTTATATAGAATAGAGGAGAGATGAGAGAATACAAATAAGAAATATGAGACTAAAAAATTACAGGACTATACAGAAACAACCCGCATAAGCCGCGCGGTTAGACAGGAGGGCTAATCGCTCGGCTACCACCAGAGAGAGAGAGATCGCCAAGGGAGACCGCAAGACCTACCGGTCTCCAAGTCGACTGAGACAAACCGCCAGACCGCGCGGTCTTCAAACCGCCAAGACAGACCGCCCGATCACCAACTTCAACACTCCCCCTCACGCTGGAGCATATATATCGATCATGCCCAGCTTGTCACAAATATGAAGAAACGAGGCGGATACTGGCTTGGTGAAGATGTCAGCCAGCTCTTTATCAGAAGTGACGAAGGGAGTGCAAATTTGTTCCTTCAAGATCTCTTCACGAATGAAATGACAGTCGACTTTAATGTGTTTGGTTCTTTCATGGAAGATCGGATTTTTGGAGATGTATATGGCAGCCTTGTTATCACAGAACATAGGTAGAGGATGGTTGTATACCTCTCCTAAATCTAGCATGAGAGCCCGTAGCCATTTTAACTCACAAGTGGTCGATGTCATACTACGATATTCTGCTTCAGCACTGGACCTAGAAACAACATACTGCTTCTTACTCTTCCAGCTCACCAGATTTCCCCCAACAAAGGTGCAAAAACCCGAGGTTGACTTGCGATCCCCTTTGTCATCAGCGTAACTTGCATCTGAGTATGCTTCAACCCTCAAATGACCATTCTTCTGAAAAAGTAATCCTTTCCCAGGTACTGCTTTGACATACTCCAAGATCCGCAAGGCGGACTATAGATGGCACACCCTAGGTGCTTGCATGAATTGACTCACCTTGCCCACAACATAGGAAATGTCGGGCCTGGTCACTATGAGATATATGAGCTTACCAACCAGACGCCTGTACCGCGTACTATCTGAAAGAGGAGGCAAATCATTTGTCCAGGTTTTGTCTTCTCTAGTTGCCATGGGGCATCAGGCAGATTTTGCTCCAGTCAATCCTGTCTCTTTTAAAAGATCAAGGGCATACTTATGCTGGGAGAGAACTAAGGAGTTGGGCTTCCGAGAGATTTCGATCCCCAGAAAGTACTTTGGAGAGCCCATATCCTTCGTGACCAGATGTTGACGAAGATGTCACTTTGTCAGGGCTACCCCTTCCTGGTCATCGCTAGTGAGAAGAATATCATCGACGTACACAACAAGAACAACCAGTCCCGAGGGGGTTTTGCGAATAAATAACGAGTGATTGGCAGAGCTTCCCGCAAAACCAACGGACGCCACGATGCCGCTGAACTTATCAAACCAAGCTCGAGGGCTCTGCTTGAGGCCATAGATTGCCTTCTTCAGCCGGCATACTCGTGTCTCCCCCTGAGCAACATACCCAGGAGGTTGCTCCATGTAGACAGCCTCTTGAAGATCCCCATAAAGGAAGCCATTCTTGACATCCAGTTGGGAAATCGGCCAACCCCGTAGCCGGGCGAGCGGGACCCTCCCCAAATGTCAGCCCCGGGGCATGCTTGGGTGACGAGTTGGCGTCCCTGTTCGAGGATGTGCGGGTGCTCGCGCGTGCGTGCGGAGGTTTCGTAGGCCTTTTAATATATATGTGAGATATCATTTAATATATATATATTTATATATATGTATATATGATATTATTATAAATAAATATATATATGTATATAGGGGATAAAGAAAAAAGGAGGAGGGCAGCAGCTCCCCCCGGCTCAGCCCGATCTAGGGCAAGCAGCCGCCCCCCTGCTTCCCCCCGCTCAGCCCGATCTAGGGCAAGCAGCCGCCCCCCTGCTTCCCCCCGCTCAGCCCGATCTAGGGCAAGCAGCCGCCCCCCTGCTTCTCCCCGCTCAGCCCGATCTAGGGCAAGCAGCCGCCGCCCCCTGCCTCTCCTCTCTCTCGCCGACCTAGGGCTCGGCCAGCAACCCGCCGCCTCATCCCCTTCCTCCCCTTCCTCCCGATCTCACTTCCTCCTCCCTCTCGGCGCCGCAGCAAGCAAAGGCCAAGCCCGAGCCCCGGCCTCCCCTCTCCCGTCGCCGGCAAAGGCCAAGCCCGAGCCCCGGCCTCCCCTCTCCCGTCGCCGGCAAAGGCCAAGCCCGAGCCCTCTCCTCCCTCCTCCCGTCGCCGGCAAAAGCCCAGGCCGAGCCCTCTCCTCCCTCCTCCCCGTCGCCGGCAAAAGGGGAGGCCGAACCTTCTCCTCCCTCCTCACGTCCAGGCCGCCGCAAAAGGAGCAGCCCGCTCCTCCCCTCTCCCTCTCTCCTGCTCAGGTTGCCGCAAGGAGGGGCACGGCCGCCTCCTCCACCTCTTGTCCAGGCCGCCGTCGCCGGCAAAGAAGAAGCCGGCTGCTCCTCTCCGCCCTCTATATCTCTATACAGGCCGCCATTGCCACTGCAAGGAGGAGCCCGAGCCGCCTCTCCCACCTTCTGTCTAGGCCGCTGCAAGGAGGAGCGCAGCCCGTGCGTGTGCAATCGCCACAGTCGCTGCGCATCGAGGCTCATGCAAGGCTTGGCCTGGAGCGAGGCTCGGCCTGAAGCTAGGGCACGGCTTGGAGCAGGGTCCGGCCACCTGGAGAGGAGATCGGCCGCCGCCTTCAGCAAGAACAGCCCGGAGCTCCTCTCCCAGCCCCGCCGCCAAGCACGCGTCAAGGGTAACGAATTTTCTACTTGGGCAGGTGAAGCCCTTATTTTTCATATTTGCATGGAAGCACCTCTCCACCAACGAGTGGGGGAAGGATGCTCTCCGACGGGTCGACGTGTGCGTCCCCGTAATTATTCGCATTAGTGCCCGGAAGTGTGAGTACGGGTTTAGGCATACTGTGTGAAGCCCATTCGGACGTATGAGCCGAATTGGTGATGTTCTGTGTGAAGCCCGTCCGGACGCATGAGCCGGGTGGGTGATGTTCTGGGGTTCCCGGAGAAGACTCCGTGGAAGTTGTATTTTATTCATTCGCAGGGAATGCGCACCGTAGCCCCAATAAAAGAGTGTGCGCGCATTATGTTTGGCCCGCTTATGTTAGCCGACCGATGTCTGGTTGGCCGCTGCTCGTCGGGACGTTGGCGTACAGATGCTGTAGTACCAAGCGGGGAATAGCGGGCTTAAGCTCAAGCTCGTGCCGGCCCTTGAAGGCCTAGTTTTGTTTATGTTGCCGGCCTGCGTGCTGAGTATGGAATTTATATTCCTGTAATTATTTATATGCCTGTGATGCCATGTGAGTGTTTTTTATCTTTTTCATCTTAGGCGAGCGGTATGTTCGCGAACCGCTCGCCCCGTGGGAGCCCCGAGGTATAGTTGCCGGGAAGCCCCTAATGGCCTATTGACAGCCTTCTAGGACAACGCAGTTACGTTGTTAGCGGCCCAATTGGGGCTGCGTGGAGTAGGGCTGCTGGGCGGTTTTACGCCATTAAAAAGACGGGCGGGGAACAGTTTATATAGACCCAGGGGGACGCCTCTAGTTCAGGAGTGGATTTTGAGATCCTCCTTAGATGTTCCGGCCGGCCAAGAGAGCCCGTCGAAGGTGTCTTAGCTCAGCCCCTGGTGTGGGAGGGGAAGAGTTTGATAGTGTTCCGGGTATGCGGTGGGACCTCCACGCTGAGGACTTGGGTCTGTCCCTAGTGTTCCTAGCCTTGAGCCTAGATTGTTCACTTGAGTATAGTAGGTGTGCGGCCACCCCTTCCCCAAGGGTCGAACTCCACAAGAGACCGATTTTCCGGTTTCAACATTTTGGTGCGGTGAGCGTGGAGAGTGGCCAGCACGGAAAATCTCAGGTGAATGTCATGGCTTTAGAAGTGGAACCAAGTGACGACCAGGGTCATGCGCGGACATTTTATTTATAAGGTCCTCATACTCGGAGTTGTCCCCTCCCATAGTTGTTGTTGGAATCCCATAGTGTTTGGAGTAGGATTTGCACCAGCTTGAAGCGCTTCTACCTGCGAAACATGTGTATCCTCACCTATTACATCAACGAGAAACCTGGAGGTTATTATCTTCAAGTTCGAGTAAGAGAGCAGCTGAGAGGTATTTGGAGCCGAGGTGACCTGAAAAGGTTCCCTCCCTAACGGTAGTATGTTACCTCTTCCTTGTGATCCAGTAGCGGTCAAGTTTTTCCTTTATTGCCAATTCGCCTCGAGCTTCTGGGGGCTTCAAGGGTTAGCCTCGCGATCGACTCCGGAAGCCAAACGTCCAACCCGTTCCTTTTAAATAGCCTAGTTCGGACGATGGGACGGTGCCGCGGGACTTTAAGCGTTATTATAAGACCGAGCCTCTGCACTGACGGCCGAGATCAGCTCCCCCCTTGCACGTCGGCCTATGTCCTCCTGGTCGCACCTCTCCTCCGACTAGAGGAATTATCAGGAATGAGCCTAGACGCTAACCTCCCAAATTTGATAAAGGACCGATCTCTCAAAGCAGTCACAAATGAAGACCTTTGTTATTGAGAGAGCAGGATAACATGTAAAGGGGCAGGTTTTGGCCCAAGGGAAGATGTTGGCCTCGAGTGCGTCCCAGAGGACCCTCACAGGAACATTACCCGTCGCCCATGCACTAGCTCTCATCATCGAGTGGCATGGCGAAAAGCGATCTCTGTCATTAGATCAGGATACGAGTCGTCAACCTGTTCCTCATAAATAGCCCAGTTCGGATGATGGGACGATGTCTCGGGACTTTAAGCGCTCTTGTAAGACCGAGCCTCTGCACTGACGGCCGAGATCAGCTCCCCCCTTGCACGTCGGCCTATGTCCCCCCGATTGCATCTCTCTTCCGATTGGAGGAATTATTAGGAACAGGCTCGGACGCCAGCTTCCCGATTTGACGACTTCCAGATCGTCTCTCTTATGAAAAGAATGTGTTCTCCATTTGTAAAAGCATCGGTTCAATTAACTCTCCAACACCTCTTAAGTAAGCAGGATGTCTCCACCTCGAGCAAAGTCAAGTCCTCGAATAGTAGTGCATTTCCCTATCACCAAAAATCGGGCTGAGTATGAGGCGGTTATAGCGAGACTGTGCCTGGCCAGAGAAATTGGGGTACATGATGTGGAGGTTCTTACTGACTCCTTAGTGGTGGCCTCCCAAATTAACGTGGAGTTCGAAGTGAGGGAGCCTACCCTCCAGTTATACTTGGCAAAAATGTTCCAAGTCTTCTCGCTCTGGGGTTAGGTCTCGATTCTCCCGCTGTCAGGCTCCCACCAAGCTGGCAGGGCAGGGGTCTCGATGGACGTCGTTATGACCCTGGGGCTGAGCCCGGAGGATGTTCAACACCCGTTCCCAGGCTTTCACCTAGCTGGCTGAACCGGCAGTATCACCCGAGAGCTCGGACGATTCTCGGTGGACATCGTTATGAAATTTAGAGTGACAATGCTCCCGCCGCAATCTATGCAGACGATCGAAGTATTCGTTTAACGGACCCCGAGCAGATCCCGCCGCCAGGCTCTCACCTAGCTGACAGGGCTGGATGTCACTCGGGGGATAGAGATATTTTTAAATTTGGGGGAGAATTTGGGTATTTTGCAGGACCCCGAGTGATGCTCGGCCCCGGGTAGACCCGCTGCCTGGCTTCTACTAGCTGGCAGGTCCGTAGGCTCGCCTGGGGGGTAAGGGACCCCGAGTGCTGCTCGGCCCCGGGTAGACTCGCTGTCAGGCTTTCACTAGCTGGCAGGGCTGTAGGCACACCTGGGGGGAAAGGGAGATAGTTTGATGTTTGGGAAGAGTTTGGGTATTTTGCAGGACCCCGAGTGATGCTCGGCCCCGGGTAGACCCGCTGCCTGGCTCCTACTAGCTGGCAGGTCCGTAGGCTCGCCTGGGGGGTAAGGGACCCCGAGTGCTGCTCGGCCCCGGGTAGACTCGCTGTTAGGCTTTCACTAGCTGGCAGGGCTGTAGGCACACCTGGGGGGAAAGGGAGATAGTTTGGTGTTTGGGAAGAGTTTGGGTATTTTGCAGGACCCCGAGTGATGCTCGGCCCCGGGTAGACCCGCTGCCTGGCTCCTACTAGCTGGCAGGTCCGTAGGCTCGCCTGGGGGGTAAGGGACCCCGAGTGATGCTCGGCCCTGGGTAGACCCGCTGCCTGGCTCCTACTAGCTGGCAGGTCCGTAGGCTCGCCTGGGGGGTAAGGGACCCCGAGTGCTGCTCGGCCCCGGGTAGACTCGCTGTCAGGCTTTCACTAGCTGGCAGGGCTGTAGGCACACCTGGGGGGAAAGGGAGATAGTTTGATGTTTGGGAAGAATTTGGGTATTTTGCAGGACCCCGAGTGATGCTCGGCCCCGGGTAGACCCGCTGTCTGGCTCCTACTAGCTTGCAGGTCCGTAGGCTCGCCTGGGGGGTAAGGGACCCCGAGTGCTGCTCGGCCTCGGGTAGACTCGCTGTTAGGCTTTCACTAGCTGGCAGGGCTGTAGGCACACCTGGGGGGAAAGGGAAAGAGCTTGAAAAGAGTTGGTTTCTTGTTATGTTGCAGTGTATTAAGTATTGCGTGTATCGCTGATGATGAGCCTAGGAGGAAAAACACGGGCTAGTGATATTCGTGCTAGAGCCTCTAGCGGGACTAAGTGAAAAGTAAGCACTGGGGTGCAGCTCCATTCATACCCAAATGGAGAATTCTCACAAATTTTTTCTTTGGGTCGGCTCCCACTCGCCGGATACGTCGGGTTGGATGATTCTTTCCGAGCTTGTACCAACCTCGAAAAGAGCGGGGATTGTGTACAACCCCGTAGTCGGGCGAGCGGGACCCTCCCCAAATGTCAGCCCCGGGGCATGCTTGGGTGACGAGTTGGCGTCCCTGTTCGAGGATGTGCGGGTGCTCGCGCGTGCGTGCGGAGGTTTCGTAGGCCTTTTAATATATATGTGAGATATCATTTAATATATATATATTTATATATATGTATATATGATATTATTATAAATAAATATATATATATATGTATATAGGGGATAAAGAAAAAAGGAGGAGGGCAGCAGCTCCCCCCCCCCCCCCCCCCCCCCGCTCAGCCCGATCTAGGGCAAGCAGCCGCCCCCCTGCTTCCCCCCGCTCAGCCCGATCTAGGGCAAGCAGCCGCCCCCCTGCTTCCCCCCGCTCAGCCCGATCTAGGGCAAGCAGCCGCCCCCCTGCTTCTCCCCGCTCAGCCCGATCTAGGGCAAGCAGCCGCCGCCCCCTGCCTCTCCTCTCTCTCGCCGACCTAGGGCTCGGCCAGCAACCCGCCGCCTCATCCCCTTCCTCCCCTTCCTCCCGATCTAACTTCCTCCTCCCTCTCGGCGCCGCAGCAAGCAAAGGCCAAGCCCGAGCGCCGGCCTCCCCTCTCCCGTCGCCGGCAAAGGCCAAGCCCGAGCCCCGGCCTCCCCTCTCCCGTCGCCGGCAAAGGCCAAGCCTGAGCCCTCTCCTCCCTCCTCCCGTCGCCGGCAAAAGCCCAGGCCGAGCCCTCTCCTCCCTCCTCCCCGTCGCCGGCAAAAGGGGAGGCCGAACCTTCTCCTCCCTCCTCACGTCCAGGCCGCCGCAAAAGGAGCAGCCCACTCCTCCCCTCTCCCTCTCTCCTGCTCAGGTTGCCGCAAGGAGGGGCACGGCCGCCTCCTCCACCTCTTGTCCAGGCCGCCGTCGCCGGCAAAGAAGAAGCCGGCTGCTCCTCTCCGCCCTCTATATCTCTATACAGGCCGCCATTGCCACTGCAAGGAGAGCCCGAGCCGCCTCTCCCACCTTCTGTCTAGGCCGCTGCAAGGAGGAGCGCAGCCCGTGCGTGTGCAATCGCCACAGTCGCTGCGCATCGAGGCTCATGCAAGGCTTGGCCTGGAGCGAGGCTCGGCCTGAAGCTAGGGCACGACTTGGAGCAGGGTCCGGCCACCTGGAGAGGAGATCGGCCGCCGCCTTCAGCAAGAACAGCCCGGAGCTCCTCTCCCAGCCCCGCCGCCAAGCACGCGTCAAGGGTAACGAATTTTCTACTTGGGCAGGTGAAGCCCTTATTTTTCATATTTGCATGGAAGCACCTCTCCACCAACGAGTGGGGGAAGGATGCTCTCCGACGGGTCGACGTGTGCGTCCCCGTAATTATTTGCATTAGTGCCCGGAAGTGTGAGTACGGGTTTAGGCATACTGTGTGAAGCCCATTCGGACGTATGAGCCGAATTGGTGATGTTCTGTGTGAAGCCCGTCCGGACGCATGAGCCGGGTGGGTGATGTTCTGGGGTTCCCGGAGAAGACTCCGTGGAAGTTGTATTTTATTCATTCGCAGGGAATGCGCACCGTAGCCCCAATAAAAGAGGGTGCGCGCATTATGTTTGGTCCGCTTATGTTAGCCGACCGATGTCTGGTTGGCCGCTGCTCGTCGGGACGTTGGCGTACAGATGCTGTAGTACCAAGCGGGGAATAGCGGGCTTAAGCTCAAGCTCGTGCCGGCCCTTGAAGGCCTAGTTTTGTTTATGTTGCCGGCCTGCGTGCTGAGTATGGAATTTATATTCCTGTAATTATTTATATGCCTGTGATGCCATGTGAGTGTTTTTTATCTTTTTCATCTTAGGCGAGCGGTATGTTCGCGAACCGCTCGCCCCGTGGGAGCCCCGAGGTATAGTTGCCGGGAAGCCCCTAATGGCCTATTGACAGCCTTCTAGGACAACGCAGTTACGTTGTTAGCGGCCCAATTGGGGCTGCGTGGAGTAGGGCTGCTGGGCGGTTTTACGCCATTAAAAAGGCGGGCGGGGAACAGTTTATATAGACCCAGGGGGACGCCTCTAGTTCAGGAGTGGATTTTGAGATCCTCCTTAGATGTTCCGGCCGGCCAAGAGAGCCCGCCGAAGGTGTCTTAGCTCAGCCCCTGGTGTGGGAGGGGAAGAGTTTGATAGTCTTCCGGGTATGCGGTGGGACCTCCACGCTGAGGCCTTGGGTCTGTCCCTAGTGTTCCTAGCCTTGAGCCTAGATTGTTCACTTGAGTGTAGTAGGTGTGCGGCCACCCCTTCCCCAAGGGTCGAACTCCACAAGAGACCGGTTTTCCGGTTTCAACAACCGCCACAAAGAGTAGGACCTGGATAGTGCTGAGACGAGCCACGGGAGATAAGGTGTCAAAGTAATCAACCCCATAGGTCTGAGTAAAGCCCTTAGCAACAAGACGAGCCTTATAACGATCCACAGTGCTGTCTGGGCCAAATTTGACCACAAAGACCCAGCGATAGCCAACAAAATCAGTGCCGAAGGGAGGAGGAACGAGAGTCCAGGTACCTCGCTCAATTAGGGTCGCCATTTCCTCATCCATGGTCATCTTCCAATGAGGAATAGCAAGGGCCTCCTAGTAGGAGCGGGCAGTGGCAGTGGCAGAGATAGCCAGTGTAAAGGCCCTGCGAGAAGAGGTAAGACGATCATATGAAACAACAGCAACAAGGGGGTATAGGGTACACGTCTGCACCCCTTTGCGAAGAGCTATAGGAAGATCCAGGTCAGCGGGTCCCTCGGCATCCGGAGCATCCGTGGCAGAGAGAGCTGGCCCGGGAGTAGAGAGCGACGATGGCGAAGATGAGGGAGACGGTGGCGGAGAAGAGGGAGAGAGAGGCGGAGGGAGAGGAGTGGACGGAGACGGTGTAGGGGTGGAGGTCGTAGTATGAGACGAGGGAACGAAGGGAACAGCAGGAGAATCAGAAGCTGGGGGAAGAGGAGAGGAGTAATCCGAGAAGTAGGAGGTATTCTCGAAGAAGGTGACGTCAGCAGAGACGAACTGCTTACGAAGAACGGGATCAAAGCAACAATAGCCTTTCTGAGTGGTGGAGTACCCCAAAAAGACACATTTGATGGAGCGAGGGGAGAGCTTATCACGGGTAGCAGATGGGGCATGCACAAAGGCAGTGCACCCAAAGATTTGGAGAATGAGAGGAAAAGGCTCCTTTACCGGATACAGAATGGAGAATGGGGTTTTTCCGTGGAGAACTATGGAGGGAATGCGATTGATAAGGTAGCAGGCAAGGAGAACAACATAACCCCAATAGGAGCAAGGAACATGCATCTGGGTCATCAAGGTGCGAGCGACATCGAGGAGGTGACGGTTTTTGCGTTCTGCCACACCATTTTGTTGTGAAGTATAGACACAACTAGTTTGATGAATAATCCCATTTTGCATACAGAAGGTAGAAAAATCATGACTGATATATTCTTTGGCATTATAAGATCGTACAACTTTAATAGAAACATTAAACTGAGTTTTGATCATGAGATAGAAGGACGTCCATACAGAGAATAATTCGGAGCGATTTTTTAACAGATACACCCACGTATAGCGAGAGAAATCATCAATAAACGTGACAAAATATGAACTACCCCGACCAACGGTAAGGGTAGGAGAAGGACCCCAAACATTGGAGTGGATGAGATCAAATGGACGGGTAGATCCACGAACATGCTTTGGAGGGAAGGAGGAGCGGTGATGCTTGCCAAGCTGACAGGCCTCACAGTTGAGGGGAGGACTTTGTGGAGGAAGTTGGGGCAGAAGTTGACGAAGAAGACGTGGAGGAGCATGACCAAGGCGGATATGCCATTGGAGAAGATTTGTGGAGGTGGAGGAGAAGGTGGACAAAGCGGAAACGTTGTCAAGGAAGTGTATGCTGCCACTCTCAGTCCCAGTAGCAATCGTCCGTTGGGAATCCGGATCCTGAAAAAAACAAGAAGTAGAAGTAAATGTGACGGAACACTGTAATTGCTTGCATAGAGAGGTAACAGATAATAAGTTGCACGGGAACTTTGACACGTAGAGAGTATCTGCCAAGCAAAGAGACGGAGTGACATGAA
Source organism: Platanthera zijinensis (assembly GCA_039513925.1). Classification (NCBI taxonomy): domain Eukaryota; kingdom Viridiplantae; phylum Streptophyta; class Magnoliopsida; order Asparagales; family Orchidaceae; genus Platanthera; species Platanthera zijinensis. Next base: position 165,697,678 of record CM077089.1, on the reverse strand, counting down.
TCATTCCCGTCCCATTGACCGATGATGAAGAACCGTCAGCGAGAATAATCGGGGGCAACCGATCATGTGTTTCTAGGAGAGAAAAATACTGGAGATTGCCGGTCATATGATTGGTAGCACCGGTGTCGATCAGCCATTTTTCTTGAGTAACAACGTGGGCACTACCAGAAGACGTGACCACCGAGGCGAACGGCTTTGAGGAGGATGTGAAAGCCATGAAGGTAGGAAAAGAAACCGCGCGAGAAGAAACAACAAGCCGCGCGGACAGTAGGAAGACGTGCGGCAAGGAAGTCCGCAACCAAGAAGCAGAGGGAAAGAGGTCGCACGGCTAGAAAGAACAAGCCACACGAATAGTAAGCAGGACGTGCAGCTAAGAAGGCCGCAGCGGACAAGGAGAAGATTCTGCAGCGGTCACGGTGACAGCACACCAGCGGCAAAGAAGGCCACGACCAAGATGCAGAGCAAGGCAAAGGGGAAGTTGCGCAAAGGAGCACAGGTCGCGACGACTTAGATACAGGTCGCGGGGACAAGAGAGATAGAGCGGCTAAGGAAGAAGGGTAGAGAGGCCGCATATACAAGGAAGAAACCGCGCGGACAGGGAGAAATCACAGCGGTTAGGAGAAAGAGATCTGCAGCGGTCACGATGATAGACACCAGCGACCAAAAAAGCCACGACCAAGCCGCAGAACTAAACAGAGGGAAAGAAGTCGAGCGGCTAGAAAAAAGTCTGCGCGAACATAAGAATGAGAAGACTAAAGAAGAGGAGCGACTAGAAAGGAGGGCGCGACCACTAAGCACGGGTCGCGGCGAGAAGAAAGGAGAAACAAAGAGGTCGCACACACAAAGGACAATGACAAGGAGAGAAAGAAGTCGCGCGAACAGGGCGCAAGCAGGCGGAAGAAACAAGTCGCGAGGACAGGTCGCAAGAAGAAGAAGAAGAAGAAGCAAGCCGCGCAGATAGGTCGCGCGGTCAGAGAGGACGCACAGAATCAGGAGGAGAAAATCGAGTCCTATGATACCATGTGAAAGTAGCGAACAACCAACTAAAAAATAAGCCGGAACTTTGAATAACTGAAAGTTTTATTATCCAAAAAGATATCTATTACAAAGGTATGCCCTCCCTTATATAAAATGGAGGAGAGATGAGAGAATACAATAAGAGATGTGAGACTAAAAAATTACAGGACTATACAGAAACAACCCGCATAAGCCGCGCGGTTAGACAGGAGGGCTAACCGCTCGGCTACCACCAGAGAGAGAGAGAGATCGCCAAGGGAGACCGCAAGACCTTCCGGTCTCCAAGTCGACTGAGACAAACCGCCAGACCGCGCGGTCTTCAAACTGCTAAGATAGACCGCCAGACCGCCCGGTCACCAACTTCAACACAGCTCAACCCGTTGCTCACATCGCCATGCCAATTTAAGTCATCAGCGCGGGTCAGCCTCCCCGATTCCCGAAGAATCGATCATACAATAATACATAACCCGGTTATGCACAAAGTCGACACTCATGTCACCAAGCTGGGCTCCCAGAGCTCTCAACCCCACAACCTGGCCCCCAGGTCTCCGCGAGACAGGCCTCACAATAGCTCTCTCACAAAGCTACTGACAGCGATAACACTACCGCAACGCGGTACCTGGCAGAAATGCGTTTCTGCCCAGTTTTCCGGGTGCTCCTTGGGGTTAGTCCCCAAAGTTCCCTGCTGCAATCTACCGTGTAGAAACCCGAAAACATACAACACAGAGTCTTCTCCGGCAAATCATGCATAATGAAAAACATCACCGATCCAGACCAACCCGTCCGGATAGGCTTCACACGTCATGCCTATGTTCGTACTTCGTTTCCGAACTCTATATGCAAAACTACGGGGATAAACCATATCTACTTGAAGGAATACCTCACGCTCACATGTCCAAGTAGAGAATCGTTATCCTAGAGGTTCGCTTTGGCCCCATGGAGGAGAAACTAGCCGGATGAAAACCACCGTAACGGACTCGCCTCCGCGGATCTGGACTCGGCTCACAATTTAGAGCTCTGAAGCTCCAACAATGGCGGGATTCCTCCTTCTTCTTCTCCCTTTGCTCTCTCCTCTCTCTACCTCTTAAAAAGAGAATGAGCCAAAGGAAATGAGGTTTAAACCCTCATTTCCCGACCTTGTCTCATCAGGGAAGGTTCTGGACTGTCGGATCTCACCTAAATAAAACGAAAGGCCTTGATTTTCCCTTAGAATGGTCTTCCTAGGTCCGTACACGGCTTGTGACACGGTCGTGTCACGGGCCTTATCCCGCAATCACAATAAAACGGCCAAACACAGAAAAATACACGACCCTGGACACAGCCGTGTCACAGGACGTGTGCCTGACATGGTTCTGAACACACCCGTGTCACAGGGCGTGTTCCTCAATCATAATAAAACGGCCAAACACAGAAAAGGACACGACCCTGGACACACCCGTGTCACAGGTCGTGTGCCCGACATGACTCTGGACACACTCGTGTTACAGGCCGTGTGCCCGATATGGCTATGGACACAACCGTGTCACAGGCCCTGTGCCCGACATGGCTATGGACACACCCGTGTCACAGACCGTGTGAAACTATAAGGCCTCCAAAAGTCCTTCAAAACACTTCCAATTCATCCCCAATTTTCATAGGGCTTTGCTAAGGGTATTAAAAACATATTGATCAATTCATATTCGGGTTTTGGCGCGTTACACTGTCACTCATATATATATTCAAAATTTTCAATTTATGTGTTTTTCTTTATTTTAAAAAGCGTGCTCTCATATAGTCAAATTCCTTACAATAAAAATGCGTTTACGAGTGAAGTATAGTGCTCAGAGGTTTGTGAACACGGAAGTGTCGTCACGCCATGATAATGTGTGGCTGAAATATTCTCGTGTGGGGCACTTGGGGTCCCTCGTGCACTGTTTGGTGTCCACGACAATCATCTTCTCAGCTACCTTGTTGGAAAGTCGTCGAGTGGTGGGCAACTCTGAAATACCAACCTAGGTCTGATACTATGAAAGTTTTTTTTTTGAAAATTTTTGGAGTGGCTGTCAAAATTGCAATTCATTTTCTTCAGATTTTATTAACAAACATAAGATTTATGTAAGATGTCATTATCTATACATGGAATTTACACAACCATATAATAAACTTTCATTTATGGTTGCGCAAAGATTAGGAAGTGTTGGTGGTTGAAAATAGACAATGCCCAATATGAGTGATTCCTTATGGTCTGTTCGTTTGACAAGAAATGAGATGTAGGAATTGGAATTGGCCCAATTTAAATTTCTGTCAATTTCAATTCTGCTGTTCGACTGAATGCAATAATTATGTCACAAGAATTAGAACAATAAGTCCGTTGTTCGGTTACGTGTTAGAATTCAGCGAATAAAATTGAAATTTAAAAATTAAAATAGTTATTATGTCGAAATATTTACTGATTGTACCAAATGCACACCCAATTATTTTATCCACAAATATACAGACACATGCACCTATTTCATCCACAAATACACACAAACACACTCTTACACAAACAAATACACATACAAATACACTTAACTACAACATATTAGATATCTAGATTATGATAGTTGGAATACATAATCAGACTAGCATAATCATAGGATCCTCACAATCTACAACTATGGCAAGCATTACAATCAGTGGGAGTAGGTGAGAAAATTCAATTACTACTCACTGGCACTGCAATTTAAGACAGGAGAACTAAAACAAGACACAACCTAACCTTGATGAGAACAGAAGCTGAACGCGGTGCGTTTGGGAAAGCTCATTGCCTCCGGTGCGGCAACCTAAAAACACAGTTTTGATCATAAGCTCTGTTTGGGAATCAAAAGATCAAAACGGCGTTTTAAATTATCCGCTCCTTTATACTAGGGCTTCAACCACGGTTTTTTTTCTCCAACCCCATCACGCCGCAGCTCTTCCCCGACCCCGCGACATTTGTCTCCCGCAGTTCTGTCCCGACATCTTCCTCCCGATTCTTCGGCCGCCCTCCGCCTCCTTCCTCCCGAAGCAGTTTCGACGAAGAAGGCGCAGATCTTACCCGATTCTGAAGAACTGTTGCACATCATTTTGTGAGGGGGGTTTTTGAACTGCTACACATCATTGGGGTTTTTGAACTGCTGCACGTTATTTTGTGAGGGGGGTTTTTGAACTGCTGCACATCATTTTGTGAGGGGGTTTTTTCTGTAAGACCCCCCTCCCGGAACACAAGACACGGCACGAGAGGGGTCTTATGCCCAGAACAGCCGCCTTGCGGTAATACTAGCACTTAGACTAGCCTGTACCACAAGACGCCTATTCTGCCGGCTACCAACAATATCAACAGATAAATGCCAACCCAACCATAATAATATGAAAGTCAAATCCACACCAAGCATATGTCCATAATATCATAAATAAAGAAGCTACAACAAGCTTCTAATATCAGAGTACGTAAACAGAATTGCCCCGAAGGGCTACAACAAAATCTCTCTCTCACTTACATCGGTAACCGACGGTAGCAACGGTAACTGTCAACTCCTCCACCCTTATTCTCCCTCTTGTGGCCATTTCCTCTTCACGAGACCACCCCTATCATCACTTTGAAGCGAGGGGAGGTTGAAGACGACTAAGCTTTAGAGCACAAGCTCTAGAATGGCCTTCCTAGAAAGCTTCATCTCACACATCAAGACTCGTTTGAGTCGATGTCTCGCCTAAGAATAACTGTAGATCTAGCACCAAGGGAGAGGGGAGGAAACTCACATGATTTCCGGCGTTTCCTCCGTTGCCGGCCATGGATCGCGTTATTCTTCGTGGCGGCATCCTTGGCTTCGTTAGCAGTGTTCTTCCACGGAAACGGCGGAGCTTTTCCTCCAGAATCCGGCTCCGGCGACCCCCGATATCTCCTCTTCCGCTCTCGTCGGTTTGCACGGTGACGGCTCGACAAGAACAGTCGGGTGCGATGACTAGGGTTTGGTTTACTCCCTTTTTATATTACATATTAGGCTAAATCCCTTCCGCCATGTGTCACTCTCTAATTGGACCGCCCAAATTAGGTTTCAATTGAAGTGACCGGTCCAAGGATGATTCAACACGAATCCCGAAGTCCGGTTCAGTCCGCCTGTACAAGCCGGCGAATCTGCCTGGGCGAAGAAAACGCCCAAGTAAAATTCGGCGGAAATCAGTCGTCATTCTCGCCGATCGGCGAGAATCGTCAGGTCATTCTCGACGATCGGTGAGAACCGTCAGGTCATTCTCGACGAATTCGTCGGGAATCAACAATGATTCCCGACGATTTTCACTTAGCCTTTTTACTGGACATCCTGCGTTGATTGCGTTGAGTATTCTCAGCGATACCCGACGATCGGTGGGTATAACAGGGGATTCTCGACGATCGGCGAGAATCACCGAGCATTCTTGCCGAATTTCACTTAGTCTACTTGCAGCTCTGTGTCCGGCGGGTATCGACCACCGATACCCGTCGAATCGGCGAGAATCAGTCCTCCATTCTCGACGATCGACGAGCATCAACCTCCATTCTCGACGACTTTTACTTAGCCGGGTTCCCTCATCTCGGCTACTGGTTGGGGTAACCTTGAACCCAACCCTACACTTATTCTATGCACCTGACACCTCGCGTCGGTGCACCTCGAGCCCGAGTTGAGTCTCTTGACTCAGAACACGTGCGAGGGGCCTAGCGCGAATTGGGACGTTACATTTTCAACTGCTGCACATCATTTTGTGAGGGGGGGGGTTTTGAACTGCTACACATCTCGGTGATAAGGGTTGCTGATGGATTTTTTTAGAGTGTGCAGTTTTCAAGCTTTTCTTCTGTCATACATAGTGCAGAATTTGTATATGAGTGCAGAATTTCTGTACATAGTGCAGAATTTGTATATGAGTGTAGAATTTCTATTATAATGCTCAAACTATTATTACATGGTGCATAATTTATTTTGAACTACATTTTATTGTGATTTTGTTAGAGCGTGAATTTGTATATGAGTGTGTGTGTGTGAGAGAGATTGTTTATGAGTGTGTGTGTGTGTGTGTGAAATGTATGTGTATGTGTGTTTGTGTACGAGTGTGTGTGTGATTTTATATGTGTGTGTGTGAGTTTGTATATGAGTGTGTGTGTGAGATTGTTTATCAGTGTGTGTGTGTGAAATGTATGTGTATGTGTGTTTGTGTATGAGTGTGTGTGTGTGTGTGTGTGAGAGAGTTTGTATATGAGTGTGTGTGTGAGATTGTTTATGAGTGTGTGTGTGTGTGTGAAATGTATGTGTATGCGTGTTTGTGTATGAGTGTGTGTGTGTGTGATTTTATATGTCTGTGTGTGTTTGAGTTTGTATATGAGTGTGTGTGTGAGATTGTTTATGAGTGTGTGTGTGTGTGTGAAATGTATGTGTATGTGTGTTTGTGTATGTGTGTGTGTGAGTTTGTATGTGTGTGTGTGAGAGAGTTTGTATATGTGTGTGTGTGAGATTGTTTATGAGTGTGTGTGTGTGTGTGTGAAATGTATGTGTATGAGTGTGTGTGTGATTTTATATGTGTGTGTGTGTGTGTGTGTGTGTGTGTGTGAGTTTGTGTATGTGTGTGTGTGTGAGTTTGTGTATGTGTGTGTGTGCTTGTAGTTATATATGATTGTAAGTGTGTGTGTGTGTATATATATATATGTGTGTGTGTGTGTGAGAGAGAGAGAGAGAGAGTATTTACGAGTGTCCATGTGTTTGTTTGTGTGCAATTTTTTATGTGTTTGTTTTTCAGGAAAGTATTATTTGGTAGACGCTGGATATCCACTACAAAAAGGGTATATAAAACCATATGCAGATACACGGTACCATCTTCCTGATTTTGCTCGTGGTAATCGTTCAGTTGAAGGAATTCGAGAGATTTTTAATCAAGCACATTCTTCCCTTAGGAGTGTGATTGAACACACATTTGGTGTATGGAAGAAAAATGGGCAATACTGCGTGATATGCCAAACTATAGTTTTGAGAAACAGACACATATTGTTCTGACGACAATGACTTTGCATAATTTTATACGGAGACATCCATCACATAAAGATCCTAATTTTACAGAAAGTGAAAGAATGCATACGCAGGGCGGAGTAGACTCACAAAGACAACATGATACATGCGTTGATACATCAAGTGGTGTAGACGAGATGATAACACTGCATGAGTCTATAGCGCAACAACTCTATGAGGCAAGAAAGTAATATTTATTTATCATATTTTATATTATAATTAATTTAATATAAGATTCTAATTAAAATATTTTCAATCATGCAGGTGATACACTGAAGTACTTGCATGCGGCTGATAGATTCGTGCGATAAGAGTTTAAAAATTTTGTAACATTAATGTCTGAGAAACATTCGAATTTTATTATGTTATGCTGATGTAATGTTGGTTTTATACATTTAAAACTATTTTACGTATCAAACCAAAAAAATTAAAATAATTAGAAAAAAAATTCACCTATGAAAACTCCATTTTTGTCAAACAGTTTATTAAAAACGGCTTATCAAAAATCTCTATAAACTCCATTTCACCCAAACGGTTTTTAGATAAAACTATGTTATTCAGAAACAACACTTTTCCTATCAAGAGTTTTTCATCAGCATAAACTTTCCCAAACGCACCTTTGATTTCTCCAAGGAAAACAAAGCCTGGTTCTAATTATTGATTTCTGACATTTTGCCTCTTCAAGTCAAAATTTCAAGAATATTTAGATTCGAACTGCATCAAAAATGTTATTCAAGGATATTTAGGTCTGGACATCACCAATAATTTAGTGTGCAAAGCATCAAAAATATACATTTTGGATGTTGCCCGGACCTTAATACTCATGAAATTTCGGCATAAGAGTGTAAAATGTTAGAAATCGATAATTGAGGGTGCAAAATGCCAATTTTAAAAATTTGAGGTGCAAAGTGTCAAACCCCCTGTTTCGAGGGTACAAAGTGGCAAAAGCCCTACTCGTGACATAATTTTTTCATGCGGGTTTTGGACACCGAGTGATCTCTGAGAAATCAAATATGATTTACTAAGAGATCAAAATATATCCTCGGAAAGGGCGCTGATATCCGCACCGCAGTTTTGACTAGTCGCACCGCACTTTCTCCTAATTTTTCGCGCCTTTTGGATATACACCCTGTACATGTTTTTTAGGAAAAGTGTTCAATACGAAAGTTGTAGATCTCTACGAGATCTACAAATTTTGTGTTGAACACGTTTCCTAAAAATGCATGTACAAGACGTACTTTAGAAATACGTACATGTTTCGCGTCTTTTGGAAATACGTCTTGTACATGCATTTTTAAGAAAAGTATTTGATGAGTTCCACTTTCATTTATAAGAGAAAAGCCCCCACATGATCTCCTCCAAAAGTGGGTCATGGATGGCCCACCCCCTCCATGAACTCTCAGGAGGAGAAAATCATGGGGGGGGGGGGGGCAGGACCCACTCCCTCTCCCCGTGGAGGGAAACCGCCAGCACCAGGCAGGCCGCGGCCAGATCGTACCAGGCCGCCTAGCCGCGGGCGACCTGGCCGCTGGCGGCCTAGCCGCGGCAAGGCCGCGCTAGGCCGCGCCAGGACGCCTGGTCGCTAGTGGCCTGGCTGCAACAGGCCACTGGCGGCCTGGCCGTAGCAGGCCACAGGCCTAGTCGTGGGCGGCCACGACTAGCCTTGCCGCAGCCAGCCGTGGCCGGCCTAGCCGGCTAGGTCGCCAGCGGACCGGCCGCGGCAGACCGCCGGCCTCGCCGCGGCGGGCCACCAGCCTCGCCACGGTCGGCCCTCGGCCGGCCGCCCGGCCGACCATCATCGCCGTCGTGGCGGCCCGTCACCTAAAAGGGACCCCAGGGCCTCTTCATTCTTCACTTTTTCTCTTCTCCGGGATTGTCTTCTTCTTCCTCAAGTGAGAGCTCTCCTGCCTCCTCAACCAAGTCGGCCACCGCTCGCCGTGAACCACCAGCGGCCTCCAGTGACCACCAGCTGCTTCCCACGGTTATAAGCACCCCACCAGCGCGTTATCAGCAAAAGGACGCCCAAGACCTCGAGGAAGTCGAAGGGAGAAGACATCCGAAGCCAGCAAGCGCGCGCCGCCCCAAGCGCACGCGCCAGAAGCATCCCGCGCGTTCCCACGTCTAAGTCACTTCCGCGGTGTAGCCTGTTGCACGCAGGAAGCTATAGTCTCTCTCCCCCAAGTTGTAACGGGAGCGGTCTGTCGCCCCGATTCACCAAACATACTGTAATCACCAAAAGCTAGTGGAATTTGACCGGCACAGACCCGGTCACGTGGTTTTTTACTCATTTAAGAGGTTTTTCCATGTCATCACGACTTGTGTCCACTGTTCATTTTCATTGACTGTGCGCGCGCTCGACCGCTCCGTGGGCTAAGACGGTTCAAGTTAATCCAGTCCGATCGGGGCATCAAGTTAGTCCGCAACAATATTCTACACTTTGGTGTTGAACACTTTTTCCAAAAATACATGTACACGACGTATTTTCAAAATACGCAAAAAATTAGAAGAAAGTACGGTACTGAGTCAAAACTGAGTTGTGGATATAAGCTCCCACATTAAATATACTGTCCGGATTGAAAAATAGGCCCTCTCAGGAGTTCCTTCGCAGCTCCGCAGAGCAGCTGGCGCGACGACCGCCGTCCGATCTACTGTCCGTCTCCGCCCGGCGAGCCGTAAAGGCCGTATAGGTCATATATCTCGCGACGTCACACTCGCGCCCTGACTCCCTTTCCCTGGTCCAGAAGCTGCGCCATTTATAAAGAAGGAAGAGTAAGAAGTCGAAGACGAAGATCTGGGCCAGGGGAGCGGCATCGGATTTCGCCTGCTAGGTCAAATCGAATCGGATCGCATCTCTCCGTGGGAAGAGGAATTTGGAGAACGTTTGAAACGACAAACTGACCCGTGCTCGTCTTCATTCACGAGAGAGAGAGATGGCGATGGTGGGAGAGTCGAAAGCGGAAAAGGTTTGAAGATTGATAGATTTCGTGCAGACATCGCCGTCGGCGGCGACGATGGTGTCGGATCACCCATCGGAGAACGGCGTGGACGGAGACGACGAGAGGGAGGATGAGGATGAGGAGGAAGAGGAAGAGAAGGAGGCGGTGGAGGAAGAGGAGGAGCCGAGGCTCAAGTACCAGAGAATGGGCGGGAGCTTGCCGTCACTTCTTTCAACCGATGCAGCTGCGTCAATCGCCATCGCCGAGCGGATGATCGCCCTCGGGACACACGATGGCACCGTCCATATTCTCGACTTCCAGGGAAATCAGGTGGTTTCATCACCCCTTCTTATCTCTATTGCTCTGTTCAATTTTGATGAGTTTGGGCTTGGGATCAGGGGAGCAAGTACCTGGATCTCATATTATACAATAATACGAGCACAGAAGTCTAAATTTCGGGCTGAAGTGAGCATAAAATTGAGAGAGTTAGATGTAGAGTTCAGCGAATGTTGTTTCTAGCGTACTCGCGTGTTTCAAATTCATTTCTTAGATAAAGCATATTTAGATCTGAAGTTCATTGCCCGCGCCTCTTGCTATGCTGTGCTAATCTGTATTCATGGTTCTTCCATATGCACTTCACGCTCTTTTTGTTATCTAGAGATATATAACCATGTTCACCGATGGACTAATGCTTGCTGTGTATTGTTGAATGCCTATAAAATTGAAAGTTTCTTGTCACTAGGTCAGTGGGTTTTCTGCTGTAGACTGCAGGATGTTGCTGACTTTTGATTGCATTGTGTTTTTATTCTAGTTAGGCAATCTAGTAGAAATTTTTCGTTTGAAGCTCTTGCGGAAACTTATTGAACTTGGGCTTGGTCACAAGTGTTGGAGCCAAAATTGACCTCAACGAATGTTCAAAACAGGGGTGCAGCCAACACCCACTTCTCTCAAGCCCCGCCCCTTGACTGGTAGCTAACGACCGAAGACTGACCCAAAGCCTCAGCAGGGAGGTACCACCTCACACCCGGAAGATCTCTGAGAGCTTCCCCTCCAAAGCCAAAAGCTGGGCTAGAAGCTCCTCAGAAAGCACTAGAGATTCAGAGAAAAGATGAGTGTCTGCTTTCTAAGGAGCCCTTATGGGTCTATTTATAACCTTTTGCTGACCTAGTTACTGAAATACCCCTGGCTGGTCTGCCAATAGCAAAATCCCGCTGTTTGCAAAGTATTAAATGCAGCCCCTGGGGGGTGTATGAGTAATTTTACTCGAGGGTAATTAAGTAATTTTATCCTGAACTGGGCCCCACTCGGCGAGAGCTCTATGACGGGAACCCTCTCGCCTTCATTTGGCGGGAGCTAAAAAGAAGTGTCGAAAGTCTTCAAGCTGAGCCAGCCCCCGCTTTCTCGCCGACTCTGCCGAGAGCAGGTCCTGGCTGACCGAGGGTGAACGCTCTCGCGCCTCTCCGGGCGGGAGCTCCTCTAACCTTGACGCTGTCGCTGCGGGACGTGACGTTGAGTGAGTGGAGCTCACCCAACGCCCTTGCTGCTAACCACGACGTTGAGTGAGTGGAGCTCACTCAGCGCGGCGTTGAGACCACTCGACGCCTTCTCGCCCGCTTCTGGTCACGGGCGGGACCTCGCCTGCTCCTAGGCGGGAGCTCCTCCGGCGAGAGCTCTTCTGGTCTTCAGGCCCAAGCTAACCCGAGGCTGGTCCAACCCCGACCGTTGATGCCTCCGGGTCCTACCCAGCGAATATGAGTTGTACAACAAGTATGCTGCAGTTCACTACATGTGTTACTTAGGTGCCACAAATCTGATTCAATAATTGCGCAAGTCTCAGTAGCTTTTTTGAAACTAATTTGAGTATATGTTGGGTTGACTTGAGCTAATCAAATGGATATCCCCTTGTTAAATATAACACATGAAATTGAAAGATAGTATGATCGAGTGTCACAAGAATAAATGGAAAGATGTTCATTGGGAAACTGATTAATAGACGACTTAGAGTTAAGTAGCTCGAAAAACTAAGTACACGATAAAGGTTTACCTAGACTTAGCTCCCACTGGACATGTCGGTAGAGATGACATTCTAGAAGAAGGAGAGAGCATCACTTAGCTATACTATTTGCTAAAATAGAGAATAGTCTAATAAATATCAAATACTTCATTCTAAGTGCGAATAACACCCCCTACCTTTCTACAAGGTTCCCAATATCCTTGGTGAGCTTCACCTATACAAAGAGAAAGAAGTGACAAGTTTCTGTGGTGAGGGAGCGCCACTGCTAAGATCTGTCTATATTAAGACAAATAATATTCTCAGCAGAATCTGTAGGCGCCAATCGCGATATGGAGGGATAATAAATAGGCGATTAAGGACTTCCATAATTGATTTCTCTGTCTTGAGGCTTTAGATATTTTTTGTGGTTATTATCAAATCCATATGGATCAAACAAAAATGGCCGAGGATTTGCAAGATTGGGATGAGGCCCTATGACAGCTGAAGCATCATCTCCACCATGCCCAGGAAAGAATGGCCCAGCAGGCCAACCGACACCGCCGCGAGGTCAGCCTCTCACTGGGCGAGCACGTCTTCGTCAAACTGCGGCCGCATTGCCAAAGTTTCTTGACCGGTCGCCTCCACCCCAAGCTCTCGGGGCGGTATTTTGGCCCCTTGTCGTGAAAAAGATAGGTGAGGTGGCTTATCGATTGCTGCTTCCGCTCGATAGTTAGATCGATCCGGTGTTTCATGTGTCATAGTTGAAGCGGGCATTGGGAAACCACCCCCTCCAAGATGCCCTGCCGGAGGATCTGGGTAGCGAAGTCACCCCACGCTACGAGCCCGAAGCTGTGTTAGGCAGCCGCACTGAGTAGGTTCAAGGCCAATCCTTGAGACAGGTTCTAATCCAGTGGAAGGGACAAGACAAGGACGAGGCGACATGGATCCTGACGGAAGAAGTGAAGACCCAGTTCCCGGGTTTCGACCTTGAGGACAAGGTCGTTGAGAACCCCGGGGTAGTTGATACGGACGGAGCGGACCCAGCCGAAGGAAGGCGTTTCGCGCGCGTATACACTAGGCGCGCGCGAGGGATGGAGGAGGCATGAACCCGTAGAGCACTTGGCGGGCCTAGCTTTTATTTATATTTTGCATTTTATTTCGTAGTTTGATTTTATGTTGTATGGCCGATCGACATGTGTGGGTCTCTCCCTATATAAGGAGAGATGTGAACCTATTATTGTATCTTTGGAGTTTATTGTATTTGGATTTGGACTGGAGAGAACTGACCCAGCGGCCTCGTCCTGTTTTCCCTAGCTATCCGCGTATCCTGCCTCCCACTCTCTCACACGTTCTGCCCGACGTCCCGCACAGTACGCTGACGTTGATCCCTGCTTCCACCGCACCTCCTGCTAACATGAAGTGTGCTCTTTTAAGAGACTATCATATCCAGGAATTGGGATGATTATGCTAGGTGACCAAAGTGACCAAATTGGCCTTTAAAGGCTAAATTAATACATATAACAAATTAAATAAATGATACGATTAATCAACGATAGACAGAGAGGTGATTCTGCTTTTTCTATAGTCAATAAGAGGGTTGACCTCTGCACATATTTATATCAATATTTCGCTCTTCAATATCGACCTTATCCTAAAGGGCGAGTCTTGGTGGGGGCATCCTCAAGCTCAAGAGCCTCAAAGTCAACATTGTTACATTTGTGATGTCTTTGAAGAGACTATCATATTCAAGAATCATGATGATTATGCTAGGTGACCAAAGTGACCAAATTGGCCTTTAAAGACTAAATTAATACATACAACAAATTAAATAAATGATACGATTAATCAACGATAGACAAAGAGGTGATTCTGAATTTTCTGTAGTCAATAGGAGGGTTGACATCTGCGCATATTTATATCAATATTTTGCTCATCAATATCAACCTTATCCTATAGAGCAAGTTTTGGTGGGGGCATCCTCAAGCTCAAGAGCCTCAAAGTCAACATTGTTACATTTGTGATGTCTTTGTCTTCAGCGATGAGTAGTAGTCATAATTCTTTATTTGGAATTTGTGTGTTGGGGAGAAAGCCTACTTGTAGCTGAAATAGAGGCTGCCCCATCGACGAAGATTGAGTTAATCTTGACGCGTGACAATCAATGTGGTGGGTTCAACTTGGGGTGTCGTGGTGGTAAATGGATGACTCTATATGGGGTGGCAGTAGGTCCAGGAGAGGCGGTAGCAGGTCCATGGGAGGTGGGGCTTCCTCTTGATGAGTGTGAGAGGGGGTGCGAAGACATGATGGGAGTACCAATGTGATTGTTTAAGGGGGTTGGTAGCGGGACAAGGTAGTGTCCGAGAGTGCATATGACTCTTCTTCAACAAATTTGGATTGCTCCATGGGGCAAGAAAAATGTGAATTGAGAATGCGAAGAAGAGCTCTAATGTGAATTTGGAGCTTAGTACAAAAGTAGCTCAAATAGTATGAGAAACTCGATACGCGTGTGATGACCTTGATGAAGTCATCAATGTAGGCAGTGATAGACTCTACTTGGTGAACTTCCCTAAGTCGCTTATAGGCGTTGCTAGCTTGGCGGCTATTATAATGAGTCAATGACGAATATGCTCCTCTTTGACAATGCGGGTTAAGGTCGGGTTGGTTTGGATGATCCAAACAACTAATGGAGAACAAATACTTCCATGCATATAGTGGATTGAGGACATTATGAAGGTTCGGGGTTCCCCGGAGCTTCAAAAATAGTTCATCCCGAGCAATCTACCTTGAGGAGGTCTGTCTCATTGAACATCAAAATATCGAAGCGCCGACAGTGTAAGGCTTGAGGGATGAGCATTGACGAGGGATTGGAGTGCGGCGATCAGTGCAAAAATGCCACTAGAATGCGAGATGCCGACTGTGAGCGGTTCCGAGGTCACGGGTGATGGTGGTGTAGGATTTAGATGACCAATGAGAAGGGCGTGGATCTCTCGAATGGTGATCTACATGCCAACTAAAGCCTCTACACGATCCATGCGACTGAAATGGGTGGAGACCGCTAGAGCTATGCCGTCATCACGAATAACCATGGAGCGTGTGACATCCATTAATTGGAGGGTTGCGATAGCAAGGGAAATAAGCCCGAGGAAGCACGCGATATGCAGAGCTGATGTTTGGTGGAAAAACAACCCATTCGGGGCCTGACAAGGTGGAAGATAGGTGTGGGAAGGTTGCGGGCGGTAGGTAGGACGATTGTGTGTTTGGAAGAAATGTGGATGGTAAGCATGGCTGCCGAGTTACATCGATTTGAGCTCATGTGTACGTCGGGTGGGGACAGAAGCATTGTTGGACGCTCGAAGTGGTCGGGAGACACACATATCCAAACCGCATTGAAGCTTGTGCGGCCGATAAGCTTGGATTTGGATTGAGAAGTGGAAATAGCAATGCAGTTGGCGATCCAACCCAGTAGATGCGTTCAAATGACTACTGATCAGAAGCTAAAAGTGGGGCAAAATTCAGATTAGGGTTCTTGACTGAATCCTAATTGATTGTGATGCTCGACAGCCAACCTAGATGGATAAGTCATGCCTGTTGATATCAAATAAGGAATAATAGAATGCACGCTAGTTGAAATCAAATAATACCTTGTCATTTATACTCTCTTCAATCACTTGGGGGTTGTTTTTCCCTAAAGATCCCTTTTTTACTTGAGAGTTGCAATTAACTTACCGACTCTCATACCTCTTACTCCGCCTTATATGGTGTTGGAACCGAAACTCGGTTCCAAGAGGAGTTCAGACCCAAAGGGGGTAGCCTGCACTTTCTTTTCCTGAGTAAGAGCGCCTGACTGGTGACATAGAACTAGGAACATGCCCTAACTGCAACGAGGAGGTCCCGCCACACACCTGAAAGATCTAAGAGAGCTTCCCCTCCCTAGCCAATGCTGAGCTGGGCACTTTGGAGGGCACTGGAAGCCAACCAAAGTTAACCAAATGAGGAAGAAGCCAAAAAATCAGATCCTCTCTAAAGGTTCCCTTAAGGGTCTATTTATAGTTTTCCAAGTCTGGCCTGCACATAGCGGAATCCCACATTTTGATTCTACTATACGCAATCCAAAGTGGTCTGTCAACAACGAAACTCCGCTGTTTGGAGAGGCTATCAACAGTCCTAGTTGGTACTCTTCTAGGGGAAAACTGCCGAGCGAGCTGGCCTCTCGCTTGAGGTGGCGAGTGCTTGATGATCCTCGCACTCGCCACCCACCTTGACTACGGGGCGAGTGCTTGTCAAAACACCTCACTCGGTCCCTGCTTGCTCTCGTCCTGAACTACACACGAGCTGGGGCAAGATCTAGCCACTCGACCACCTGGCTCGCCTTGATCTGAACAACCTTCTTTAATCGTAACCCCACCTGAGGGGCCCACTTGCCAAATACGGGGTTGTACACAATCTCCGCTCTTTGCGAGACTGTCATAGGCTTGAAAAGAAAAGTCCAACCTCAGGTATTTGACGAGTGGTGACTGGTTTCCAAGAGAATCTTTGGTGGGTCCCGCAGTACGCTATATATACAAGACGACCCCCCCGGGTGGGTGGGTGGGTGAAGACACGTCCCGTATCTCTTTCTCTGCACATCTCCTAAGAAATGCCTCTTTCCAAGGAGCTCTAGGATCGCCTTGACGTTGCTCGAGAGCAGAACAAATCCTTCTCGCTCGGGATTTTATCAAGGGAGTCCAACAAATCCTCGAGCTCCCCTTCGACGCGGAAGAAGACGACCAAGAAGGTGAAGCGCGACCTGACGCCCAGCGAGCTCGCCCCGGCCAACTCGCAGCTCCGAGAGCCCGGTCTCGAGCTCTCGTACCCTGAGGAACCGCAGGTTCTTATAATCTGATTTACTTATGTTCCATTTCGCCACTCAGTTCGTGATTATTCTAAGCACTTTCAGGGGAACCGACCACAAGAAGTTGGCCCAGGGGATGTCGCTATGGATACTGGCTCACATCCCCTCATCAGCGCGACCGATTAAAGGCTCAAGGTACCTATCCTCATGACACGACGAATCCCCGTGCCTCTCCTTGTGCACTCCAGCAGACTCCTGGTGAGTTGTCCGTTGTTGCGTTGCTGAGTCCATTTCCTTGTTTCCCGTGCTGACGCTCCGTCATATTCTATAACTCCTCCCTTCGGGACAACTGGTCTAAGAGTGACGTCGTCGAAGTCGCCGACTTGCGAGGCCGCAAACGATCCCGCCACTACCGCAGCTCCTTGGACCAAGGGCACTCTCGCCATTCAAATCCCTTCCTTTGCCCAAATCCGCGACCAGGTCTCCGTCCCTTCAGGTCTCGGAATATCGATCTCGCTCGCCTACGACAATCCCTTCCAGGAACAGCCTAGTCCGTCTCGCCGTTGTCCGACAGAGAAGTCGACCCTTTACACAATTAGCTGAGGCATTCACCCTCTCTTCATTATGGTGTTGATTTTGACATTCGTTTCCTCTCCTCGCAGATGGTTAGGATATTTCGGTAGCCGAGTCCTCGAATGTGGGTGCCTGCTCACCACTTCCTTCGCCCGAAGTGTTGGAGGACTTTCTCGGTGACGCGAGTGACCCTGAGGGGATGAAGAGGCGGTTAGCGAAGGTTCCGCGAAACCACGTACAGATGCTCCATGAGATCCAGGCGGAACGGGTCGTCAACGAACAAAAACTGAGCAACCTGGAGAGGGACTACGTGCTACTGGTGGAGGAGGCGAGACAGGGAGCCAGTGGTGTGGCAACCACTCCCAGGGTGAATATTGAGTGGGCTGAAGAGCATCTGCGCCTCGTGCAGCTGGAACTTGACGTTGTTCGGGAGTACCACTACCCTTGCGGTTCTCCTGGGGCGGGGGAACGAGGCCGGGGTAGGTGGAAATGGTCCAGTTCTGAGCCTACCGACATTCGCCCCCCGTACCCCTCTTGCCCCCACTTTTTCTCCTTTTTCTTATTTTCGAACAATGTTAATTTATGTACTTTTTCTTCGAACTTAACTAACGTGTTATTGAATTTCTATTCTTCTGACGAGTGCTTGTGGTTTTGAATTTGTGGGGTGCTGTGCTGACGTTCTTTTGCGAGTCCTAACGCGAGATGCAACGCTTATTGGACTCGCCCCAAGGTGAGATGGGGATCTCGGGGCAGGCCCGCGGGCGAGGTCGGGGAGTGGCGAGTTAGTTATCCGCACTTATGCCTCCCCCCTTTTACATCAATCATTTCTGACGCCTTCTATAAATAGCTCCCTTTTCCCCTTTTTCACCGTACGTTCCAACTATCATATTTATTGCTCATGCGATCTCGCCCCATTTCTTTCTAGCACCCGCGCTCGCAATTCCTTCCTCCTTTTCTCTGTGCCAATGGGTGGTGACGGCGAACCGGGAGATGGTAGGTCAAAGTTCGCGCAACAGTTGTTAGATCATTCTTTTTTCGAAGGAAACTTAACCGAACAGGAATATCTTTCCTGCGTTGCCGAGTTTGTCCCCCCAGGATTTACCTCGCGTGCCCCAAACGCAGGCGAGTCGATCAACATTATCTACG
The DNA here is from genome assembly GCA_039513925.1 of Platanthera zijinensis. NCBI lineage: Eukaryota > Viridiplantae > Streptophyta > Magnoliopsida > Asparagales > Orchidaceae > Platanthera > Platanthera zijinensis. The sequence continues at coordinate 165,679,156 of CM077089.1, read as the reverse complement.
AGGACGAACTCGCGTTCCCCATCTCACATTTTGAGGTAGAGCTACGCCTTTCTCTGTGGCCCGAAATCCTCCATATTCTCAAGTACTTTGGCATCGTCCCCGCACAACTGAACACTAACGTCATCGCAATGCTGGTAGCATTCACTTGCTACATGCTCGGGGAGCGGATCGAGTTCAACCTCACCATCTTCCGCAAACTCTTTATCTACCGGGAGACCAATGACGACATCGCCTTACTCTCCAGTTTGCAGTTTAAAGCATGTGAGACCGCCAACAAACATCACCACTAGATCACAAAATTTGGCTTCATCAAGGGAAACCTGGGGAACATTCCCTACTCGCCGGTACAGTAGGATGAGGCGACCTATCGCGGGTCACATGTGGGTGGTATGGACGCGAAGCTACACCAGTTCTTCCTTTAGATGAACTTCGAGGTCGCCCATCTACGACGAAACATCATCTCGCTTTTCCTCACTTTTCTAGCAACGACTGAACCCTTGTGATGCAGGTGAGCGGTTCATCCCCGTGAACCCTCCATACGCGAGTGCCCGAGCCCCCACTGCTGATCACGCGCGTGCCGAAATGGCCGTGGCAGCCTATCGCGAGGTACCATGCCCCTTCGCTCCTTCCAACAACAAGAAAAGGCCTGCACCCGCCAGCCAAGACTCGTCCCCTACTGCAGTCCCACCCAAGTAAATGAAAAAAACCACTGCGACCAAGGACAAGGGGGTCGAGAAAGCCCCTAAAAGAAGGTTGCCGGGCCAAGGTTCCAAAATCCCCTGCCGAGTCGGGGCCGCCAGAGAAAGAGGAAGGGCAACCCGACTCACACCCAAACTTCGGGCTGGGTCAAAAAGTCAAAGACAACCCTGACGAGCTGATGGTCCTCTGGGACGAGAAGTCGAACATGGCTTCTATCTCTACCCTCTTCCCCTCCTGGTCAGATTGAAATCCCTACATTTGGCACGCCTACGCCCTTTGCTACGGGCTCTATGGGCGTCGGGATGCGGCAAAGTACTCCGACATCTCCACCCAAACTCTGGCCCGCGAGAGCGCGCGGGCTCAACTGCGAGCTCTCGAGCTCGCTCACATGAGCTCGCGCCGCGGCTTGCACCTTCGAAAAGATTTGCACCAAGTCGAAACCGTGCGAGAAGCCGCGGTCGAGGAGGCGAAGGGTTTCACGCTATGGCTGGCGAACGCCGAGAAATTCCTAGCGGCGTGCACTGGCGGGGTGGTAAGTCTTCGACTCTTTCTGGGCGCCTGTACTGTCATTCTCTTTCTTTATTTTAATCGACCTCCACTCGCCCTTTCACAGGATGACACCACTGCGGGCCGACTGAGCGCGCGTGTCGTCCTCCTGGAAGAGGAGAAAAAGGCCTTGAAGGCCGATGTTGTACGGTTACTCTCCTTCGTTCTCCCTCCCGAACGCGACGAGTCATCCCACAAGGGTGCCCAGTGGAAGCACTTTTCTGAGCAAGAGGTGGATAAAATGATGAGGACTACCGTTATAAAGGCCGCCGAGCATACGCTTCGCATGATGCAGACACTCGACGTGCTACGGGCTGATTGCGAGAAGATTACTGCAAAAGACCTGACCCCCGAGCTATACGTCCCAGACGACTCGTTAGAGGAAGATTTTTATTCTCTCTTTGATGATGAGGACGATGATGACGGCGGGAGCGGCGACGATGGGGACAAGGCATGTGGGCTAGGATCTTGGATATATACATTTTTTGGCACTCGATCCTTTTTCCCGTGTTGTATTGTTTTCTTCGTTTCTTCTTATTTTTCATGTACTCGCAGGCAAGAGCATTTTATATCAGAACCCTTATAACATATACGTTAGTTCCGTTTTTTGGATTGACCTCTTTCATTCGCAAGTTAATTATATTTTTTTACTCGTGGCTTTTGACAGATCTCGTGCGGTCCGTTCTGTTCCTTAGGTATGAGTATAAACTAGCACGTGCGAGCATGATGATTGGTGTTTGACTCGTCCGCGAACCTTTAGGCGACTCTTATCTGAGGGAGTGAGTGCGACCTCGCCGGCGAGTGCGTTGCTCGCAACTCCACTCACCACTCCTACTTTTATTATCCTTACTCCCCTTATTCATTCTTTACACACACCCTATTACCGAGTGACTTCCTGCTTTTGCTAGCTAGTGATAGCCTGGCCGGCGGGTCTGCTCAGGGCCCACATTTTGACATCTCTTTTTTTCACAACCTGCCACCGAGTGAGTTTCAGACCTGCCAGTTAGTGAGAGCCTGACCAGTGGATCAGCTCGGGGCCAACATTTCAACATCTCTTTCTTTTCACAACCTGCCACCGAGTGAGCCTTCAGACTTGACAGCTAGTGAGAGCCTGGTCAGCGGGTCTGCTCGGTGCCAACTTTTTAACATCTCTTTATTTTCACAACCTGCCACCGAGTGAGTCTTCTGACCTACCAGCTAGTGAGAGCCCAATCAGTGGGTTTGCTCGGAGTCCACATTTCAACATCTCTTTCTGTTCACAAACTGCCACCGAGTGAGCCTTTGGACCTGCAAGCTAGTGGCTAGTGAGAGTCTGGTCAGCGGGTCTTCTCGGGGCCAACATTTCAACATCTCTTTCTTTTCACAACCTGCCACCAAGTGAGCCTTTAGACCTGCCAGCTAGTGAGAGCTTGGTCAGCGGGTCTGCTCGGGGACAACATTTCAACATCTTTTCTTTTCACAACCTACCACTGAGTGAGCCTTCAGACCCGCTAGCTAGTGAGAGCCTGGTTAGTGGGTCTACTCGGGCCCCACATTTCAACGTCTCTTTCTTTTCATAACTTGACACCGAGTGAGCCTTCATACCAGACAACTAGTGAGAGCCTGGTCAGCGGGTCTGCTTGAGGCCAACATTTCAACATCTCTTTATTTTCACAACCTGCCACCGAGTGAGCCTTCATACCTGACAACTAGTGAGAGCCTAGTCAGCGGGTCTGCTCTGAGCCAATATTTCAACATCTATTTTTTTTCACAACCTGCCACCGAGTGAGCCTTCAGACCTGCCAGTTAATGAGAGCCTGGTCAGCGGGTCTGCTCGGGGCCAACATTTCAACATTTCTTTTTTTTTCACAACCTGCCACCGAATGAGCCTTCGGACCTGCCAGCTAGTGGGAGCCTGGTCAGCAGGTCTGCTCGGGGCCAACATTTCAACATCTTTTTCTTTTCACAACCTGCCACCAAGTGAGCCTTCAGACCTGCCAACTAGTGCGAGTCTGTTCAACGGGTCTGCTCGTGACCCACATTTCAACATCTCTTTCTTTTGACAACCTGCCACCGAGTGAGATTTCAGACCTGCAAGCTAGTGTGATCCTAGTTAGCGAGTCTGCTCGGGGCCAACATTTCAACATCTCTTTTTTTCACAACCTGCCATCGAGTGAGCCTTCAGACCTGCCAGCTAGTGAGAGTCTGATCAACAGGTCTACTCGGGGCTAACATTTCAACATCTCTTTCTTTTCACAACCTGCTACCGAGTGAACCTTCAAACCTGCCAGCTTGTGTGCCTGGTCAGCGGGTCTGCTCGGGGCCAACATTTCAACATCTCATTCTTTTCACAACCTGCCACTGAGTGAGTATTCAGACCTGTCAGCTAGTGAGAGCCTGATCAGCGGGTCTGCTCAGGGTCATCAATACCAAGTTTCATTTTCTCATGAGAGAACACCGACAGGACAGATAAGAGAAATAAAGTTGAAAAAACAAACAATCTTATTATTCGAATTTACTGGTAGAAATGCTTCAGGTCATCACTAGAGCTGTCACGGTTCCGGTTTGGTTCCGGCTCCACTAAAATCGTGAATCGAATAATTAAGGTAACAGTTTTTCAAGTTAGAACCAAAACCTTATTTGGTTTGATCGGTTCTGGTTCCGATTCTAACATAATTTTTTGGAATTGTAGAGCCTATGGTTCCAGTTCCGGTTCGCTAAGAACCAAAACCAAATTATTTACTTGCGGTTCGGTCCGGTTCTATGCGGTTCTGGTTCAAGGGATGTTAATGTTATGAAATGTAAACTTCAGAGATGTTTTTGTAATTTTGAAATTAGGAGGGGTGCAACTTGTAATTTAGCAAACTTAGAGGGGAGGTCCCAATAAATGACTATATATATATTGTAGACTAGCCTGTGGTATCTATTATAAAAGTACAGTCACTTTTTGCATAAAACTGCTACATAAATTGTCACTCAAGTTAAAATAACAACAACCATTCTCATAGAAGGAGTGATGTGTCGCCTATGAAAAATGTTCTTATGAAAAACAATCATTCTATGAAAAATGTTCACTCCTCATATAGTTATATACATACACATTTATATAAACAAACAAACATATACAGTTTTTTCTACGGTAATCAAGTGTAGTTGAACAACACTGTACAGCTGTACACGACAGCTGCAGATTGATATTTGACATATTTTTTCTATGGTATTATCAAAATATAAAATAAACACTGTAATAATGCGAAAATAATAATAGTAATACTAATAAATAGTGCAGAACATCTATACATACAACGTTAAAAATGATAAAGATAAAAAAGCTATGATATTTATTAAATAATGCAAAACATCTTTTTTTACTTAAATATAAAATATGTGCAGAATATCTATACACACAATGTTTAAAATGATCAATATATTTACATATTTTTTAGGGTATTATCAAAATATAAAATAAATACTTATAGTATATTTGTATCATAAATACATTTTTAAATATTAGAATAATAATAATAAACGGGTTGCGGTTCGGTTCCGTGTCGGTTCGTTCCGGATCGCGTCTAAAATTTTTGAAACCATTTGAGACTTGCATGTTGCGGTTTCGGTTCCGGTTCCGGATCCGGTTCGAATAATAAAATGATTGAACCATGCCCGGACCAATGTTGTTCACTGTTCGAAAATTCAAACCGGAACCCGGATAATTAGCGAACAGTTCAGTCCAGTTCTTTGTGGTTCTGGTTCGGTTTACGGTTTTCGGTTTACGGTTTTCGGTTTTAAGTGACAGCTCTAGTCATCACCACTCCAGGACCCCAGGTTCGACCAATGGATACCCCCTCCACATTTTGGAGATGTTACCCCCCGACCTCAGGTCTTCCTCAATTACATAGGGACCCTCGCAGTTGGGATTGAGTTTCCCCACAACCGTCGACCTTCCGACCACATCGACCTTCTTTAGGACAAAATCTCCTTTTACAAATTGTTTAATCCGGATGTGCTTGTCAAAATACCTGGCCATCCTGCGCTTGACCTCTTCTTGTCGGACGGCGGGGTGGTAGCAGAGCTCTTCCACTAGGTCCAGAGAGAGCCGTAACTCTTCTTCATTCTCCATCCTTCGCTCATCATCTCCTTCTCCTTAGCCACTTCAACCACGTCCTCCTTCCTTGCCTGCTCCTCCATTACCTTATCCACTTCCCCGGCTTCCGCCATCCAGGAGATAGTGTTAACGGCTGTGACATAATACTGCCTTGCCACCCGCAGATCTCTCCGGATCCGGACCTGGACTCCTCCACTGTTGAACTTCAGGTACTGGTGGAATGATGAAGGGACGCAACGGAAAGCGTTGATGAGGGGACACCCAAATATGACATTGTAACTGCTTGTTACGTCAATAATGACAAACCTGCAGTTCCTCGACATGCCCCCCAGTGTCACATGTAGTCCAACTCCACCCTCTACCTACTTTCTCTCTCCGGAAAACCCAAACATCTGCCCATTCGAAGCCAACACTCTTCACACTTCCACCTTCATCTCATCGAATACCTTATTGAAGATGACGTTCACCGAACTCCCGTTGTCGATCAGGATCCGGGAGATCGTGAAGTTTTCTATAGCCGTCTGGATCACCAAGGTTTCACAGAACGGATCCTCATTGTCTGACATGTTTTTCGATGAGAAAGTAATCTTTTCCTCCGGGGGCGAGGTCTGGGAGGTCGAAGCGACGCTCCTTCTGAACATCGTTTGGATGCTCCCCTTGCGGGTGACCTCGATCCCCACTCCCCCATGGATCATCTTGATCCCCCCTCGGGTCCCCGCGTCGGCCCGATCTTCGCACCTATCCTCCTCTCCTGCTCCTGCTACGACTTCCTCGATCTGCACCTCCTGCTGCTGTTGTTGCACTGGGCCTCTCTCCCTCCTTACTTCCGTGAACTCCGGGCAGGTGGCCGTTGCATGACCTTCCTCTTGATGGTAGTCACAATACGGCAACGCCACCCCGCCTCCTTCTCCCTCTACCAGAACTTCTCATCTGTTCCTTCTCCCTCTTTCTCTTCCTCTTCCGATAGCCATTGCCTGCTGGGGAAGAGGTAGGAGGGGCCTCTAGACTGGCCTCCATCCCTGGGGGTTGACTCGCCCTTGCCCTCCATGAAAGTTTCCTCCTCCCTGATATCCTCTCCCCTGGCCCTGGACGGGCCCTCCTTGCGGCCTCCAGGCTAGCCGGTTGTTTGGTTCCTGATGACCCCATCCCTGCTAATGTCCCTGGAATCCTTGCCCTCTGGGCTCGTCTCTCTTCCTCACCTCCTGTTGCTTGCTTCCTCCCTGCTCTCTCATCTCATCCCCTACCAACCTAGCCAACTTTTTGGCGAATGTCGGGTTCGCCGAATCTCTTTCTATTTCCTTTGCAGCCCTCTCCATCAATTCCTCGAAGGATAGAGGAGGCTCCCGCTTCAGTTCCATACTAAAGAATCCCTGACAAAGCCCAAACGTAAAGGCCAACATTACGGTGTATCGTGGTACCTCTTAGATCAGGAGAACCTCCTCCTGGAACCTATCCGCATAACTTCCCAAAGTTTCCTCCGCCCCCTGCTTTATCGCGAACAAGAATTCCGCTCCCTTCTTTCTCTTCTTGGATGTCGAGAATCTCAACAGGAAGCCTCGACGCAGGTCCTTGAAATAATAGATCTAACTGAAGGGAAGCTGGTTGAACCAGTCTCTTGCCTTTTCCTTGAAGGTGATGGCGAAGAGTCGACACTTGAAGGAGACCGACATCTGCCTGATGGAAACTGCATCTTCAAACTACTGAGCGTGTTGCATTGGGTCATCTCTGTCGGTGTAGTAGGACATTTCCAGCTCCTGAACCCCTCTGGAACTGGGGTCGAGACGATCAGCTCGCTAAAGGGTTTTTCTCCTCCCGCGGGACGAGTCGGTTGGTCTCGCGTTGTCAGCTCGCCTGACCTTCCAACACTTGCCGGGCTGGGGAAGAGCTCTCGCCCGACGAGATCTCGCTCACCCCCCTCAACTGCCACCTCCTTCCCAGGCCGCTGACCCGGGGCGTTCTCGCCTAACAGCTGGGATGCGACCACTGGGAAAGAAGGCGTCAAACACTCGCCTCTCGCGGCAAATGCGTGATGTTGGGTCTGTAGGACCCCCCTCTTGAAATCTTCGAACATCCCAACCGTGACTCTTGCCGGTGGTGGGGAGCTGCCCTGGTCAGCTCCTCTTTCAACTCCAGCCATAGGGCTCAACTCAAGATTTTCTTGTGCAGGCTACGGTGCACGCTCACCGCACCAAAAATGTTAGAACCAAAACTCGGTCCCAAGAGGAGTTCGGACCCAAAGGGGGCAGCCTGCACCCACTTTTCCTGAGTAAGAGCGCCTTACCGGTGACTTAGAACTAGGAACAGACCCTGAGCTGCAGCGAAGAGGTCCCGTCACACACCCGAAAGATCTAAGAGAGCTTCCCCTCCATAGCCAATACTGAGCTGGGCACCTTAGAGGGCACTGGAAGTCAACCAGAGTTAACTAGAGGAGGAAGAAGCCGAAAAATAAGATCCTCTTCAAAGGTGTCCTTAAGAGTCTATTTATAGTTTTCCAAGTCTGACCTGCACATAGCGGAATCCCACCTTTTGGTTCTATTATACGCAACCAAAAGTGGTCTGCCAATAGCGAAATTCCGTTGTTTGGAGAGGCTATTAGCAGACCCAATTGAGACTCTTCTAGGGGAAAACTGCCGAGCGAGTTGGCCTCTCGCTTGAGCTGGCGAGTGCTTGATGATCCTCGCACTCGCCACCCACCCTGACCACGGGGAGAGTGCTAGTCAAAACACATCACTCGCCTCCTGCTTGCTCTCGACCTGAACTACACGCGAGCTGGGGCGAGATCTAGCCACTCAACCACCCGACTCGCCTTGATCTTAACGACCTTCTCTGGTCGTAACCCCACCCGAGGGGCCCACTTGCCAAATACAGGGTTGATACAAGGTTGTACATATAGGGGAGACAATGCATGACCAAAATGGCCAATATGACGAAAATGCCCATAAAGGTTAAATTTCATACATACCAGATACAACAAACTAAATAGATGGCCCGATTAATTGATGATAGATGGAGAGGCGGCTCCCAGTCTTCCGTAGTCGCAATGAGGGTTGACCGCCATGCATATTCATATCACGCGTCTCATATGTAGGAACATGTGGAGGGACGACTCTTTGCGTGATAGACTACATGATGGATATGGGAGAATGAGGGAGAGAGGTTCTTGCCATGATTAGTTATGGTACCTAAAACCAATTACTGATGGGTGGAGGGACCCAAATTCTAAATAAAGTAAACAATAACATATTGAATTCTCAAAGTGACTACATATTCCAACGCACTCTCTCACATGTAGGAACATGGGAATAGATGCCCCTTACCTGATGGAACATGTGTAACATGGAGAATGAGGGAGATGGATGACCAAGGATTCTCTAATGTCATATTAGGGAACAAGGACCAATTTAAAACCAACTGGTAGTAGGTAGAGAGGTCCAAGACCTAATAAAATACCCAAAACAACATGAAATTATCAATGTGGGGCTAAATATTACACCATATACAAATTCAATGTGTTGTAATTGCAGAAAGCCATTTATAATGGCTTTGACACTAGTGTTTATGTCGGCGTCCCATCTATTCCACAACCATGTGTTTGAATCCTGTTTTAACTTATAGATTATTTGATCTTGGAACCGTACTGAGTCGACCTTTTCATTGTTTGTACAGGTCAAAGAATTCTCTGCTCATACTGCTACTGTCAACGACCTCTGCTTTGACTCAGAAGGGGAATATGTTAGCAGCTGCTCAGATGATGGCTCTGTGGTTATAAATAGCCTCTTTACTGATGAAAGATTGAAATTCGACTATCATCGTCCAATGAAAAGCATAGCTTTGGATCCAGATTATTCACGAAAATCCAATCGTAGATTTGTATCTGGAGGCTTAGCTGGCCAGCTTTTCTTGAACTCAAAGACCTGGTTAGGTTACAACAAGCAGGTATTTTGGGTATTCCATGACCGACATGAAGTTTGTTTCCGTAAGAGTTGCTTGTGGCAGTAATTACAATAAAATGTGTGCCATTTATTTCAGGTTTTGCATGATGGAGAAGGTCCAATACATGCCGTTAAGTGGAGGACTTGTCTTATTGCTTGGGCCAATGATGCAGGGGTGAAAGTTTATGACATGGTCAATAATTCACGGGTTACTTTTATTGAAAGACCACGTGGAAGTCCACGTCCTGAGCTTTTACTTCCTCATTTGGTCTGGCAGGTTGGTAAGCATTTGTTTCCTGCCTATTAGTTCATTTATAATTGAAATTCAGTCTATTAAAATAGACCACTGTATAGATGAATTGCTCAAGGCGCTTGAGGTTAAATTCTGAGCAAGACTTGCTGTTTTGACATTCTAGCATGTTTTTTCTATGCATCCGTGTGAAAAATACTCTATAAAGTATAAAAGCACATAATCAATGATTTTTTTTTAACATTAAGTTTTAGCATATTTAAGAGCATTCTGTTTTTTTATGAAAGTTGGTTTATATGACTGTAAGGTTTCAATTTTTTCTTGCTAGAGGGACTGAGAAAAAATGCAGGGTAAGGTTTGCGTACAATACACTCTCTGGTGCATGTTTTGTTTACTTTCATTTACTCGCTGCAATGATGAAAGTGTTCTAAGTGTACATTATGGTCAAGCATGATAAACAGGGCCTTTTTGTAAAAATAAATATGTTTGAATTATCGAGTCAATGTTGGTCTATTAGAATTTTAGGTATATTTGGGTTTAGTCCCACATTACCGGTTTGTCTTTATGAGTCTTTGTATTTCCTATATAAAGCCCCAGATGTGGATGAATAAGATATACTTTTCTATTCTCTTTTCTACTATTCAACATGGTATCAGAGCTAGGCTGAAACCCTTAAAAATTTTCTTGCCCTAAGCCCTAATCTTGTAAACCTTCGCCTTCGCTTCTCGTTCTTGTCCCGTCAAGCTGCGCCTGCTTGCGCTCTCGTCTGGTGCTTCCGCTCCCTCTCCCGTCAACAGAATCGCCGTCGGATTCCATCGACGGGAGCGGATCTTGTCCCCTTTGCGCTCTACGCTACCTTCTCGCCTACATTTCTATTGACGGGTTGACTAGACTTCAAATTTGTGTGCTCCTGTGGCGTCTCTTCCTTCTTCCCTCGGATCGTGCAACCTCACCTTTCTCTGCGCCTTCTGTTGCTGAGTCCGTCCAGCCCGGTTGTTGCCCTTATCAACGATGCCATTCCCATCAATCAACCCTTTATTGCTTTGACCCTGCTCCCACTTGTCTTGTCACTCGCGGTTCAGCGTGCTTGCAACTTCTCCTTATGTGCCTGCTGCTGCCCCTGTTCAGTCAAAGGTGACTGCTGCAGATCCAAAGCTTCCTCGCCTCTATCCCTACTAATTTCTCTTGATTGTTGCTGCCTCCATGGCTCCCTTCGTGCCGAGCCTTCTCTTCCTTGTCGGGCTCCCTCCTCGCTTGCCACTGCTTGAGACTTTTTTACTCGCCGCTGCTTGAGCTGTCTGCTTGCCGCTGGCTTGTGCTTGTGCTTTGTTCGCTGTATCTGGGATCGTGATCTTTTTGGTAGCCGTTCTCCATAGCAGTTTTATGTTATGTTTTGTGTGTGTGTCGTGTTTATGCCTAATGTTTGTGTCTTGTGCTAGTGTTATGCCTTCTTGCGCGTGTTATCCACGTGAGGGGGAGTGTTGGGATGAAGGCGACTCAGATGATCTTTCCCAACTTTTTCGCCTTTGTTTCACACGGCTTCCAAGCTTTTGTTGTATGTTGTTAGCGTCTCCCCATGCTTCTTTCGCTTGGTCGTGTGTTGGGACATGACTGATGTTGGTACTTTAATCTTAGTGGGTTGTGTCGCATGGGACCGTGTTGTGCGAGATTGTGTCGTGAGAGACTGTCTTTTGTGCGGATTATCCCTGATGGATTATCTCCGGTTGCCCGTTTGATGATATGCTCCACATCTTTCGTTCTCTTTCGCATGTTGTGTATGTAGGTGATCTTGGTTGACCGCTTTCAGCAAGTCCACGTCGTGTGTGGGTCCTGCGTCGTGTGTGGGTCAGCGTCGTGTGCGGCTATGTTCCCGGCTTGATTCTCCGGTTTGGAATTTTCCCCGGTGGCTCGTCTGATATTTGTCCCGCATCACCTACCTTCATTTCTGTTATTTGATATGTCCAAGCTGAAAATTCCCCCTTTAGCTTGAGGGGGAGTGTTAGAATTATCGAGTCAATGTCGTTCTATTAGAGTTTTAGGTATATTTGGGTTTAGACCCACATTGCCGGTTCGTCTTTATGAGTCTCTGTATTGTCTATATAAAGCCCATATGTAGGTGAATGAGATATACTCTTCTATTCTCTTTTCTACTATTCAACAAAATAAACATTTCATTAAGTTAACATTGTAGAATACCGCCTTTCACCTTTTGTAACTCCTCCATTGTTATGTGAAGTTAATTTTTATTTTCTAAAATATGATTGCAGGATGACACTTTGTTAGTAATTGGATGGGGAACTAGTGTGAAGGTTGCTGCCTTAAGGACCAATTCATCCAGTGCTAATAGTACACAAAACAGTATTCCCACATCAAGCACAAAGTATGTTGATATTGTGGCTTCTTTTCAGACCAGCTATTATATATCTGGTATAGCGCCCTTTGGTGATGCTCTTGTTGTACTGGCTTACATACCTGAGGAGGTGAATGGTGAAAAAGATTTTAGTAGCACCATGCCATCACGCCAGGTAGCACCTCTTATAAGTGAAAAAATCATAAATAGATCAGGTTCTGTTGGCTATGCTTCTTAAAGTAAATGCAATTTTTTCTTGAGTTACTGGTCCAAAGATTTGCGAGAAACTTAATTCTGTAAACCAAATATGTAACCAGCTAATTAATTTGCATGGAAGATACATTTTCCCTGATCTTGTTATGCTTTTTAGTTTGATGAAGCATTGTGGAGTTGGTGGTTTGAGCTTGCCCTGTCTAATTTAAAAAAACATATGAATAACTCTCGCATATGCAGTATTTATATCTATCTTTACTTATTAAAAGAGAGTTATGATAATATTCTAGGAATATTCGTGTAAATCACATTTTTGCTCTACTGAATTTTCCCACCACTTAGCTTGTGTTTGGAATGCGTCGTCAGGCAAGAGCTTAAGTAGTATTTGGTCAAAACTACTTAAAAAAATTTCCTGAGCTCACCGGCTTCAGAAAAAAAATTCATGATCTGATTGATTGATGCATTGTAGAAGATGAGTAGTATCTAGATTATTAATTATTAATCGATTAAATATTTATTAAATCATTTACAGATTAAATATTAATTTAATTAGAAAATCAATAATCACAATTTCTAGATTTTTGGGTTTTCATGACATCAAATACACATTTGAATACTAAAAACCCTTGAAAGGATCCATATGATACACTTCAAATCAAGAAAAGGAAGCATATATGACGCAGGACGAATCGATAGGCGGCGGATAAACGGTGAACTAACCCTACATGTCATGCAGATCCGACGGTGTGAATTCAAATTAGATAATGAATAATTAAATCCCACACAAACATTTCAAAGTAAGGCAAAATAATTTATTTAGGCCGAACAAACTTTGGTTTCCCTCCGCGTGGAGGGCGAAAGAAAGAGCGCGCGGCGAATCAGTCCTTCCTGTAGTTAGAGATTGTTTCAAGGAGCAAATGTCATAATAAACTATAATCCCAAACAAGCATCAAATAAACAAACCATAATAATATTTTGCAACCAAATACAAATACAAAAACAGTACATAAATATTATGGCTGCTACCAATGAAATAGATCTGAACGTTGGAGGGCTTAAAAAAGGATTTTGGTGGTGGGTGGACTAGATCGGGTAAGGAGAAGGCTGGTCGGTGGTTGGGAGGGCTGGATCGGGGTGGATAGAGGTTGGATCTGGGCTGGTTTGCCCAGATTTGTGCAAATCTGATGGGGGATGGCTGCTTAGAGGTGGCTCCACGGTTGGGATGGTGGCAGCATGCAAGAGGAGGTAGTACCGTCTGGATTTGGGCTGGATTTTCTCAGATCTGGCTGAATTCCAGCGGGGAAGAGAAGCGGGAGGGTGGCTCCATGGGTTTGGGCGGCGGTAGCAAGCAAAAGAGTGATGTGGGGGGGGGGGTCGTGGGCCTTGGCTGGAATGTCCAGTTTAGGGTGGATGCCGGTGGGAAAAGGGGCTGGCTGTGGGTTCTGTGATTTGCTAGGGCTCGAGGCCTGTAGGGGAAAGGGGAGGCTTGTGGGATGAGGGGTGGTGGCCTAAGGTGGGCGGTTGGAGGGAGTAACAGAGGAGGCGACTGCTTAAAGAGGGGTGGCTGGATGAGGACCTGAAGGTGGACGGCGGATGGACAAAGCAGGCAGGGAGGGGGGTGTCGAAGGAAGGAAAAACCAAAAGATACACACTTACCCAAGGAGTCGTCATCACCAAGGGGGCTCCACAGAGTTGGCACCGCGGAGGGGATCACCCGAATGGAGGAAGAAACTCTCCAAACATTCGACAATGAAGAAAACAGTGCAGCTCTAAACATCCTATTTATAATTATTTGAAATTAGGGCACTCAGAATCAACAACTATGATTAGTCGTTGGTTTCATGGCCAAAATTGCATGAAATAATATCCAAAAAATACAAAGCTATATATGAAATCGATTTGCAACGCGAATTCGGATGCATCCGCGTAGTCAGATCATCGATCCGGGCACGCCATATATGGTAAGTCGCCAAACCGCATCATTCTCCCTGGCTTGAAAGAATTCATCTCCCGATGAATAGGGATAAAAAATCTCTCGTTGTATGCCAGGTAAGACTCGACGAGGTCCACCAGAGGTTGTCCAAGTGTCGTTGCTGAAAAAGTGTCCTCGCCAATCAATTTCTTTGGACTGAAAAGATTCCATTTTCGATAAATGGAGACGGTGGTACTGAAATCGAAGTTCGGGGGCGAATCGATCAAGATCTGCTGGTAGTCCATCCAAGTGTCGTCAGTGAAGGGTCGTCCGTGCCAGCAAACCAGGTAGCGGCACACAAGACCGTCTGTAGAGGGGACGGACTCATGCATACTGATCTTAGTGATAAGCTCATCTCTCAACACACTAGTAGAAGGATTCGGTGGGATCTGAGGTGCCAATGGTGAAACCGGTGGGTACAGAATCCTCGGGTTGGTGGAGGTCAGAGGTGGGCTGATCACAGGGCAATGAATGTGGTGGCAAAGGCTCAGGGGGTAGGCTGAGTGATGGGTGGTAAAAACGGTGGTAAAAGCTCGGGAGGGCCGCCAAAATGTGGGTCTGAATACTCGTGAGGTGCAAAGTATGGTTCCAGGTCCTCGACATTGAACACATGATGGATACCCATGTTCGCGAGGATGTACAACTCATAAGCATTTGTCCCGATGCATCTCAGGACTGTGTTGGGACCAATTCGCATAACGCTTAAAATTTTAGCAAGGCCTCACACGGAGCCTCACAACGCAGATTCTCACTATCATCTGTTCGCTTTCATGAAATACCTGCTCTTGCCAGTGAATATCCGCATGTGATTTATAAGATTTATTACCATTATGGATTCTCTGTCGGACCGACACATGCCAAACATGCAAACGATGGGCAAACAACTCAACAGACACATGCAAATGATGAAGAAACGACGCAACAGACTCATGCCAATGATGCAAATGAAACACGACAGACACAACATGTTCTCTATAGGAAAATCTAATAATGACCAGGGTGTTTTTAAGATGTGGTGGAATTTCAGGAGGCTCTCTCGGGGGAGTGTAAAAAACACATCCAATGTACGACGAGTGTTCAGGTGACCATGCGTGACATCTACACTCAAATACGAGCTCGTAAAGAGCCAAATGTTTCACAGGGAATGTGACACATCAGGGGGCTCACCAGGAGGTGTGTATGGAAAGTCATCGCAAATGCGATGACCACCTGAGTGAAAATCATGTACACCGATTAGAAGACATGACTCTATAGTGTGGTGAGTGTTCCCGAAAATAAAGAACTCTTCTGGTGGGTCCAGTGGCCGAACTAGGATTTTAGCACAGCCCGGGCATAATAAAATTTAACACATAGAATGTGAAGATATTAAGATAATAAGACTATGTAATGCTACTCTCTTTTAGGACTCATTTGGTTTAGCAACAGGAATCCCGCAGGGTTGGAGACCGGGCGGGGGTTGGAGAGGGAGGTGGAGAGGCGGGGTTGTAGACGCTCCGCGGGGTTGTAGACGCTCCTTTCAGCGTCGTTTTGCGAAGGCTGCGGGAGCAAGCGCCACCGCGCACGCGTGGCGGACGTTTGTTTTTCTGCCTTACGACGTCGGTTGCTCCCGCACCGGCGTGAAAACGACACTATCTAAATAAAGAAAACAGTATTATGTGGAGAATGAATGTTGGCATTCTCCAGGAAAACAAATTTACTCATTTTCCTCAAAATCAATTTTGCAAGATTTTTTTTGGAGAAATCAAGAAAAAATAACATAAAGAAATACTCTTTAAACAACTCATTCCATAGTGTGTTGTAGCTATTGCCTTTGTGCCAAGATCGAGAAGGGAGAGAGAGAGACGTGAGCACTCACTCCACTGGGAGCTGTCGTTGTTGCCTTTGTGCCAAGATCGAGGAGAGAGAGATGTGAGCTGTAGGCGGGTTGATGGACGTGAGCGGCAGATTGATAGAGAGAGGTACTAAGAGTGGGATTAAGAGAGATTGTGACAAGGACATCTCAGGGAAGAAAGGACGTCGCAACGCATGCTATTTTTTTTTCAAAATCACGCCCGGGCACGTGCCCGGGCGTGTATCTCTATTGATCCGCCCATGGGTGGGTCAACAGGTGATGCGTCCCAAAACTCATCGAGAGTGCGATGTGTCACAAGATAGGATCCCAAAATGTCAGGGGTATGCTCACATTTACTCGAGGAAGGCCCTAAATACTTGATGCTCTACACAATATCCATTCTCTGGGGCAAGGTCAGAGACGATAATTGAAGAGACGTCAATAAATCGATACTCATACATGTGAGGCTCACCTGAATCTCATCCTCACCAGGATGTGACTGTGATGAGGCTCAATAGGGGGCTCGTCATAGAACTCATCACTAAGGTCAAGTTCCTCCAAATGAGTAGCATTCTAAAGGGTAGTGTCCTCGTGAATGGGTGACATAGCCACTACAAGCTCAACCTCAGGCTCTGGGCTCTCCGGTCATGATGTAACTCGGAGCAATGACAAGGGGAGAAGGGCATAGACCTACTCTCAAAAATGGGTCTGTCAGTGCGGTGTCAAGAGATGAGTATAGGGTAGGGGTGCTAACTAACCCAAGACATGACAGAAGAGGGGGTGCAGGTGAGGGACACAACACTATAAACTTAATAGGTCGCTCAGACTCACTCTCAATCGGGGTCATAAGAGACGAGTCGGAAACAAGTGATAGACCACTCATTGACCTACGTACCTCACTGGGTTGAGACAAATCCATATTAGATATCACTTTTTTCGTGACTGATGGGACAATGGTAGACATCGTGGTGACCTCGGTATGGGAGAGACTCATACTGTGGAGGTCAAGGTGTGAGTCCAATCGACCAGCTCTTATGGATCTCAAGTACTGCTCATGGTAAAGGCGAGCTGATATGTCTCTCAAGGGACTTCGAGCTGTGATAGGCCAACTCAGTACGGATGTCAGATCGAAGTTCAGACTGAAACCAGGAAGTGGTTATGGCTGACTCCTCTCGGATATCACTCATCTCAACTAACTCATCAAAACGATCCCTGTACTCAGCGACATACATAGGTTCTTTCTGAATGGAAAATAATTGTTCGCTACTCCGATACGGAAAGACAGATACCTCTGACACAATATACGCTTTATGTCCAACCAACTAGTGATGCGATGAAGACGATCTTGCTTGTGGGTTCTCTCAACGCTAGACTAATATGCTCCTGCATGATCTAAAAGTCTAAGTTTCGCAAATTTGATGCACAACTCACTGAATAACTCATAACGATCAAGATAATATTTCATATCCACGAGCCAAAAATTGAAAAGACTCGGGACTCGATGAGCCGTCAAAAGAAGGAGTATCAGTACGAAACTGGCACTCGAGATCTCTCTCAAAACGACGATCCTCATAATAATCTTCCCTAAGGTAATCGAGTTGTGCTGAATGATCAAGTGATCAACACGATCCACTCGCGTGCAAGGATATGAACGACAAAAATCATCATGCCGATCGTCTCTAACATAGTGGGATCGTGTTGGTGGATCAACACAATCTTTAGAAATGGTGTGCTGCGATCGAGAATAATCGTCGTAGTAACCCGAGGATCCCCTGACGGGGCTCTATGAGAGCGGGTGTAAGTGGACTCAAAACCTCCAATTTAAGAAGGGGAATATTGGTGACGCATAAACATGATGAAAACGTATAGACTATAAAACGCTTATCAAGAGAGTGCTCGTAAACCTCGCTCTGATACAATTGACGCAGGACAGATCTATAGGCTGCAGATAAACGATTACCTAACGCTACATGCCATGCAAATCGACGGTGTGAATTCAAATTAGATAATAAATAATTAAATCCCACAAAAATATTTCAAACCAAGGCAAAATATTTTATTTAAGCGAACAAGCTTTGGCTTTCCTCTGCGTGGAGGGCCAAAGAAAGACCACGTGACGAATCGGTCCTTCCTGCAGTTAGAGATTTTTTCAAGCAGCAAATATTATAATAAACTATAATCCCAAACAAGCATTAAATAACCAAACCATAACAAGTTTTGCAACCAAATACCATTCACAAAACTTAGACACAAATATTAGGGCTACTACCAATGAAATAGATCTGAATGTTGGAGGGCTCAAAGAAGGATTCCGGTCGTGGGGGACTAGATCGGGGAAGGGTAAGGGAAGACTGGTCAGGGGTGGGAGGGTTGGATCAGAGTGGATAGAGGATGTATCTGGGCTGGTTTGCCCAGATCTGTGCAAATCTGATGGGGGGTGGTTGTTTAGAGGTGGCTCCACGGGTTGGGATGGTGGCAACAAGCAAGGGGAGGCAGGACCGCCTGGATCTCGGTTGGTTTACTCAGATACGGCTGAATTCTAGCGGGGAAGAGAGGTGGGAGGGTGGCTCCACGGGGTTGGGCGGCGACAACAAGCAAAGGAGGGACGGGGGTCGTCGGGCCTGGGTGGAATGTCTAGGTCTGGGTGGTACCGGTGTTGAAAAGGGGTGTTGGTGAGTTTCTGTGATGGGCTGGGGATGACAGCCTGTAGGGGAAAAGGGGCGGCTTGTGGGCTGAGGGGAGGTGGCTGAGGTGGGGCGGTTGGAGGGAGTAATAGAGGGGATGGTTGCTTAAAGAGGAGTGGCTGGATGAGGCCTCGAAGATGGCCGACGGTTGGACAAGCAGGGAGGGGGTGTCAAAGAAGGAAAAAGCCGAAAGATACACACGTACCCAAGGAGTCGTCACCAAGGGGGCTCCACGGAGTCGGTACCGCGGAGGGGATCACCGGAATGAAGGAAGAAATCTCCAAACATTCAGAAATGGATAAAATGGTGCAACCCTAAACATCTTATTTATAAGAAATTGAAATTAGGGCAACCCGTAATCGACGACTATGATTGACCGTTGGTTTTGGGACCAAAACTACATGAAAATAATATCCGAAATATACAAAGCTATATATGAAATCCATTCACAACACGAATCCGGATGCATCCGTGGAGTCGGATCTTCGATAATGGCACGCCATATATGGTAAGTCGCCAAACCGTATCAATATACCTACCAAAATCAAATTTTATGAATTTGTTCTAAGAACCAAAATGTAATACGAATTCAAGTCTCTACAAGTATCTACACGAAAGTAGAAAATGCAACAAAGTTCGTCTAACGGTCCTGCATATCGCTCATCATTGTAACAAAATACTAATTTCGTTTCTTCAAATATTCTTCTCCTTCATCCTATTATCTCTCTGTTTTTCATAGAAGACGAAACAAGCAGCTGTATCTCTCAATCAAAACCAAAAACTAGCATTAATGAGTAGTTTTGAAACATGCCCATTATCACAAAGAGGATTTTGAAAATCATTCTAAGTGAAATTATGGCACTTGGGAAGTTGCCATTTTCATTCAAAACCGAGAATAGTAATTCCCAATTAATTAATTAATTACCATTTAAATATATCTTTTGAATTTAGTTTATTTAAGTCTAATATAAGTCAACCCAACATGATCAATTGTCAATTTTTGTACCTTTAATGTGCGACCCTATAAGTTATATTACTTTTACATTAAGACTAATTTTTGATAGGTTATATACTACATACTCCAACATAGATAAATATATTAATTAAATATTTTTAAAACAACATATTAATTCTTAATTTTTCTGCACAAAATGTAAATAAAGAAGAAGTAGGAAAAATGTAAACATTATGATGGGACTGTTGGATCTAGCTCACTGCAAGGCGGGGCCCCACACTCGACATTCGCAAAGGAAGGTTTGATCAGATCGACGATCCAACCCCACGGATGCATCCGGCTCGCCGTTCCCAGATTTTTTCATTTAATATTTGCTTATTGCCACAATTTCTTTTAATCGGGTTGTTGCATCTACAACCAATCATATCATCGATTGGGGGTGTCCTAGTTTTATTTTCTTATAAATAGAGTGAGGGGGCTGCTTTTAGGTCATTGCATATTATGTAGAGATCATTCCCGAAATCCGGCGATCTCCTCACGGTGACGATTCCGTGAGGCCCTTGGTGGTTGACTTCTAGGTGTTTCTTCCTCAAGTATTCTTACTGTCTCTAACTTTCATTCCCCTCCCAAAAACCCTGGCCGCCAATCCCAAACTCCACAAAAGCCTCACGGAAACCCTACCTCCTTATTGTCCCCTCCCAAATCCCCCATAACCCTCCTAAAATCCCGCCCAGAATTCATCCAAATAGGCCTCCTCTCATTTTACCAACCTACTTCCCTCCAAAACGCCCATTCTGCCCTCCAAACCACCATGTCCTCCCCTCAAAATCCCGCACAGGTCTTCTCAAACAGCAGCCCCCCTAAATCGTCGGCCACCCTGCTATGCCCCTCCTTAGCCGCCCAGATCTTCCATCCTCAACATTGTCAGGACGACATCAACCCTCCATCAAACCCTACAAACACCACCTCTTTCTATCTCTCCTTCCAAATCTAGTCCTCCTATTCCTCAGAACCTACCACCCTTTTCATA